>JANJGN010000106.1:1200000-1761636 GCA_026770705.1 Isurus oxyrinchus
TTTTGATGTTGTTGTTGTTTTTCCATTTTGAGGTTGTTGTTGAATTTGTTGGTGTTTTTCCATGTTGAGGTTGTTGTTGTTTTTCAAGTTTGAGGTTGTTGTTAAATTTGTTGGTGTTTTTCAATGTTGAGGTTGTTGTTGAATTTGTTGGTGGTTTTCATTGTTGAGGTTGTTGTTGAATTTGTTGGTGTTTTTCAATGTTGAGGTTGTTGTTGTTTTTCAATGTTGAGGTTGTTGTTGAATTTGTTGGTGTTTTTCAATGTTGAGGTTGTTGTTGTTTTTCAATGTTGAGGTTGTTGTTGAATTTGTTGGTGTTTTTCAACTTCGAGGTTGTTGTTGAATTTGTTGGTGTTTTTCAATGTTGAAGTTGTTGTTGAATTTGTTGGTGTTTTTCAATGTTGAGGTTGTTGTTGTTTTTCAATGTTGAGGTTGTTGTTGAATTTGTTGGTGTTTTTCAATGTTGAGGTTGTTGTTGTTTTTCAATGTTGAGGTTGTTGTTCTTTTTCGATGTTGAGATTATTGTTGAATTTGTTGTTGTTTTTCAATGTTGAGGTTGTTGTTGAATTTGTTGGTGTTTTTCAATTTTGAGGTTGTTGTTGTTTTTCAATGTTGAGGTTGTTGTTGAATTTGTTGGTGCTTTTCCATGTTGAGGTTGTTGTTGTTTTTCAAAGTTGAGGTTGTTGTTAAATATTTTGGTGTTTTTCAATGTTGAGGTTGTTGTTGAATTTGTTGGTGTTTTTCAATTTCGAGGTTGTTGTTGAATTTGTTGGTGTTTTTCAATGTTGAAGTTGTTGTTGAATTTGTTGGTGTTTTTCAATGTTGAGGTTGTTGTTGTTTTTCAATGCTAAGGTTGTTGTTGAATTTGGTGGTGTTTTTCAATGTTGAGGTTGTTGTTGTTTTTCAATGTTGAGGTTGTTGTTGTTTTTCGATGTTGAGGTTGTTGTTGAATTTGTTGCTGTTTTTCAATGTTGAGGTTGTTGTTGTTTTTCAATGTTGAGGTTGTTGTTGTATTTGTTGGTGCTTTTCACTGTTGAGGTTGTTGTAGTTTTTCAATGTTGAGGTTGTTGTTGAATTTGTTGGTGTTTTTCATTGTTGAGGTTGTTGTTGAATTTGTTGGTGTTTTTCAATTTTGAGGTTGTTGTTGTTTTTCAATGTTGAGGTTGTTGTTGAATTTGATGGTGTTTTTCCATGTTGAGGTTATTGTTGTTTTTCAAAGTTGAGGTTGTTGTTAAATTTGTTGTTGTTTTTCAATGTTGAAGTTGTTGTTGAATTTGTTGGTGTTTTTCATTGTTGACGTTGTTGTTGAATTTGTTGGTGTTTTTCAATGGTGAGGTTGTTGTTGTTTTTCAATGTTGAGGTTGTTGTTGAATTTGTTGGTGTTTTTCAATGTTGAGGTTGTTGTTGTTTTTCAATGTTGAGGTTGTTGTTGAAATTGTTGGTGTTTTTCAATTTCGAGGTTGTTGTTGAATTTTTTGGTGTTCTTCAATGTTGAAGTTGTTGTTGAATTTGTTGGTGTTTTTCAATGTTGAGGTTGTTGTTGTTTTTCAATGTTGAGGTTGTTGTTGAATTTGTTGGTGTTTTTCAAAGTTGAGGTTGTTGTTGAATTTGTTGGTGTTTTTCAATGTCGAGGTTGTTGTTGAATTTGTTGGTGTTTTTCAATGTTGAGGTTGTTGTTGAATTTGTTGGTGTTTTACAATGTTGAGGTCGTTGTTGAATTTGTTGGCGTTTTTACATGCTGAGGTTGTTGTTGATTTTGTTGATGTTTTTCAATGTTGAGGTTGTTGTTGTTTTTCAATGTTGAGGTTGTTGTTGTTTTTCGATGTTGAGGTTGTTGTTGTTTTTCAATGTTGAGGTTGTTGTTGTTTTTCGATGTTGAGGTTGTTGCTGAATTTGTTGCTGTTTTTCAATGTTGAGGTTGTTGTTGTTTTTCAATGTTGAGGTTGTTGTTGTATTTGTTGGTGCTTTTCACTGTTGAGGTTGTTGTAGTTTTTCAATGTTGAGGTTGTTGTTGAATTTGTTGGTGTTTTTCATTGTTGAGGTTGTTGTTGAATTTGTTGGTGTTTTTCAATTTTGAGGTTGTTGTTGTTTTTCAATGTTGAGGTTGTTGTTGAATTTGATGGTGTTTTTCATTGTTGAGGTTATTGTTGTTTTTCAAAGTTGAGGTTGTTGTTAAATTTGTTGTTGTTTTTCAATGTTGAAGTTGTTGTTGAATTTGTTGGTCTTTTTCATTGTTGACGTTGTTGTTGAATTTGTTGGTGTTTTTCAATGTTGAGGTTGTTGTTGTTTTTCAATGTTGAGGTTGTTGTTGAATTTGTTGGTGTTTTTCAATGTTGAGGTTGTTATTGTTTTTCAATGTTGAGGTTGTTTCTGAATTTGTTGGTGTTTTTCAATTTCGAGGTTGTTGTTGAATTTGTTGGTGTTCTTCAATGTTGAAGTTGTTGTTGAATTTGTTGGTGTTTTTCAATGTTGAGGTTGTTGTTGTTTTTCAATGTTGAGGTTGTTGTTGAATTTGTTGGTGTTTGTCAATGTCGAGGTTGTTGTTGAATTTGTTGGTTTTTTTCAATGTTGAAGTTGTTGTTGAATTTGTTGGTGTTTTTCAATGTTGAGGTTGTTGTTGTTTTTCAATGTTGAGGTTGTTGTTGAATTTGTTGGTGTTTTTCATTTTTGAGGTTGTTGTTGTTTTTCAATGTTGAGGTTGTTGTTGAATTTGTTGGTGTTTTTCCATGTTGAGGTTGTTGTTGTTTTTCAAAGTTGAGGTTGATGTTTAATTTGATGGTGTTTTTCAATGTTGAGGTTGTTGTTGAATTTGTTGGTGTTTTTAATTTTTGAGGTTGTTGTTGAATTTGTTGGTGTTTTTCAATGATGAGGTTGTTGTTGTTTTTCAATGTTGAGGTTGTTGTTGAATTTGTTGGTGTTTTTCAATGTTGAGGTTGTTGTTGAATTTGTTGGTGTTTTTCAATGTTGAGGTTGTTGTTGTTTTTCAACATTGAGGTTGTTGTTGAATTTGTTTGTGTTTTTCAATGTTGAGGTTGGTGTTGAATTTGTTGGTATTTTTCAATGCTGAGGTTGTTGTTGTTTTTCAATGTTGAGGTTGTTTTTGAATTTGTTGGTGTTTTTCAATGTTGAGGTTCTTGTTGTTTTTCAATGTTGAGGTTGTTGAATTTGTTGGTGTTTTTCAATGTTGAGGTTGTTCTTGTTTTTCAATGTTGAGGTTGTTGTTGTTTTTCAATGTTGAGGTTGTTTTTGAATTTGTTGGTGTTTTTCAATTTCGAGGTTGTTGTTGAATTTGTTGGTGTTTTTCAATGTTGATGTTGTTGTTGAATTTGTTGGTGTTTTTCAATGTTGAGGTTGTTGTTGTTTTTCAATGTTGAGGTTGTTGTTGAATTTGTTGGTGTTTTTAAATGTTGAGGTTGTTGTTGTTTTTCAATGTTGAGGTTGTTGTTGTTTTTCAATGTTGAGGTTGTTGTTGAATTTGTTGGTGTTTTTCAATGCTCAGGTTGTTGTTGAATTTGTTGCTGTTTTTCAATGTTGAGGTTGTTGTTGTTTTTCAATGTTGAGGTTGTTGTTGTATTTGTTGGTGTTTTTCAATGTTGAGGTTGTTGTAGTTTTTCAATGTTGAGGTTGTTGTTGAATTTGTTGGTGTTTTTCAATGTCGAGTTTGTTGTTGAATTTGTTGGTGTTTTTCAATGTTGAAGTTGTTGTTGAATTTGTATGTGTTTTTCAATGTTGAGGTTGTTGTTGAATTTGTTGGTGTTTTTCAATGTTGAGGTTGTTGTTGTTTTTAAATGTTGAGGTTGTTGTTGTTTTTCCATGTTGAGGTTGTTGTTCTTTTTTACGTTTGAGGTTGTTGTTAAATTTGTTGGTGTTTTTCAATTTCGAGGTTGTTGTTGAATTTGTTGGTGTTTTTCAATTTTTCAGGTTGTTGTTGTTTTTCAATGTTGAGGTTGTTGTTGTATTTGTTGGTGTTTTTCAATGTCGAGGTTGTTGTTGATTTTGAAGGTGTTTTTCAATGTTGAAGTTGTTGTTGAATTTGTTGGTGTTTTTCATTGTTGAGGTTGTTGTTGAATTTGTTGGTGTTTTTCAATGTTGAGGTTGTTGTTGTCTTTAAATGTTGAGGTTGTTGTTGAATTTGTTGGTGTTTTTCAATTTTGATGTTGTTGTTGTTTTTCCATTTTGAGGTTGTTGTTGAATTTGTTGGTGTTTTTCCATGTTGAGGTTGTTGTTGTTTTTCAAGTTTGAGGTTGTTGTTAAATTTGTTGGTGTTTTTCAATGTTGAGGTTGTTGTTGAATTTGTTGGTGGTTTTCATTGTTGAGGTTGTTGTTGAATTTGTTGGTGTTTTTCAATGTTGAGGTTGTTGTTGTTTTTCAATGTTGAGGTTGTTGTTGAATTTGTTGGTGTTTTTCAATGTTGAGGTTGTTGTTGTTTTTCAATGTTGAGGTTGTTGTTGAATTTGTTGGTGTTTTTCAACTTCGAGGTTGTTGTTGAATTTGTTGGTGTTTTTCAATGTTGAAGTTGTTGTTGAATTTGTTGGTGTTTTTCAATGTTGAGGTTGTTGTTGTTTTTCAATGTTGAGGTTGTTGTTGAATTTGTTGGTGTTTTTCAATGTTGAGGTTGTTGTTGTTTTTCAATGTTGAGGTTGTTGTTCTTTTTCGATGTTGAGATTATTGTTGAATTTGTTGTTGTTTTTCAATGTTGAGGTTGTTGTTGAATTTGTTGGTGTTTTTCAATTTTGAGGTTGTTGTTGTTTTTCAATGTTGAGGTTGTTGTTGAATTTGTTGGTGCTTTTCCATGTTGAGGTTGTTGTTGTTTTTCAAAGTTGAGGTTGTTGTTAAATATTTTGGTGTTTTTCAATGTTGAGGTTGTTGTTGAATTTGTTGGTGTTTTTCAATTTCGAGGTTGTTGTTGAATTTGTTGGTGTTTTTCAATGTTGAAGTTGTTGTTGAATTTGTTGGTGTTTTTCAATGTTGAGGTTGTTGTTGTTTTTCAATGCTAAGGTTGTTGTTGAATTTGGTGGTGTTTTTCAATGTTGAGGTTGTTGTTGTTTTTCAATGTTGAGGTTGTTGTTGTTTTTCGATGTTGAGGTTGTTGTTGAATTTGTTGCTGTTTTTCAATGTTGAGGTTGTTGTTGTTTTTCAATGTTGAGGTTGTTGTTGTATTTGTTGGTGCTTTTCACTGTTGAGGTTGTTGTAGTTTTTCAATGTTGAGGTTGTTGTTGAATTTGTTGGTGTTTTTCATTGTTGAGGTTGTTGTTGAATTTGTTGGTGTTTTTCAATTTTGAGGTTGTTGTTGTTTTTCAATGTTGAGGTTGTTGTTGAATTTGATGGTGTTTTTCCATGTTGAGGTTATTGTTGTTTTTCAAAGTTGAGGTTGTTGTTAAATTTGTTGTTGTTTTTCAATGTTGAAGTTGTTGTTGAATTTGTTGGTGTTTTTCATTGTTGACGTTGTTGTTGAATTTGTTGGTGTTTTTCAATGGTGAGGTTGTTGTTGTTTTTCAATGTTGAGGTTGTTGTTGAATTTGTTGGTGTTTTTCAATGTTGAGGTTGTTGTTGTTTTTCAATGTTGAGGTTGTTGTTGAAATTGTTGGTGTTTTTCAATTTCGAGGTTGTTGTTGAATTTGTTGGTGTTCTTCAATGTTGAAGTTGTTGTTGAATTTGTTGGTGTTTTTCAATGTTGAGGTTGTTGTTGTTTTTCAATGTTGAGGTTGTTGTTGAATTTGTTGGTGTTTTTCAAAGTTGAGGTTGTTGTTGAATTTGTTGGTGTTTTTCAATGTCGAGGTTGTTGTTGAATTTGTTGGTGTTTTTCAATGTTGAGGTTGTTGTTGAATTTGTTGGTGTTTTACAATGTTGAGGTCGTTGTTGAATTTGTTGGCGTTTTTACATGCTGAGGTTGTTGTTGAATTTGTTGGTGTTTTTCAATGTTGAGGTTGTTGTTGAATTTGTTGGTGTTTTTCAATGTCGAGGTTGTTGTTGAATTTGTTGGTTTTTTCAATGTTGAAGTTGTTGTTGAATTTGTTGGTATTTTTCAATGTTGAGGTTGTTGTTGTTTTTCAATGTTGAGGTTGTTGTTGAATTTGTTGGTGTTTTTCAATTTTGAGGTTGTTGTTGTTTTTCAATGTTGAGGTTGTTGTTGAATTTGTTGGTGTTTTTCCATGTTGAGGTTGCTGTTGTTTTTCAAAGTTGAGGTTGATGTTTAATTTGTTGGTGTTTTTCAATGTTGAAGTTGTTGTTGAATTTGTTGGTGTTTTTCAATGTTGAGGTTGTTGTTGTCTTTAAATGTTGAGGTCGTTGTTGAATTTGTTGGTGTTTTTCAATTTTGAGGTTGTTGTTGTTTTTCAATGTTGAGGTTGTTGTTGAATTTGTTGGTGTTTTTCCATGTTGAGGTTTTTGTTGTTTTTCAAAGTTGAGGTTGTTGTTAAATTTGTTGGTGTTTTTCAATGTTGAGGTTGTTGTTGAATTTGTTGGTGTTTTTCATTGTTGAGGTTGTTGTTGAATTTGTTGGTGTTTTTCAATGTTGAGGTTGTTGTTGTTTTTCAATGTTGAGGTTGTTGTTGATTTTGTTGATGTTTTTCAATGTTGAGGTTGTTGTTGTTTTTCAATGTTGAGGTTGTCGTTGAATTTGTTGGTATTTTTCAATTTCGAGGTTGTTGTTGAATTTGTTGGTGTTCTTCAATTTTGAAGTTGTTGTTGAATTTGTTGGTGTTTTTCAATGTTGAGGTTGTTGTTGTTTTTCAACGTTGAGGTTGTTGTTGAATTTGTTGGTGTTTTTCAATGTCGAGGTTGTTGTTGAATTTGTTGGTTTTTTTCAATGTTGAAGTTGTTGTTGAATTTGTTGGTGTTTTTCAATGTTGAGGTTGTTGTTGTTTTTCAATGTTGAGGTTGTTGTTGAATTTGCTGGTGTTTTTCAATTTTGAGGTTGTTGTTGTTTTTCAATGTTGAGGTTGTTGTTGAATTTGTTGGTATTTTTCCATGTTGAGGTTGTTGTTTTTCAAAGTTGAGGTTGATGTTTAATTTGTTGGTGATTTTCATTTTTGAGGTTGTTGTTGAATTTGTTGGTGTTTTTCAATGTTGAGGTTGTTGTTGTTTTTCAATGTTGAGGTTGTTGTTGAATTTGTTGGTGTTTTTCAATGTTGAGGTTGTTGTTGTTTTTCAAGTTTGAGGTTGTTGTTAAATTTGTTGGTGTTTTTCAATGTTGAGGTTGTTGTTGAATTTGTTGGTGTTTTTCATTGTTGAGGTTGTTGTTGAATTTGTTGGTGTTTTTCAATGTTGAGGTTGTTGTTGTTTTTCAATGTTGAGGTTGTTGTTGAATTTGTTGGTGTTTTTCAATGTTGAGGTTGTTGTTGTTTATCAATGTTGAGGTTGTTGTTGAATTTGTTGGTGTTTTTCAATTTCGATGTTGTTGTTGAATTTGTTGGTGTTTTTCAATGTTGAAGTTGTTGTTGAATTTGTTGGTGTTTTTCAATGTTGAGGTTGTTGTTGTTTTTCAATGTTGAGGTTGTTGTTGAATTTGTTGGTGTTTTTCAATGTTGAGGTTGTTGTTGTTTTTCAATGTTGAGGTTGTTGTTGTTTTTCGATGTTGAGGTTGTTGTTGTTGTTGAATTTGTTGGTGTTTTTCAATGTTGAGGTTGTTGTTGTTTTTCAATGTTGAGGTTGTTGTTGTATTTGTTGGTGCTTTTCAATGTTGAGGTTGTTGTAGTTTTTCAATGTTGAGGTTGTTGTTGAATTTGTTGGTGTTTTTCAATGTCGAGGTTGTTGTTGAATTTGTTGGTGTTTTTCAATGTTGAAGTTGTTGTTGAATTTGTTGGTGTTTTTCATTGTTGAGGTTGTTGTTGAATTTGTTGGTGTTTTTCAATGTTGAGGTTGTTGTTGTCTTTAAATGTTGAGGTTGTTGTTGAATTTGTTGGTGTTTTTCAATTTTGAGGTTGTTGTTGTTTTTCAATGTTGAGGTTGTTGTTGAATTTGTTGGTGTTTTTCCATGTTGAGGTTGTCGTTGTTTTTCAAAGTTGAGGTTGTTGTTAAATATGTTGGTGTTTTTCAATGTTGAGGTTGTTGTTGAATTTGTTGGTGTTTTTCAATTTCGAGGTTGTTGTTGAATTTGTTGGTGTTTTTCAATGTTGAAGTTGTTGTTGAATTTGTTGGTGTTTTTCAATGTTGAGGTTGTTGTTGTTTTTCAATGCTAAGGTTGTTGTTGAATTTGTTGGTGTTTTTCAATGTTGAGGATGTTGTTGTTTTTCAATGTTGAGGTTGTTGTTGTTTTTCGATGTTGAGGTTGTTGTTGAATTTGTTGGTGTTTTTCAATGTTGAGGTTGTTGTTGTTTTTCAATGTTGAGGTTGTTGTTGTATTTGTTGGTGCTTTTCACTGTTGAGGTTGTTGTAGTTTTTCAATGTTGAGGTTGTTGTTGAATTTGTTGGTGTTTTTCAATGTCGAGGGTGTTGTTGAATTTGTTGGTGTTTTTCAATGTTGAAGTTGTTGTTGAATTTGTTGGTGTTTTTCATTGTTGAGGTTGTTGTTGAATTTGTTGGTGTTTTTCAATTTTGAGGTTGTTGTTGTTTTTCAATGTTGAGGTTGTTGTTGAATTTGTTGGTGTTTTTCAATGTTGAGGTTGTTGTTGAATTTGTTGGTGTTTTTCAATGTCGAGGTTGTTGTTGAATTTGTTGGTTTTTTCAATGTTGAAGTTGTTGTTGAATTTGTTGGTATTTTTCAATGTTGAGGTTGTTGTTGTTTTTCAATGTTGAGGTTGTTGTTGAATTTGTTGGTTTTTTTCAATTTTGAGGTTGTTGTTGTTTTTCAATGTTGAGGTTGTTGTTGAATTTGTTGGTGTTTTTCCATGTTGAGGTTGCTGTTGTTTTTCAAAGTTGAGGTTGATGTTTAATTTGTTGGTGTTTTTCAATGTTGAAGTTGTTGTTGAATTTGTTGGTGTTTTTCAATGTTGAGGTTGTTGTTGTCTTTAAATGTTGAGGTCGTTGTTGAATTTGTTGGTGTTTTTCAATTTTGAGGTTGTTGTTGTTTTTCAATGTTGAGGTTGTTGTTGAATTTGTTGGTGTTTTTCCATGTTGAGGTTTTTGTTGTTTTTCAAAGTTGAGGTTGTTGTTAAATTTGTTGGTGTTTTTCAATGTTGAGGTTGTTGTTGAATTTGTTGGTGTTTTTCATTGTTGAGGTTGTTGTTGAATTTGTTGGTGTTTTTCAATGTTGAGGTTGTTGTTGTTTTTCAATGTTGAGGTTGTTGTTGATTTTGTTGATGTTTTTCAATGTTGAGGTTGTTGTTGTTTTTCAATGTTGAGGTTGTCGTTGAATTTGTTGGTGTTTTTCAATTTCGAGGTTGTTGTTGAATTTGTTGGTGTTCTTCAATTTTGAAGTTGTTGTTGAATTTGTTGGTGTTTTTCAATGTTGAGGTTGTTGTTGTTTTTCAACGTTGAGGTTGTTGTTGAATTTGTTGGTGTTTTTCAATGTCGAGGTTGTTGTTGAATTTGTTGGTTTTTTTCAATGTTGAAGTTGTTGTTGAATTTGTTGGTGTTTTTCAATGTTGAGGTTGTTGTTGTTTTTCAATGTTGAGGTTGTTGTTGAATTTGCTGGTGTTTTTCAATTTTGAGGTTGTTGTTGTTTTTCAATGTTGAGGTTGTTGTTGAATTTGTTGGTATTTTTCCATGTTGAGGTTGTTGTTTTTCAAAGTTGAGGTTGATGTTTAATTTGTTGGTGATTTTCATTTTTGAGGTTGTTGTTGAATTTGTTGGTGTTTTTCAATGTTGAGGTTGTTGTTGTTTTTCAATGTTGAGGTTGTTGTTGAATTTGTTGGTGTTTTTCAATGTTGAGGTTGTTGTTGTTTTTCAAGTTTGAGGTTGTTGTTAAATTTGTTGGTGTTTTTCAATGTTGAGGTTGTTGTTGAATTTGTTGGTGTTTTTCATTGTTGAGGTTGTTGTTGAATTTGTTGGTGTTTTTCAATGTTGAGGTTGTTGTTGTTTTTCAATGTTGAGGTTGTTGTTGAATTTGTTGGTGTTTTTCAATGTTGAGGTTGTTGTTGTTTATCAATGTTGAGGTTGTTGTTGAATTTGTTGGTGTTTTTCAATTTCGAGGTTGTTGTTGAATTTGTTGGTGTTTTTCAATGTTGAAGTTGTTGTTGAATTTGTTGGTGTTTTTCAATGTTGAGGTTGTTGTTGTTTTTCAATGTTGAGGTTGTTGTTGAATTTGTTGGTGTTTTTCAATGTTGAGGTTGTTGTTGTTTTTCAATGTTGAGGTTGTTGTTGTTTTTCGATGTTGAGGTTGTTGTTGTTGTTGAATTTGTTGGTGTTTTTCAATGTTGAGGTTGTTGTTGTTTTTCAATGTTGAGGTTGTTGTTGTATTTGTTGGTGCTTTTCAATGTTGAGGTTGTTGTAGTTTTTCAATGTTGAGGTTGTTGTTGAATTTGTTGGTGTTTTTCAATGTCGAGGTTGTTGTTGAATTTGTTGGTGTTTTTCAATGTTGAAGTTGTTGTTGAATTTGTTGGTGTTTTTCATTGTTGAGGTTGTTGTTGAATTTGTTGGTGTTTTTCAATGTTGAGGTTGTTGTTGTCTTTAAATGTTGAGGTTGTTGTTGAATTTGTTGGTGTTTTTCAATTTTGAGGTTGTTGTTGTTTTTCAATGTTGAGGTTGTTGTTGAATTTGTTGGTGTTTTTCCATGTTGAGGTTGTCGTTGTTTTTCAAAGTTGAGGTTGTTGTTAAATATGTTGGTGTTTTTCAATGTTGAGGTTGTTGTTGAATTTGTTGGTGTTTTTCAATTTCGAGGTTGTTGTTGAATTTGTTGGTGTTTTTCAATGTTGAAGTTGTTGTTGAATTTGTTGGTGTTTTTCAATGTTGAGGTTGTTGTTGTTTTTCAATGCTAAGGTTGTTGTTGAATTTGTTGGTGTTTTTCAATGTTGAGGATGTTGTTGTTTTTCAATGTTGAGGTTGTTGTTGTTTTTCGATGTTGAGGTTGTTGTTGAATTTGTTGGTGTTTTTCAATGTTGAGGTTGTTGTTGTTTTTCAATGTTGAGGTTGTTGTTGTATTTGTTGGTGCTTTTCACTGTTGAGGTTGTTGTAGTTTTTCAATGTTGAGGTTGTTGTTGAATTTGTTGGTGTTTTTCAATGTCGAGGGTGTTGTTGAATTTGTTGGTGTTTTTCAATGTTGAAGTTGTTGTTGAATTTGTTGGTGTTTTTCATTGTTGAGGTTGTTGTTGAATTTGTTGGTGTTTTTCAATTTTGAGGTTGTTGTTGTTTTTCAATGTTGAGGTTGTTGTTGAATTTGTTGGTGTTTTTCCATGTTGAGGTTATTGTTGTTTTTCAAAGTTGAGGTTGTTGTTAAATTTGTTGTTGTTTTTCAATGTTGAAGTTGTTGTTGAATTTGTTGGTGTTTTTCATTGTTGAGGTTGTTGTTGAATTTGTTGGTGTTTTTCAATGGTGAGGTTGTTGTTGTTTTTCAATGTTGAGGTTGTTGTTGAATTTGTTGGTGTTTTTCAATGTTGAGGTTGTTGTTGAATTTGTTGGTGTTTTTCAATGTTGAGGTTGTTGTTGTTTTTCAATATTGAGGTTGTTGTTGAATTAGTTTGTGTTTTTCAATGTTGAGGTTGGTGTTGAATTTGTTGGTATTTTTCAATGCTGAGGTTGTTGTTGTTTTTCAATGTTGAGGTTGTTTTTGAATTTGTTGGTTTTTTCAATGTTGAGGTTCTTGTTGTTTTTCAATGTTGAGGTTGTTGAATTTGTTGGTGTTTTTCAATGTTGAGGTTGTTGTTGTTTTTCAATGTTGAGGTTGTTGTTGTTTTTCAATGTTGAGGTTGTTGTTGAATTTGTTGGTGTTTTTCAATTTCGAGGTTGTTGTTGAATTTGCTCGTGTTTTTCAATGTTGATGTTGTTGTTGAATTTGTTGGTGTTTTTCAATGTTGAGGTTGTTGTTGTTTTTCAATGTTGAGGTTGTTGTTGAATTTGTTGGTGTTTTTAAATGTTGAGGTTGTTGTTGTTTTTCAATGTTGAGGTTGTTGTTGTTTTTCAATGTTGAGGTTGTTGTTGAATTTGTTGGTGTTTTTCAATGCTCAGGTTGTTGTTGAATTTGTTGCTGTTTTTCAATGTTGAGGTTGTTGTTGTTTTTCAATGTTGAGGTTGTTGTTGTATTTGTTGGTGTTTTTCAATCTTGAGGTTGTTGTTGTTTTTCAATGTTGAGGTTGTTGTTGAATTTGTTGGTGTTTTTCATTGTTCAGGTTGTTGTTGAATTTGTTGGTGTTTTTCAATGTTGAGGTTGTTGTTGTTTTTCAATGTTGAGGTTGTTGTTGAATTTGTTGGTTTTTTTCAAAGTCGAGGTTGTTGTTGAATTTGTTGGTGTTTTTCAATGTTGAAGTTGTTGTTGAATTTGTATGTGTTTTTCAATGTTGAGGTTGTTGTTGAATTTGTTGGTGTTTTTCAATGTTGAGGTTGTTGTTGTTTTTAAATGTTGAGGTTGTTGTTGTTTTTCTATGTTGAGGTTGTTGTTGAATTTGTTGGTGTTTTTCAATGTTGAGGTTGTTGTTGTTTTTCAATGTTGAGGTTGTTGTTGAATTTGTTGGTGTTTTTCAATTTCGAGGTTGTTGTTGAATTTGTTGGTGTTTTTCAATGTTGAAGTTGTTGTTGAATTTGTTGGTGTTTTTTAATGTTGAGGTTGTTGTTGTTTTTCAATTTTGAGGTTGTTGTTGGATTTGTTGGTGTTTTTCAATGTTGAGTTTGTTGTTGTTTTTCAATGTTGAGGTTGTTGTTGTTTTTCGATGTTGAGGTTGTTGTTGAATTTGTTGGTGTTTTTCAATGTTGAGGTTGTTGTTGTTTTTCAATGTTGAGGTTGTTGTTGTATTTGTTGGTGTTTTTCAATGTCGACGTAGTTGTTGATTTTGAAGGTGTTTTTCAATGTTGAAGTTGTTGTTGAATTTGTTGGTGTTTTTCATTGTTGAGGTTGTTGTTGAATTTGTTGGTGTTTTTCAATGTTGAGGTTGTTGTTGTCTTTAGATGTTGAGGTTGTTGTTGAATTTGTTGGTGTTTTTCAATTTTGATGTTGTTGTTGTTTTTCAATGTTGAGGTTGTTGTTGAATTTGTTGGTGTCTTTCCATGTTGAGGTTGTTGTTGTTTTTCAAGTTTGAGGTTGTTGTTAAATTTGTTGGTGTTTTTCAATGTTGAGGTTGTTGTTGAATTTGTTGGTGTTTTTCATTGTTGAGGTTGTTGTTGAATTTGCTGGTGTTTTTCAATGTTGAGGTTGTTGTTGTTTTTCAATGTTGAGGTTGTTGTTGAATTTGTTGGTGTTTTTCAATGTTGAGGTTGTTGTTGTTTTTCAACGTTGAGGTTGTTGTTGAATTTGTTGGTGTTTTTCAATTTCGAGGTTGTTGTTGAATTTGTTGGTGTTTTTCAATGTTGAAGTTGTTGTTGAATTTGTTGGTGTTTTTCAATGTTGAGGTTGTTGTTGTTTTTCAAAGTTGAGGTTGATGTTTAATTTGTTGGTGTTTTTCAATGTTGAGGTTGTTGTTGAATTTGTTGGTGTTTTTCAATGGTGAGGTTGTTGTTGTTTTTCAATGTTGAGGTTGTTGTTGAATTTGTTGGTGTTTTTCAATGTTGAGTTTGTTGTTGTTTTTCAATGTTGAGGTTGTTGTTGAAATTGTTGGTGTTTTTCAATTTCGAGGTTGTTGTTGAATATGTTGGTGTTCTTCAATGTTGAAGTTGTTGTTGAATTTGTTGGTGTTTTTCAATGTTGAGGTTGTTGTTGTTTTTCAATGTTGAGGTTGTTGTTGAATTTGTTTTTTTCTCAATGTTGAGGTTGTTGTTGAATTTGTTGGTGTTTTTCAATGTCGAGGTTGTTGTTGAATTTGTCGGTGTTTTTCAATGTTGAGGTTGTTGTGGAATTTCTTGGTGTTTTACAATGTTGAGGTCGTTGTTGAATTTGTTGGCGTTTTTAAATGTTGATGTTGTTGTTGAATTTGTTGGTGTTTTTCAATGTTGAGGTTGTTGTTGAATTTGTTGGTGTTTTTCAATGTCGAGGTTTTTGTTGAATTTGTTGGTTTTTTCAATGTTGAAGTTGTTGTTGAATTTGTTGGTATTTTTCAATGTTGAGTTTGTTGTTGTTTTTCAATGTTGAGGTTGTTGTTGAATTTGTTGGTGTTTTTCAATTTTGAGGTTCTTGTTGTTTTTCAATGTTGAGGTTGTTGTTGAATTTGTTGGTGTTTTTCTATGTTGAGGTTGTTGTTGTTTTTCAAAGTTGAGGTTGATGTTTAATTTGTTGGTGTTTTTCAATGTTGAAGTTGTTGTTGAATTTGTTGGTGTTTTTCATTGTTGAGGTTGTTGTTGAATTTGTTGGTGTTTTTCAATGTTGAGGTTGTTGTTGAATTTGTTGGTGTTTTTCAATGTTGAGGTTGTTGTTGTTTTTTTTTCAATGTTGAGGTTGTTGTTGAATTTGTTGGTGTTTTTCCATGTTGAGGTTTTTGTTGTTTTCAAAGTTGAGGTTGTTGTTAAATGTGTTGGTGTTTTTCAATGTTGAGGTTGTTGTTGAATTTGTTGGTGTTTTTCATTGTTGAGGTTGTTGTTGAATTTGTTGGTGTTTTTCAATGTTGAGGTTGTTGTTGTTTTTCAATGTTGAGGTTGTTGTTGAATTTGTTGGTGTTTTTCAATGTTGAGGTTGTTGTTGTTTTTCAATGTTGAGGTTGTCGTTGAATTTGTTGGTGTTTTTCATTGTTGAGGTTGTTGTTGAATTTGTTGGTGTTTTTCAATGTTGAGGTTGTAGTTGTTTTTCAATGTTGAGGTTGTTGTTGAATTTGTTGGTGTTTTTCAATGTTGAGGTTGTTGTTGTTTTTCAATGTTGAGGTTGTTGTTGTTTTTCAATGTTGAGGTTGTTGTTGAATTTGTTGGTGTTTTTCAATGCTGAGGTTGTTGTTGAATTTGTTGCTTTTTTTCAATGTTGAGGTTGTTGTTGTTTTTCAATGTTGTGGTTGTTGTTGAATTTGTTGGTGTTTTTCCATGTTGAGGTTATTGTTGTTTTTCAAAGTTGAGGTTGTTGTTAAATTTGTTGTTGTTTTTCAATGTTGAAGTTGTTGTTGAATTTGTTGGTGTTTTTCATTGTTGCGGTTGTTGTTGAATTTGTTGGTGTTTTTCAATGGTGAGGTTGTTGTTGTTTTTCAATGTTGAGGTTGTTGTTGAATTTGTTGGTGTTTTTCAATGTTGAGGTTGTTGTTGTTTTTCAATGTTGAGGTTGTTGTTGAAATTGTTGGTGTTTTTCAATTTCGAGGTCGTTGTTGAATTTGTTGGTGTTCTTCAATGTTGAAGTTGTTGTTGAATTTGTTGGTGTTTTTCAATGTTGAGGTTGTTGTTGTTTTTCAATGTTGAGGTTGTTGTTGAATTTGTTGGTGTTTTTCAATGTTGAGGTTGTTGTTGAATTTGTTGGTGTTTTTCAATGTCGAGGTTGTTGTTGAATTTGTTGGTGTTTTTCAATGTTGAGGTTGTTGTTGAATTTGTTGGTATTTTACAATGTTGAGGTCGTTGTTGAATTTGTTGGCGTTTTTAAATGCTGAGGTTGTTGTTGAATTTGTTGGTGTTTTTCAAAGTTGAGGTTGTTGTTGAATTTGTTGGTGTTTTTCAATGTCGAGGTTGTTGTTGAATTTGTTGGTTTTTTCAATGTTGAAGTTTTTGTTGAATTTGTTGGTATTTTTCAATGTTGAGGTTGTTGTTGTTTTTCAATGTTGAGGTTGTTGTTGAATTTGTTGGTGTTTTTCAATTTTGAGGTTGTTGTTGTTTTTCAATGTTGAGGTTGTTGTTGAATTTGTTGGTGTTTTTCCAAGTTGAGGTTGCTCTTGTTTTTCAAAGTTGAGGTAAATGTTTAATTTGTTGGTGTTTTTCAATGTTGAAGTTGTTGTTGAATTTGTTGGTGTTTTTCAATGTTGAGGTTGTTGTTGTCTTTAAATGTTGAGGTCGTTGTTGAATTTGTTGGTGTTTTTCAATTTTGAGGTTGTTGTTGTTTTTCAATGTTGAGGTTGTTGTTGAATTTGTTGGTGTTTTTCCATGTTGAGGTTTTTGTTGTTTTTCAAAGTTGAGGTTGTTGTCAAATTTGTTGGTGCTTTTCAATGTTGAGGTTGTTGTTGAATTTGTTGGTGTTTTTCATTGTTGAGGTTGTTGTTGAATTTGTTGGTGTTTTTCAATGTTGAGGTTGTTGGTTTTTTTCAATGTTGAAGTTGTTGTTGAATTTGTTGGTGTTTTTCAATGTTGAGGTTGTTGTTGTTTTTCAATGTTGAGGTTGTTGTTGAATTTGTTGGTGTTTTTCAATTTTGAGGTTGTTGTTGTTTTTCAATGTTGAGGTTGTTGTTGTATTTGTTGGTGTTTTTCCATGTTGAGGTTGTTGTTGTTTTTCAAAGTTGAGGTTGATGTTTAATTTGTTGGTGTTTTTCAATGTTGACGTTGTTGTTGAATTTGTTGGTGTTTTTCATTTTTGAGGTTGTTGTTGAATTTGTTGGTGTTTTTCAATGTTGAGGTTGTTGTTGTTTTTCAATGTTGAGGTTGTTGTTGAATTTGTTGGTGTTTTTCAATGTTGAGGTTCTTGTTGTTTTTCAAGTTTGAGGTTGTTGTTAAATTTGTTGTTGTTTTTCAATGTTGAGGTTGTTGTTGAATTTGTTGGTGTTTTTCATTGTTGAGGTTGTTGTTGAATTTGTTGGTGTTTTTCAATGTTGAGGTTGTTGTTGTTTTTCAATGTTGAGGTTGTTGTTGAATTTGTTGGTGTTTTTCCATGTTGAGGTTGTTGTTGTTTTTCAATGTTGAGGTTGTTGTTGAATTTGTTGGTGTTTTTCAATTTCGAGGTTGTTGTTGAATTTGTTGGTGTTTTTCAATGTTGAAGTTGTTGTTGAATTTGTTGGTGTTTTTCAATGTTGAGGTTGTTGTTGTTTTTCAATGTTGAGGTTGTTGTTGAATTTGTTGGTGTTTTTCAATGTTGAGGTTGTTGTTGTTTTTCAATGTTGAGGTTGTTGTTGTTTTTCGATGTTGAGGTTGTTGTTGAATTTGTTGGTGTTTTTCAATGTTGAGGTTGTTGTTGTTTTTCAATGTTGAGGTTGTTGTTGTATTTGTTGGTGCTTTTCAATGTTGAGGTTGTTGTAGTTTTTCAATGTTGAGGTTGTTGTTGAATTTGTTGGTGTTTTTCAATGTCGAGGTTGTTGTTGAATTTGTTGGTGTTTTTCAATGTTGAAGTTGTTGTTGAATTTGTTGGTGTTTTTCATTGTTGAGGTTGTTGTTGAATTTGTTGGTGTTTTTCAATGTTGAGGTTGTTGTTGTCTTTAAATGTTGAGGTTGTTGTTGAATTTGTTGGTGTTTTTCAATTTTGAGGTTGTTGTTGTTTTTCAATGTTGATGTTGTTGTTGAATTTGTTGGTGTTTTTCCATGTTGAGGTTGTTGTTGTTTTTCAAAGTTGAGGTTGTTGTTAAATATGTTGGTGTTTTTCAATGTTGAGGTTGTTGTTGAATTTGTTGGTGTTTTTCAATTTCGAGGTTGTTGTTGAATTTGTTGGTGTTTTTCAATGTTGAAGTTGTTGTTGAATTTGTTGGTGTTTTTCAATGTTGAGGTTGTTGTTGTTTTTCAATGCTAAGGTTGTTGTTGAATTTGTTGGTGTTTTTCAATGTTGAGGATGTTGTTGTTTTTCAATGTTGAGGTTGTTGTTGTTTTTCGATGTTGAGGTTGTTGTTGAATTTGTTGGTGTTTTTCAATGTTGAGGTTGTTGTTGTTTTTCAATGTTGAGGTTGTTGTTGTATTTGTTGGTGCTTTTCACTGTTGAGGTTGTTGTAGTTTTTCAATGTTGAGGTTGTTGTTGAATTTGTTGGTGTTTTTCAATGTCGAGGGTGTTGTTGAATTTGTTGGTGTTTTTCAATGCTGAAGTTGTTGTTGAATTTGTTGGTGTTTTTCAATGTTGAGGTTGGTGTTGAATTTGTTGGTATTTTTCAATGCTGAGGTTGTTGTTGTTTTTCAATGTTGAGGTTGTTTTTGAATTTGTTGGTGTTTTTCAATGTTGAGGTTCTTGTTGTTTTTCAATGTTGAGGTTGTTGAAATTGTTGGTGTTTTTCAATGTTGAGGTTGTTGTTGTTTTTCAATGTTGAGGTTGTTGTTGTTTTTCAATGTTGAGGTTGTTGTTGAATTTGTTGGTGTTTTTCAATTTCGAGGTTGTTGTTGAATTTGTTGGTGTTTTTCAATGTTGATGTTGTTGTTGAATTTGTTGGTGTTTTTCAATGTTGAGGTTGTTGTTGTTTTTCAATGTTGAGGTTGTTGTTGAATTTGTTGGTGTTTTTAAATGTTGAGGTTGTTGTTGTTTTTCAATGTTGAGGTTGTTGTTGTTTTTCAATGTTGAGGTTGTTGTTGAATTTGTTGGTGTTTTTCAATGCTCAGGTTGTTGTTGAATTTGTTGCTGTTTTTCAATGTTGAGGTTGTTGTTGTTTTTCAATGTTGAGGTTGTTGTTGTATTTGTTGGTGTTTTTCAATGTTGAGGTTGTTGTAGTTTTTCAATGTTGAGGTTGTTGTTGAATTTGTTGGTTTTTTTCAATGTCGAGGTTGTTGTTGAATTTGTTGGTGTTTTTCAATGTTGAAGTTGTTGTTGAATTTGTATGTGTTTTTCAATGTTGAGGTTGTTGTTGAATTTGTATGTGTTTTTCAATGTTGAGGTTGTTGTTGTTTTTAAATGTTGAGGTTGTTGTTGTTTTTCCATGCTGAGGTTGTTGTTCTTTTTTACGTTTGAGGTTGTTGTTAAATTTGTTGGTGTTTTTCAATGTTGAGGTTGTTGTTGAATTTGTTGGTGTTTTTCATTGTTGAGGTTGTTGTTGAATATGTTGGTGTTTTTCAATGTTGAGGTTGTTGTTGTTTTTCAATGTTGAGGTTGTTGTTGAATTTGTTGGTGTTTTTCAATGTTGAGGTTGTTGTTGTTTTTCAATGTTGAGGTTGTTGTTGAATTTGTTGGTGTTTTTCAATTTCGAGGTTGTTGTTGAATTTGTTGGTGTTTTTCAAAGTTGAAGTTGTTGTTGAATTTGTTGGTGTTTTTTAATGTTGAGGTTGTTGCTGTTTTTCAATGTTGAGGTTGTTGTTGGATTTGTTGGTGTTTTTCAATGTTGAGTTTGTTGTTGTTTTTCAATGTTGAGGTTGTTGTTGTTTTTCGATGTTGAGGTTGTTGTTGAATTTGTTGGTGTTTTTCAATGTTGAGGTTGTTGTTGTTTTTCAATGTTGAGGTTGTTGTTGTATTTGTTGGTGTTTTTCAATGTCGAGGTAGTTGTTGATTTTGAAGGTGTTTTTCAATGTTGAAGTTGTTGTTGAATTTGTTGGTGTTTTTCATTGTTGAGGTTGTTGTTGAATTTGTTGGTGTTTTTCAATGTTGAGGTTGTTGTTGTCTTTAGATGTTGAGGTTGTTGTTGAATTTGTTGGTGTTTTTCAATTTTGATGTTGTTGTTGTTTTTCAATGTTGAGGTTGTTGTTGAATTTGTTGGTGTTTTTCCATGTTGAGGTTGTTGTTCTTTTTCAAGTTTGAGGTTGTTGTTAAATTTGTTGGTGTTTTTCAATGTTGAGGTTGTTGTTGAATTTGTTGGTGTTTTTCATTGTTGAGGTTGTTGTTGAATTTGTTGGTGTTTTTCAATGTTGAGTTTGTTGTTGTTTTTCAATGTTGAGGTTGTTGTGGAATTTGTTGGTGTTTTTCAATGTTGAGGTTGTTGTTGTTTTTCAATGTTGAGGTTGTTGTTGAATTTGTTGGTGTTTTTCAATTTCGAGGTTGTTGTTGAATTTGTTGGTGTTTTTCAATGTTGAAGTTCTTGTTGAATTTGTTGGTGTCTTTCAATGTTGAGGTTGTTGTTGTTTTTCAAAGTTGAGGTTGATGTTTAATTTGTTGGTGTTTTTCAATGTTGAGGTTGTTGTTGAATTTGTTGGTGTTTTTCAATGGTGAGGTTGTTGTTGTTTTTCAATGTTGAGGTTGTTGTTGAATTTGTTGGTGTTTTTCAATGTTGAGGTTGTTGTTGTTTTTCAATGTTGAGGTTGTTGTTGAAATTGTTGGTGTTTTTCAATTTCGAGGTTGTTGTTGAATTTGTTGGTGATCTTCAATGTTGAAGTTGTTGTTGAATTTGTTGGTGTTTTTCAATGTTGAGGTTGTTGTTGTTTTTCAATGTTGAGGTTGTTGTTGAATTTGTTTTTTTTTCAATGTTGAGGTTGTTGTTGAATTTGTTGGTGTTTTTCAATGTCGAGGTTGTTGTTGAATTTGTTGGTGTTTTTCAATGTTGAGGTTGTTGTTGAATTTGTTGGTGTTTTACAATGTTGAGGTCGTTGTTGAATTTGTTGGCGTTTTTAAATGTTGATGTTGTTGTTGAATTTGTTGGTGTTTTTAAATGTTGAGGTTGTTGTTCAATTTGTTGGTGTTTTTCAATGTCGAGGTTGTTGTTGAATTTGTTGGTTTTTTCAATGTTGAAGTTGTTGTTGAATTTGTTGGTATTTTTCAATGTTGAGTTTGTTGTTGTTTTTCAATGTTGAGGTTGTTGTTGAATTTGTTGGTGTTTTTCAATTTTGAGGTTGTTGTTGTTTTTCAATGTTGAGGTTGTTGTTGAATTTGTTGGTGTTTTTCCATGTTGAGGTTGTTGTTGTTTTTCAAAGTTGAGGTTGATGTTTAATTTGTTGGTGTTTTTCAATGTTGAAGTTGTTGTTGAATTTGTTGGTGTTTTTCATTGTTGAGGTTGTTGTTGAATTTGTTGGTGTTTTTCAATGTTGAGGTTGTTGTTGAATTTGTTGGTGTTTTTCAATGTTGAGGTTGTTGTTGTTTTTCAATGTTGAGGTTGTTGTTGAATTTGTTGGTGTTTTTCCATGTTGAGGTTTTTGTTGTTTTTCAAAGTTGAGGTTGTTGTTAAATGTGTTGGTGTTTTTCAATGTTGAGGTTGTTGTTGAATTTGTTGGTGTTTTTCATTGTTGAGGTTGTTGTTGAATTTGTTGGTGTTTTTCAATGTTGAGGTTGTTGTTGTTTTTCAATGTTGAGGTTGTTGTTGAATTTGTTGGTGTTTTTCAATGTTGAGGTTGTTGTTGTTTTTCAATGTTGAGGTTGTCGTTGAATTTGTTGGTGTTTTTCATTGTTGAGGTTGTTGATGAATTTGTTGGTGTTTTTCAATGTTGAGGTTGTAGTTGTTTTTCAATGTTGAGGTTGTTGTTGAATTTGTTGGTGTTTTTCAATGTTGAGGTTGTTGTTGTTTTTCAATGTTGAGGTTGTTGTTGAATTTGTTGGTGTTTTTCATTGTTGAGGTTGTTGATGAATTTGTTGGTGTTTTTCAATGTTGAGGTTGTAGTTGTTTTTCAATGTTGAGGTTGTTGTTGAATTTGTTGGTGTTTTTCAATGCTGAGGTTGTTGTTGAATTTGTTGCTTTTTTTCAATGTTGAGGTTGTTGTTGTTTTTAATGTAGAGGTTGTTGTTGTATTTGTTGGTGTTTTTCAATGTTGAGGTTGTTGTTGAATTTGTTGGTGTTTTTCAATGTCGAGGTTGGTGTTGAATTTGTTGGTGTTTTTCAATGTTGAAGTTGTTGTTGAATTTGTATGTGTTTTTCAATGTTGAGGTTGTTATTGAATTTGTTGGTGTTTTTCAATGTTGAGGTTGTTGTTGTTTTTAAATGTTGAGGTTGTTTTTGAATTTGTTGGTGTTTTTCAATTTTGAGGTTGTTGTTGTTTTTCAATGTTGAGGTTGTTGTTGAATTTGTTGGTGTTTTTCCATGTTGAGGTTGTTGTTGTTTTTCAAGTTTGAGGTTGTTGTTAAATTTGTTGGTGTTTTTCAATGTTGAGGTTGTTGTTGAATTTGTTGGTGTTTTTCATTGTTCAGGTTGTTGTTGAATTTGTTGGTGTTTTTCAATGTTGAGGTTGTTGTTGTTTTTCAATGTTGAGGTTGTTGTTGAATTTGTTGGTGTTTTTCAATGTTGAGGTTGTTGTTGTTTTTCAATGTTGAGGTTGTTGTTGAATTTGTTGGTGTTTTTCAATTTCGAGGTTGTTGTTGAATTTTTTGGTGTTTTTCAATGTTGAAGTTGCTGTTGAATTTGTTGGTGTTTTTCAATGTTGAGGTTGTTGTTGTTTTTCAAAGTTGAGGTTGTTGTTGAATTTGTTGGTGTTTTTCAATGTTGAGGTTGTTGTTGTTTTTCGATGTTGAGGTTGTTGTTGTTTTTCGATGTTGACGTTGTTGTTGAATTTGTTGGTGTTTTTCAATGTTGAAGTTGTTGTTGAATTTGTTGGTGTTTTTCAATGTTGAGGTTGTTGTTGTTTTTCAATGTTGAGGTTGTTGTTGAATTTGTTGGTGTTTTTCAATGTTGAGGTTGTTGCTGTTTTTCAATGTTGAGGTTGTTGTTGAATTTGTTGGTGTTTTTCAATGTTGAGGTTGTTGTTGAATTTGTTGGTGTTTTTCATTGTTGAGGTTGTTGTTGAATTTGTAGGTGTTTTTCAATGTTGAGGTTGTTGTTGTTTTTCAATGTTGAGGTTGTTGTTGAATTTGTTGGTGTTTTTCAATGTTGAGGTTGTTGTTGTTTTTCAATGTTGAGCTTGTCGTTGAATTTGTTGGTGTTTTTCATTTTTGAGGTTGTTGTTGAATTTGTTGGTGTTTTTCAATGTTGAGGTTGTAGTTGTTTTTCAATGTTGAGGTTGTTGTTGAATTTGTTGGTGTTTTTCAATGTTGAGGTTGTTGTTGTTTTTCAATGTTGAGGTTGTTGTTGAAATTGTTGGTGTTTTTCAATTTCGAGGTTGTTGTTGAATTTGTTGGTGTTTTTCAATGTTGAAGTTGTTGTTGAATTTGTTGGTGTTTTTCAATGTTGAGGTTGTTGTTGTTTTTCAATGTTGAGGTTGTTGTTGAATTTGTTTTTTTTTCAATGTTGAGGTTGTTGTTGAATTTGTTGGTGTTTTTCAATGTCGAGGTTGTTGTTGAATTTGTTGGTGTTTTTCAATGTTGAGGTTGTTGTTGAATTTGTTGGTGCTTTACAATGTTGAGGTCGTTGTTGAATTTGTTGGCGTTTTTAAATGTTGATGTTGTTGTTGAATTTGTGTGTGTTTTTCAATGTTGAGGTTGTTGTTCAATTTGTTGGTGTTTTTCAATGTCGAGGTTGTTGTTGAATTTGTTGGTTTTTTCAATGTTGAAGTTGTTGTTGAATTTGTTGGTATTTTTAAATGTTGAGTTTGTTGTTGTTTTTCAATGTTGAGGTTGTTGTTGAATTTGTTGGTGTTTTTCAATTTTGAGGTTGTTGTTGTTTTTCAATGTTGAGGTTGTTGTTGAATTTGTTGGTGTTTTTTCATGTTGAGGTTGTTGTTGTTTTTCAAAGTTGAGGTTGATGTTTAATTTGTTGGTGTTTTTCAATGTTGAAGTTGTTGTTGAATTTGTTGGTGTTTTTCATTGTTGAGGTTGTTGTTGAATTTGTTGGTGTTTTTCAATGTTGAGGTTGTTGTTGAATTTGTTGGTGTTTTTCAATGTTGAGGTTGTTGTTGTTTTTCAATGTTGAGGTTGTTGTTGAATTTGTTGGTGTTTTTCCATGTTGAGGTTTTTGTTGTTTTTCAAAGTTGAGGTTGTTGTTAAATGTGTTGGTGTTTTTCAATGTTGAGGTTGTTGTTGAATTTGTTGGTGTTTTTCATTGTTGAGGTTGTTGTTGAATTTGTTGGTGTTTTTCAATGTTGAGGTTGTTGTTGTTTTTCAATGTTGAGGTTGTTGTTGAATTTGTTGGTGTTTTTCAATGTTGAGGTTGTTGTTGTTTTTCAATGTTGAGGTTGTCGTTGAATTTGTTGGTGTTTTTCAATGTTGAGGTTGTTGTTGTTTTTCAATGTTGAGGTTGTTGTTGTTTTTCAATGTTGAGGTTGTTGTTGAATTTGTTGGAGTTTTTCAATGCTGAGGTTGTTGTTGAATTTGTTGCTTTTTTTCAATGTTGAGGTTGTTGTTGTTTTTCAATGTTGAGGTTGTTGTTGTATTTGTTGGTGTTTTTCAATGTTGAGGTTGTTGTTGAATTTGTTGGTGTTTTTCAATGTCGAGGTTGGTGTTGAATTTGTTGGTGTTTTTCAATGTTGAAGTTGTTGTTGAATTTGTATGTGTTTTTCAATGTTGAGGTTGTTATTGAATTTGTTGGTGTTATTCAATGTTGAGGTTGTTGTTGTTTTTAAATGTTGAGGTTGTTTTTGAATTTGTTGGTGTTTTTCAATTTTGAGGTTGTTGTTGTTTTTCAATGTTGAGGTTGTTGTTGAATTTGTTGGTGTTTTTCCATGTTGAGGTTGTTGTTGTTTTTCAAGTTTGAGGTTGTTGTTAAATTTGTTGGTGTTTTTCAATGTTGAGGTTGTTGTTGAATTTGTTGGTGTTTTTCATTGTTCAGGTTGTTGTTGAATTTGTTGGTGTTTTTCAATGTTGAGGTTGTTGTTGTTTTTCAATGTTGAGGTTGTTGTTGAATTTGTTGGTGTTTTTCAATGTTGAGGTTGTTGTTGTTTTTCAATGTTGAGGTTGTTGTTGAATTTCTTGGTGTTTTTCAATTTCGAGGTTGTTGTTGAATTTGTTGGTGTTTTTCAATGTTGAAGTTGCTGTTGAATTTGTTGGTGTTTTTCAATGTTGAGGTTGTTGTTGTTTTTCAATGTTGAGGTTGTTGTTGAATTTGTTGGTGTTTTTCAATGTTGAGGTTGTTGTTGTTTTTCAATGTTCAGGTTGTTGTTGTTTTTCGATGTTGACGTTGTTGTTGAATTTGTTGGTGTTTTTCAATGTTGAAGTTGTTGTTGAATTTGTTGGTGTTTTTCAATGTTGAGGTTGTTGTTGTTTTTCAATGTTGAGGTTGTTGTTGAATTTGTTGGTGTTTTTCAATGTTGAGGTTGTTGCTGTTTATCAATGTTGAGGTTGTTGTTGAATTTGTTGGTGTTTTTCAATGTTGAGGTTGTTGTTGAATTTGTTGGTGTTTTTCATTGTTGAGGTTGTTGTTGAATTTGTAGGTGTTTTTCAATTTTGAGGTTGTTGTTGTTTTTCAATGTTGAGGTTGTTGTTGAATTTGTTGGTGTTTTTCAATGTTGAGGTTGTTGTTGTTTTTCAATGTTGAGGTTGTCGTTGAATTTGTTGGTGTTTTTCATTTTTGAGGTTGTGGTTGAATTTGTTGGTGTTTTTCAATGTTGAGGTTGTAGTTGTTTTTCAATGTTGAGGTTGTTGTTGAATTTGTTGGTGTTTTTCAATGTTGAGGTTGTTGTTGTTTTTCAATGTTCAGGTTGTTGTTGTTTTTCAATGTTGAGGTTGTTGTTGAATTTGTTGGTGTTTTTCAATGCTGAGGTTGTTGTTGAATTTGTTGCTTTTTTTCAATGTTGAGGTTGTTGTTGTTTTTCAATGTTGAGGTTGTTGTTGTATTTGTTGGTGTTTTTCAATGTTGAGGTTGTTGTAGTTTTTCAATGTTGAGGTTGTTGTTGAATTTGTTGGTGTTTTTCAATGTCGAGGTTGGTGTTGAATTTGTTGGTGTTTTTCAATGTTGAAGTTGTTGTTGAATTTGTATGTGTTTTTCAATGTTGAGGTTGTTGTTGAATTTGTTGGTGTTTTTCAATGTTGAGGTTGTTGTTGTTTTTAAATGTTGAGGTTGTTTTTGAATTTGTTGGTGTTTTTCAATTTTGAGGTTGTTGTTGTTTTTCAATGTTGAGGTTGTTGTTGAATTTGTTGGTGTTTTTCCATGTTGAGGTTGTTGTTGTTTTTCAAGTTTGAGGTTGTTGTTAAATTTGTTGGTGTTTTTCAATGTTGAGGTTGTTGTTGAATTTGTTGGTGTTTTTCATTGTTCAGGTTGTTGTTGAATTTGTTGGTGTTTTTCAATGTTGAGGTTGTTGTTGTTTTTCAATGTTGAGGTTGTTGTTGAATTTGTTGGTGTTTTTCAATGTTGAGGTTGTTGTTGTTTTTCAATGTTGAGGTTGTTGTTGTTTTTCGATGTTGAGGTTGTTGTTGAATTTGTTGGTGTTTTTCAATGTTGAAGTTGTTGTTGAATTTGTTGGTGTTTTTCAATGTTGAGGTTGTTGTTGTTTTTCAATGTTGAGGTTGTTGTTGAATTTGTTGGTGTTTTTCAATGTTGAGGTTGTTGCTGTTTTTCAATGTTGAGGTTGTTGTTGAATTTGTTGGTGTTTTTCAATTTCGAGGTTGTTGTTGAATTTGTTGGTGTTTTTCAATGTTGAAGTTGTTGTTGAATTTGTTGGTGTTTTTCAATGTTGAGGTTGTTGTTGAATTTGTTGGTGTTTTTCAATGTTGAGGTTGTAGTTGTTTTTCAATGTTGAGGTTGTTGTTGTTTTTCGATGTTGAGGTTGTTGTTGAATTTGTTGGTGTTTTTCAATGTTGAGGTTGTTGTTGTTTTTCAATGTTGAGGTTGTTGTTGCATTTGTTGGTGCTTTTCTGTGTTGAGGTTGTTGTAGTTTTTCAATGTTGAGGTTGTTGTTGAATTTGTTGGTGTTTTTCAATGTCGAGGTTGTTGTTGAATTTGTTGGTGTTTTTCAATGTTGAAGTTGTTGTTGAATTTGTTGGTGTTTTTCATTGTTGAGGTTGTTGTTGAATTTGTTGGTGTTTTTCAATGTTGAGGTTGTTGTTGTCTTTAAATGTTGAGGTTGTTGTTGAATTTGTTGGTGTTTTTCAATTTTGAGGTTGTTGTTGTTTTTCAATGTTGAGGTTTTTGTTGAATTTGTTGGTGTTTTTCCATGTTGAGGTTGTTGTTGTTTTTCAAAGTTGAGGTTGTTGTTAAATTTGTTGGTGTTTTTCAATGTTGAGGTTGTTGTTGAATTTGTTGGTGTTTTTCATTGTTGAGGTTGTTGTTGTTTTTCAATGTTGAGGTTGTTGTTGAATTTGTTGGTGTTTTTCAATGTTGAGGTTGTTATTGTTTTTCAATGTTGAGGTTGTTTCTGAATTTGTTGGTGTTTTTCAATTTCGAGGTTGTTGTTGAATTTGTTGGAGTTCTTCAATGTTGAAGTTGTTGTTGAATTTGTTGGTGTTTTTCAATGTTGAGGTTGTTGTTGTTTTTCAATGTTGAGGTTGTTGTTGAATTTGTTGGTGTTTTTCAATGTCGAGGTTGTTGTTGAATTTGTTGGTTTTTTTCAATGTTGAAGTTGTTGTTGAATTTGTTGGTGTTTTTCAATGTTGAGGTTGTTGTTGTTTTTCAATGTTGAGGTTGTTGTTGAATTTGTTGGTGTTTTTCAATTTTGAGGTTGTTGTTGTTTTTCAATGTTGAGGTTGTTGTGGAATTTGTTGGTGTTTTTCCATGTTGAGGTTGTTGTTGTTTTTCAAAGTTGAGGTTGATGTTTAATTTGATGGTGTTTTTCAATGTTGAGGTTGTTGTTGAATTTGTTGGTGTTTTTCAATGTTGAGGTTGTTGTTGTTTTTCAATGTTGAGGTTGTTGTTGAATTTGTTGGTGTTTTTCAATGTTGAGGTTGTTGTTGAATTTGTTGGTGTTTTTCAATGTTGAGGTTGTTGTTGTTTTTCAATATTGAGGTTGTTGTTGAATTTGTTTGTGTTTTTCAATGTTGAGGTTGGTGTTGAATTTGTTGGTATTTTTCAATGCTGAGGTTGTTGTTGTTTTTCAATGTTGAGGTTGTTTTTGAATTTGTTGGTGTTTTTCAATGTTGAGGTTCTTGTTGTTTTTCAATGTTGAGGTTGTTGAATTTGTTGGTGTGTTTCAATGTTGAGGTTGTTGTTGTTTTTCAATGTTGAGGTTGTTGTTGTTTTTCAATGTTGAGGTTGTTGTTGAATTTGTTGGTGTTTTTCAATTTCGAGGTTGTTGTTGAATTTGTTGGTGTTTTTCAATGTTGATGTTGTTGTTGAATTTGTTGGTGTTTTTCAATGTTGAGGTTGTTGTTGTTTTTCAATGTTGAGGTTGTTGTTGAATTTGTTGGTGTTTTTAAATGTTGAGGTTGTTGTTGTATTTCAATGTTGAGGTTGTTGTTGTTTTTCAATGCTGAGGTTGTTGTTGAATTTGTTGGTGTTTTTCAGTGCTCAGGTTGTTGTTGAATTTGTTGCTGTTTTTCAATGTTGAGGTTGTTGTTGTTTTTCAATGTTGAGGTTGTTGTTGTATTTGTTGGTGTTTTTCAATGTTGAGGTTGTTGTAGTTTTTCAATGTTGAGGTTGTTGTTGAATTTGTTCGTATTTTTCAATGTCGAGGTTGTTGTTGAATTTGTTGGTGTTTTTCAATGTTGAAGTTGTTGTTGAATTTGTTGGTGATTTTCATTGTTGAGGTTGTTGTTGAATTTGTTGGTGTTTTTCAATGTTGAGGTTGTTGTTGTCTTTAAATGTTGAGGTTGTTGTTGAATTTGTTGGTGGTTTTCAATTTTGAGGTTGTTGTTGTTTTTCAATGTTGAGGTTGTTGTTGAATTTGTTGGTGTTTTTCCATGTTGAGGTTGTTGTTGTTTTTCAAAGTTGAGGTTGTTGTTAAATTTGTTGGTGTTTTTCAATGTTGAGGTTGTTGTTGAATTTGTTGGTGTTTTTCATTGTTGAGGTTGTTGTTGAATTTGTTGGTGTTTTTCAATGTTGAGGTTGTTGTTGTTTTTCAATGTTGAGGTTGTTGTTGAATTTGTTGGTGTTTTTCAATGTTAAGGTTGTTATTGTTTTTCAATGTTGAGGTTGTTTCTGAATTTGTTGGTGTTTTTCAATTTCGAGGTTGTTGTTGAATTTCTTGGAGTTCTTCAATGTTGAAGTTGTTGTTGAATTTGTTGGTGTTTTTCAATGTTGAGGTTGTTGTTGTTTTTCAATGTTGAGGTTGTTGTTGAATTTGTTGGTGTTTTTCAATGTCGAGGTTGTTGTTGAATTTGTTGGTTTTTTTCAATGTAGAAGTTGTTGTTGAATTTGTTGGTGTTTTTCAATGTTGAGGTTGTTGTTGTTTTTCAATGTTGAGGTTGTTGTTGAATTTGTTGGTGTTTTTCAATTTTGAGGTTGTTGTTGTTTTTCAATGTTGAGGTTGTTGTTGAATTTGTTGGTGTTTTTCCATGTTGAGGTTGTTGTTGTTTTTCAAAGTTGAGGTTGATGTTTAATTTGATGGTGTTTTTCAATGTTGAGGTTGTTGTTGAATTTGTTGGTGTTTTTAATTTTTGAGGTTGTTGTTGAATTTGTTGGTGTTTTTCAATGTTGAGGTTGTTGTTGTTTTTCAATGTTGAGGTTGTTGTTGAATTTGTTTGTGTTTTTCAATGTTGAGGTTGGTGTTGAATTTGTTGGTATTTTTCAATGCTGAGGTTGTTGTTGTTTTTCAATGTTGAGGTTGTTTTTGAATTTGTTGGTGTTTTTCAATGTTGAGGTTCTTGTTGTTTTTCAATGT
The DNA here is from genome assembly GCA_026770705.1 of Isurus oxyrinchus. Classification (NCBI taxonomy): domain Eukaryota; kingdom Metazoa; phylum Chordata; class Chondrichthyes; order Lamniformes; family Lamnidae; genus Isurus; species Isurus oxyrinchus. Next base: position 1,229,227 of record JANJGN010000106.1, read on the forward strand.
TGAGGTTGTTGAATTTGTTGGTGTGTTTCAATGTTGAGGTTGTTGTTGTTTTTCAATGTTGAGGTTGTTGTTGTTTTTCAATGTTGAGGTTGTTGTTGAATTTGTTGGTGTTTTTCAATTTCGAGGTTGTTGTTGAATTTGTTGGTGTTTTTCAATGTTGATGTGGTTGTTGAATTTGTTGGTGTTTTTCAATGTTGAGGTTGTTGTTGTTTTTCAATGTTGAGGTTGTTGTTGAATTTGTTGGTGTTTATAAATGTTGAGGTTGTTGTTGTTTTTCAATGTTGAGGTTGTTGTTGTTTTTCAATGCTGAGGTTGTTGTTGAATTTGTTGGTGTTTTTCAGTGCTCAGGTTGTTGTTGAATTTGTTGCTGTTTTTCAATGTTGAGGTTGTTGTTGTTTTTCAATGTTGAGGTTGTTGTTGTATTTGTTGGGGTTTTTCAATGTTGAGGTTGTTGTAGTTTTTCAATGTTGAGGTTGTTGTTGAATTTGTTGGTGTTTTTCAATGTCGAGGTTGTTGTTGAATTTGTTGGTGTTTTTCAATGTTGAAGTTGTTGTTGAATTTGTATGTGTTTTTCAATGTTGAGGTTGTTGTTGAATTTGTTGGTGTTTTTCAATGTTTAGGTTGTTGTTGTTTTTTAATGTTGAGGTTGTTGTTGTTTTTCCATGTTGAGGTTGTTGTTCTTTTTTACGTTTGAGGTTGTTGTTAAATTTGTTGGTGTTTTTCAATGTTGAGGTTGTTGTTGAATTTGTTGGTGTTTTTCATTGTTGAGGTTCTTGTTGAATTTGTTGGTGTTTTTCAATGTTGAGGTTGTTGTTGTTTTTCAATGTTGAGGTTGTTGTGAATTTGTTGGTGTTTTTCAATGTTGAGGTTGTTGTTGTTTTTCAATGTTGAGGTTGTTGTTGAATTTGTTGGTGTTTTTCAATTTCGAGGTTGTTGTTGAATTTGTTGGTGTTTTTCAATGTTGAAGTTGTTGTTGAATTTGTTGGTGTTTTTTAATGTTGAGGTTGTTGTTGTTTTTCAATGTTGAGGTTGTTGTTGAATTTGTTGGTGTTTTTCAATGTTGAGGTTGTTGTTGTTTTTCAATGTTGAGGTTGTTGTTGAATTTGTTGGTGTTTTTAAATGTTGAGGTTGTTGTTGTATTTCAATGTTGAGGTTGTTGTTGTTTTTCAATGCTGAGGTTGTTGTTGAATTTGTTGGTGTTTTTCAGTGCTCAGGTTGTTGTTGAATTTGTTGCTGTTTTTCAATGTTGAGGTTGTTGTTGTTTTTCAATGTTGAGGTTGTTGTTGTATTTGTTGGTGTTTTTCAATGTTGAGGTTGTTGTAGTTTTTCAATGTTGAGGTTGTTGTTGAATTTGTTCGTATTTTTCAATGTCGAGGTTGTTGTTGAATTTGTTGGTGTTTTTCAATGTTGAAGTTGTTGTTGAATTTGTTGGTGTTTTCATTGTTGAGGTTGTTGTTGAATTTGTTGGTGTTTTTCAATGTTGAGGTTGTTGTTGTCTTTAAATGTTGAGGTTGTTGTTGAATTTGTTGGTGGTTTTCAATTTTGAGGTTGTTGTTGTTTTTCAATGTTGAGGTTGTTGTTGAATTTGTTGGTGTTTTTCCATGTTGAGGTTGTTGTTGTTTTTCAAAGTTGAGATTGTTGTTAAATTTGTTGGTGTTTTTCAATGTTGAGGTTGTTGTTGAATTTGTAGGTGTTTTTCATTGTTGAGGTTGTTGTTGAATTTGTTGGTGTTTTTCAATGTTGAGGTTGTTGTTGTTTTTCAATGTTGAGGTTGTTGTTGAATTTGTTGGTGTTTTTCAATGTTAAGGTTGTTATTGTTTTTCAATGTTGAGGTTGTTTCTGAATTTGTTGGTGTTTTTCAATTTCGAGGTTGTTGTTGAATTTCTTGGAGTTCTTCAATGTTGAAGTTGTTGTTGAATTTGTTGGTGTTTTTCAATGTTGAGGTTGTTGTTGTTTTTCAATGTTGAGGTTGTTGTTGAATTTGTTGGTGTTTTTCAATGTCGAGGTTGTTGTTGAATTTGTTGGTTTTTTTCAATGTTGAAGTTGTTGTTGAATTTGTTGGTGTTTTTCAATGTTGAGGTTGTTGTTGTTTTTCAATGTTGAGGTTGTTGTTGAATTTGTTGGTGTTTTTCAATTTTGAGGTTGTTGTTGTTTTTCAATGTTGAGGTTGTTGTTGAATTTGTTGGTGTTTTTCCATGTTGAGGTTGTTGTTGTTTTTCAAAGTTGAGGTTGATGTTTAATTTGATGGTGTTTTTCAATGTTGAGGTTGTTGTTGAATTTGTTGGTGTTTTTAATTTTTGAGGTTGTTGTTGAATTTGTTGGTGTTTTTCAATGTTGAGGTTGTTGTTGTTTTTCAATGTTGAGGTTGTTGTTGAATTTGTTTGTGTTTTTCAATGTTGAGGTTGGTGTTGAATTTGTTGGTATTTTTCAATGCTGAGGTTGTTGTTGTTTTTCAATGTTGAGGTTGTTTTTGAATTTGTTGGTGTTTTTCAATGTTGAGGTTCTTGTTGTTTTTCAATGTTGAGGTTGTTGAATTTGTTGGTGTGTTTCAATGTTGAGGTTGTTGTTGTTTTTCAATGTTGAGGTTGTTGTTGTTTTTCAATGTTGAGGTTGTTGTTGAATTTGTTGGTGTTTTTCAATTTCGAGGTTGTTGTTGAATTTGTTGGTGTTTTTCAATGTTGATGTGGTTGTTGAATTTGTTGGTGTTTTTCAATGTTGAGGTTGTTGTTGTTTTTCAATGTTGAGGTTGTTGTTGAATTTGTTGGTGTTTATAAATGTTGAGGTTGTTGTTGTTTTTCAATGTTGAGGTTGTTGTTGTTTTTCAATGCTGAGGTTGTTGTTGAATTTGTTGGTGTTTTTCAGTGCTCAGGTTGTTGTTGAATTTGTTGCTGTTTTTCAATGTTGAGGTTGTTGTTGTTTTTCAATGTTGAGGTTGTTGTTGTATTTGTTGGGGTTTTTCAATGTTGAGGTTGTTGTAGTTTTTCAATGTTGAGGTTGTTGTTGAATTTGTTGGTGTTTTTCAATGTCGAGGTTGTTGTTGAATTTGTTGGTGTTTTTCAATGTTGAAGTTGTTGTTGAATTTGTATGTGTTTTTCAATGTTGAGGTTGTTGTTGAATTTGTTGGTGTTTTTCAATGTTTAGGTTGTTGTTGTTTTTTAATGTTGAGGTTGTTGTTGTTTTTCCATGTTGAGGTTGTTGTTCTTTTTTACGTTTGAGGTTGTTGTTAAATTTGTTGGTGTTTTTCAATGTTGAGGTTGTTGTTGAATTTGTTGGTGTTTTTCATTGTTGAGGTTCTTGTTGAATTTGTTGGTGTTTTTCAATGTTGAGGTTGTTGTAGTTTTTCAATGTTGAGGTTGTTGTGAATTTGTTGGTGTTTTTCAATGTTGAGGTTGTTGTTGTTTTTCAATGTTGAGGTTGTTGTTGAATTTGTTGGTGTTTTTCAATTTCGAGGTTGTTGTTGAATTTGTTGGTGTTTTTCAATGTTGAAGTTGTTGTTGAATTTGTTGGTGTTTTTTAATGTTGAGGTTGTTGTTGTTTTTCAATGTTGAGGTTGTTGTTGAATTTGTTGGTGTTTTTCAATGTTGAGTTTGTTGTTGTTTTTCAATGTTGAGGTCGTTGTTGTTTTTCGATGTTGAGGTTGTTGTTGAATTTGTTGGTGTTTTTCAATGTTGAGGTTGTTGTTGTTTTTCAATGTTGAGGTTGTTGTTGTATTTGTTGGTGTTTTTCAATGTCGAGGTTGTTGTTGATTTTGAAGGTGTTTTTCAATGTTGAAGTTGTTGTTGAATTTGTTGGTGTTTTTCATTGTTGAGGTTGTTGTTGAATTTGTTGGTGTTTTTCAATGTTGAGGTTGTTGTTGTCTTTAAATGTTGAGGTTGTTGTTGAATTTGTTGGTTTTTTTCAATTTTGTTGTTGTTGTTGTTTTTCAATGTTGAGGTTGTTGTTGAATTTGTTGCTGTTTTTCCATGTTGAGGTTGTTCTTGTTTTTCAAGTTTGAGGTTGTTGTTAAATTTGTTGGTGTTTTTCAATGTTGAGGTTTTTGTTGAATTTGTTGGTGTTTTTCATTGTTGAGGTTGTTGTTGAATTTGTTGGTGTTTTTCAATGTTGAGGTTGTTGTTGTTTTTCAATGTTGAGGTTGTTGTTGAATTTGTTGGTGTTTTTCAATGTTGAGGTTGTTGTTGTTTTTCAATGTTGAGGTTGTTGTTGAATTTGTTGGTGTTTTTCAATGTTGAAGTTGTTGTTGAATTTGTTGGTGTTTTTCAATGTTCAGGTTGTTGTTGTTTTTCAATGCTGAGGTTGTTGTTGAATTTGTTGGTGTTTTTCAATGTTGAGGTTGTTGTTGTTTTTCAATGTTGAGGTTGTTGTTGTTTTTCGATGTTGAGGTTGTTGTTGAATTTGTTGGTGTTTTTCAATGTTGAGGTTGTTGTTGAATTTGTTGGTGTTTTTCAATGTTGAAGTTGTTGTTGAATTTGTTGGTGATTTTCATTGTTGAGGTTGTTGTTGAATTTGTTGGTGTTTTTCAATGTTGAGGTTGTTGTTGTCTTTAAATGTTGAGGTTGTTGTTGAATTTGTTGCTGTTTTTCCATGTTGAGGTTGTTCTTGTTTTTCAAGTTTGAGGTTGTTGTTAAATTTGTTGGTGTTTTTCAATGTTGAGGTTTTTGTTGAATTTGTTGGTGTTTTTCATTGTTGAGGTTGTTGTTGAATTTGTTGGTGTTTTTCAATGTTGAGGTTGTTGTTGTTTTTCAATGTTGAGGTTGTTGTTGAATTTGTTGGTGTTTTTCAATGTTGAGGTTGTTGTTGTTTTTCAATGTTGAGGTTGTTGTTGAATTTGTTGGTGTTTTTCAATGTTGAAGTTGTTGTTGAATTTGTTGGTGTTTTTCAATGTTCAGGTTGTTGTTGTTTTTCAATGCTGAGGTTGTTGTTGAATTTGTTGGTGTTTTTCAATGTTGAGGTTGTTGTTGTTTTTCAATGTTGAGGTTGTTGTTGTTTTTCGATGTTGAGGTTGTTGTTGAATTTGTTGGTGTTTTTCAATGTTGAGGTTGTTGTTGAATTTGTTGGTGTTTTTCAATGTTGAAGTTGTTGTTGAATTTGTTGGTGATTTTCATTGTTGAGGTTGTTGTTGAATTTGTTGGTGTTTTTCAATGTTGAGGTTGTTGTTGTCTTTAAATGTTGAGGTTGTTGTTGAATTTGTTGGTGGTTTTCAATTTTGAGGTTGTTGTTGTTTTTCAATGTTGAGGTTGTTGTTGAATTTGTTGGTGTTTTTCCATGTTGAGGTTGTTGTTGTTTTTCAAAGTTGAGGTTGTTGTTAAATTTGTTGGTGTTTTTCAATGTTGAGGTTGTTGTTGAATTTGTTGGTGTTTTTCATTGTTGAGGTTGTTGTTGAATTTGTTGGTGTTTTTCAATGTTGAGGTTGTTGTTGTTTTTCAATGTTGAGTTTGTTGTTGAATTTGTTGGTGTTTTTCAATGTTAAGGTTGTTATTGTTTTTCAATGTTGAGGTTGTTTCTGAATTTGTTGGTGTTTTTCAATTTCGAGGTTGTTGTTGAATTTCTTGGAGTTCTTCAATGTTGAAGTTGTTGTTGAATTTGTTGGTGTTTTTCAATGTTGAGGTTGTTGTTGTTTTTCAATGTTGAGGTTGTTGTTGAATTTGTTGGTGTTTTTCAATGTCGAGGTTGTTGTTGAATTTGTTGGTTTTTTTCAATGTTGAAGTTGTTGTTGAATTTGTTGGTGTTTTTCAATGTTGAGGTTGTTGTTGTTTTTCAATGTTGAGGTTGTTGTTGAATTTGTTGGTGTTTTTCAATTTTGAGGTTGTTGTTGTTTTTCAATGTTGAGGTTGTTGTTGAATTTGTTGGTGTTTTTCCATGTTGAGGTTGTTGTTGTTTTTCAAAGTTGAGGTTGATGTTTAATTTGATGGTGTTTTTCAATGTTGAGGTTGTTGTTGAATTTGTTGGTGTTTTTAATTTTTGAGGTTGTTGTTGAATTTGTTGGTGTTTTTCAATGTTGAGGTTGTTGTTGTTTTTCAATGTTGAGGTTGTTGTTGAATTTGTTTGTGTTTTTCAATGTTGAGGTTGGTGTTGAATTTGTTGGTATTTTTCAATGCTGAGGTTGTTGTTGTTTTTCAATGTTGAGGTTGTTTTTGAATTTGTTGGTGTTTTTCAATGTTGAGGTTCTTGTTGTTTTTCAATGTTGAGGTTGTTGAATTTGTTGGTGTGTTTCAATGTTGAGGTTGTTGTTGTTTTTCAATGTTGAGGTTGTTGTTGTTTTTCAATGTTGAGGTTGTTGTTGAATTTGTTGGTGTTTTTCAATTTCGAGGTTGTTGTTGAATTTGTTGGTGTTTTTCAATGTTGATGTGGTTGTTGAATTTGTTGGTGTTTTTCAATGTTGAGGTTGTTGTTGTTTTTCAATGTTGAGGTTGTTGTTGAATTTGTTGGTGTTTATAAATGTTGAGGTTGTTGTTGTTTTTCAATGTTGAGGTTGTTGTTGTTTTTCAATGCTGAGGTTGTTGTTGAATTTGTTGGTGTTTTTCAGTGCTCAGGTTGTTGTTGAATTTGTTGCTGTTTTTCAATGTTGAGGTTGTTGTTGTTTTTCAATGTTGAGGTTGTTGTTGTATTTGTTGGTGTTTTTCAATGTTGAGGTTGTTGTAGTTTTTCAATGTTGAGGTTGTTGTTGAATTTGTTGGTGTTTTTCAATGTCGAGGTTGTTGTTGAATTTGTTGGTGTTTTTCAATGTTGAAGTTGTTGTTGAATTTGTATGTGTTTTTCAATGTTGAGGTTGTTGTTGAATTTGTTGGTGTTTTTCAATGTTGAGGTTGTTGTTGTTTTTTAATGTTGAGGTTGTTGTTGTTTTTCCATGTTGAGGTTGTTGTTCTTTTTTACGTTTGAGGTTGTTGTTAAATTTGTTGGTGTTTTTCAATGTTGAGGTTGTTGTTGAATTTGTTGGTGTTTTTCATTGTTGAGGTTCTTGTTGAATTTGTTGGTGTTTTTCAATGTTGAGGTTGTTGTTGTTTTTCAATGTTGAGGTTGTTGTGAATTTGTTGGTGTTTTTCAATGTTGAGGTTGTTGTTGTTTTTCAATGTTGAGGTTGTTGTTGAATTTGTTGGTGTTTTTCAATTTCGAGGTTGTTGTTGAATTTGTTGGTGTTTTTCAATGTTGAAGTTGTTGTTGAATTTGTTGGTGTTTTTTAATGTTGAGGTTGTTGTTGTTTTTCAATGTTGAGGTTGTTGTTGAATTTGTTGGTGTTTTTCAATGTTGAGTTTGTTGTTGTTTTTCAATGTTGAGGTTGTTGTTGTTTTTCGATGTTGAGGTTGTTGTTGAATTTGTTGATGTTTTTCAATGTTGAGGTTGTTGTTGTTTTTCAATGTTGAGGTTGTTGTTGTATTTGTTGGTGTTTTTCAATGTCGAGGTTGTTGTTGATTTTGAAGGTGTTTTTCAATGTTGAAGTTGTTGTTGAATTTGTTGGTGTTTTTCATTGTTGAGGTTGTTGTTGAATTTGTTGGTGTTTTTCAATGTTGAGGTTGTTGTTGTCTTTAAATGTTGAGGTTGTTGTTGAATTTGTTGGTTTTTTTCAATTTTGTTGTTGTTGTTGTTTTTCAATGTTGAGGTTGTTGTTGAATTTGTTGCTGTTTTTCCATGTTGAGGTTGTTCTTGTTTTTCAAGTTTGAGGTTGTTGTTAAATTTGTTGGTGTTTTTCAATGTTGAGGTTTTTGTTGAATTTGTTGGTGTTTTTCATTGTTGAGGTTGTTGTTGAATTTGTTGGTGTTTTTCAATGTTGAGGTTGTTGTTGTTTTTCAATGTTGAGGTTGTTGTTGAATTTGTTGGTGTTTTTCAATGTTGAGGTTGCTGTTGTTTTTCAATGTTGAGGTTGTTGTTGAATTTGTTGGTGTTTTTCAATTTCGAGGTTGTTGTTGAATTTGTTGGTGTTTTTCAATGTTGAAGTTGTTGTTGAATTTGTTGGTGTTTTTCAATGTTCAGGTTGTTGTTGTTTTTCAATGCTGAGGTTGTTGTTGAATTTGTTGGTGTTTTTCAATGTTGAGGTTGTTGTTGTTTTTCAATGTTGAGGTTGTTGTTGTTTTTCGATGTTGAGGTTGTTGTTGAATTTGTTGGTGTTTTTCAATGTTGAGGTTGTTGTTGTTTTTCAATGTTGAGGTTGTTGTTGTATTTGTTGGTGCTTTTCAATGTTGAGGTTGTTGTAGTTTTTCAATGTTGAGGTTGTTTTTGAATTTGTTGGTGTTTTTCAATGTCGAGGTTGTTGTTGAATTTGTTGGTGTTTTTCAATGTTGAAGTTGTTGTTGAATTTGTTGGTGTTTTTCATTGTTGAGGTTGTTGTTGAATTTGTTGGTGTTTTTCAATGTTGAGGTTGTTGTTGTCTTTAAATGTTGAGGTTGTTGTTGAATTTGTTGGTGTTTTTCAATTTTGAGGTTGTTGTTGTTTTTCAATGTTGATGTTGTTGTTGAATTTGTTGGTGTTTTTCCATGTTGAGGTTGTTGTTGTTTTTCAAAGTTGAGGTTGTTGTTAAATATGTTGGTGTTTTTCAATGTTGAGGTTGTTGTTGAATTTGTTGGTGTTTTTCAATTTCGAGGTTGTTGTTGAATTTGTTGGTGTTTTTCAATGTTGAAGTTGTTGTTGAATTTGTTGGTGTTTTTCAATGTTGAGGTTGTTGTTGTTTTTCAATGCTAAGGTTGTTGTTGAATTTGTTGGTGTTTTTCAATGTTGAATTTGTTGGTGTTTTTCAATGTTGAGGTTGTTGTTGTTTTTCAATGTTGAGGTTGTTGTTGTATTTGTTGGTGCTTTTCACTGTTGAGGTTGTTGTAGTTTTTCAATGTTGAGGTTGTTGTTGAATTTGTTGGTGTTTTTCAATGTCGAGGGTGTTGTTGAATTTGTTGGTGTTTTTCAATGTTGAAGTTGTTGAATTTGTTGGTGTTTTTCATTGTTGAGGTTGTTGTTGAATTTGTTGGTGTTTTTCAATTTTGAGGTTGTTGTTGTTTTTCAATGTTGAGGTTGTTGTTGAATTTGTTGGTGTTTTTCCATGTTGAGGTTATTGTTGTTTTTCAAAGTTGAGGTTGTTGTTAAATTTGTTGTTGTTTTTCAATGTTGAAGTTGTTGTTGAATTTGTTGGTGTTTTTCATTGTTGAGGTTGTTGTTGAATTTGTTGGTGTTTTTCAATGGTGAGGTTGTTGTTGTTTTTCAATGTTGAGGTTGTTGTTGAATTTGTTGGTGTTTTTCAATGTTGAAGTTGTTGTTGTTTTTCAATGTTGAGGTTGTTGTTGAAATTGTTGGTGTTTTTCAATTTCGAGGTTGTTGTTGAATTTGTTGGTGTTCTTCAATGTTGAAGTTGTTGTTGAATTTGTTGGTGTTTTTCAATGTTGAGGTTGTTGTTGAATTTGTTGGTGTTTTACAATGTTGAGGTCGTTGTTGAATTTGTTGGCGTTTTTAAATGCTGAGGTTGTTGTTGAATTTGTTGGTGTTTTTCAATGTTGAGGTTGTTGTTGAATTTGTTGGTGTTTTTCAATGTCGAGGTTGTTGTTGAATTTGTTGGTGTTTTTCCATGTTGAGGTTTTTGTTGTTTTTCAAAGTTGAGGTTGTTGTTAAATTTGTTGGTGTTTTTCAATGTTGAGGTTGTTGTTGAATTTGTTGGTGTTTTTCATTGTTGAGGTTGTTGTTGAATTTGTTGGTGTTTTTCAATGTTGAGGTTGTTGTTGTTTTTCAATGTTGAGGTTGTTGTTGAATTTGTTGGTGTTTTTCAATGTTGAGGTTGTTGTTGTTTTTCAATGTTGAGGTTGTCGTTGAATTTGTTGGTGTTTTTCAATTTCGAAGTTGTTGTTGAATTTGTTGGTGTTCTTCAATGTTGAAGTTGTTGTTGAATTTGTTGGTGTTTTTCAATGTTGAGGTTGTTGTTGTTTTTCAACGTTGAGGTTGTTGTTGAATTTGTTGGTGTTTTTCAATGTCGAGGTTGTTGTTGAATTTGTTGGTTTTTTTCATTGTTGAGGTTGTTGTTGAATTTGTTGGTGTTTTTCAATGTTGAGGTTGTTGTTGTTTTTCAATGTTGAGGTTGTTGTTGAATTTGTTGGTGTTTTTCAATGTTGAGGTTGTTGTTGTTTTTCAATGTTGAGGTTGTTGTTGAATTTGTTGGTGTTTTTCAATTTCGAGGTTGTTGTTGAATTTGTTGGTGTTTTTCAATGTTGAAGTTGTTGTTGAATTTGTTGGTGTTTTTCAATGTTGAGGTTGTTGTTGTTTTTCAATGTTGAGGTTGTTGTTGAATTTGTTGGTGTTTTTCAATGTTGAGGTTGTTGTTGTTTTTCAATGTTGAGGTTGTTGTTGTTTTTCGATGTTGAGGTTGTTGTTGAATTTGTTGGTGTTTTACAATGTTGAGGTTGTTGTTGTTTTTCAATGTTGAGGTTGTTGTTGTATTTGTTGGTGCTTTTCAATGTTGAGGTTGTTGTAGTTTTTCAATGTTGAGGTTGTTGTTGAATTTGTTGGTGTTTTTCAATGTCGAGGTTGTTGTTGAATTTGTTGGTGTTTTTCAATGTTGGAGTTGTTGTTGAATTTGTTGGTGTTTTTCATTGTTGAGGTTGTTGTTGAATTTGTTGGTGTTTTTCAAAGTTGAGGTTGTTGTTAAATATGTTGGTGTTTTTCAATTTTGAGGTTGTTGTTGAATTTGTAGGTGTTTTTCAATTTCGAGGTTGTTGTTGAATTTGTTGGTGTTTTTCAATGTTGAAGTTGTTGTTGAATTTGTTGGTGTTTTTCAATGTTGAGGTTGTTGTTGTTTTTCAATGCTAAGGTTGTTGTTGAATTTGTTGGTGTTTTTCAATGTTGAGGTTGTTGTTGTTTTTCAATGTTGAGGTTGTTGTTGTTTTTCGATGTTGAGGTTGTTGTTGAATTTGTTGGTGTTTTTCAATGTTGAGGTTGTTGTTGTTTTTCAATGTTGAGGTTGTTGTTGTATTTGTTGGTGCTTTTCACTGTTGAGGTTGTTGTAGTTTTTCAATGTTGAGGTTGTTGTTGAATTTGTTGGTGTTTTTCAATGTCGAGGGTGTTGTTGAATTTGCTGGTGTTTTTCAATGTTGAAGTTGTTGTTGAATTTGTTGGTGTTTTTCCATGTTGAGGTTGTTGTTGAATTTGTTGGTGTTTTTCCATGTTGAGGTTATTGTTGTTTTTCAAAGTTGAGGTTGTTGTTAAATTTGTTGTTGTTTTTCAATGTTGAAGTTGTTGTTGAATTTGTTGGTGTTTTTCATTGTTGAGGTTGTTGTTGAATTTGTTGGTGTTTTTCAATGGTGAGGTTGTTGTTGTTTTTCAATGTTGAGGTTGTTGTTGAATTTGTTGGTGTTTTTCAATGTTGAGGTTGTTGTTAAATTTGTTGGTGTTTTTCAATGTTGAGGTTGTTGTTGTTTTTCAATATTGAGGTTGTTGTTGAATTAGTTTGTGTTTTTCAATGTTGAGGTTGGTGTTGAATTTGTTGGTATTTTTCAATGCTGAGGTTGTTGTTGTTTTTCAATGTTGAGGTTGTTTTTGAATTTGTTGGTGTTTTTCAATGTTGAGGTTGTTGTTGTTTTTCAATGTTGAGGTTGTTGAATTTGTTGGTGTTTTTCAATGTTGAGGTTGTTGTTGTTTTTCAATGTTGAGGTTGTTGTTGTTTTTCAATGTTGAGGTTGTTGTTGAATTTGTTGGTGTTTTTCAATTTCGAGGTTGTTGTTGAATTTGTTGTTGTATTTCAATGTTGATGTTGTTGTTGAATTTGTTGGTGTTTTTCAATGTTGAGGTTGTTGTTGTTTTTCAATGTTGAGGTTGTTGTTGAATTTGTTGTTGATTTTAAATGTTGAGGTTGTTGTTGTTTTTCAATGTTGAGGTTGTTGTTGTTTTTCAATGTTGAGGTTGTTGTTGAATTTGTTGGTGTTTTTCAATGCTCAGGTTGTTGTTGAATTTGTTGCTGTTTTTCAATGTTGAGGTTGTTGTTGTTTTTCAATGTTGAGGTTGTTGTTGTATTTGTTGGTGTTTTTCAATGTTGAGGTTGTTGTAGTTTTTCAATGTTGAGGTTGTTGTTGAATTTGTTGATGTTTTTCAATGTCGAGGTTGTTGTTGAATTTGTTGGTGTTTTTCAATGTTGAAGTTGTTGTTGAATTTGTATGTGTTTTTCAATGTTGAGGTTGATGTTGAATTTGTTGGTGTTTTTCAATGTTGAGGTTGTTGTTGTTTTTAAATGTTGAGGTTGTTGTTGTTTTTCCATGTTGAGGTTGTTGTTCTTTTTTACGTTTGAGGTTGTTGTTAAATTTGATGGTGTTTTTCAATGTTGAGGTTGTTGTTGAATTTGTTGGTGTTTTTCATTGTTGAGGTTGTTGTTGAATTTGTTGGTGTTTTTCAATGTTGAGGTTGTTGTTGTTTTTCAATGTTGAGGTTGTTGTTGAATTTGTTGGTGTTTTTCAATGTTGAGGTTGTTGTTGTTTTTCAATGTTGAGGTTGTTGTTGAATTTGTTGGTGTTTTTCAATTTCGAGGTTGTTGTTGAATTTGTTGTTGTTTTTCAATGTTGAAGTTGTTGTTGAATTTGTTGGTGTTTTTCAATCTTGAGGTTGTTGTTGTTTTTCAATGTTGAGGTTGTTGTTGAATTTGTTGGTGTTTTTCAATGTTGAGGTTTTTGTTGTTTTTCAATGTTGAGGTTGTTGTTGTTTTTCGATGTTGAGGTTGTTGTTGAATTTGTTGGTGTTTTTCAATGTTGAGGTTGTTGTTGTTTTTCAATGTTGAGGTTGTTGTTGTATTTGTTGGTGCTTTTCAATGTTGAGGTTGTTGTAGTTTTTCAATGTTGAGGTTGTTGTTGAATTTGTTGGTGTTTTTCAATGTCGAGGTTGTTGTTGAATTTGTTGGTGTTTTTCAATGTTGAAGTTGTTGTTGAATTTGTTGGTGTTTTTCCTTGTTGAGGTTGTTGTTGAATTTGTTGGTGTTTTTCAATGTTGAGGTTGTTGTTGTCTTTAAATGTTGAGGTTGTTGTTGAATTTGTTGGTGTTTTTCAATTTTGAGGTTGTTGTTGTTTTTCAATGTTGAGGTTGTTGTTGAATTTGTTGGTGTTTTTCCATGTTGAGGTTGTTGTTGTTTTTCAAAGTTGATGTTGTTGTTAAATATGTTCGTGTTTTTCAATGTTGAGGTTGTTGTTGAATTTGTTGGTGTTTTTCAATTTCGAGGTTGTTGTTGAATTTGTTGGTGTTTTTCAATGTTGAAGTTGTTGTTGAATTTGTTGGTGTTTTTCAATGTTGAGGTTGTTGTTGTTTTTCAATGCTAAGGTTGTTGTTGAATTTGTTGGTGTTTTTCAATGTTGAGGTTGTTGTTGTTTTTCAATGTTGAGGTTGTTGTTGAATTTGTTGGTGTTTTTCCATGTTGAGGTTATTGTTGTTTTTCAAAGTTGAGGTTGTTGTTAAATTTGTTGTTGTTTTTCAATGTTGAAGTTGTTGTTGAATTTGTTGGTGTTTTTCATTGTTGAGGTTGTTGTTGAATTTGTTGGTGTTTTTCAATGGTGCGGTTGTTGTTGTTTTTCAATGTTGAGGTTGTTGTTGAATTTGTTGGTGTTTTTAAATGTTGAGGTTGTTGTTGTTTTTCAATGTTGAGGTTGTTGTTGAATTTGTTGGTGTTTTTCAATGTTGAGGTTGTTGTTGTTTTTCAATGTTGAGGTTGTTGTTGAATTTGTTGGTTTTTTTCAATGTTGAGGTTGTTGTTGAATTTGTTGGTGTTTTTAAATGTCGATGTTGTTGTTGAATTGGTTGGTGTTTTTCAATGTTGAGGTTGTTGTTGAATTTGTTGGTGTTTTACAATGTTGAGGTCGTTGTTGAATTTGTTGGCGTTTTTAAATGCTGAGGTTGTTGTTGAATTTGTTGGTGTTTTTCAATGTTGAGGTTGTTGTTGAATTTGTTGGTGTTTGTCAATGTCGAGGTTGTTGTTGAATTTGTTGGTTTTTTCAATGTTGAAGTTGTTGTTGAATTTGTTGGTATTTTTCAATGTTGAGGTTGTTGTTGTTTTTCAATGTTGAGGTTGTTGTTGAATTTGTTGGTGTTTTTCAATTTTGAGGTTGTTGTTGTTTTTCAATGTTGAGGTTGTTGTTGAATTTGTTGGTGTTTTTCCATGTTGAGGTTGCTGTTGTTTTTCAAAGTTGAGGTTGATGTTTAATTTGTTGGTGTTTTTCAATGTTGAAGTTGTTGTTGAATTTGTTGGTGTTTTTCATTGTTGAGGTTGTTGTTGAATTTGTTGGTGTTTTTCAATGTTGAGGTTGTTGTTGCCTTTAAATGTTGAGGTCGTTGTTGAATTTGTTGGTGTTTTTCAATGTTGAGGTTGTTGTTGTTTTTCAATGTTGAGGTTGTCGTTGAATTTGTTGGTGTTTTTCAATTTCGAGGTTGTTGTTGAATTTGTTGGTGTTCTTCAATGTTGAAGTTGTTGTTGAATTTGTTGGTGTTTTTCAATGTTGAGGTTGTTGTTGTTTTTCAACGTTGAGGTTGTTGTTGAATTTGTTGGTGTTTTTCAATGTCGAGGTTGTTGTTGAATTTGTTGGTTTTTTTCAATGTTGAAGTTGTTGTTGAATTTGTTGGTGTTTTTCAATGTTGAGGTTGTTGTTGAATTTGTTGGTGTTTTTCAATGTCGAGGTTGTTGTTGAATTTGTTGGTTTTTTTCATTGTTGAGGTTGTTGTTGAATTTGTTGGTGTTTTTCAATGTTGAGGTTGTTGTTGTTTTTCAATGTTGAGGTTGTTGTTGAATTTGTTGGTGTTTTTCAATGTTGAGGTTGTTGTTGTTTTTCAATGTTGAGGTTGTTGTTGAATTTGTTGGTGTTTTTCAATTTCGAGGTTGTTGTTGAATTTGTTGGTGTTTTTCAATGTTGAAGTTGTTGTTGAATTTGTTGGTGTTTTTCAATGTTGAGGTTGTTGTTGTTTTTCAATGTTGAGGTTGTTGTTGAATTTGTTGGTGTTTTTCAATGTAGAGGTTGTTGTTGTTTTTCAATGTTGAGGTTGTTGTTGTTTTTCGATGTTGAGGTTGTTGTTGAATTTGTTGGTGTTTTACAATGTTGAGGTTGTTGTTGTTTTTCAATGTTGAGGTTGTTGTTGTATTTGTTGGTGCTTTTCAATGTTGAGGTTGTTGTAGTTTTTCAATGTTGAGGTTGTTGTTGAATTTGTTGGTGTTTTTCAATGTCGAGGTTGTTATTGAATTTGTTGGTGTTTTTCAATGTTGGAGTTGTTGTTGAATTTGTTGGTGTTTTTCATTGTTGAGGTTGTTGTTGAATTTGTTGGTGTTTTTCAATGTTGAGGTTGTTGTTGTCTTTAAATGTTGAGGTTGTTGTTGAATTTGTTGGTGTTTTTCAATTTTGAGGTTGTTGTTGTTTTTCAATGTTGAGGTTGTTGTTGAATTTGTTGGTGTTTTTCCATGTTGAGGTTGTTGTTGTTTTTCAAAGTTGAGGTTGTTGTTAAATATGTTCGTGTTTTTCAATGTTGAGGTTGTTGTTGAATTTGTAGGTGTTTTTCAATTTCGAGGTTGTTGTTGAATTTGTTGGTGTTTTTCAATGTTGAAGTTGTTGTTGAATTTGTTGGTGTTTTTCAATGTTGAGGTTGTTGTTGTTTTTCAATGCTAAGGTTGTTGTTGAATTTGTTGGTGTTTTTCAATGTTGAAGTTGTTGTTGAATTTGTTGGTGTTTTTCAATGTTGAGGTTGTTGTAGTTTTTCAATGTTGAGGTTGTTGTTGAATTTGTTGGTGTTTTTCAATGTCGAGGGTGTTGTTGAATTTGTTGTTGAATTTGTTGGTGTTTTTCAATGTCGAGGTTGTTGTTGAATTTGTTGGTTTTTTTCATTGTTGAGGTTGTTGTTGAATTTGTTGGTGTTTTTCAATGTTGAGGTTGTTGTTGTTTTTCAATGTTGAGGTTGTTGTTGAATTTGTTGGTGTTTTTCAATGTTGAGGTTGTTGTTGTTTTTCAATGTTGAGGTTGTTGTTGAATTTGTTGGTGTTTTTCAATTTCGAGGTTGTTGTTGAATTTGTTGGTGTTTTTCAATGTTGAAGTTGTTGTTGAATTTGTTGGTGTTTTTCAATGTTGAGGTTGTTGTTGTTTTTCAATGTTGAGGTTGTTGTTGAATTTGTTGGTGTTTTTCAATGTAGAGGTTGTTGTTGTTTTTCAATGTTGAGGTTGTTGTTGTTTTTCGATGTTGAGGTTGTTGTTGAATTTGTTGGTGTTTTACAATGTTGAGGTTGTTGTTGTTTTTCAATGTTGAGGTTGTTGTTGTATTTGTTGGTGCTTTTCAATGTTGAGGTTGTTGTAGTTTTTCAATGTTGAGGTTGTTGTTGAATTTGTTGGTGTTTTTCAATGTCGAGGTTGTTATTGAATTTGTTGGTGTTTTTCAATGTTGGAGTTGTTGTTGAATTTGTTGGTGTTTTTCATTGTTGAGGTTGTTGTTGAATTTGTTGGTGTTTTTCAATGTTGAGGTTGTTGTTGTCTTTAAATGTTGAGGTTGTTGTTGAATTTGTTGGTGTTTTTCAATTTTGAGGTTGTTGTTGTTTTTCAATGTTGAGGTTGTTGTTGAATTTGTTGGTGTTTTTCCATGTTGAGGTTGTTGTTGTTTTTCAAAGTTGAGGTTGTTGTTAAATATGTTCGTGTTTTTCAATGTTGAGGTTGTTGTTGAATTTGTAGGTGTTTTTCAATTTCGAGGTTGTTGTTGAATTTGTTGGTGTTTTTCAATGTTGAAGTTGTTGTTGAATTTGTTGGTGTTTTTCAATGTTGAGGTTGTTGTTGTTTTTCAATGCTAAGGTTGTTGTTGAATTTGTTGGTGTTTTTCAATGTTGAAGTTGTTGTTGAATTTGTTGGTGTTTTTCAATGTTGAGGTTGTTGTTGTTTTTCAATGTTGAGGTTGTTGTTGTTTTTCGATGTTGAGGTTGTTGTTGAATTTGTTGGTGTTTTTCAATGTTGAGGTTGTTGTTGTTTTTCAATGTTGAGGTTGTTGTTGTATTTGTTGGTGCTTTTCACTGTTGAGGTTGTTGTAGTTTTTCAATGTTGAGGTTGTTGTTGAATTTGTTGGTGTTTTTCAATGTCGAGGGTGTTGTTGAATTTGCTGGTGTTTTTCAATGTTGAAGTTGTTGTTGAATTTGTTGGTGTTTTTCATCGTTGAGGTTGTTGTTGAATTTGTTGGTGTTTTTCAATTTTGGGGTTGTTGTTGTTTTTCAATGTTGAGGTTGTTGTTGAATTTGTTGGTGTTTTTCCATGTTGAGGTTATTGTTGTTTTTCAAAGTTGAGGTTGTTGTTAAATTTGTTGTTGTTTTTCAATGTTGAAGTTGTTGTTGAATTTGTTGGTGTTTTTCATTGTTGAGGTTGTTGTTGAATTTGTTGGTGTTTTTCAATGGTGAGGTTGTTGTTGTTTTTCAATGTTGAGGTTGTTGTTGAATTTGTTGGTGTTTTTCAATGTTGAGGTTGTTGTTAAATTTGTTGGTGTTTTTCAATGTTGAGGTTGTTGTTGTTTTTCAATATTGAGGTTGTTGTTGAATTAGTTTGTGTTTTTCAATGTTGAGGTTGGTGTTGAATTTGTTGGTATTTTTCAATGCTGAGGTTGTTGTTGTTTTTCAATGTTGAGGTTGTTTTTGAATTTGTTGGTGTTTTTCAATGTTGAGGTTGTTGTTGTTTTTCAATGTTGAGGTTGTTGAATTTGTTGGTGTTTTTCAATGTTGAGGTTGTTGTTGTTTTTCAATGTTGAGGTTGTTGTTGTTTTTCAATGTTGAGGTTGTTGTTGAATTTGTTGGTGTTTTTCAATTTCGAGGTTGTTGTTGAATTTGTTGTTGTTTTTCAATGTTGATGTTGTTGTTGAATTTGTTGGTGTTTTTCAATGTTGAGGTTGTTGTTGTTTTTCAATGTTGAGGTTGTTGTTGAATTTGTTGTTGATTTTAAATGTTGAGGTTGTTGTTGTTTTTCAATGTTGAGGTTGTTGTTGTTTTTCAATGTTGAGGTTGTTGTTGAATTTGTTGGTGTTTTTCAATGCTCAGGTTGTTGTTGAATTTGTTGCTGTTTTTCAATGTTGAGGTTGTTGTTGTTTTTCAATGTTGAGGTTGTTGTTGTATTTGTTGGTGTTTTTCAATGTTGAGGTTGTTGTAGTTTTTCAATGTTGAGGTTGTTGTTGAATTTGTTGATGTTTTTCAATGTCGAGGTTGTTGTTGAATTTGTTGGTGTTTTTCAATGTTGAAGTTGTTGTTGAATTTGTATGTGTTTTTCAATGTTGAGGTTGTTGTTGAATTTGTTGGTGTTTTTCAATGTTGAGGTTGTTGTTGTTTTTAAATGTTGAGGTTGTTGTTGTTTTTCCATGTTGAGGTTGTTGTTCTTTTTTACGTTTGAGGTTGTTGTTAAATTTGATGGTGTTTTTCAATGTTGAGGTTGTTGTTGAATTTGTTGGTGTTTTTCATTGTTGAGGTTGTTGTTGAATTTGTTGGTGTTTTTCAATGTTGAGGTTGTTGTTGTTTTTCAATGTTGAGGTTGTTGTTGAATTTGTTGGTGTTTTTCAATGTTGAGGTTGTTGTTGTTTTTCAATGTTGAGGTTGTTGTTGAATTTGTTGGTGTTTTTCAATTTCGAGGTTGTTGTTGAATTTGTTGGTGTTTTTCAATGTTGAAGTTGTTGTTGAATTTGTTGGTGTTTTTCAATCTTGAGGTTGTTGTTGTTTTTCAATGTTGAGGTTGTTGTTGAATTTGTTGGTGTTTTTCAATGTTGAGGTTTTTGTTGTTTTTCAATGTTGAGGTTGTTGTTGTTTTTCGATGTTGAGGTTGTTGTTGAATTTGTTGGTGTTTTTCAATGTTGAGGTTGTTGTTGTTTTTCAATGTTGAGGTTGTTGTTGTATTTGTTGGTGCTTTTCAATGTTGAGGTTGTTGTAGTTTTTCAATGTTGAGGTTGTTGTTGAATTTGTTGGTGTTTTTCAATGTCGAGGTTGTTGTTGAATTTGTTGGTGTTTTTCAATGTTGAAGTTGTTGTTGAATTTGTTGGTGTTTTTCATTGTTGAGGTTGTTGTTGAATTTGTTGGTGTTTTTCAATGTTGAGGTTGTTGTTGTCTTTAAATGTTGAGGTTGTTGTTGAATTTGTTGGTGTTTTTCAATTTTGAGGTTGTTGTTGTTTTTCAATGTTGAGGTTGTTGTTGAATTTGTTGGTGTTTTTCCATGTTGAGGTTGTTGTTGTTTTTCAAAGTTGATGTTGTTGTTAAATATGTTCGTGTTTTTCAATGTTGAGGTTGTTGTTGAATTTGTTGGTGTTTTTCAATTTCGAGGTTGTTGTTGAATTTGTTGGTGTTTTTCAATGTTGAAGTTGTTGTTGAATTTGTTGGTGTTTTTCAATGTTGAGGTTGTTGTTGTTTTTCAATGCTAAGGTTGTTGTTGAATTTGTTGGTGTTTTTCAATGTTGAGGTTGTTGTTGTTTTTCAATGTTGAGGTTGTTGTTGAATTTGTTGGTGTTTTTCCATGTTGAGGTTATTGTTGTTTTTCAAAGTTGAGGTTGTTGTTAAATTTGTTGTTGTTTTTCAATGTTGAAGTTGTTGTTGAATTTGTTGGTGTTTTTCATTGTTGAGGTTGTTGTTGAATTTGTTGGTGTTTTTCAATGGTGCGGTTGTTGTTGTTTTTCAATGTTGAGGTTGTTGTTGAATTTGTTGGTGTTTTTAAATGTTGAGGTTGTTGTTGTTTTTCAATGTTGAGGTTGTTGTTGAAATTGTTGGTGTTTTTCAATTTCGAGGTTGTTGTTCAATTTGTTGGTGTTCTTCAATGTTGAAGTTGTTGTTGAATTTGTTGGTGTTTTTCAATGTTGAGGTTGTTGTTGTTTTTCAATGTTGAGGTTGTTGTTGAATTTGTTGGTGTTTTTCAATGTTGAGGTTGTTGTTGAATTTGTTGGTGTTTTTAAATGTCGATGTTGTTGTTGAATTGGTTGGTGTTTTTCAATGTTGAGGTTGTTGTTGAATTTGTTGGTGTTTTACAATGTTGAGGTCGTTGTTGAATTTGTTGGCGTTTTTAAAAGCTGAGGTTGTTGTTGAATTTGTTGGTGTTTTTCAATGTTGAGGTTGTTGTTGAATTTGTTGGTGTTTGTCAATGTCGAGGTTGTTGTTGAATTTGTTGGTTTTTTCAATGTTGAAGTTGTTGTTGAATTTGTTGGTATTTTTCAATGTTGAGGTTGTTGTTGTTTTTCAATGTTGAGGTTGTTGTTGAATTTGTTGGTGTTTTTCAATTTTGAGGTTGTTGTTGTTTTTCAATGTTGAGGTTGTTGTTGAATTTGTTGGTGTTTTTCCATGTTGAGGTTGCTGTTGTTTTTCAAAGTTGAGGTTGATGTTTAATTTGTTGGTGTTTTTCAATGTTGAAGTTGTTGTTGAATTTGTTGGTGTTTTTCATTGTTGAGGTTGTTGTTGAATTTGTTGGTGTTTTTCAATGTTGAGGTTGTTGTTGCCTTTAAATGTTGAGGTCGTTGTTGAATTTGTTGGTGTTTTTCAATGTTGAGGTTGTTGTTGTTTTTCAATGTTGAGGTTGTCGTTGAATTTGTTGGTGTTTTTCAATTTCGAGGTTGTTGTTGAATTTGTTGGTGTTCTTCAATGTTGAAGTTGTTGTTGAATTTGTTGGTGTTTTTCAATGTTGAGGTTGTTGTTGTTTTTCAACGTTGAGGTTGTTGTTGAATTTGTTGGTGTTTTTCAATGTCGAGGTTGTTGTTGAATTTGTTGGTTTTTTTCAATGTTGAAGTTGTTGTTGAATTTGTTGGTGTTTTTCAATGTTGAGGTTGTTGTTGTTTTTCAAAGTTGAGGTTGATGTTTAATTTGTTGGTGTTTTTCAATGTTGACGTTGTTGTTGAATTTGTTGGTGTTTTTCAATTTTGAGGTTGTTGTTGTTTTTCAATGTTGAGGTTGTTGTTGAATTTATTGGTGCTTTTCCATGTTGAGGTTGTTGTTGTTTTTCAAAGTTGAGATTGATGTTTAATTTGTTGGTGTTTTTCAATGTTGACGTTGTTGTTGAATTTGTTGGTGTTTTTCATTTTTGAGGTTGTTGTTGAATTTGTTGGTGTTTTTCAATGTTGAGTTTGTTGTTGTTTTTCAATGTTGAGGTTGTTGTTGAATTTGTTGGTGTTTTTCAATGTTGAGGTTGTTGTTGTTTTTCAAGTTTGAGGTTGTTGTTGAATTTGTTGGTGTTTTTCAACGTTGAGGTTGTTGTTGTCTTTAAATGTTGAGGTTGTTGTTGAATTTGTTGGTGTTTTTCAATGTTGTGGTTGTTGTTGTTTTTCAATGTTGAGGTTGTTGTTGAATTTGTTGGTGTTTTTCAATTTTGAGGTTGTTGTTGTTTTTCAATGTTGAGGTTGTTGTTGAAATTGTTGGTGTTTTTCAATTTCGAGGTTGTTGTTCAATTTGTTGGTGTTCTTCAATGTTGAAGTTGTTGTTGAATTTGTTGGTGTTTTTCAATGTTGAGGTTGTTGTTGTTTTTCAATGTTGAGGTTGTTGTTGAATTTGTTGGTGTTTTTCAATGTTGAGGTTGTTGTTGAATTTGTTGGTGTTTTTAAATGTCGATGTTGTTGTTGAATTGGTTGGTGTTTTTCAATGTTGAGGTTGTTGTTGAATTTGTTGGTGTTTTACAATGTTGAGGTCGTTGTTGAATTTGTTGGCGTTTTTAAATGCCGAGGTTGTTGTTGAATTTGTTGGTGTTTTTCAATGTTGAGGTTGTTGTTGAATTTGTTGGTGTTTGTCAATGTCGAGGTTGTTGTTGAATTTGTTGGTTTTTTCAATGTTGAAGTTGTTGTTGAATTTGTTGGTATTTTTCAATGTTGAGGTTGTTGTTGTTTTTCAATGTTGAGGTTGTTGTTGAATTTGTTGGTGTTTTTCAATTTTGAGGTTGTTGTTGTTTTTCAATGTTGAGGTTGTTGTTGAATTTGTTGGTGTTTTTCCATGTTGAGGTTGCTGTTGTTTTTCAAAGTTCAGGTTGATGTTTAATTTGTTGGTGTTTTTCAATGTTGAAGTTGTTGTTGAATTTGTTGGTGTTTTTCATTGTTGAGGTTGTTGTTGAATTTGTTGGTGTTTTTCAATGCTGAGGTTGTTGTTGCCTTTAAATGTTGAGGTCGTTGTTGAATTTGTTGGTGTTTTTCAATGTTGAGGTTGTTGTTGTTTTTCAATGTTGAGGTTGTCGTTGAATTTGTTGGTGTTTTTCAATTTCGAGGTTGTTGTTGAATTTGTTGTTGTTCTTCAATGTTGAAGTTGTTGTTGAATTTGTTGGTGTTTTTCAATGTTGAGGTTGTTGTTGTTTTTCAACGTTGAGGTTGTTGTTGAATTTGTTGGTGTTTTTCAATGTTGAGGTTGTTGTTGAATTTGTTGGTTTTTTTCAATGTTGAAGTTGTTGTTGAATTTGTTGGTGTTTTTCAATGTTGAGGTTGTTGTTGTTTTTCAAAGTTGAGGTTGATGTTTAATTTGTTGGTGTTTTTCAATGTTGACGTTGTTGTTGAATTTGTTGGTGTTTTTCAATTTTGAGGTTGTTGTTGTTTTTCAATGTTGAGGTTGTTGTTGAATTTATTGGTGCTTTTCCATGTTGAGGTTGTTGTTGTTTTTCAAAGTTGAGATTGATGTTTAATTTGTTGGTGTTTTTCAATGTTGACGTTGTTGTTGAATTTGTTGGTGTTTTTCATTTTTGAGGTTGTTGTTGAATTTGTTGGTGTTTTTCAATGTTGAGTTTGTTGTTGTTTTTCAATGTTGAGGTTGTTGTTGAATTTGTTGGTGTTTTTCAATGTTGAGGTTGTTGTTGTTTTTCAAGTTTGAGGTTGTTGTTAAATTTGTTGGTGTTTTTCAATGTTGAGGTTGTTGTTGAATTTGTTGGTGTTTTTCATTGTTGAGGTTGTTGTTGAATTTGTTGGTATTTTTCAATGTTGAGGTTGCTGTTGTTTTTCAATGTTGAGGTTGTTGTTGAATTTGTTGGTGTTTTTCAATGTTGAGGTTGTTGTTGTTTTTCAATGATGAGGTTGTTGTTGAATTTGTTGGTGTTTTTCAATTTCGAGGTTGTTGTTGAATTTGTTGGTGTTTTTCAATGTTGAAGTTGTTGTTGAATTTGTTGGTGTTTTTCAATGTTGAGGTAGTTGTTGTTTTTCAATGTTGAGGTTGTTGTTGAATTTGTTGGTGTTTTTCAATGTTGAGGTTGTTGTTGTTTTTCAATGTTGAGGTTGTTGTTGTATTTGTTGGTGCTTTTCAATGTTGAGGTTGTTGTAGTTTTTCAATGTTGAGGTTGTTGTTGAATTTGTTGGTGTTTTTCAATGTCGAGGTTGTTGTTGAATTTGTTGGTGTTTTTCAATGTTCAAGTTGTTGTTGAATTTGTTGGTGTTTTTCATTGTTGAGGTTGTTGTTGAATTTGTTGGTGTTTTTCAATGTTGAGGTTGTTGTTGTCTTTAAATGTTGAGGTTGTTGTTGAATTTGTTGGTGTTTTTCAATTTTGAGGTTGTTGTTGTTTTTCAATGTTGAGGTTGTTGTTGAATTTGTTGGTGTTTTTCCATGTTGAGGTTGTTGTTGTTTTTCAAAGTTGAGGTTGTTGTTAAATATGTTGGTGTTTTTCAATGTTGAAGTTGTTGTTGAATTTGTTGGTGTTTTTCAATTTCGAGGTTGTTGTTGAAATTGTTGGTGTTTTTCACTGTTGAAGTTGTTGTTGAATTTGTTGGTGTTTTTCAATGTTGAGGTTGTTGTTGTTTTTCAATGCTAAGGTTGTTGTTGAATTTGTTGGTGTTTTTCAATGTTGAGGTTGTTGTTGTTTTTCAATGTTGAGGTTGTTGTTGTTTTTCGATGTTGAGGTTGTTGTTGAATTTGTTGGTGTTTTTCAATGTTGAGGTTGTTGTTGTTTTTCAATGTTGAGGTTGTTGTTGTATTTGTTGGTGCTTTTCACTGTTGAGGTTGTTGTAGTTTTTCAATGTTGAGGTTGTTGTTGAATTTGTTGGTATTTTTCAATGTCGAGGGTGTTGTTGAATTTGTTGGTGTTTTTCAATGTTGAAGTTGTTGTTGAATTTGCTGGTGTTTTTCATTGTTGAGGTTGTTGTTGAATTTGTTGGTGTTTTTCAATTTTGAGGTTGTTGTTGTTTTTCAATGTTGAGGTTGTTGTTGAATTTGTTGGTGTTTTTCCATGTTGAGGTTATTGTTGTTTTTCAAAGTTGAGGTTATTGTTAAATTTGTTGTTGTTTTTCAATGTTGAAGTTGTTGTTGAATTTGTTGGTGTTTTTCATTGTTGAGGTTGTTGTTGAATTTGTTGGTGTTTTTCAATGGTGAGGTTGTTGTTGTTTTTCAATGTTGAGGTTGTTGTTGAATTTGTTGGTGTTTTTCAATGTTGAGGTTGTTGTTGTTTTTCAATGTTGAGGTTGTTGTTGAAATTGTTGGTGTTTTTCAATTTCGAGGTTGTTGTTGAATTTGTTGGTGTTCTTCAATGTTGAAGTTGTTGTTGAATTTGTTGGTGTTTTTCAATGTTGAGGTTGTTGTTGTTTTTCAATGTTGAGGTTGTTGTTGAATTTTTTGGTGTTTTTCAATGTTGAGGTTGTTGTTGAATTTGTTGGTGTTTTTCAATGTCGAGGTTGTTGTTGAATTTGTTGGTGTTTTTCAATGTTGAGGTTGTTGTTGAATTTGTTGGTGTTTTGCAATGTTGAGGTCGTTGTTGAATTTGTTGGCGTTTTTAAATGTTGAGGTTGTCGTTGAATTTGTTGGTGTTTTTCAATGTTGAGGTTGTTGTTGAATTTGTTGGTGTTTTTCATTGTTGAGGTTGTTGTTGAATTTGTTGGTGTTTTTCAATGTTGAGGTTGTTGTTGTTTTTCAATGTTGAAGTTGTTGTTGAATTTGTTGGTGTTTTTCAATGTTGAGGTTGTTGTTGTTTTTCAATGTTGAGGTTGTTGTTGAATTTGTTGGTGTTTTTCAATTTCGAGGTTGTTGTTGAATTTGTTGGTGTTTTTCAATGTTGAAGTTGTTGTTGAATTTGTTGGTGTTTTTCAATGTTGAGGTTGTTGTTGTTTTTCAATGTTGAGGTTGTTGTTGAATTTGTTGGTGTTTTTCAATGTTGAGGTTGTTGTTGTTTTTCAATGTTGAGGTTGTTGTTGTATTTGTTGGTGCTTTTCAATGTTGAGGTTGTTGTAGTTTTTCAATGTTGAGGTTGTTGTTGAATTTGTTGGTGTTTTTCAATGTCGAGGTTGTTGTTGAATTTGTTGGTGTTTTTCAATGTTCAAGTTGTTGTTGAATTTGTTGGTGTTTTTCATTGTTGAGGTTGTTGTTGAATTTGTTGGTGTTTTTCAATGTTGAGGTTGTTGTTGTCTTTAAATGTTGAGGTTGTTGTTGAATTTGTTGGTGTTTTTCAATTTTGAGGTTGTTGTTGTTTTTCAATGTTGAGGTAGTTGTTGAATTTGCTGGTGTTTTTCCATGTTGAGGTTGTTGTTGTTTTTCAAAGTTGAGGTTGTTGTTAAATATGTTGGTGTTTTTCAATGTTGAGGTTGTTGTTGAATTTGTTGGTGTTTTTCAATTTCGAGGTTGTTGTTGAATTTGTTGGTGTTTTTCAATGTTGAAGTTGTTGTTGAATTTGTTGGTGTTTTTCAATGTTGAGGTTGTTGTTGTTTTTCAATGCTAAGGTTGTTGTTGAATTTGTTGGTGTTTTTCAATGTTGAGGTTGTTGTTGTTTTTCAATGTTGAGGTTGTTGTTGTTTTTCGATGTTGAGGTTGTTGTTGAATTTGTTGGTGTTTTTCAATGTTGAGGTTGTTGTTGAATTTGTTGGTGTTTTTCCATGTTGAGGTTATTGTTGTTTTTCAAAGTTGAGGTTATTGTTAAATTTGTTGTTGTTTTTCAATGTTGAAGTTGTTGTTGAATTTGTTGGTGTTTTTCATTGTTGAGGTTGTTGTTGAATTTGTTGGTGTTTTTCAATGGTGAGGTTGTTGTTGTTTTTCAATGTTGAGGTTGTTGTTGAATTTGTTGGTGTTTTTCAATGTTGAGGTTGTTGTTGTTTTTCAATGTTGAGGTTGTTGTTGAAATTGTTGGTGTTTTTCAATTTCGAGGTTGTTGTTGAATTTGTTGGTGTTCTTCAATGTTGAAGTTGTTGTTGAATTTGTTGGTGTTTTTCAATGTTGAGGTTGTTGTTGTTTTTCAATGTTGAGGTTGTTGTTGAATTTTTTTGTGTTTTTCAATGTTGAGGTTGTTGTTGAATTTGTTGGTGTTTTTCAATGTCGAGGTTGTTGTTGAATTTGTTGGTGTTTTTCAATGTTGAGGTTGTTGTTGAATTTGTTGGTGTTTTGCAATGTTGAGGTCGTTGTTGAATTTGTTGGCGTTTTTAAATGTTGAGGTTGTCGTTGAATTTGTTGGTGTTTTTCAATGTTGAGGTTGTTGTTGAATTTGTTGGTGTTTTTCAATGTCGAGGTTGTTGTTGAATTTGTTGGTTTTTTCAATGTTGAAGTTGTTGTTGAATTTGATGGTATTTTTCAATGTTGAGGTTGTTGTTGGTTTTCAATGTTGAGGTTGTTGTTGAATTTGTTGGTGTTTTTCAATTTTGAGGTTGTTGTTGTTTTTCAATGTTGAGGTTGTTGTTGAATTTGTTGGTGTTTTTCCATGTTGAGGTTGTTGTTGTTTTTCAAAGGTGAGGTTGATGTTTAATTTGTTGGTGTTTTTCAATGTTGAAGTTGTTGTTGTCTTTAAATGTTGAGGTCGTTGTTGAATTTGTTGGTGTTTTTCAATTTTGAGGTTGTTGTTGTTTTTCAATGTTGAGGTTGTTGTTCAATTTGTTGGTGTTTTTCCATGTTGAGGTTTTTGTTGTTTTTCAAAGTTGAGGTTGTTGTTAAATTTGTTGGTGTTTTTCAATGTTGAGGTTGTTGTTGAATTTGTTGGTGTTTTTCATTGTTGAGGTTGTTGTTGAATTTGTTGGTGTTTTTCAATGTTGAGGTTGTTGTTGTTTTTCAATGTTGAGGTTGTTGTTGAATTTGTTGGTGTTTTTCAATGTTGAGGTTGTTGTTGTTTTTCAATGTTGAGGTTTTCGTTGAATTTGTTGGTGTTTTTCAATTTCGAGGTTGTTGTTGAATTTGTTGGTGTTCTTCAATGTTGAAGTTGTTGTTGAATTTGTTGGTGTTTTTCAATGTTGAGGTTGTTGTTGTTTTTCAACGTTGAGGTTGTTGTTGAATTTGTTGGTGTTTTTCAAAGTCGAGGTTGTTGTTGAATTTGTTGGTTTTTTTCAATGTTGAAGTTGTTGTTGAATTTGTTGGTGTTTTTCAATGTTGAGGTTGTTGTTGTTTTTCAATGTTGAGGTTGTTGTTGAATTTGTTGGTGTTTTTCAATTTTGAGGTTGTTGTTGTTTTTCAATGTTGAGGTTGTTGTTGAATTTGTTGGTGTTTTTCCATGTTGAGGTTGTTGTTGTTTTTCAAAGTTGAGGTTGATGTTTAATTTGTTGGTGTTTTTCAATGTTGAGGTTGTTGTTGAATTTGTTGGTGTTTTTCTTTTTTGAGGTTGTTGTTGAATTTGTTGGTGTTTTTCAATGTTGAGGTTGTTGTTGTTTTTCAATGTTGAGGTTGTTGTTGAATTTGTTGGTGTTTTTCAATGTTGAGGTTGTTGTAGTTTTTCAATGTTGAGGTTGTTGTTGAATTTGTTGGTATTTTTCAATGTCGAGGGTGTTGTTGAATTTGTTGGTGTTTTTCAATGTTGAAGTTGTTGTTGAATTTGCTGGTGTTTTTCATTGTTGAGGTTGTTGTTGAATTTGTTGGTGTTTTTCAATTTTGAGGTTGTTGTTGTTTTTCAATGTTGAGGTTGTTGTTGAATTTGTTGGTGTTTTTCCATGTTGAGGTTATTGTTGTTTTTCAAAGTTGAGGTTATTGTTAAATTTGTTGTTGTTTTTCAATGTTGAAGTTGTTGTTGAATTTGTTGGTGTTTTTCATTGTTGAGGTTGTTGTTGAATTTGTTGGTGTTTTTCAATGGTGAGGTTGTTGTTGTTTTTCAATGTTGAGGTTGTTGTTGAATTTGTTGGTGTTTTTCAATGTTGAGGTTGTTGTTGTTTTTCAATGTTGAGGTTGTTGTTGAAATTGTTGGTGTTTTTCAATTTCGAGGTTGTTGTTGAATTTGTTGGTGTTCTTCAATGTTGAAGTTGTTGTTGAATTTGTTGGTGTTTTTCAATGTTGAGGTTGTTGTTGTTTTTCAATGTTGAGGTTGTTGTTGAATTTTTTTGTGTTTTTCAATGTTGAGGTTGTTGTTGAATTTGTTGGTGTTTTTCAATGTCGAGGTTGTTGTTGAATTTGTTGGTGTTTTTCAATGTTGAGGTTGTTGTTGAATTTGTTGGTGTTTTGCAATGTTGAGGTCGTTGTTGAATTTGTTGGCGTTTTTAAATGTTGAGGTTGTCGTTGAATTTGTTGGTGTTTTTCAATGTTGAGGTTGTTGTTGAATTTGTTGGTGTTTTTCAATGTCGAGGTTGTTGTTGAATTTGTTGGTTTTTTCAATGTTGAAGTTGTTGTTGAATTTGATGGTATTTTTCAATGTTGAGGTTGTTGTTGGTTTTCAATGTTGAGGTTGTTGTTGAATTTGTTGGTGTTTTTCAATTTTGAGGTTGTTGTTGTTTTTCAATGTTGAGGTTGTTGTTGAATTTGTTGGTGTTTTTCCATGTTGAGGTTGTTGTTGTTTTTCAAAGGTGAGGTTGATGTTTAATTTGTTGGTGTTTTTCAATGTTGAAGTTGTTGTTGTCTTTAAATGTTGAGGTCGTTGTTGAATTTGTTGGTGTTTTTCAATTTTGAGGTTGTTGTTGTTTTTCAATGTTGAGGTTGTTGTTCAATTTGTTGGTGTTTTTCCATGTTGAGGTTTTTGTTGTTTTTCAAAGTTGAGGTTGTTGTTAAATTTGTTGGTGTTTTTCAATGTTGAGGTTGTTGTTGAAATTGTTGGTGTTTTTCATTGTTGAGGTTGTTGTTGAATTTGTTGGTGTTTTTCAATGTTGAGGTTGTTGTTGTATTTCAATGTTGAGGTTGTTGTTGAATTTGTTGGTGTTTTTCAATGTTGAGGTTGTTGTTGTTTTTCAATGTTGAGGTTGTCGTTGAATTTGTTGGTGTTTTTCAATTTCGAGGTTGTTGTTGAATTTGTTGGTGTTCTTCAATGTTGAAGTTGTTGTTGAATTTGTTGGTGTTTTTCAATGTTGAGGTTGTTGTTGTTTTTCAACGTTGAGGTTGTTGTTGAATTTGTTGGTGTTTTTCAATGTCGAGGTTGTTGTTGAATTTGTTGGTTTTTTTCAATGTTGAAGTTGTTGTTGAATTTGTTGGTGTTTTTCAATGTTGAGGTTGTTGTTGTTTTTCAATGTTGAGGTTGTTGTTGAATTTGTTGGTGTTTTTCAATTTTGAGGTTGTTGTTGTTTTTCAATGTTGAGGTTGTTGTTGAATTTGTTGGTGTTTTTCCATGTTGAGGTTGTTGTTGTTTTTCAAAGTTGAGGTTGATGTTTAATTTGTTGGTGTTTTTCAATGTTGAGGTTGTTGTTGAATTTGTTGGTGTTTTTCATTTTTGAGGTTGTTGTTGAATTTGTTGGTGTTTTTCAATGTTGAGGTTGTTGTTGTTTTTCAATGTTGAGGTTGTTATTGAATTTGTTGGTGTTTTTCAATGTTGAGGTTGTTGTTGTTTTTCAATATTGTGGTTGTTGTTGAATTTGTTTGTGTTTTTCAATGTTGAGGTTGGTGTTGAATTTGTTGGTATTTTTCAATGTTGAGGTTGTTGTTGTTTTTCAATGTTGAGGTTGTTTTTGAATTTGTTGGTGTTTTTCAATGTTGAGGTTGTTGTTGTTTTTCAATGTTGAGGTTGTTGAATTTGTTGGTGTTTTTCAATGTTGAGGTTGTTGTTGTTTTTCAATGTTGAGGTTGTTGTTGTTTTTCAATGTTGAGGTTGTTGTTGAATTTGTTTGTGTTTTTCAATGCTGAGGTTGTTGTCGAATTTGTTGCTGTTTTTCAATGTTGAGGTTGTAGTTGTTTTTCAATGTTGAGGTTGTTGTTGTATTTGTTGGTGTTTTTCAATGTTGAGGTTGTTGTAGTTTTTCAATATTGAGGTTGTTGTTGAATTTGTTGGTGTTTTTCAATGTCGAGGTTGTTGTTGAATTTTTTGGTGTTTTTCAATGTTGAAGTTGTTGTTGAATTTGTATGTGTTTTTCAATGTTGAGGTTGTTGTTGAATTTGTTGGTGTTTTTCAATGTTGAGGTTGTTGTTGTTTTTAAATGTTGAGGTTGTTTTTGAATTTGTTGGTGTTTTTCAATTTTGAGGTTGTTGTTGTTTTTCAATTTTGAGGTTGTTGTTGTATTTGTTGGTGTTTTCCCATGTTGATGTTGTTGTTGTTTTTCAAGTTTGAGGTTGTTGTTAAATTTGTTGGTGTTTTTCAATTTCGAGGTTGTTGTTGAATTTGTTGGTGTTTTTCAATGTTGAAGTTGTTGTTGAATTTGTTGGTGTTTTTCAATGTTGAGGTTGTTGTTGTTTTTCAATGTTGAGGTTGTTGTTGAATTTGTTGGTGTTTTTCAATGTTGAGGTTGTTGTTGTTTTTCAATGTTGAGGTTGTTGTTGTTTTTCGATGTTGAGGTTGTTGTTGAATTTGTTGGTGTTTTTCAATGTTGAGGTTGTTGTTGAATTTGTTGGTGTTTTTCAATGTTGAGGTTGTTGTTGTTTATCAATGTTGAGGTTGTTGCTGAATTTGTTGGTGTTTTTCAATGTTGAGGTTGTTGTTGTTTTTCAATTTCGAGGTTTTTGTTGAATTTGTTGGTGTTCTTCAATGTTGAAGTTGTTGTTGAATTTGTTGGTGTTTTTCAATGTTGAGGTTGTTGTTGTTTTTCAATGTTGAGGTTGTTGTTGAATTTGTTGGTGTTTTTCAATGTCGAGCTTGTTGTTGAATTTGTTGGTTTTTTTCAATGTTGAAGTTGTTGTTGAATTTGTTGGTGTTTTTCAATGTTGAGGTTGTTGTTGTTTTTCAATGTTGAGGTTGTTGTTGAATTTGTTGGTGTTTTTCAATTTTGAGGTTGTTGTTGTTTTTCAATGTTGAGGTTGTTGTTGAATTTGTTGGTGTTTTTCATTTTTGAGGTTGTTGTTGAATTTGTTGGTGTTTTTCAATGTTGAGGTTGTTGTTGTTTGTCAATGTTGAGGTTGTTGTTGAATTTGTTGGTCTTTTTCAATGTTGAGGTTGTTGTTGAATTTGTTGGTGTTTTTCAATGTTGAGGTTGTTGTTGTTTTTCAATATTGAGGATGTTGTTGAATTTGTTTGTGTTTTTCAATGTTGAGGTTGGTGTTGAATTTGTTGGTATTTTTCAATGTAGAGGTTGTTATTGTTTTTCAATGTTGAGGTTGTTTTTGAATTTGTTGGTGTTTTTCAATGTTGAGGTTGTTGTTGTTTTTCAACGTTGAGGTTGTTGAATTTGTTGGTGTTTTTCAATGTTGAGGTTGTTGTAGTTTTTCAATGTTGAGGTTGTTGTTGAATTTGTTGGTGTTTTTCAATTTCGAGGTTGTTGTTGAATTTGTTGGTGTTTTTCAATGTTGAAATTGTTGTTGAATTTGTTGGCGTTTTTCAATGTTGAGGTTGTAGTTGTTTTTCAATGATGAGGTTGCTGTTGAATTTGTTGGTGTTTTTCAATGTTGAGGTTGTTGTTGTTTTTCAATGTTGAGGTTTTGTTGTGTTTCAATGTTGAGGTTGTTGTTGAATTTGTTGGTGTTTTTCAATGCTGAGGTTGTTGTTGAATTTGTTGCTGTTTTTCAATGTTGAGGTTGTTGTTGTTTTTCAATGTTGAGGTTGTTGTTGTATTTGTTGGTGTTTTTCAATGTTGAGGTTGCTGTAGTTTTTCAATGTTGAGGTTGTTGTTGAATTTGTTGGTGTTTTTCAATGTCGAGGTTGTTGTTGAATTTTTTGGTGTTTTTCAATGTTGAAGTTGTTGTTGTATTTGTATGTGTTTTTCAATGTTGAGGTTGTTGTTGAATTTGTTGGTGTTTTTCAATGTTGAGGTTGTTGTTGTTTTTCAATGTTGAGGTTGTTGTTGAATTTGTTGGTGTTTTTCAATGTTGAGGTTGTTGCTGTTTTTCAATGTTGAGGTTGTTGTTGAATTTGTTGGTGTTTTTCAATTTCGAGGTTGTTGTTGAATTTGTTGGTGTTTTTCCATGTTGAGGTTTTTGTTGTTTTTCAAAGTTGAGGTTGTTGTTAAATTTGTTGGTGTTTTTCAATGTTGAGGTTGTTGTTGAATTTGTTGGTGTTTTTCATTGTTGAGGTTGTTGTTGAATTTGTTGGTGTTTTTCAATGTTGAGGTTGTTGTTGTTTTTCAATGTTGAGGTTGTTGTTGAATTTGTTGGTGTTTTTCAATGTTGAAGTTGTTGTTGTTTTTCAATGTTGAGGTTGTTGTTGAATTTGTTGGTGTTTTTCAATGTCGAGGTTGTTGTTGAATTTGTTGGTTTTTTTCAATGTTGAAGTTGTTGTTGAATTTGTTGGTGTTTTTCAATGTTGAGGTGTTGTTGTTTTTCAATGTTGAGGTTGTTGTTGAATTTGTTGGTGTTTTTCAATTTTGAGGTTGTTGTTATTTTTCAATGTTGAGGTTGTTGTTGAATTTGTTGGTGTTTTTCCATGTTGAGGTTGTTGTTGTTTTTCAAAGTTGAGGTTGATGTTTAATTTGTTGGTGTTTTTCAATGTTGAGGTTGTTGTTGAATTTGTTGGTGTTTTTCATTTTTGAGGTTGTTGTTGAATTTGTTGGTGTTTTTCAATGTTGAGGTTGTTGTTGTTTTTCAATGTTGAGGTTGTTGTTGAATTTGTTGGTATTTTTCAATGTTGAGGTTGTTGTTGTTTTTCAATGTTGAGGTTGTTGTTGAATTTGTTGGTGTTTTTCAATTATGAGGTTGTTGTTGTTTTTCAAAGTTGAGGTTGATGTTTAATTTGTTGGTGTTTTTCAATGTTGAGGTTGTTGTTGAATTTGTTGGTGTTTTTCATTTTTGAGGTTGTTGTTGAATTTGTTGGTGTTTTTCAATGTTGAGGTTGTTGTTGTTTTTCAATGTTGAGGTTGTTGTTGAATTTGTTGGTATTTTTCAATGTTGAGGTTGTTGTTGTTTTTCAATGTTGAGGTTGTTTTTGAATTTGTTGGTGTTTTTCAATG
Source organism: Isurus oxyrinchus (assembly GCA_026770705.1). Taxonomy (NCBI): domain Eukaryota; kingdom Metazoa; phylum Chordata; class Chondrichthyes; order Lamniformes; family Lamnidae; genus Isurus; species Isurus oxyrinchus. Next base: position 1,262,251 of record JANJGN010000106.1, read on the forward strand.
TTGAGGTTGTTGTTGTTTTTCAATGTTGAGGTTGTTGAATTTGTTGGTGTTTTTCAATGTTGAGGTTGTTGTTGTTTTTCAATGTTGAGGTTGTTGTTGTTTTTCAATGTTGAGGTTGTTGTTGAGTTTGTTTGTGTTTTTCAATGCTGAGGTTGTTGTTGAATTTGTTGCTGTTTTTCAATGTTGAGGTTGTTGTTGTTTTTCAATGTTGAGGTTGTTGTTGTATTTGTTGGTGTTTTTCAATGTTGAGGTTGTTGTAGTTTTTCAATATTGAGGTTGTTGTTGAATTTGTTGGTGTTTTTCAATGTCGAGGTTGTTATTGAATTTTTTGGTGTTTTTCAATGTTGAAGTTGTTGTTGAATTTGTATGTGTTTTTCAATGTTGAGGTTGTTGTTGAATTTGTTGGTGTTTTTCAATGTTGAGGTTGTTGTTGTTTTTAAATGTTGGGGTTGTTTTTGAATTTGTTGGTGTTTTTCAATTTTGAGGTTGTTGTTGTTTTTCAATGTTGAGGTTGTTGTTGAATTTGTTGGTGTTTTCCCATGTTGATGTTGTTGTTGTTTTTCAAGTTTGAGGTTGTTGTTAAATTTGTTGGTGTTTTTCAATGTTGAGGTTGTTGTTGAATTTGTTGGTGTTTTTCATTGTTGAGGTTGTTGTTGAATTTGTTGGTGTTTTTCAATGTTGAGGTTGTTGTTGTTTTTCAAAGTTGAGGTTGTTGTTGAATTTGTTGGTGTTTTTCAATGTTGAGGTTGTTGTTGTTTTTCAATGTTGAGGTTGTTGTTGAATTTGTTGGTGTTTTTCAATTTCGAGGTTGTTGTTGAATTTGTTGGTGTTTTTCAATGTTGAAGTTGTTGTTGAATTTGCTGGTGTTTTTCAATGTTGAGGTTGTTGTTGTTTTTCAATGTTGAGGTTGTTGTTGAATTTGTTGGTGTTTTTCAATGTTGAGGTTGTTGTTGTTTTTCAATGTTGAGGTTGTTGTTGTTTTTCGATGTTGAGGTTGTTGTTGAATTTGTTGGTGTTTTTCAATGTTGAGGTTGTTGTTGAATTTGTTGGTGTTTTTCAATGTTGAGGTTGTTGTTGTTTATCAATGTTGAGGTTGTTGCTGAATTTGTTGGTGTTTTTCAATGTTGAGGTTGTTGTTGTTTTTCAATTTCGAGGTTGTTGTTGAATTTGTTGGTGTTCTTCAATGTTGAAGTTGTTGTTGAATTTGTTGGTGTTTTTCAATGTTGAGGTTGTTGTTGTTTTTCAATGTTGAGGTTGTTGTTGAATTTGTTGGTGTTTTTCAATGTCGAGCTTGTTGTTGAATTTGTTGGTTTTTTTCAATGTTGAAGTTGTTGTTGAATTTGTTGGTGTTTTTCAATGTTGAGGTTGTTGTTGTTTTTCAATGTTGAGGTTGTTGTTGAATTTGTTGGTGTTTTTCAATTTTGAGGTTGTTGTTGTTTTTCAATGTTGAGGTTGTTGTTGAATTTGTTGGTGTTTTTCATTTTTGAGGTTGTTGTTGAATTTGTTGCTGTTTTTCAATGTTGAGGTTCTTGTTGTTTGTCAATGTTGAGGTTGTTGTTGAATTTGTTGGTCTTTTTCAATGTTGAGGTTGTTGTTGAATTTGTTGGTGTTTTTCAATGTTGAGGTTGTTGTTGTTTTTCAATATTGAGGTTGTTTTTGAATTTGTTTGTGTTTTTCAATGTTGAGGTTGGTGTTGAATTTGTTGGTATTTTTCAATGTAGAGGTTGTTATTGTTTTTCAATGTTGAGGTTGTTTTTGAATTTGTTGGTGTTTTTCAATGTTGAGGTTGTTGTTGTTTTTCAACGTTGAGGTTGTTGAATTTGTTGGTGTTTTTCAATGTTGAGGTTGTTGTAGTTTTTCAATGTTGAGGTTGTTGTTGAATTTGTTGGTGTTTTTCAATTTCGAGGTTGTTGTTGAATTTGTTGGTGTTTTTCAATGTTGAAGTTGTTGTTGAATTTGTTGGCGTTTTTCAATGTTGAGGTTGTAGTTGTTTTTCAATGATGAGGTTGCTGTTGAATTTGTTGGTGTTTTTCAATGTTGAGGTTGTTGTTGTTTTTCAATGTTGAGGTTTTGTTGTGTTTCAATGTTGAGGTTGTTGTTGAATTTGTTGGTGTTTTTCAATGCTGAGGTTGTTGTTGAATTTGTTGCTGTTTTTCAATGTTGAGGTTGTTGTTGTTTTTCAATGTTGAGGTTGTTGTTGTATTTGATGGTATTTTTCAATGTTGAGGTTGCTGTAGTTTTTCAATGTTGAGGTTGTTGTTGAATTTGTTGGTGTTTTTCAATGTCGAGGTTGTTGTTGAATTTTTTGGTGTTTTTCAATGTTGAAGTTGTTTTTGTATTTGTATGTGTTTTTCAATGTTGAGGTTGTTGTTGAATTTGTTGGTGTTTTTCAATGTTGAGGTTGTTGTTGTTTTTAAATGTTGAGGTTGTTTTTGAATTTGTTGGTGTTTTTCAATTTTGAGGTTGTTGTTGTTTTTCAATGTTGAGGTTGTTGTTGAATTTGTTGGTGTTTTTCCATGTTGAGGTTGTTGTTGTTTTTCAAGTTTGAGGTTGTTGTTAAATTTGTTGGTGTTTTTCAATGTTGAGGTTGTTGTTGAATTTGTTGGTGTTTTTCATTGTTGAGGTTGTTGTTGAATTTGTTGGTGTTTTTCAATGTTGAAGTTGTTGTTGTTTTTCAATGTTGAGGTTGTTGTTGAATTTGTTGGTGTTTTTCAATGTTGAGGTTGTTGCTGTTTTTCAATGTTGAGGTTGTTGTTGAATTTGTTGGTGTTTTTCAATTTCGAGGTTGTTGTTGAATTTGTTGGTGTTTTTCCATGTTGAGGTTTTTGTTGTTTTTCAAAGTTGAGGTTGTTGTTAAATTTGTTGGTGTTTTTCAATGTTGAGGTTGTTGTTGAATTTGTTGGTGTTTTTCATTGTTGAGGTTGTTGTTGAATTTGTTGGTGTTTTTGAATGTTGAGGTTGTTGTTGTTTTTCAATGTTGAGGTTGTTGTTGAATTTGTCGGTGTTCTTCAATGTTGAGGTTGTTGTTGTTTTTCAATGTTGAGGTTGTCGTTGAATTTGTTGGTGTTTTTCAATTTCGAGGTTGTTGTTGAATTTGTTGGTGTTCTTCAATGTTGAAGTTGTTGCTGAATTTGTTGGTGTTTTTCAATGTTGAGGTTGTTGTAGTTTTTCAATATTGAGGTTGTTGTTGAATTTGTTGGTGTTTTTCAATGTCGAGGTTGTTGTTGAATTTTTTGGTGTTTTTCAATGTTGAAGTTGTTGTTGAATTTGTTGGCGTTTTTCAATGTTGAGGTTGTAGTTGTTTTTCAATGATGAGGTTGCTGTTGAATTTGTTGGTGTTTTTCAATGTTGAGGTTGTTGTTGTTTTTCAATGTTGAGGTTTTGTTGTGTTTCAATGTTGAGGTTGTTGTTGAATTTGTTGGTGTTTTTCAATGCAGAGGTTGTTGTTGAATTTGTTGCTGTTTTTCAATGTTGTGGTTGTTGTTGTTTTTCAATGTTGAGGTTGTTGTTGTATTTGTTGGTATTTTTCAATGTTGAGGTTTCTGTAGTTTTTCAATGTTGAGGTTGTTGGTGAATTTGTTGGTGTTTTTCAATGTCGAGGTTGTTGTTGAATTTTTTGGTGTTTTTCAATGTTGAAGTTGTTTTTGTATTTGTATGTGTTTTTCAATGTTGAGGTTGTTGTTGAATTTGTTGGTGTTTTTCAATGTTGAGGTTGTTGTTGTTTTTAAATGTTGAGGTTGTTTTTGAATTTGTTGGTGTTTTTCAATTTTGAGGTTGTTGTTGTTTTTCAATGTTGAGGTTGTTGTTGAATTTGTTGGTGTTTTTCCATGTTGAGGTTGTTGTTGTTTTTCAAGTTTGAGGTTGTTGTTAAATTTGTTGGTGTTTTTCAATGTTGAGGTTGTTGTTGAATTTGTTGGTGTTTTTCATTGTTGAGGTCGTTGTTGAATTTGTTGGTGTTTTTCAATGTTGAGGTTGTTGTTGTTTTTCAATGTTGAGGTTGTTGTTGAATTTGTTGGTGTTTTTCAATGTTGAGGTTGTTGCTGTTTTTCAATGTTGAGGTTGTTGTTGAATTTGTTGGTGTTTTTCAATTTCGAGGTTGTTGTTGAATTTGTTGGTGTTTTTCCATGTTGAGGTTTTTGTTGTTTTTCAAAGTTGAGGTTGTTGTTAAATTTGTTGGTGTTTTTCAATGTTGAGGTTGTTGTTGAATTTGTTGGTGTTTTTCATTGTTGAGGTTGTTGTTGAATTTGTTGGTGTTTTTCAATGTTGAGGTTGTTGTTGTTTTTCAATGTTGAGGTTGTTGTTGAATTTGTTGGTGTTCTTCAATGTTGAGGTTGTTGTTGTTTTTCAATGTTGAGGTTGTCGTTGAATTTGTTGGTGTTTTTCAATTTCGAGGTTGTTGTTGAATTTGTTGGTGTTCTTCAATGTTGAAGTTGTTGTTGAATTTGTTGGTGTTTTTCAATGTTGAGGTTGTTGTAGTTTTTCAATATTGAGGTTGTTGTTGAATTTGTTGGTGTTTTTCAATGTCGAGGTTGTTGTTGAATTTTTTGCTGTTTTTCAATGTTGAAGTTGTTGTTGAATTTGTTGGTGTTTTTCAATGTTGAGGTTGTTGTTGTTTTTCAATGTTGAGGTTGTTGTTGAATTTGTTGGTGTTTTTCAATGTCGAGGTTGTTGTTGAATTTGTTGGTTTTTTTCAATGTTGAAGTTGTTGTTGAATTTGTTGGTGTTTTTCAATGTTGAGGTTGTTGTTGTTTTTCAATGTTGAGGTTGTTGTTGAATTTGTTGGTGTTTTTCAATTTTGAGGTTGTTGTTGTTTTTCAATGTTGAGGTTGTTGTTGAATTTGTTGGTGTTTTTCCATGTTGAGGTTGTTGTTGTTTTTCAAAGTTGAGGTTGATGTTTAATTTGTTGGTGTTTTTCAATGTTGAGGTTGTTGTTGAATTTGTTGGTGTTTTTCATTTTTGAGGTTGTTGTTGAATTTGTTGGTGTTTTTCAATGTTGAGGTTGTTGTTGTTTTTCAATGTTGAGGTTGTTGTTGAATTTGTTGGTGTTTTTCAATGTTGAGGTTGTTGTTGTTTTTCAATATTGTGGTTGTTGTTGAATTTGTTTGTGTTTTTCAATGTTGAGGTTGGTGTTGAATTTGTTGGTATTTTTCAATGTTGAGGTTGTTGTTGTTTTTCAATGTTGAGGTTGTTGTTGTTTTTCAATGTTGAGGTTGTTGAATTTGTTGGTGTTTTTCAATGTTGAGGTTGTTGTTGTTTTTCAATGTTGAGGTTGTTGTTGTTTTTCAATGTTGAGGTTGTTGTTGAATTTGTTTGTGTTTTTCAATGCTGAGGTTGTTGTTGAATTTGTTGCTGTTTTTCAATGTTGAGGTTGTTGTTGTTTTTCAATGTTGAGGTTGTTGTTGTATTTGTTGGTGTTTTTCAATGTTGAGGTTGTTGTAGTTTTTCAATATTGAGGTTGTTGTTGAATTTGTTGGTGTTTTTCAATGTCGAGGTTGTTGTTGAATTTTTTGGTGTTTTTCAATGTTGAAGTTGTTGTTGAATTTGTATGTGTTTTTCAATGTTGAGGTTGTTGTTGAATTTGTTGGTGTTTTTCAATGTTGAGGTTGTTGTTGTTTTTAAATGTTGAGGTTGTTTTTGAATTTGTTGGTGTTTTTCAATTTTGAGGTTGTTGTTTTTCAATGTTGAGGTTGTTGTTGAATTTGTTGGTGTTTTCCCATGTTGATGTTGTTGTTGTTTTTCAAGTTTGAGGTTGTTGTTAAATTAGTTGGTGTTTTTCAATGTTGAGGTTGTTGTTGAATTTGTTGGTGTTTTTCAATGTTGAGGTTGTTGTTGTTTTTCAAAGTTGAGGTTGTTGTTGAATTTGTTGGTGTTTTTCAATGTTGAGGTTGTTGTTGTTTTTCAATGTTGAGGTTGTTGTTGAATTTGTTGGTGTTTTTCAATTTCGAGGTTGTTGTTGAATTTGTTGGTGTTTTTCAATGTTGAAGTTGTTGTTGAATTTGTTGGTGTTTTTCAATGTTGAGGTTGTTTTTGTTTTTCAATGTTGAGGTTGTTGTTGAATTTGTTGGTGTTTTTCAATGTTGAGGTTGTTGTTGTTTTTCAATGTTGAGGTTGTTGTTGTTTTTCGATGTTGAGGTTGTTGTTGAATTTGTTGGTGTTTTTCAATGTTGAGGTTGTTGTTGAATTTGTTGGTGTTTTTCAATGTTGAGGTTGTTGTTGTTTATCAATGTTGAGGTTGTTGCTGAATTTGTTGGTGTTTTTCAATGTTGAGGTTGTTGTTGTTTTTCAATTTCGAGGTTGTTGTTGAATTTGTTGGTGTTCTTCAATGTTGAAGTTGTTGTTGAATTTGTTGGTGTTTTTCAATGTTGAGGTTGTTGTTGTTTTTCAATGTTGAGGTTGCTGTTGAATTTGTTGGTGTTTTTCAATGTCGAGCTTGTTGTTGAATTTGTTGGTTTTTTTCAATGTTGAAGTTGTTGTTGAATTTGTTGGTGTTTTTCAATGTTGAGGTTGTTGTTGTTTTTCAATGTTGAGGTTGTTGTTGAATTTGTTGGTGTTTTTCAATTTTGAGGTTGTTGTTGTTTTTCAATGTTGAGGTTGTTGTTGAATTTGTTGGTGTTTTTCATTTTTGAGGTTGTTGTTGAATTTGTTGGTGTTTTTCAATGTTGAGGTTGTTGTTGTTTGTCAATGTTGAGGTTGTTGTTGAATTTGTTGGTCTTTTTCAATGTTTAGGTTGTTGTTGAATTTGTTGGTGTTTTTCAATGTTGAGGTTGTTGTTGTTTTTCAATATTGAGGTTGTTGTTGAATTTGTTTGTGTTTTTCAATGTTGAGGTTGGTGTTGAATTTGTTGGTATTTATCAATGTAGAGGTTGTTATTGTTTTTCAATGTTGAGGTTGTTTTTGAATTTGTTGGTGTTTTTCAATGTTGAGGTTGTTGTTGTTTTTCAACGTTGAGGTTGTTGAATTTGTTGGTGTTTTTCAATGTTGAGGTTGTTGTAGTTTTTCAATGTTGAGGTTGTTGTTGAATTTGTTGGTGTTTTTCAATTTCGAGGTTGTTGTTGAATTTGTTGGTGTTTTTCAATGTTGAAGTTGTTGTTGAATTTGTTGGCGTTTTTCAATGTTGAGGTTGTAGTTGTTTTTCAATGATGACGTTGCTGTTGAATTTGTTGGTGTTTTTCAATGTTGAGGTTGTTGTTGTTTTTCAATGTTGAGGTTTTGTTGTGTTTCAATCTTGAGGTTGTTGTTGAATTTGTTGGTGTTTTTCAATGCCGAGGTTGTTGTTGAATTTGTTGCTGTTTTTCAATGTTGAGGTTGTTGTTGTTTTTCAATGTTGAGGTTGTTGTTGTATTTGTTGGTGTTTTTCAATGTTGAGGTTGCTGTAGTTTTTCAATGTTGAGGTTGTTGTTGAATTTGTTGGTGTTTTTCAATGTCGAGGTTGTTGTTGAATTTTTTGGTGTTTTTCAATGTTGAAGTTGTTTTTGTATTTGTATGTGTTTTTCAATGTTGAGGTTGTTGTTGAATTTGTTGGTGTTTTTCAATGTTGAGGTTGTTGTTGTTTTTAAATGTTGAGGTTGTTTTTGAATTTGTTGGTGTTTTTCAATTTTGAGGTTGTTGTTGTTTTTCAATGTTGAGGTTGTTGTTGAATTTGTTGGTGTTTTCCCATGTTGATGTTGTTGTTGTTTTTCAAGTTTGAGGTTGTTGTTAAATTTGTTGGTGTTTTTCAATGTTGAGGTTGTTGTTGAATTTGTTGGTGTTTTTCATTGTTGAGGTTGTTGTTGAATTTGTTGGTGTTTTTCAATGTTGCGGTTGTTGTTGTTTTTCAAAGTTGAGGTTGTTGTTGAATTTGTTGGTGTTTTTCAATGTTGAGGTTGTTGTTGTTTTTCAATGTTGAGGTTGTTGTTGAATTTGTTGGTGTTTTTCAATTTCGAGGTTGTTGTTGAATTTGTTGGTGTTTTTCAATGTTGAAGTTGTTGTTGAATTTGTTGGTGTTTTTCAATGTTGAGGTTGTTGTTGTTTTTCAATGTTGAGGTTGTTGTTGTTTTTCGATGTTGAGGTTGTTGTTGAATTTGTTGGTGTTTTTCAATGTTGAGGTTGTTGTTGAATTTGTTGGTGTTTTTCAATGTTGAGGTTGTTGTTGTTTATCAATGTTGAGGTTGTTGCTGAATTTGTTGGTGTTTTTCAATGTTGAGGTTGTTGTTGTTTTTCAATTTCGAGGTTGTTGTTGAATTTGTTGGTGTTCTTCAATGTTGAAGTTGTTGTTGAATTTGTTGGTGTTTTTCAATGTTGAGGTTGTTGTTGTTTTTCAATGTTGAGGTTGCTGTTGAATTTGTTGGTGTTTTTCAATGTCGAGCTTGTTGTTGAATTTGTTGGTTTTTTTCAATGTTGAAGTTGTTGTTGAATTTGTTGGTGTTTTTCAATGTTGAGGTTGTTGTTGTTTTTCAATGTTGAGGTTGTTGTTGAATTTGTTGGTGTTTTTCAATTTTGAGGTTGTTGTTGTTTTTCAATGTTGAGGTTGTTGTTGAATTTGTTGGTGTTTTTCATTTTTGAGGTTGTTGTTGAATTTGTTGGTGTTTTTCAATGTTGAGGTTGTTGTTGTTTGTCAATGTTGAGGTTGTTGTTGAATTGGTTGGTCTTTTTCAATGTTGAGGTTGTTGTTGAATTTGTTGGTGTTTTTCAATGTTGAGGTTGTTGTTGTTTTTCAATATTGAGGTTGTTGTTGAATTTGTTTGTGTTTTTCAATGTTGAGGTTGGTGTTGAATTTGTTGGTATTGATCAATGTAGAGGTTGTTATTGTTTTTCAATGTTGAGGTTGTTTTTGAATTTGTTGGTGTTTTTCAATGTTGAGGTTGTTGCTGTTTTTCAACGTTGAGGTTGTTGAATTTGTTGGTGTTTTTCAATGTTGAGGTTGTTGTAGTTTTTCAATGTTGAGGTTGTTGTTGAATTTGTTGGTGTTTTTCAATTTCGAGGTTGTTGTTGAATTTGTTGGTGTTTTTCAATGTTGAAGTTGTTGTTGAATTTGTTGGCGTTTTTCAATGTTGAGGTTGTAGTTGTTTTTCAATGATGACGTTGCTGTTGAATTTGTTGGTGTTTTTCAATGTTGAGGTTGTTGTTGTTTTTCAATGTTGAGGTTTTGTTGTGTTTCAATCTTGAGGTTGTTGTTGAATTTGTTGGTGTTTTTCAATGCCGAGGTTGTTGTTGAATTTGTTGCTGTTTTTCAATGTTGAGGTTGTTGTTGTTTTTCAATGTTGAGGTTGTTGTTGTATTTGTTGGTGTTTTTCAATGTTGAGGTTGCTGTAGTTTTTCAATGTTGAGGTTGTTGTTGAATTTGTTGGTGTTTTTCAATGTCGAGGTTGTTGTTGAATTTTTTGGTGTTTTTCAATGTTGAAGTTGTTTTTGTATTTGTATGTGTTTTTCAATGTTGAGGTTGTTGTTGAATTTGTTGGTGTTTTTCAATGTTGAGGTTGTTGTTGTTTTTAAATGTTGAGGTTGTTTTTGAATTTGTTGGTGTTTTTCAATTTTGAGGTTGTTGTTGTTTTTCAATGTTGAGGTTGTTGTTGAATTTGTTGGTGTTTTCCCATGTTGATGTTGTTGTTGTTTTTCAAGTTTGAGGTTGTTGTTAAATTTGTTGGTGTTTTTCAATGTTGAGGTTGTTGTTGAATTTGTTGGTGTTTTTCATTGTTGAGGTTGTTGTTGAATTTGTTGGTGTTTTTCAATGTTGAGGTTGTTGTTGTTTTTCAAAGTTGAGGTTGTTGTTGAATTTGTTGGTGTTTTTCAATGTTGAGGTTGTTGTTGTTTTTCAATGTTGAGGTTGTTGTTGAATTTGTTGGTGTTTTTCAATTTCGAGGTTGTTGTTGAATTTGTTGGTGTTTTTCAATGTTGAAGTTGTTGTTGAATTTGTTGGTGTTTTTCAATGTTGAGGTTGTTGTTGTTTTTCAATGTTGAGGTTGTTGTTGAATTTGTTGGTGTTTTTCAATGTTGAGGTTGTTGTTGTTTTTCAATGTTGAGGTTGTTGTTGTTTTTCGATGTTGAGGTTGTTGTTGAATTTGTTGGTGTTTTTCAATGTTGAGGTTGTTGTTGAATTTGTTGGTGTTTTTCAATGTTGAGGTTGTTGTTGTTTATCAATGTTGAGGTTGTTGCTGAATTTGTTGGTGTTTTTCAATGTTGAGGTTGTTGTTGTTTTTCAATTTCGAGGTTGTTGTTGAATTTGTTGGTGTTCTTCAATGTTGAAGTTGTTGTTGAATTTGTTGGTGTTTTTCAATGTTGAGGTTGTTGTTGTTTTTCAATGTTGAGGTTGCTGTTGAATTTGTTGGTGTTTTTCAATGTCGAGCTTGTTGTTGAATTTGTTGGTTTTTTTCAATGTTGAAGTTGTTGTTGAATTTGTTGGTGTTTTTCAATGTTGAGGTTGTTGTTGTTTTTCAATGTTGAGGTTGTTGTTGAATTTGTTGGTGTTTTTCAATTTTGAGGTTGTTGTTGTTTTTCAATGTTGAGGTTGTTGTTGAATTTGTTGGTGTTTTTCATTTTTGAGGTTGTTGTTGAATTTGTTGGTGTTTTTCAATGTTGAGGTTGTTGTTGTTTGTCAATGTTGAGGTTGTTGTTGAATTTGTTGGTCTTTTTCAATGTTGAGGTTGTTGTTGAATTTGTTGGTGTTTTTCAATGTTGAGGTTGTTGTTGTTTTTCAATATTGAGGTTGTTGTTGAATTTGTTTGTGTTTTTCAATGTTGAGGTTGGTGTTGAATTTGTTGGTATTGATCAATGTAGAGGTTGTTATTGTTTTTCAATGTTGAGGTTGTTTTTGAATTTGTTGGTGTTTTTCAATGTTGAGGTTGTTGCTGTTTTTCAACGTTGAGGTTGTTGAATTTGTTGGTGTTTTTCAATGTTGAGGTTGTTGTAGTTTTTCAATGTTGAGGTTGTTGTTGAATTTGTTGGTGTTTTTCAATTTCGAGGTTGTTGTTGAATTTGTTGGTGTTTTTCAATGTTGAAGTTGTTGTTGAATTTGTTGGCGTTTTTCAATGTTGAGGTTGTAGTTGTTTTTCAATGATGACGTTGCTGTTGAATTTGTTGGTGTTTTTCAATGTTGAGGTTGTTGTTGTTTTTCAATGTTGAGGTTTTGTTGTGTTTCAATCTTGAGGTTGTTGTTGAATTTGTTGGTGTTTTTCAATGCCGAGGTTGTTGTTGAATTTGTTGCTGTTTTTCAATGTTGAGGTTGTTGTTGTTTTTCAATGTTGAGGTTGTTGTTGTATTTGTTGGTGTTTTTCAATGTTGAGGTTGCTGTAGTTTTTCAATGTTGAGGTTGTTATTGAATTTGTTGGTGTTTTTCAATGTCGAGGTTGTTGTTGAATTTTTTGGTGTTTTTCAATGTTGAAGTTGTTTTTGTATTTGTATGTGTTTTTCAATGTTGAGGTTGTTGTTGAATTTGTTGGTGTTTTTCAATGTTGAGGTTGTTGTTGTTTTTAAATGTTGAGGTTGTTTTTGAATTTGTTGGTGTTTTTCAATTTTGAGGTTGTTGTTGTTTTTCAATGTTGAGGTTGTTGTTGAATTTGTTGGTGTTTTCCCATGTTGATGTTGTTGTTGTTTTTCAAGTTTGAGGTTGTTGTTAAATTTGTTGGTGTTTTTCAATGTTGAGGTTGTTGTTGAATTTGTTGGTGTTTTTCATTGTTGAGGTTGTTGTTGAATTTGTTGGTGTTTTTCAATGTTGAGGTTGTTGTTGTTTTTCAAAGTTGAGGTTGTTGTTGAATTTGTTGGTGTTTTTCAATGTTGAGGTTGTTGTTGTTTTTCAATGTTGAGGTTGTTGTTGAATTTGTTGGTGTTTTTCAATTTCGAGGTTGTTGTTGAATTTGTTGGTGTTTTTCAATGTTGAAGTTGTTGTTGAATTTGTTGGTGTTTTTCAATGTTGAGGTTGTTGTTGTTTTTCAATGTTGAGGTTGTTGTTGAATTTGTTGGTGTTTTTCAATGTTGAGGTTGTTGTTGTTTTTCAATGTTGAGGTTGTTGTTGTTTTTCGATGTTGAGGTTGTTGTTGAATTTGTTGGTGTTTTTCAATGTTGAGGTTTTTGTTGAATTTGTTGGTGTTTTTCAATGTTGAGGTTGTTGTTGTTTATCAATGTTGAGGTTGTTGCTGAATTTGTTGGTGTTTTTCAATGTTGAGGTTGTTGTTGTTTTTCAATTTCGAGGTTGTTGTTGAATTTGTTGGTGTTCTTCAATGTTGAAGTTGTTGTTGAATTTGTTGGTGTTTTTCAATGTTGAGGTTGTTGTTGTTTTTCAATGTTGAGGTTGCTGTTGAATTTGTTGGTGTTTTTCAATGTCGAGCTTGTTGTTGAATTTGTTGGTTTTTTTCAATGTTGAAGTTGTTGTTGAATTTGTTGGTGTTTTTCAATGTTGAGGTTGTTGTTGTTTTTCAATGTTGAGGTTGTTGTTGAATTTGTTGGTGTTTTTCAATTTTGAGGTTGTTGTTGTTTTTCAATGTTGAGGTTGTTGTTGAATTTGTTGGTGTTTTTCATTTTTGAGGTTGTTGTTGAATTTGTTGGTGTTTTTCAATGTTGAGGTTGTTGTTGTTTGTCAATGTAGAGGTTGTTGTTGAATTTGTTGGTCTTTTTCAATGTTGAGGTTGTTGTTGTTTTTCAATATTGAGGTTGTTGTTGAATTTGTTTGTGTTTTTCAATGTTGAGGTTGGTGTTGAATTTGTTGGTATTTATCAATGTAGAGGTTGTTATTGTTTTTCAATGTTGAGGTTGTTTTTGAATTTGTTGGTGTTTTTCAATGTTGAGGTTGTTGTTGTTTTTCAACCTTGAGGTTGTTGAATTTGTTGGTGTTTTTCAATGTTGAGGTTGTTGTAGTTTTTCAATGTTGAGGTTGTTGTTGAATTTGTTGGTGTTTTTCAATTTCGAGGTTGTTGTTGAATTTGTTGGTGTTTTTCAATGTTGAAGTTGTTGTTGAATTTGTTGGCGTTTTTCAATGTTGAGGTTGTAGTTGTTTTTCAATGATGACGTTGCTGTTGAATTTGTTGGTGTTTTTCAATGTTGAGGTTGTTGTTGTTTTTCAATGTTGAGGTTTTGTTGTGTTTCAATCTTGAGGTTGTTGTTGAATTTGTTGGTGTTTTTCAATGCCGAGGTTGTTGTTGAATTTGTTGCTGTTTTTCAATGTTGAGGTTGTTGTTGTTTTTCAATGTTGAGGTTGTTGTTGTATTTGTTGGTGTTTTTCAATGTTGAGGTTGCTGTAGTTTTTCAATGTTGAGGTTGTTGTTGTTTTTCAATGTTGAGGTTGTTGTTGAATTTGTTGGTGTTTTTCAATGTTGAGGTTGTTGCTGTTTTTCAATGTTGAGGTTGTTGTTGAATTTGTTGGTGTTTTTCAATTTCGAGGTTGTTGTTGAATTTGTTGGTGTTCTTCAATGTTGAGGTTGTTGTTGTTTTTCAATGTTGAGGTTGTCGTTGAATTTGTTGGTGTTTTTCAATTTCGAGGTTGTTGTTGAATTTGTTGGTGTTCTTCAATGTTGAAGTTGTTGTTGAATTTGTTGGTGTTTTTCAATGTTGAGGTTGTTGTAGTTTTTCAATATTGAGGTTGTTGTTGAATTTGTTGATGTTTTTCAATGTCGAGGTTGTTGTTGAATTTTTTGGTGTTTTTCAATGTTGAAGTTGTTGTTGAATTTGTATGTGTTTTTCAATGTTGAGGTTGTTGTTGAATTTGTTGGTGTTTTTCAATGTTGAGGTTGTTGTTGTTTTTCAATGTTGAGGTTGTTGTTGAATTTGTTGGTGTTTTTCCATGTTGAGGTTGTTGTTGTTTTTCAAGTTTGAGGTTGTTGTTAAATTTGTTGGTGTTTTTCAATGTTGAGGTTGTTGTTGAATTTGTTGGTGTTTTTCATTGTTGAGGTTGTTGTTGAATTTGTTGGTGTTTTTCAATGTTGAGGTTGTTGTTGTTTTTCAATGTTGAGGTTGTTGTTGAATTTGTTGGTGTTTTTCAATGTTGAGGTTGTTGCTGTTTTTCAATGTTGAGGTTGTTGTTGAATTTGTTGGTGTTTTTCAATGTTGAAGTTGTTGTTGAATTTGTTGGCGTTTTTCAATGTTGAGGTTGTAGTTGTTTTTCAATGATGACGTTGCTGTTGAATTTGTTGGTGTTTTTCAATGTTGAGGTTGTTGTTGTTTTTCAATGTTGAGGTTGTTGTTGAATTTGTTGGTGTTTTTCCATGTTGAGGTTGTTGTTGTTTTTCAAGTTTGAGGTTGTTGTTAAATTTGTTGGTGTTTTTCAATGTTGAAGTTGTTGTTGAATTTGTTGGCGTTTTTCAATGTTGAGGTTGTAGTTGTTTTTCAATGATGACGTTGCTGTTGAATTTGTTGGTGTTTTTCAATGTTGAGGTTGTTGTTGTTTTTCAATGTTGAGGTTTTGTTGTGTTTCAATCTTGAGGTTGTTGTTGAATTTGTTGGTGTTTTTCAATGCCGAGGTTGTTGTTGAATTTGTTGCTGTTTTTCAATGTTGAGGTTGTTGTTGTTTTTCAATGTTGAGGTTGTTGTTGTATTTGTTGGTGTTTTTCAATGTTGAGGTTGCTGTAGTTTTTCAATGTTGAGGTTGTTGTTGAATTTGTTGGTGTTTTTCAATGTCGAGGTTGTTGTTGAATTTTTTGGTGTTTTTCAAAGTTGAAGTTGTTTTTGTATTTGTATGTGTTTTTCAATGTTGAGGTTGTTGTTGAATTTGTTGGTGTTTTTCAATGTTGAGGTTGTTGTTGTTTTTAAATGTTGAGGTTGTTTTTGAATTTGTTGGTGTTTTTCAATTTTGAGGTTGTTGTTGTTTTTCAATGTTGAGGTTGTTGTTGAATTTGTTGGTGTTTTTCCATGTTGAGGTTGTTGTTGTTTTTCAAGTTTGAGGTTGTTGTTAAATTTGTTGGTGTTTTTCAATGTTGAGGTTGTTGTTGAATTTGTTGGTGTTTTTCATTGTTGAGGTTGTTGTTGAATTTGTTGGTGTTTTTCAATGTTGAGGTTGTTGTTGTTTTTCAATGTTGAGGTTGTTGTTGAATTTGTTGGTGTTTTTCAATGTTGAGGTTGTTGCTGTTTTTCAATGTTGAGGTTGTTGTTGAATTTGTTGGTGTTTTTCAATTTCGAGGTTGTTGTTGAATTTGTTGGTGTTTTTCCATGTTGAGGTTTTTGTTGTTTTTCAAAGTTGAGGTTGTTGTTAAATTTGTTGGTGTTTTTCAATGTTGAGGTTGTTGTTGAATTTGTTGGTGTTTTTCATTGTTGAGGTTGTTGTTGAATTTGTTGGTGTTTTTCAATGTTGAGGTTGTTGTTGTTTTTCAATGTTGAGGTTGTTGTTGAATTTGTTGGTGTTCTTCAATGTTGAGGTTGTTGTTGTTTTTCAATGTTGAGGTTGTCGTTGAATTTGTTGGTGTTTTTCAATTTCGAGGTTGTTGTTGAATTTGTTGGTGTTCTTCAATGTTGAAGTTGTTGTTGAATTTGTTGGTGTTTTTCAATGTTGAGGTTGTTGTAGTTTTTCAATATTGAGGTTGTTGTTGAATTTGTTGATGTTTTTCAATGTCGAGGTTGTTGTTGAATTTTTTGGTGTTTTTCAATGTTGAAGTTGTTGTTGAATTTGTATGTGTTTTTCAATGTTGAAGTTGTTGTTGAATTTGTTGGTGTTTTTCAATGTTGAGGTTGTTGGTGTTTTTCAATGTTGAGGTTTTTGTTGAATTTGTTGGTGTTTTTCAATGTTGAGGTTGTTGTTGTTTATCAATGTTGAGGTTGTTGCTGAATTTGTTGGTGTTTTTCAATGTTGAGGTTGTTGTTGTTTTTCAATTTCGAGGTTGTTGTTGAATTTGTTGGTGTTCTTCAATGTTGAAGTTGTTGTTGAATTTGTTGGTGTTTTTCAATGTTGAGGTTGTTGTTGTTTTTCAATGTTGAGGTTGCTGTTGAATTTGTTGGTGTTTTTCAATGTCGAGCTTGTTGTTGAATTTGTTGGTTTTTTTCAATGTTGAAGTTGTTGTTGAATTTGTTGGTGTTTTTCAATGTTGAGGTTGTTGTTGTTTTTCAATGTTGAGGTTGTTGTTGAATTTGTTGGTGTTTTTCAATTTTGAGGTTGTTGTTGTTTTTCAATGTTGAGGTTGTTGTTGAATTTGTTGGTGTTTTTCATTTTTGAGGTTGTTGTTGAATTTGTTGGTGTTTTTCAATGTTGAGGTTGTTGTTGTTTGTCAATGTAGAGGTTGTTGTTGAATTTGTTGGTCTTTTTCAATGTTGAGGTTGTTGTTGAATTTGTTGGTGTTTTTCAATGTTGAGGTTGTTGTTGTTTTTCAATATTGAGGTTGTTGTTGAATTTGTTTGTGTTTTTCAATGTTGAGGTTGGTGTTGAATTTGTTGGTATTTATCAATGTAGAGGTTGTTATTGTTTTTCAATGTTGAGGTTGTTTTTGAATTTGTTGGTGTTTTTCAATGTTGAGGTTGTTGTTGTTTTTCAACCTTGAGGTTGTTGAATTTGTTGGTGTTTTTCAATGTTGAGGTTGTTGTAGTTTTTCAATGTTGAGGTTGTTGTTGAATTTGTTGGTGTTTTTCAATTTCGAGGTTGTTGTTGAATTTGTTGGTGTTTTTCAATGTTGAAGTTGTTGTTGAATTTGTTGGCGTTTTTCAATGTTGAGGTTGTAGTTGTTTTTCAATGATGACGTTGCTGTTGAATTTGTTGGTGTTTTTCAATGTTGAGGTTGTTGTTGTTTTTCAATGTTGAGGTTTTGTTGTGTTTCAATCTTGAGGTTGTTGTTGAATTTGTTGGTGTTTTTCAATGCCGAGGTTGTTGTTGAATTTGTTGCTGTTTTTCAATGTTGAGGTTGTTGTTGTTTTTCAATGTTGAGGTTGTTGTTGTATTTGTTGGTGTTTTTCAATGTTGAGGTTGCTGTAGTTTTTCAATGTTGAGGTTGTTGTTGTTTTTCAATGTTGAGGTTGTTGTTGAATTTGTTGGTGTTTTTCAATGTTGAGGTTGTTGCTGTTTTTCAATGTTGAGGTTGTTGTTGAATTTGTTGGTGTTTTTCAATTTCGAGGTTGTTGTTGAATTTGTTGGTGTTTTTCCATGTTGAGGTTTTTGTTGTTTTTCAAAGTTGAGGTTGTTGTTAAATTTGTTGGTGTTTTTCAATGTTGAGGTTGTTGTTGAATTTGTTGGTGTTTTTCATTGTTGAGGTTGTTGTTGAATTTGTTGGTGTTTTTCAATGTTGAGGTTGTTGTTGTTTTTCAATGTTGAGGTTGTTGTTGAATTTGTTGGTGTTCTTCAATGTTGAGGTTGTTGTTGTTTTTCAATGTTGAGGTTGTCGTTGAATTTGTTGGTGTTTTTCAATTTCGAGGTTGTTGTTGAATTTGTTGGTGTTCTTCAATGTTGAAGTTGTTGTTGAATTTGTTGGTGTTTTTCAATGTTGAGGTTGTTGTAGTTTTTCAATATTGAGGTTGTTGTTGAATTTGTTGATGTTTTTCAATGTCGAGGTTGTTGTTGAATTTTTTGGTGTTTTTCAATGTTGAAGTTGTTGTTGAATTTGTATGTGTTTTTCAATGTTGAGGTTGTTGTTGAATTTGTTGGTGTTTTTCAATGTTGAGGTTGTTGTTGTTTTTCAATGTTGAGGTTGTTGTTGAATTTGTTGGTGTTTTTCCATGTTGAGGTTGTTGTTGTTTTTCAAGTTTGAGGTTGTTGTTAAATTTGTTGGTGTTTTTCAATGTTGAGGTTGTTGTTGAATTTGTTGGTGTTTTTCATTGTTGAGGTTGTTGTTGAATTTGTTGGTGTTTTTCAATGTTGAGGTTGTTGTTGTTTTTCAATGTTGAGGTTGTTGTTGAATTTGTTGGTGTTTTTCAATGTTGAGGTTGTTGCTGTTTTTCAATGTTGAGGTTGTTGTTGAATTTGTTGGTGTTTTTCAATGTTGAAGTTGTTGTTGAATTTGTTGGCGTTTTTCAATGTTGAGGTTGTAGTTGTTTTTCAATGATGACGTTGCTGTTGAATTTGTTGGTGTTTTTCAATGTTGAGGTTGTTGTTGTTTTTCAATGTTGAGGTTGTTGTTGAATTTGTTGGTGTTTTTCCATGTTGAGGTTGTTGTTGTTTTTCAAGTTTGAGGTTGTTGTTAAATTTGTTGGTGTTTTTCAATGTTGAAGTTGTTGTTGAATTTGTTGGCGTTTTTCAATGTTGAGGTTGTAGTTGTTTTTCAATGATGACGTTGCTGTTGAATTTGTTGGTGTTTTTCAATGTTGAGGTTGTTGTTGTTTTTCAATGTTGAGGTTTTGTTGTGTTTCAATCTTGAGGTTGTTGTTGAATTTGTTGGTGTTTTTCAATGCCGAGGTTGTTGTTGAATTTGTTGCTGTTTTTCAATGTTGAGGTTGTTGTTGTTTTTCAATGTTGAGGTTGTTGTTGTATTTGTTGGTGTTTTTCAATGTTGAGGTTGCTGTAGTTTTTCAATGTTGAGGTTGTTGTTGAATTTGTTGGTGTTTTTCAATGTCGAGGTTGTTGTTGAATTTTTTGGTGTTTTTCAATGTTGAAGTTGTTTTTGTATTTGTATGTGTTTTTCAATGTTGAGGTTGTTGTTGAATTTGTTGGTGTTTTTCAATGTTGAGGTTGTTGTTGTTTTTAAATGTTGAGGTTGTTTTTGAATTTGTTGGTGTTTTTCAATTTTGAGGTTGTTGTTGTTTTTCAATGTTGAGGTTGTTGTTGAATTTGTTGGTGTTTTTCCATGTTGAGGTTGTTGTTGTTTTTCAAGTTTGAGGTTGTTGTTAAATTTGTTGGTGTTTTTCAATGTTTGGGTTGTTGTTGAATTTGTTGGTGTTTTTCATTGTTGAGGTTGTTGTTGAATTTGTTGGTGTTTTTCAATGTTGAGGTTGTTGTTGTTTTTCAATGTTGAGGTTGTTGTTGAATTTGTTGGTGTTTTTCAATGTTGAGGTTGTTGCTGTTTTTCAATGTTGAGGTTGTTGTTGAATTTGTTGGTGTTTTTCAATTTCGAGGTTGTTGTTGAATTTGTTGGTGTTTTTCCATGTTGAGGTTTTTGTTGTTTTTCAAAGTTGAGGTTGTTGTTAAATTTGTTGGTGTTTTTCAATGTTGAGGTTGTTGTTGAATTTGTTGGTGTTTTTCATTGTTGAGGTTGTTGTTGAATTTGTTGGTGTTTTTCAATGTTGAGGTTGTTGTTGTTTTTCAATGTTGAGGTTGTTGTTGAATTTGTTGGTGTTCTTCAATGTTGAGGTTGTTGTTGTTTTTCAATGTTGAGGTTGTCGTTGAATTTGTTGGTGTTTTTCAATTTCGAGGTTGTTGTTGAATTTGTTGGTGTTCTTCAATGTTGAAGTTGTTGTTGAATTTGTTGGTGTTTTTCAATGTTGAGGTTGTTGTAGTTTTTCAATATTGAGGTTGTTGTTGAATTTGTTGATGTTTTTCAATGTCGAGGTTGTTGTTGAATTTTTTGGTGTTTTTCAATGTTGAAGTTGTTGTTGAATTTGTATGTGTTTTTCAATGTTGAGGTTGTTGTTGAATTTGTTGGTGTTTTTCAATGTTGAGGTTGTTGTTGTTTTTCAATGTTGAGGTTGTTGTTGAATTTGTTGGTGTTTTTCCATGTTGAGGTTGTTGTTGTTTTTCAAGTTTGAGGTTGTTGTTAAATTTGTTGGTGTTTTTCAATGTTGAGGTTGTTGTTGAATTTGTTGGTGTTTTTCATTGTTGAGGTTGTTGTTGAATTTGTTGGTGTTTTTCAATGTTGAGGTTGTTGTTGTTTTTCAATGTTGAGGTTGTTGTTGAATTTGTTGGTGTTTTTCAATGTTGAGGTTGTTGCTGTTTTTCAATGTTGAGGTTGTTGTTGAATTTGTTGGTGTTTTTCAATGTTGAAGTTGTTGTTGAATTTGTTGGCGTTTTTCAATGTTGAGGTTGTAGTTGTTTTTCAATGATGACGTTGCTGTTGAATTTGTTGGTGTTTTTCAATGTTGAGGTTGTTGTTGAATTTGTTGGTGTTTTTCATTGTTGAGGTTGTTGTTGAATTTGTTGGTGTTTTTCAATGTTGAGGTTGTTGTTGTTTTTCAATGTTGAGGTTGTTGTTGAATTTGTTGGTGTTTTTCAATGTTGAGGTTGTTGTTGTTTTTCAATGTTGAGGTTGTTGTTGAATTTGTTGGTGTTTTTCCATGTTGAGGTTGTTGTTGTTTTTCAAGTTTGAGGTTGTTGTTAAATTTGTTGGTGTTTTTCAATGTTGAGGTTGTTGTTGAATTTGTTGGTGTTTTTCATTGTTGAGGTTGTTGTTGAATTTGTTGGTGTTTTTCAATGTTGAGGTTGTTGTTGTTTTTCAATGTTGAGGTTGTTGTTGAATTTGTTGGTGTTTTTCAATGTTGAGGTTGTTGCTGTTTTTCAATTTTGAGGTTGTTGTTGAATTTGTTGGTGTTTTTCAATGTTGAAGTTGTTGTTGAATTTGTTGGCGTTTTTCAATGTTGAGGTTGTAGTTGTTTTTCAATGATGACGTTGCTGTTGAATTTGTTGGTGTTTTTCAATGTTGAGGTTGTTGTTGTTTTTCAATGTTGAGGTTGTTGTTGAATTTGTTGGTGTTTTTCCATGTTGAGGTTGTTGTTGTTTTTCAAGTTTGAGGTTGTTGTTAAATTTGTTGGTGTTTTTCAATGTTGAAGTTGTTGTTGAATTTGTTGGCGTTTTTCAATGTTGAGGTTGTAGTTGTTTTTCAATGATGACGTTGCTGTTGAATTTGTTGGTGTTTTTCAATGTTGAGGTTGTTGTTGTTTTTCAATGTTGAGGTTTTGTTGTGTTTCAATCTTGAGGTTGTTGTTGAATTTGTTGGTGTTTTTCAATGCCGAGGTTGTTGTTGAATTTGTTGCTGTTTTTCAATGTTGAGGTTGTTGTTGTTTTTCAATGTTGAGGTTGTTGTTGTATTTGTTGGTGTTTTTCAATGTTGAGGTTGCTGTAGTTTTTCAATGTTGAGGTTGTTGTTGAATTTGTTGGTGTTTTTCAATGTCGAGGTTGTTGTTGAATTTTTTGGTGTTTTTCAATGTTGAAGTTGTTTTTGTATTTGTATGTGTTTTTCAATGTTGAGGTTGTTGTTGAATTTGTTGGTGTTTTTCAATGTTGAGGTTGTTGTTGTTTTTAAATGTTGAGGTTGTTTTTGAATTTGTTGGTGTTTTTCAATTTTGAGGTTGTTGTTGTTTTTCAATGTTGAGGTTGTTGTTGAATTTGTTGGTGTTTTTCCATGTTGAGGTTGTTGTTGTTTTTCAAGTTTGAGGTTGTTGTTAAATTTGTTGGTGTTTTTCAATGTTGAGGTTGTTGTTGAATTTGTTGGTGTTTTTCATTGTTGAGGTTGTTGTTGAATTTGTTGGTGTTTTTCAATGTTGAGGTTGTTGTTGTTTTTCAATGTTGAGGTTGTTGTTGAATTTGTTGGTGTTTTTCAATGTTGAGGTTGTTGCTGTTTTTCAATGTTGAGGTTGTTGTTGAATTTGTTGGTGTTTTTCAATTTCGAGGTTGTTGTTGAATTTGTTGGTGTTTTTCCATGTTGAGGTTTTTGTTGTTTTTCAAAGTTGAGGTTGTTGTTAAATTTGTTGGTGTTTTTCAATGTTGAGGTTGTTGTTGAATTTGTTGGTGTTTTTCATTGTTGAGGTTGTTGTTGAATTTGTTGGTGTTTTTCAATGTTGAGGTTGTTGTTGTTTTTCAATGTTGAGGTTGTTGTTGAATTTGTTGGTGTTCTTCAATGTTGAGGTTGTTGTTGTTTTTCAATGTTGAGGTTGTCGTTGAATTTGTTGGTGTTTTTCAATTTCGAGGTTGTTGTTGAATTTGTTGGTGTTCTTCAATGTTGAAGTTGTTGTTGAATTTGTTGGTGTTTTTCAATGTTGAGGTTGTTGTAGTTTTTCAATATTGAGGTTGTTGTTGAATTTGTTGATGTTTTTCAATGTCGAGGTTGTTGTTGAATTTTTTGGTGTTTTTCAATGTTGAAGTTGTTGTTGAATTTGTATGTGTTTTTCAATGTTGAGGTTGTTGTTGAATTTGTTGGTGTTTTTCAATGTTGAGGTTGTTGTTGTTTTTCAATGTTGAGGTTGTTGTTGAATTTGTTGGTGTTTTTCCATGTTGAGGTTGTTGTTGTTTTTCAAGTTTGAGGTTGTTGTTAAATTTGTTGGTGTTTTTCAATGTTGAGGTTGTTGTTGAATTTGTTGGTGTTTTTCATTGTTGAGGTTGTTGTTGAATTTGTTGGTGTTTTTCAATGTTGAGGTTGTTGTTGTTTTTCAATGTTGAGGTTGTTGTTGAATTTGTTGGTGTTTTTCAATGTTGAGGTTGTTGCTGTTTTTCAATGTTGAGGTTGTTGTTGAATTTGTTGGTGTTTTTCAATGTTGAAGTTGTTGTTGAATTTGTTGGCGTTTTTCAATGTTGAGGTTGTAGTTGTTTTTCAATGATGACGTTGCTGTTGAATTTGTTGGTGTTTTTCAATGTTGAGGTTGTTGTTGAATTTGTTGGTGTTTTTCATTGTTGAGGTTGTTGTTGAATTTGTTGGTGTTTTTCAATGTTGAGGTTGTTGTTGTTTTTCAATGTTGAGGTTGTTGTTGAATTTGTTGGTGTTCTTCAATGTTGAGGTTGTTGTTGTTTTTCAATGTTGAGGTTGTCGTTGAATTTGTTGGTGTTTTTCAATTTCGAGGTTGTTGTTGAATTTGTTGGTGTTCTTCAATGTTGAAGTTGTTGTTGAATTTGTTGGTGTTTTTCAATGTTGAGGTTGTTGTAGTTTTTCAATATTGAGGTTGTTGTTGAATTTGTTGGTGTTTTTCAATGTCGAGGTTGTTGTTGAATTTTTTGGGGTTTTTCAATGTTGAAGTTGTTGTTGAATTTGTTGGTGTTTTTCAATGTTGAGGTTGTTGTTGTTTTTCAATGTTGAGGTTGTTGTTGAATTTGTTGGTGTTTTTCAATGTCGAGGTTGTTGTTGAATTTGTTGGTTTTTTGCAATGTTGAAGTTGTTGTTGAATTTGTTGGTGTTTTTCAATGTTGAGGTTGTTGTTGTTTTTCAATGTTGAGGTTGTTGTTGAATTTGTTGGTGTTTTTCAATTTTGAGGTTGTTGTTGTTTTTCAATGTTGAGGTTGTTGTTGAATTTGTTGGTGTTTTTCCATGTTGAGGTTGTTGTTGTTTTTCAAAGTTGAGGTTGATGTTTAATTTGTTGGTGTTTTTCAATGTTGAGGTTGTTGTTGAATTTGTTGGTGTTTTTCATTTTTGAGGTTGTTGTTGAATTTGTTGGTGTTTTTCAATGTTGAGGTTGTTGTTGTTTTTCAATGTTGAGGTTGTTGTTGAATTTGTTGGTGTTTTTCAATGTTGATGTTGTTGTTGTTTTTCAATATTGTGGTTGTTGTTGAATTTGTTTGTGTTTTTCAATGTTGAGGTTGGTGTTGAATTTGTTGGTATTTTTCAATGTTGAGGTTGTTGTTGTTTTTCAATGTTGAGGTTGTTTTTGAATTTGTTGGTGTTTTTCAATGTTGAGGTTGTTGTTGTTTTTCAATGTTGAGGTTGTTGAATTTGTTGGTGTTTTTCAATGTTGAGGTTGTTGTTGTTTTTCAATGTTGAGGTTGTTGTTGTTTTTCAATGTTGAGGTTGTTGTTGAATTTGTTTGTGTTTTTCAATGCTGAGGTTGTTGTTGAATTTGTTGCTGTTTTTCAATGTTGAGGTTGTTGTTGTTTTTCAATGTTGAGGTTGTTGTTGTATTTGTTGGTGTTTTTCAATGTTGAGGTTGTTGTAGTTTTTCAATATTGAGGTTGTTGTTGAATTTGTTGGTGTTTTTCAATGTCGAGGTTGTTGTTGAATTTTTTGGTGTTTTTCAATGTTGAAGTTGTTGTTGAATTTGTATGTGTTTTTCAATGTTGAGGTTGTTGTTGAATTTGTTGGTGTTTTTCAATGTTGAGGTTGTTGTTTTTTTTAAATGTTGAGGTTGTTTTTGAATTTGTTGGTGTTTTTCAATTTTGAGGTTGTTGTTGTTTTTCAATGTTGAGGTTGTTGTTGAATTTGTTGGTGTTTTCCCATGTTGATGTTGTTGTTGTTTTTCAAGTTTGAGGTTGTTGTTAAATTTGTTGGTGTTTTTCAATGTTGAGGTTGTTGTTGAATTTGTTGGTGTTTTTCATTGTTGAGGTTGTTGTTGAATTTGTTGGTGTTTTTCAATGTTGAGGTTGTTGTTGTTTTTCAAAGTTGAGGTTGTTGTTGAATTTGTTGGTGTTTTTCAATGTTGAGGTTGTTGTTGTTTTTCAATGTTGAGGTTGTTGTTGAATTTGTTGGTGTTTTTCAATTTCGAGGTTGTTGTTGAATTTGTTGGTGTTTTTCAATGTTGAAGTTGTTGTTGAATTTGTTGGTGTTTTTCAATGTTGAGGTTGTTGTTGTTTTTCAATGTTTAGGTTGTTGTTGAATTTGTTGGTGTTTTTCAATGTTGAGGTTGTTGTTGTTTTTCAATGTTGAGGTTGTTGTTGTTTTTCGATGTTGAGGTTGTTGTTGAATTTGTTGGTGTTTTTCAATGTTGAGGTTGTTGTTGAATTTGTTGGTGTTTTTCAATGTTGAGGTTGTTGTTGTTTATCAATGTTGAGGTTGTTGCTGAATTTGTTGGTGTTTTTCAATGTTGAGGTTGTTGTTGTTTTTCAATTTCGAGGTTGTTGTTGAATTTGTTGGTGTTCTTCAATGTTGAAGTTGTTGTTGAATTTGTTGGTGTTTTTCAATGTTGAGGTTGTTGTTGTTTTTCAATGTTGAGGTTGTTGTTGAATTTGTTGGTGTTTTTCAATGTCGAGCTTGTTGTTGAATTTGTTGGTTTTTTTCAATGTTGAAGTTGTTGTTGAATTTGTTGGTGTTTTTCAATGTTGAGGTTGTTGTTGTTTTTCAATGTTGAGGTTGTTGTTGAATTTGTTGGTGTTTTTCAATTTTGAGGTTGTTGTTGTTTTTCAATGTTGAGGTTGTTGTTGAATTTGTTGGTGTTTTTCATTTTTGAGGTTGTTGTTGAATTTGTTGGTGTTTTTCAATGTTGAGGTTGTTGTTGTTTGTCAGTGTTGAGGTTGTTGTTGAATTTGTTGGTCTTTTTCAATGTTGAGGTTGTTGTTGAATTTGTTGGTGTTTTTCAATGTTGAGGTTGTTGTTGTTTTTCAATATTGAGGTTGTTGTTGAATTTGTTTGTGTTTTTCAATGTTGAGGTTGGTGTTGAATTTGTTGGTATTTTTCAATGTAGAGGTTGTTATTGTTTTTCAATGTTGAGGTTGTTTTTGAATTTGTTGGTGTTTTTCAATATTGAGGTTGCTGTTGTTTTTCAACGTTGAGGTTGTTGAATTTGTTGGTGTTTTTCAATGTTGAGGTTGTTGTAGTTTTTCAATGTTGAGGTTGTTGTTGAATTTGTTGGTGTTTTTCAATTTCGAGGTTGTTGTTGAATTTGTTGGTGTTTTTCAATGTGGAAGTTGTTGTTGAATTTGTTGGCGTTTTTCAATGTTGAGGTTGTAGTTGTTTTTCAATGATGAGGTTGCTGTTGAATTTGTTGGTGTTTTTCAATGTTGAGGTTGTTGTTGTTTTTCAATGTTGAGGTTTTGTTGTGTTTCAATGTTGAGGTTGTTGTTGAATTTGTTGGTGTTTTTCAATGCTGAGGTTGTTGTTGAATTTGTTGCTGTTTTTCAATGTTGAGGTTATTGTTGTTTTTCAATGTTGAGGTTGTTGTTGTATTTGTTGGTGTTTTTCAATGTTGAGGTTGCTGTAGTTTTTCAATGTTGAGGTTGTTGTTGAATTTGTTGGTGTTTTTCAATGTCGAGGTTGTTGTTGAATTTTTTGGTGTTTTTCAATGTTGAAGTTGTTTTTGTATTTGTATGTGTTTTTCAATGTTGAGGTTGTTGTTGAATTTGTTGGTGTTTTTCAATGTTGAGGTTGTTGTTGTTTTTAAATGTTGAGGTTGTTTTTGAATTTGTTGGTGTTTTTCAATTTTGAGGTTGTTGTTGTTTTTCAATGTTGAGGTTGTTGTTGAATTTGTTGGTGTTTTTCCATGTTGAGGTTGTTGTTGTTTTTCAAGTTTGAGGTTGTTGTTAAATTTGTTGGTGTTTTTCAATGTTGAGGTTGTTGTTGAATTTGTTGGTGTTTTTCATTGTTGAGGTTGTTGTTGAATTTGTTGGTGTTTTACAATGTTGAGGTTGTTGTTGTTTTTCAATGTTGAGGTTGTTGTTGAATTTGTTGGTGTTTTTCAATGTTGAGGTTGTTGCTGTTTTTCAATGTTGAGGTTGTTGTTGAATTTGTTGGTGTTTTTCAATTTCGAGGTTGTTGTTGAATTTGTTGGTGTTTTTCCATGTTGAGGTTTTTGTTGTTTTTCAAAGTTGAGGTTGTTGTTAAATTTGTTGGTGTTTTTCAATGTTGAGGTTGTTGTTGAATTTGGTGGTGTTTTTCATTGTTGAGGTTGTTGTTGAATTTGTTGGTGTTTTTCAATGTTGAGGTTGTTGTTGTTTTTCAATGTTGAGGTTGTTGTTGAATTTGTTGGTTTTCTTCAATGTTGAGGTTGTTGTTGTTTTTCAATGTTGAGGTTGTCGTTGAATTTGTTGGTGTTTTTCAATTTCGAGGTTGTTGTTGAATTTGTTGGTGTTCTTCAATGTTGAAGTTGTTGTTGAATTTGTTGGTGTTTTTCAATGTTGAGGTTGTTGTAGTTTTTCAATATTGAGGTTGTTGTTGAATTTGTTGGTGTTTTTCAATGTCGAGGTTGTTGTTGAATTTTTTGGTGTTTTTCAATGTTGAAGTTGTTGTTGAATTTGTATGTGTTTTTCAATGTTGAGGTTGTTGTTGAATTTGTTGGTGTTTTTCAATGTTGAGGTTGTTGTTGTTTTTAAATGTTGAGGTTGTTTTTGAATTTGTTGGTGTTTTTCAATTTTGAGGTTGTTGTTGTTTTTCAATGTTGAGGTTGTTGTTGAATTTGTTGGTGTTTTCCCATGTTGATGTTGCTGTTGTTTTTCAAGTTTGAGGTTGTTGTTAAATTTGTTGGTGTTTTTCAATGTTGAGGTTGTTGTTGAATTTGTTGGTGTTTTTCATTGTTGAGGTTGTTGTTGAATTTGTTGGTGTTTTTCAATGTTGAGGTTGTTGTTGTTTTTCAAAGTTGAGGTTGTTGTTGAATTTGTTGGTGTTTTTCAATGTTGAGGTTGTTGTTGTTTTTCAATGTTGAGGTTGTTGTTGAATTTGTTGGTGTTTTTCAATTTCGAGGTTGTTGTTGAATTTGTTGATGTTTTTCAATGTTGAAGTTGTTGTTGAATTTGTTGGTGTTTTTCAATGTTGAGGTTGTTGTTGTTTTTCAATGTTGAGGTTGTTGTTGAATTTGTTGGTGTTTTTCAATGTTGAGGTTGTTGTTGTTTTTCAATGTTGAGGTTGTTGTTGTTTTTCGATGTTGAGGTTGTTGTTGAATTTGTTGGTGTTTTTCAATGTTGAGGTTGTTGTTGAATTTGTTGGTGTTTTTCAATGTTGAGGTTGTTGTTGTTTATCAATGTTGAGGTTGTTGCTGAATTTGTTGGTGTTTTTCAATGTTGAGGTTGTTGTTGAATTTGTTGGTGTTCTTCAATGTTGAAGTTGTTGTTGAATTGGTTGGTGTTTTTCAATGTTGAGGTTGTTGTTGTTTTTCAATGTTGAGGTTGTTGTTGAATTTGTTGGTGTTTGTCAATGTCGAGGTTGTTGTTGAATTTGTTGGTTTTTTTCAATGTTGAAGTTGTTGCTGAATTTGTTGGTGTTTTTCAATGTTGAGGTTGTTGTTGTTTTTCAATGTTGAGGTTGTTGTTGAATTTGTTGGTGTTTTTCAATTTTGAGGTTGTTGTTGTTTTTCAATGTTGAGGTTGTTGTTGAATTTGTTGGTGTTTTTCATTTTTGAGGTTGTTGTTGAATTTGTTGGTGTTTTTCAATGTTGAGGTTGTTGTTGTTTGTCAATGTTGAGGTTGTTGTTGAATTTGTTGGTCTTTTTCAATGTTGAGGTCGTTGTTGAATTTGTTGGTGTTTTTCAATGTTGAGGTTGTTGTTGTTTTTCAATGTTGAGGTTGTTGTTGAATTTGTTTGTGTTTTTCAATGTTGAGGTTGGTGTTGAATTTGTTGGTATTTTTCAATGTTGAGGTTGTTATTGTTTTTCAATGTTGAGGTTGTTTTTGAATTTGTTGGTGTTTTTCAATGTTGAGGTTGTTGTTGTTTTTCAACGTTGAGGTTGTTGAATTTGTTGGTGTTTTTCAATGTTGAGGTTGTTGTTGCTTTTCAATGTTGAGGTTGTTGTTGAATTTGTTGGTGTTTTTCAATTTCGAGGTTGTTGTTGAATTTGTTGGTGTTTTTCAATGTTGAAGTTGTTGTTGAATTTGTTGGTGTTTTTCAATGTTGAGGTTGTAGTTGTTTTTCAATGATGAGGTTGCTGTTGAATTTGTTGGTGTTTTTCAATGTTGAGGTTGTTGTTGTTTTTCAATGTTGAGGTTGTTGTTGTTTTTCAATGTTGAGGTTGTAGTTGAATTTGTTGGTGTTTTTCAATGCTGAGGTTGTTGTTGAATTTGTTGCTGTTTTTCAATGTTGAGGTTGTTGTTGCTTTTCAATGTTGAGGTTGTTGTTGTATTTGTTGGTGTTTTTCAATGTTGAGGTTGCTGTAGTTTTTCAATGTTCAGGTTGTTGTTGAATTTGTTGGTGTTTTTCAATGTCGAGGTTGTTGTTGAATTTTTTGGTGTTTTTCAATGTTGAAGTTGCTGTTGTATTTGTATGTGTTTTTCAATGTAGAGGTTGTTGTTGAATTTGTTGGTGTTTTTCAATGTTGAGGTTGCTGTTGTTTTTAAATGTTGAGGTTGTTTTTGAATTTGTTGGTGTTTTTCAATTTTGAGGTTGTTGTTGTTTTTCAATGTTGAGGTTGTTGTTGAATTTGTTGGTGTTTTTCCATGTTGAGGTTGTTGTTGTTTTTCAAGTTTGAGGTTGTTGTTAAATTTGTTGGTGTTTTTCAATGTTGAGGTTGTTGTTGAATTTGTTGGTGGTTTTCATTGTTGAGGTTGTTGTTGAATTTGTTGGTGTTTTTTAATGTTGAGGTTGTTGTTGTTTTTCAATGTTGAGGTTGTTGTTGAATTTGTTGGTGTTTTTCAATGTTGAGGTTGTTGCTGTTTTTCAATGTTGAGGTTGTTGTTGAATTTGTTGGTGTTTTTCAATTTCGAGGTTGTTGTTGAAGTTGTTGGTGTTTTTCCATGTTGAGGTTTTTGTTGTTTTTCAAAGTTGAGGTTATTGTTAAATTTGTTGGTGTTTTTCAATGTTGAGGTTGTTGTTGAATTTGTTGGTTTTTTTCATTGTTGAGGTTGTTGTTGAATTTGTTGGTGTTTTTCAATGTTGAGGTTGTTGTTGTTTTTCAATGTTGAGGTTGTTGTTGAATTTGTTGGTGTTTTCCCATGTTGATGTTGCTGTTGTTTTTCAAGTTTGAGGTTGTTGTTAAATTTGTTGGTGTTTTTCAATGTTGAGGTTGTTGTTGAATTTGTTGGTGTTTTTCATTGTTGAGGTTGTTGTTGAATTTGTTGGTGTTTTTCAATGTTGAGGTTGTTGTTGTTTTTCAAAGTTGAGGTTGTTGTTGAATTTGTTGGTGTTTTTCAATGTTGAGGTTGTTGTTGTTTTTCAATGTTGAGGTTGTTGTTGAATTTGTTGGTGTTTTTCAATTTCGAGGTTGTTGTTGAATTTGTTGATGTTTTTCAATGTTGAAGTTGTTGTTGAATTTGTTGGTGTTTTTCAATGTTGAGGTTGTTGTTGTTTTTCAATGTTGAGGTTGTTGTTGAATTTGTTGGTGTTTTTCAATGTTGAGGTTGTTGTTGTTTTTCAATGTTGAGGTTGTTGTTGTTTTTCGATGTTGAGGTTGTTGTTGAATTTGTTGGTGTTTTTCAATGTTGAGGTTGTTGTTGAATTTGTTGGTGTTTTTCAATGTTGAGGTTGTTGTTGTTTATCAATGTTGAGGTTGTTGCTGAATTTGTTGGTGTTTTTCAATGTTGAGGTTGTTGTTGTTTTTCAATTTCGAGGTTGTTGTTGAATTTGTTGGTGTTCTTCAATGTTGAAGTTGTTGTTGAATTTGTTGGTGTTTTTCAATGTTGAGGTTGTTGTTGTTTTTCAATGTTGAGGTTGTTGTTGAATTTGTTGGTGTTTTTCAATGTCGAGGTTGTTGTTGAATTTGTTGGTTTTTTTCAATGTTGAAGTTGTTGTTGAATTTGTTGGTGTTTTTCAATGTTGAGGTTGTTGTTGTTTTTCAATGTTGAGGTTGTTGTTGAATTTGTTGGTGTTTTTCAATTTTGAGGTTGTTGTTGTTTTTCAATGTTGAGGTTGTTGTTGAATTTGTTGGTGTTTTTCATTTTTGAGGTTGTTGTTGAATTTGTTGGTGTTTTTCAATGTTGAGGTTGTTGTTGTTTGTCAATGTTGAGGTTGTTGTTGAATTTGTTGGTCTTTTTCAATGTTGAGGTCGTTGTTGAATTTGTTGGTGTTTTTCAATGTTGAGGTTGTTGTTGTTTTTCAATGTTGAGGTTGTTGTTGAATTTGTTTGTGTTTTTCAATGTTGAGGTTGGTGTTGAATTTGTTGGTATTTTTCAATGTTGAGGTTGTTATTGTTTTTCAATGTTGAGGTTGTTTTTGAATTTGTTGGTGTTTTTCAATGTTGAGGTTGTTGTTGTTTTTCAACGTTGAGGTTGTTGAATTTGTTGGTGTTTTTCAATGTTGAGGTTGTTGTTGCTTTTCAATGTTGAGGTTGTTGTTGAATTTGTTGGTGTTTTTCAATTTCGAGGTTGTTGTTGAATTTGTTGGTGTTTTTCAATGTTGAAGTTGTTGTTGAATTTGTTGGTGTTTTTCAATGTTGAGGTTGTAGTTGTTTTTCAATGATGAGGTTGCTGTTGAATTTGTTGGTGTTTTTCAATGTTGAGGTTGTTGTTGTTTTTCAATGTTGAGGTTGTTGTTGTTTTTCAACGTTGAGGTTGTAATTGAATTTGTTGGTGTTTTTCAATGCTGAGGTTGTTGTTGAATTTGTTGCTGTTTTTCAATGTTGAGGTTGTTGTTGCTTTTCAATGTTGAGGTTGATGTTGTATTTGTTGGTGTTTTTCAATGTTGAGGTTGCTGTAGTTTTTCAATGTTCAGGTTGTTGTTGAATTTGTTGGTGTTTTTCAATGTCGAGGTTGTTGTTGAATTTTTTGGTGTTTTTCAATGTTGAAGTTGTTGTTGTATTTGTATGTGTTTTTCAATGTAGAGGTTGTTGTTGAATTTGTTGGTGTTTTTCAATGTTGAGGTTGCTGTTGTTTTTAAATGTTGAGGTTGTTTTTGAATTTGTTGGTGTTTTTCAATTTTGAGGTTGTTGTTGTTTTTCAATGTTGAGGTTGTTGTTGAATTTGTTGGTGTTTTTCCCTGTTGAGGTTGTTGTTGTTTTTCAAGTTTGAGGTTGTTGTTAAATTTGTTGGTGTTTTTCAATGTTGAGGTTGTTGTTGAATTTGTTGGTGTTTTTCATTGTTGAGGTTGTTGTTGAATTTGTTGGTGTTTTTCAATGTTGAGGTTGTTGTTGTTTTTCAATGTTGAGGTTGTTGTTGAATTTGTTGGTGTTTTTCAATGTTGAGGTTGTTGCTGTTTTTCAATGTTGAGGTTGTTGTTGAATTTGTTGGTGTTTTTCAATTTCGAGGTTGTTGTTGAAGTTGTTGGTGTTTTTCCATGTTGAGGTTTTTGTTGTTTTTCAAAGTTGAGGTTATTGTTAAATTTGTTGGTGTTTTTCAATGTTGAGGTTGTTGTTGAATTTGTTGGTTTTTTTCATTGTTGAGGTTGTTGTTGAATTTGTTGGTGTTTTTCAATGTTGAGGTTGTTGTTGTTTTTCAATGTTGAGGTTGTTGTTGAATTTGTTGGTGTTCTTCAATGTTGAGGATGTTGTTGTTTTTCAATGTTCAGGTTGTTGTTGAATTTGTTGGTGTTTTTCAATGTCGAGGTTGTTGTTGAATTTTTTGGTGTTTTTCAATTTCGAGGTTGTTGTTGAATTTGTTGGTGTTTTTCAATTTCGAGGTTGTTGTTGAATTTGTTGGTGTTTTTCCATGTTGAGGTTTTTGTTGTTTTTCAAAGTTGAGGTTATTGTTAAATTTGTTGGTGTTTTTCAATGTTGAGGTTGTTGTTGAATTTGTTGGTGTTTTTCATTGTTGAGGTTGTTGTTGAATTTGTTGGTGTTTTTCAATGTTGAGGTTGTTGTTGTTTTTCAATGTTGAGGTTGTTGTTGAATTTGTTGGTGTTTTTCAATGTCGAGGTTGTTGTTGAATTTGTTGGTTTTTTTCAATGTTGAAGTTGTTGTTGAATTTGTTGGTGTTTTTCAATGTTGAGGTTGTTGTTGTTTTTCAACGTTGAGGTTGTTGTTGAATTAGTTGGTGTTTTTCAATTTTGAGGTGGTTGTTGTTTTTCAATGTTGAGGTTGTTGTTGAATTTGTTGGTGTTATTCCATGTTGACGTTGTTTTTGTTTTTCAAAGTTGAGGTTGATGTTTAATTTGTTGGTGTTTTTCAATGTTGAGGTTGTTGTTGAATTTGTTGGTGTTTTTCATTTTTGAGGTTGTTGTTGAATTTGTTGGTGTTTTTCAATGTTGAGGTTGTTGTTGTTTTTCAATGTTGAGTTTGTTGTTGAATTTGTTGGTGTTTTTCAATGTTGAGGTTGTTGTTGTTTTTCAATATTGTGGTTGTTGTTGAATTTGTTTGTGTTTTTCAATGTTGAGGTTGGTGTTGAATTTGTTGGTATTTTTCAATGTTGAGGTTGTTGTTGTTTTTCAATGTTGAGGTTGTTTTTGAATTTGTTGGTGTTTTTCAATGTTGAGGTTGTTGTTGTTTTTCAATGTTGAGGTTGTTGAATTTGATGTTGTTTTTCAATGTTGAGCTTGTTGTTGTTTTTCAATGTTGAGGTTGTTGTTGAGTTTGTTGGTGTTTTTCAATTTCGAGGTTGTTGTTGAATTTGTTGGTGTTTTTCAATGTTGAAGTTGTTGTTGAATTTGTTGGTGTTTTTCAATGTTGAGGTTGTAGTTGTTTTTCAATGTTGAGTTTGTTGTTGAATTTGTTGGTGTTTTTCAATGTTGAGGTTGTTGTTGTTTTTCAATGTTGAGGTTGTTGTTGTTTTTCAATGTTGAGGTTGTTGTTGAATTTGTTTATGTTTTTCAATGCTGAGGTTGTTGTTGCATTTGTTGTTGTTTTTCAATGTTGAGGTTGTTGTTGTATTTGTTGGTGTTTTTCAATGTTGAGGTAGTTGTAGTTTTTCAATATTGAGGTTGTTGTTGAATTTGTTGCTGTTTTTCAATGTCGAGGTTGTTGTTGAATTTGTTGGTGTTTTTCAATTTTGAGGTTGTTGTTGTTTTTCAATGTTGAGGTTGTTGTTGAATTTGTTGGTGTTTTTCCATGTTGAGGTTGTTGTTGTTTTTCAAAGTTGAGGTTGATGTTTAATTTGTTGTTGTTTTTCAATGTTGAGGTTTTTGTTGAATTTGTTGGTGTTTTTCATTTTTGAGGTTGTTGTTGAATTTGTTGGTGC
The DNA here is from genome assembly GCA_026770705.1 of Isurus oxyrinchus. NCBI lineage: Eukaryota > Metazoa > Chordata > Chondrichthyes > Lamniformes > Lamnidae > Isurus > Isurus oxyrinchus. Next base: position 1,295,651 of record JANJGN010000106.1, read on the forward strand.
TTGTCAATGTTGAGGTTGTTGTTGTTTTTCAATGTTGAGGTTGTTGTTGAATTTGTTGGTGTTTTTCAATGTTGAGGTTGTTGTTGTTTTTCAATATTGTGGTTGTTGTTGAATTTGTTTGTGTTTTTCAATGTTGAGGTTGGTGTTGAATTTGTTGGTATTTTTCAATGTTGAGGTTGTTGTTGTTTTTCAATGTTGAGGTTGTTTTTGAATTTGTTGGTGTTTTTCAATGTTGAGGTTGTTGTTGTTTTTCAATGTTGAGGTTGTTGAATTTGTTGGTGTTTTTCAATGTTGAGGTTGTTGTTGTTTTTCAATGTTGAGGTTGTTGTTGAATTTGTTGGTGTTTTTCAATTTCGAGGTTGTTGTTGAATTTGTTGGTGTTTTTCAATGTTGAAGTTGATGTTGAATTTGTTGGTGTTTTTCAGTGTTGAGGTTGTAGTTGTTTTTCAATGTTGAGGTTGTTGTTGAATTTGTTGGTGTTTTTCAATGTTGAGGTTGTTGTTGAATTTGTTGGTGTTTTTCAATGTTGAGGTTGTTGTTGTTTTTAAATGTTGAGGTTGTTTTTGAATTTGTTGGTGTTTTTCAACTTTCAGGTTGTTGTTGTTTTTCAATGTTGAGGTTGTTGTTGAATTTTTTGGTGTTTTTCCATGTTGAGGTTGTTGTTGTTTTTCAAGTTTGAGGTTGTTGTTAAATTTGTTGGTGTTTTTCAATGTTGAGGTTGTTGTTGAATTTGTTGGTGTTTTTCATTGTTGAGGTTGTTGTTGAATTTGTTGGCGTTTTTCAATGTTGAGGTTGTTGTTGTTTTTCAATGTTGAGGTTGTTGTTGAATTTGTTGGTGTTTTTCAATGTTGAGGTTGTTGTTGTTTTTCAATGTTGAGGTTGTTGTTGAATTTGTTGGTGTTTTTCAATTTCGAGGTTGTTGTTGAATTTGTTGGTGTTTTTCAATGTTGAAGTTGTTGTTGAATTTGTTGGTGTTTTTCAATGTTGAGGTTGTTGTTGTTTTTCAATGTTGAGGTTGTTGTTGAATTTGTTGGTGTTTTTCAATGTTGAGGTTGTTGTTGTTTTCCAATGTTGAGTTTGTTGTTGTTTTTCGATGTTGAGGTTGTTGTTGAATTTGTTGGAGTTTTTCAATGTTGAGGTTGTTGTTGAATTTGTTGGTGTTTTTCAATGTTGAGGTTGTTGTTGTTTTTCAATGTTGAGGTTGTTGCTGAATTTGTTGGTGTTTTTCAATGTTGATGTTGTTGTTGTTTTTCAATTTCGAGGTTGTTGTTGAATTTGTTGGTGTTCTTCAATGTTGAAGTTCTTGTTGAATTTGTTGGTGTTTTTCAATGTTGAGGTTGTTGTTGTTTTTCAATGTTGAGGATGTTGTTGAATTTGTTGGTGTTTTTCAATGTCGAGGTTGTTGTTGAATTTGTTGGTTTTTTTCAATGTTGAAGTTGTTGTTGAATTTGTTGGTGTTTTTCAATGTTGAGGCTGTTGTTGAATTTGTTGGTGTTTTTCAATTTTGAGGTTGTTGTTGTTTTTCAATGTTGAGGTTGTTGTTGAATTTGTTGGTGTTTTTCCATGTTGAGGTTGTTGTTGTTTTTCAAAGTTGAGGTTGATGTTTAATTTGTTGGTGTTTTTCAATGTTGAGGTTGTTGTTGAATTTGTTGGTGTTTTTCATTTTTGAGGTTGTTGTTGAATTTGCTCGTGTTTTTCAATGTTGAGGTTGTTGTTGTTTTTCAATGTTGAGGTTGTTGTTGAATTTGTTGGTCTTTTTCAATGTTGAGGTTGTTGTTGAATTTGTTGGTGTTTTTCAATGTTGAGGTTGTTGTTGTTTTTCAATATTGAAGTTGTTGTTGAATTTGTTTGTGTTTTTCAATGTTGAGGTTGGTGTTGAATTTGTTGGTATTTTTCAATGTTGAGGTTGTTATTGTTTTTCAATGTTGAGGTTGTTTTTGAATTTGTTGGTGTTTTTCAATGTTGAGGTTGTTGTTGTTTTTCAACGTTGAGGTTGTTGAATTTGTTGGTGTTTTTCAATGTTGATGTTGTTGTTGTTTTTCAATGTTGAGGTTGTTGTTGAATTTGTTGGTATTTTTCAATTTCGAGGTTGTTGTTGAATTTGTTGGTGTTTTTCAATGTTGAAGTTGTTGTTGAATTTGTTGGTGTTTTTCAATGTTGAGGTTGTAGTTGTTTTTCAATGATGAGGTTGCTGTTGAATTTGTTGGTGTTTTTCAATGTTGAGGTTGTTGTTGTTTTTCAATGTTGAGGTTGTTGTTGTTTTTCAATGTTGAGGTTGTTGTTGAATTTGTTGGTGTTTTTCAATGCTGAGGTTGTTGTTGAATTTGTTGCTGTTTTTCAATGTTGAGGTTGTTGTTGTTTTTCAATGTTGAGGTTGTTGTTGTATTTGTTGGTGTTTTTCAATGTTGAGGTTGCTGTAGTTTTTCAATGTTGAGGTTGTTGTTGAATTTGTTGGTGTTTTTCAATGTCGAGGTTGTTGTTCAATTTTTTGGTGTTTTTCAATGTTGAAGTTGTTGTTGAATTTGTATGTGTTTTTCAATGTTGAGGTTGTTGTTGAATTTGTTGGTGTTTTTCAATGTTGAGGTTGTTGTTGTTTTTAAATGTTGAGGTTGTTTTTGAATTTGTTGCTGTTTTTCAATTTTGAGGTTGTTGTTGTTTTTCAAGTTTGAGGTTGTTGTTGAATTTGTTGGTGTTTTTCCATGTTGAGGTTGTTGTTGTTTTTCAAGTTTGAGGTTGTTGTTAAATTTGTTGGTGTTTTTCAATGTTGAGGTTGTTGTTGAATTTGTTGGTGTTTTTCATTGTTGAGGTTGTTGTTGAATTTGTTGGTGTTTTTCAATGTTGAGGTTGTTCTTGTTTTCAAATGTTGAGGTTGTTGTTGAATTTGTTGGTTTTTTTGAATGTTGAGGTTGTTGTTGTTTTTCAATGTTGAGGTTGTTGTTGAATTTGTTGGTGTTTTTCAATTTCGAGGTTGTTGTTGAATTTGTTGGTGTTTTTCCATGTTGAGGTTTTTGTTGTTTTTCAAAGTTGAGGTTGTTGTTAAATTTGTTGGTGTTTTTCAATGTTGAGGTTGTTGTTGAATTTGTTGGTGTTTTTCATTGTTGAGGTTGTTGTTGAATTTGTTGGTGTTTTTCAATGTTGAGGTTGTTGTTGTTTTTCAATGTTGAGGTTGTTGTTGAATTTGTTGGTGTTTTTCAATGTTGAGGTTGTTGTTGTTTTTCAATGTTGAGGTTGTTGTTGAATTTGTTGGTGTTTTTCAATGTCGAGGTTGTTGTTGAATTTGTTGGTTTTTTTCAATGTTGAAGTTGTTGTTGAATTTGTTGGTGTTTTTCAATGTTGAGGTTGTTGTTGTTTTTCAATGTTGAGGTTGTTGTTGAATTTGTTGGTGTTTTTCAATTTTGAGGTTGTTGTTGTTTTTCAATGTTGAGGTTGTTGTTGAATTTGTTGGTGTTTTTCCATGTTGAGGTTGTTGTTGTTTTTCAAAGTTGAGGTTGATGTTTAATTTGTTGGTGTTTTTCAATGTTGAGGTTGTTGTTGAATTTGTTGGTGTTTTTCATTTTTGAGGTTGTTGTTGAATTTGTTGGTGTTTTTCAATGTTGAGGTTGTTGTTGTTTTTCAATGTTGAGGTTGTTGTTGAATTTGTTGGTGTTTTTCAATGTTGAGGTTGTTGTTGTTTTTCGATGTTGAGGTTGTTGTTGAATTTGTTGGTGTTTTTCAATGTTGAGGTTGTTGTTGAATTTGTTGGTGTTTTTCAATGTTGAGGTTGTTGTTGTTTTTCAATGTTGAGGTTGTTGCTGAATTTGTTGGTGTTTTTCAATGTTGAGGTTGTTGTTGAATTTGTTGGTGTTTTTCAATGTTGAAGTTGATGTTGAATTTGTTGGTGTTTTTCAGTGTTGAGGTTGTAGTTGTTTTTCAATGTTGAGGTTGTTGTTGAATTTGTTGGTGTTTTTCAATGTTGAGGTTGTTGTTGAATTTGTTGGTGTTTTTCAATGTTGAGGTTGTTGTTGTTTTTAAATGTTGAGGTTGTTTTTGAATTTGTTGGTGTTTTTCAACTTTCAGGTTGTTGTTGTTTTTCAATGTTGAGGTTGTTGTTGAATTTTTTGGTGTTTTTCCATGTTGAGGTTGTTGTTGTTTTTCAAGTTTGAGGTTGTTGTTAAATTTGTTGGTGTTTTTCAATGTTGAGGTTGTTGTTGAATTTGTTGGTGTTTTTCATTGTTGAGGTTGTTGTTGAATTTGTTGGCGTTTTTCAATGTTGAGGTTGTTGTTGTTTTTCAATGTTGAGGTTGTTGTTGAATTTGTTGGTGTTTTTCAATGTTGAGGTTGTTGTTGTTTTTCAATGTTGAGGTTGTTGTTGAATTTGTTGGTGTTTTTCAATTTCGAGGTTGTTGTTGAATTTGTTGGTGTTTTTCAATGTTGAAGTTGTTGTTGAATTTGTTGGTGTTTTTCAATGTTGAGGTTGTTGTTGTTTTTCAATGTTGAGGTTGTTGTTGAATTTGTTGGTGTTTTTCAATGTTGAGGTTGTTGTTGTTTTCCAATGTTGAGTTTGTTGTTGTTTTTCGATGTTGAGGTTGTTGTTGAATTTGTTGGAGTTTTTCAATGTTGAGGTTGTTGTTGAATTTGTTGGTGTTTTTCAATGTTGAGGTTGTTGTTGTTTTTCAATGTTGAGGTTGTTGCTGAATTTGTTGGTGTTTTTCAATGTTGATGTTGTTGTTGTTTTTCAATTTCGAGGTTGTTGTTGAATTTGTTGGTGTTCTTCAATGTTGAAGTTCTTGTTGAATTTGTTGGTGTTTTTCAATGTTGAGGTTGTTGTTGTTTTTCAATGTTGAGGATGTTGTTGAATTTGTTGGTGTTTTTCAATGTTGAGGTTGTTGTTGAATTTGTTGGTTTTTTTCAATGTTGAAGTTGTTGTTGAATTTGTTGGTGTTTTTCAATGTTGAGGCTGTTGTTGAATTTGTTGGTGTTTTTCAATTTTGAGGTTGTTGTTGTTTTTCAATGTTGAGGTTGTTGTTGAATTTGTTGGTGTTTTTTCCATGTTGAGGTTGTTGTTGTTTTTCAAAGTTGAGGTTGATGTTTAATTTGTTGGTGTTTTTCAATGTTGAGGTTGTTGTTGAATTTGTTGGTGTTTTTCATTTTTGAGGTTGTTGTTGAATTTGTTCGTGTTTTTCAATGTTGAGGTTGTTGTTGTTTTTCAATGTTGAGGTTGTTGTTGAATTTGTTGGTCTTTTTCAATGTTGAGGTTGTTGTTGAATTTGTTGGTGTTTTTCAATGTTGAGGTTGTTGTTGTTTTTCAATATTGAAGTTGTTGTTGAATTTGTTTGTGTTTTTCAATGTTGAGGTTGGTGTTGAATTTGTTGGTATTTTTCAATGTTGAGGTTGTTATTGTTTTTCAATGTTGAGGTTGTTTTTGAATTTGTTGGTGTTTTTCAATGTTGAGGTTGTTGTGGTTTTTCAACGTTGAGGTTGTTGAATTTGTTAGTGTTTTTCAATGTTGATGTTGTTGTTGTTTTTCAATGTTGAGGTTGTTGTTGAATTTGTTGGTATTTTTCAATTTCGAGGTTGTTGTTGAATTTGTTGGTGTTTTTCAATGTTGAAGTTGTTGTTGAATTTGTTGGTGTTTTTCAATGTTGAGGTTGTAGTTGTTTTTCAATGATGAGGTTGCTGTTGAATTTGTTGGTGTTTTTCAATGTTGAGGTTGTTGTTGTTTTTCAATGTTGAGGTTGTTGTTGTTTTTCAATGTTGAGGTTGTTGTTGAATTTGTTGGTGTTTTTCAATGCTGAGGTTGTTGTTGAATTTGTTGCTGTTTTTCAATGTTGAGGTTGTTGTTGTTTTTCAATGTTGAGGTTGTTGTTGTATTTGTTGGTGTTTTTCAATGTTGAGGTTGCTGTAGTTTTTCAATGTTGAGGTTGTTGTTGAATTTGTTGGTGTTTTTCAATGTCGAGGTTGTTGTTCAATTTTTTGGTGTTTTTCAATGTTGAAGTTGTTGTTGAATTTGTATGTGTTTTTCAATGTTGAGGTTGTTGTTGAATTTGTTGGTGTTTTTCAATGTTGAGGTTGTTGTTGTTTTTAAATGTTGAGGTTGTTTTTGAATTTGTTGCTGTTTTTCAATTTTGAGGTTGTTGTTGTTTTTCAAGTTTGAGGTTGTTGTTGAATTTGTTGGTGTTTTTCCATGTTGAGGTTGTTGTTGTTTTTCAAGTTTGAGGTTGTTGTTAAATTTGTTGGTGTTTTTCAATGTTGAGGTTGTTGTTGAATTTGTTGGTGTTTTTCATTGTTGAGGTTGTTGTTGAATTTGTTGGTGTTTTTCAATGTTGAGGTTGTTCTTGTTTTCAAATGTTGAGGTTGTTGTTGAATTTGTTGGTTTTTTTGAATGTTGAGGTTGTTGTTGTTTTTCAATGTTGAGGTTGTTGTTGAATTTGTTGGTGTTTTTCAATTTCGAGGTTGTTGTTGAATTTGTTGGTGTTTTTCCATGTTGAGGTTTTTGTTGTTTTTCAAAGTTGAGGTTGTTGTTAAATTTGTTGGTGTTTTTCAATGTTGAGGTTGTTGTTGAATTTGTTGGTGTTTTTCATTGTTGAGGTTGTTGTTGAATTTGTTGGTGTTTTTCAATGTTGAGGTTGTTGTTGTTTTTCAATGTTGAGGTTGTTGTTGAATTTGTTGGTGTTTTTCAATGTTGAGGTTGTTGTTGTTTTTCAATGTTGAGGTTGTTGTTGAATTTGTTGGTGTTTTTCAATGTCGAGGTTGTTGTTGAATTTGTTGGTTTTTTTCAATGTTGAAGTTGTTGTTGAATTTGTTGGTGTTTTTCAATGTTGAGGTTGTTGTTGTTTTTCAATGTTGAGGTTGTTGTTGAATTTGTTGGTGTTTTTCAATTTTGAGGTTGTTGTTGTTTTTCAATGTTGAGGTTGTTGTTGAATTTGTTGGTGTTTTTCCATGTTGAGGTTGTTGTTGTTTTTCAAAGTTGAGGTTGATGTTTAATTTGTTGGTGTTTTTCAATGTTGAGGTTGTTGTTGAATTTGTTGGTGTTTTTCATTTTTGAGGTTGTTGTTGAATTTGTTGGTGTTTTTCAATGTTGAGGTTGTTGTTGTTTTTCAATGTTGAGGTTGTTGTTGAATTTGTTGGTGTTTTTCAATGTTGAGGTTGTTGTTGTTTTTCAATATTGTGGTTGTTGTTGAATTTGTTTGTGTTTTTCAATGTTGAGGTTGGTGTTGAATTTGTTGGTATTTTTCAATGTTGAAATTGTTGTTGAATTTGTTGGTGTTTTTCAATGTTGAGGTTGTTGTTGTTTTTCAATGTTGAGGTTGTTGTTGAATTTGTTGGTGTTTTTCAATGTTGAGGTTGTTGTTGTTTTTCAATGTTGAGGTTGTTGTTGTTTTTCGATGTTGAGGTTGTTGTTGAATTTGTTGGTGTTTTTCAATGTTGAGGTTGTTGTTGAATTTGTTGGTGTTTTTCAATGTTGAGGTTGTTGTTGTTTTTCAATGTTGAGGTTGTTGCTGAATTTGTTGGTGTTTTTCAATGTTGAGGTTGTTGTTGTTTTTCAATTTCGAGGTTGTTGTTGAATTTGTTGGTGTTCTTCAATGTTGAAGTTGTTGTTGAATTTGTTGGTGTTTTTCAATGTTGAGGTTGTTGTTGTTTTTCAATGTTGAGGTTGTTGTTGAATTTGTTGGTGTTTTTCAATGTCGAGGTTGTTGTTGAATTTGTTGGTTTTTTTCAACGTTGAAGTTGTTGTTGAATTTGTTGGTGTTTTTCAATTTTGAGGTTGTTGTTGTTTTTCAAAGTTGAGGTTGATGTTTAATTTGTTGGTGTTTTTCAATGTTGAGGTTGTTGTTGAATTTGTTGGTGTTTTTCATTTTTGAGGTTGTTGTTGAATTTGTTGGTGTTTTTCAATGTTGAGGTTGTTGTTGTTTTTCAATGTTGAGGTTGTTGTTGAATTTGTTGGTCTTTTTCAATGTTGAGGTTGTTGTTGAATTTGTTGGTGTTTTTCAATGTTGAGGTTGTTGTTGTTTTTCAATATTGAGGTTGTTGTTGAATTTGTTTGTGTTTTTCAATGTTGAGGTTGGTGTTGAATTTGTTGGTATTTTTCAATGTTGAGGTTGTTGTTGTTTTTCAATGTTGAGGTTGTTTTTGAATTTGTTGGTGTTTTTCAATGTTGAAGGTTGTTGTTGTTTTTCAATGTTGAGGTTGTTGAATTTGTTGGTGTTTTTCAATGTTGAGGTTGTTGTTGTTTTTCAATGTTGAGGTTGTTGTTGAATTTGTTGGTGTTTTTAAATTTCGAGGTTGTTGTTGAATTTGTTGGTGTTTTTCAATGTTGAAGTTGTTGTTGAATTTGTTGGTGTTTTTCAATGTTGAGGTTGTAGTTGTTTTTCAATGATGAGGTTGCTGTTGAATTTGTTGGTGTTTTTCAATGTTGAGGTTGTTGTTGTTTTTCAATGTTGAGGTTGTTGTTGTTTTTCAATGTTGAGGTTGTTGTTGAATTTGTTGGTGTTTTTCAATGCTGAGGTTGTTGTTGAATTTGTTGCTGTTTTTCAATGTTGAGGTTGTTGTTGTTTTTCAATGTTGAGGTTGTTGTTGTATTTGTTGGTGTTTTTCAATGTTGAGGTTGCTGTAGTTTTTTCAATGTTGAGGTTGTTGTTGAATTTGTTGGTGTTTTTCAATGTCGAGGTTGTTGTTGAATTTTTTGTTGTTTTTCAATGTTGAAGTTGTTGTTGAATTTGTATGTATTTTTCAATGTTGAGGTTGTTGTTGAATTTGTTGGTGTTTTTCAATGTTGAGGTTGTTGTTGTTTTTAAATGTTGAGGTTGTTTTTGAATTTGTTGGTGTTTTTCAATTTTGAAGTTGTTGTTGTTTTTCAATGTTGAGGTTGTTGTTGAATTTGTTGGTGTTTTTCCATGTTGAGGTTGTTGTTGTTTTTCAAGTTTGAGGTTGTTGTTAAATTTGTTGGTGTTTTTCAATGTTGAGGTTGTTGTTGAATTTGTTGGTGTTTTTCATTGTTGAGGTTGTTGTTGAATTTGTTGGTGTTTTTCAATGTTGAGGTTGTTGTTGTTTTTCAATGTTGAGGTTGTTTTTCAATTTGTTGGTGTTTTTCAATGTTGAGGTTGTTGTTGTTTTTCAATGTTGAGGTTGTTGTTGAATTTGTTGGTGTTTTTCAATTTCGAGGTTGTTGTTGAATTTGTTGGTGTTTTTCCATGTTGAGGTTTTTGTTGTTTTTCAAAGTTGAGTTTGTTGTTAAATTTGTTGGTGTTTTTCAATGTTGAGGTTGTTGTTGAATTTGTTGGTGTTTTTCATTGTTGAGGTTGTTGTTGAATTTGTTGGTGTTTTTCAATGTTGAGGTTGTTGTTGTTTTTCAATGTTGAGGTTGTTGTTGAATTTGTTGGTGTTTTTCAATGTTGAGGTTGCTGTTGTTTTTCAATGTTGATGTTGTCGTTGAATTTGTTGGTGTTTTTCAATTTCGAGGTTGTTGTTGAATTTGTTGGTGTTCTTCAATGTTGAAGTTGTTGTTGAATTTGTTGGTGTTTTTCAATGTTGAGGTTGTTGTTGTTTTTCAATGTTGAGGTTGTTGTTGAATTTGTTGGTGTTTTTCAATGTCGAGGTTGTTTTTGAATTTGTTGGTTTTTTTCAATGTTGAAGTTGTTGTTGAATTTGTTGGTGTTTTTCAATGTTGAGGTTGTTGTTGTTTTTCAATGTTGAGGTTTTTGTTGAATTTGTTGGTGTTTTTCAATATTGAGGTTGTTGTTGTTTTTCAATGTTGAGGTTGTTGTTGAATTTGTTGGTGTTTTTCAATGTTGAGGTTGTTGTTGTTTTTCAGTATTGTGGTTGTTGTTGAATTTGTTTGTGTTTTTCAATGTTGAGGTTGGTGTTGAATTTGTTGGTATTTTTCAATGTTGAGGTTGTTGTTGTTTTTCAATGATGAGGTTGTTTTTGAATTTGTTGGTGTTTTTGAATGTTGAGGTTGTTGTTGTTTTTCAATGTTGAGGTTGTTGAATTTGTTGGTGTTTTTCAATGTTGAGCTTGTTGTTGTTTTTCAATGTTGAGGTTGTTTTTGAGTTTGTTGGTGTTTTTCAATTTCGAGGTTGTTGTTGAATTTGTTGGTGTTTTTCAATGTTGAAGTTGTTGTTGAATTTGTTGGTGTTTTTCAATGTTGAGGTTGTTGTTGTTTTTCAATGTTGAGGTTCTGTTGAATTTGTTGGTGTTTTTCAATGCTGAGGTTGTTGTTGAATTTGTTGCTGTATTTCAATGTTGAGGTTGTTGTTGTTTTTCAATGTTGAGGTTGTTGTTGTATTTGTTGGTGTTTTCCATGTTGAGGTTGCTGTAGTTTTTCAATGTTGAGGTTGTTGTTGAATTTGTTGGTGTTTTTCAATGTCGAGGTTGTTGTTGAATTTTTTGGTGTTTTTCAATGTTGAAGTTGTTGTTGAATTTGTATGTGTTTTTCAATGTTGAGGTTGTTGTTGAATTTGTTGGTGTTTTTCAATGTTGAGGTTGTAGTTGTTTTTCAATGTTGAGGTTGTTGTTTAATTTGTTGCTGTTTTTCAATGTTGAGGTTGTTGTTGTTTTTAAATGTTGAGGTTGTTTTTGAATTTGTTGGTGTTTTTCAATTTTGAGGTTGTTGTTGTTTTTCAATGTTGAGGTTGTTGTTGAATTTGTTGGTGTTTTTCCATGTTGAGGTTGTTGTTGTTTTTCAAGTTTGAGGTTGTTGTTAAATTTGTTGGGGTTTTTCAATGTTGAGGTTGTTGTTGAATTTGTTGGTGTTTTTCATTGTTGAGGTTGTTTCTGAATTTGTTGGTGTTTTTCAATGTTGAGGTTGTTGTTGTTTTTCAATGTTGAGGTTGTTGTTGAATTTGTTGGTGTTTTTCAATGTTGAGGTTGTTGTTGTTTTTCAATGTTGAGGTTGTTGTTGAATTTGTTGGTGTTTTTCAATTTCGAGGTTGTTGTTGAGTTTGTTGGTGTTTTTCCATGTTGAGGTTTTTGTTGTTTTTCAAAGTTGAGGTTGTTGTTGAATTTGTTGGTGTTTTTCAATGTCGAGGTTGTTGTTGAATTTGTTGGTTTTTTTCAAAGTTGAAGTTGTTGTTGAATTTGTTGGTGTTTTTCAATGTTGAGGTTGTTGTTGTTTTTCAATGTTGAGGTTGTTGTTGAATTTTTTGGTGTTTTTCAATTTTGAGGTTGTTGTTGTTTTTCAATGTTGAGGTTGTTGTTGAATTTGTTGGTGTTTTTCCATGTTGAGGTTGTTGTTGTTTTTCAAAGTTGAGGTTGATGTTTAATTTGTTGGTGTTTTTCAATGTTGAGGTTGTTGTTGAATTTGTTGGTGTTTTTCATTTTTGAGGTTGTTGTTGAATTTGTTGGTGTTTTTCAATGTTGAGGTTGTTGTTGAATTTGTTGGTGTTTTTCAATGTTGAGGTTGTTGTTGTTTTTCAATATTGTGGTTGTTGTTGAATTTGTTTGTGTTTTTCAATGTTGAGGTTGGTGTTGAATTTGTTGGTATTTTTCAATGTCGAGGTTGTTGTTGTTTTTCAATGTTGAGGTTGTTGAATTTGTTGGTGTTTTTCAATGTTGAGGTTGTTGTTGTTTTTCAATGTTGAGGTTGTTGTTGAGTTTGTTGGTGTTTTTCAAATTCGTGGTTGTTGTTGAATTTGTTGGTGTTTTTCAATGTTGAAGTTGTTGTTGAATTTGTTGCTGTTTTTCAATGTTGAGGTTGTAGTTGTTTTTCAATGTTGAGGTTGTTGTTGAATTTGTTGGTGTTTTTCAATGTTGAGGTTGTTGTTGTTTTTCAATGTAGAGGTTGTTGTTGTTTTTCCTTGTTGAGGTTGTTGTTGAATTTGTTTGTGTTTTTCAATGCTGAGGTTGTTGTTGTTTTTCAATGTTGAGGTTGTTGTTGAATTTGTTGGTGTTTTTCAATTTCGAGGTTGTTGTTGAGTTTGTTGGTGTTTTTCCATGTTGAGGTTTTTGTTGTTTTTCAAAGTTGAGGTTGTTGTTGAATTTGTTGGTGTTTTTCAATGTCGAGGTTGTTGTTGAATTTGTTGGTTTTTTTCAATGTTGAAGTTGTTGTTGAATTTGTTGGTGTTTTTCAATGTTGAGGTTGTTGTTGTTTTTCAATGTTGAGGTTGTTGTTGAATTTTTTGGTGTTTTTCAATTTTGAGGTTGTTGTTGTTTTTCAATGTTGAGGTTGTTGTTGAATTTGTTGGTGTTTTTCCATGTTGAGGTTGTTGTTGTTTTTCAAAGTTGAGGTTGATGTTTAATTTGTTGGTGTTTTTCAATGTTGAGGTTGTTGTTGAATTTGTTGGTGTTTTTCATTTTTGAGGTTGTTGTTGAATTTGTTGGTGTTTTTCAATGTTGAGGTTCTTGTTGTTTTTCAATGTTGAGGTTGTTGTTGAATTTGTTGGTGTTTTTCAATGTTGAGGTTGTTGTTGTTTTTCAATATTGTGGTTGTTGTTGAATTTGTTTGTGTTTTTCAATGTTGAGGTTGGTGTTGAATTTGTTGGTATTTTTCAATGTCGAGGTTGTTGTTGTTTTTCAATTTTGAGGTTGTTGAATTTGTTGGTGTTTTTCAATGTTGAGGTTGTTGTTGTTTTTCAATGTTGAGGTTGTTGTTGAGTTTGTTGGTGTTTTTCAAATTCGAGGTTGTTGTTGAATTTGTTGGTGTTTTTCAATGTTGAAGTTGTTGTTGAATTTGTTGGTGTTTTTCAATGTTGAGGTTGTAGTTGTTTTTCAATGTTGAGGTTGTTGTTGAATTTGTTGGTGTTTTTCAATGTTGAGGTTGTTGTTGTTTTTCAATGTAGAGGTTGTTGTTGTTTTTCCTTGTTGAGGTTGTTGTTGAATTTGTTTGTGTTTTTCAATGCTGAGGTTGTTGTTGAATTTGTTGCTGTTTTTCAATGTTGAGGTTGTTGTTGTTTTTCAATGTTGAGGTTGTTGTTGTATTTGTTGGTGTTTTTCAATGTTGAGGTTGTTGTAGTTTTTCAATATTGAGGTTGCTGTTGAATTTGTTGGTTTTTTTCAATGTCGAGGTTGTTGTTGAATTTTTTGGTGTTTTTCAATGTTGAAGTTGTTTTTGAATTTGTATGTGATTTTCAATGTTGAGGTTGTTGTTGAATTTGTTGGTGTTTTTCAATGTTGAGGTTGTTGTTGTTTTTAAATGTTGAGGTTGTTTTTGAATTTGTGGGTGTTTTTCAATTTTGAGGTTGTTGTTGTTTATCAATGTTGAGGTTGTTGTTGAATTTGAGGGTGTTTTTCCATGTTGAGGTTGTTGTTGTTTTTCAAGTTTGAGGTTGTTGTTAAATTTGTTGGTGTTTTTCAATGTTGAGGTTGTTGTTGAATTTGTTGGTGTTTTTCATTGTTGAGGTTGTTGTTGAATTTGTTGGTGTTTTTCAATGTTGAGGTTGTTGTTGTTTTTCAATGTTGAGGTTGTTGTTGAATTTGTTGGTGTTTTTCAATGTTGAGGTTGTTGTTGTTTTTCAATGTTGAGGTTGTTGTTGAATTTGTTGGTGTTTTTCAATTTCGAGGTTGTTGTTGAATTTGTTGGTGTTTTTCAATGTTGAAATTGTTGTTGAATTTGTTGGTGTTTTTCAATGTTGAGGTTGTTGTTGTTTTTCAATGTTGAGGTTGTTGTTGAATTTGTTGGTGTTTTTCAATGTTGAGGTTGTTGTTGTTTTTCAATGTTGAGGTTGTTGTTGTTTTTCGATGTTGAGGTTGTTGTTGAATTTGTTGGTGTTTTTCAATGTTGAGGTTGTTGTTGAATTTGTTGGTGTTTTTCAATGTTGAGGTTGTTGTTGTTTTTCAATGTTGAGGTTGTTGCTGAATTTGTTGGTGTTTTTCAATGTTGAGGTTGTTGTTGTTTTTCAATTTCGAGGTTGTTGTTGAATTTGTTGGTGTTCTTCAATGTTGAAGTTGTTGTTGAATTTGTTGGTGTTTTTCAATGTTGAGGTTGTTGTTGTTTTTCAATGTTGAGGTTGTTGTTGAATTTGTTGGTGTTTTTCAATGTCGAGGTTGTTGTTGAATTTGTTGGTTTTTTTCAATGTTGAAGTTGTTGTTGAATTTGTTGGTGTTTTTCAATGTTGAGGTTGTTGTTGTTTTTCAATGTTGAGGTTGTTGTTGAATTTGTTGGTGTTTTTCAATTTTGAGGTTGTTGTTGTTTTTCAATGTTGAGGTTGTTGTTGAATTTGTTGGTGTTTTTCCATGTTGAGGTTGTTGTTGTTTTTCAAAGTTGAGGTTGATGTTTAATTTGTTGGTGTTTTTCAATGTTGAGGTTGTTGTTGAATTTGTTGGTGTTTTTCATTTTTGAGGTTGTTGTTGAATTTGTTGGTGTTTTTCAATGTTGAGGTTGTTGTTGTTTTTCAATGTTGAGGTTGTTGTTGAATTTGTTGGTCTTTTTCAATGTTGAGGTTGTTGTTGAATTTGTTGGTGTTTTTCAATGTTGAGGTTGTTGTTGTTTTTCAATATTGAGGTTGTTGTTGAATTTGTTTGTGTTTTTCAATGTTGAGGTTGGTGTTGAATTTGTTGGTATTTTTCAATGTTGAGGTTGTTGTTGTTTTTCAATGTTGAGGTTGTTTTTGAATTTGTTGGTGTTTTTCAATGTTGAAGGTTGTTGTTGTTTTTCAATGTTGAGGTTGTTGAATTTGTTGGTGTTTTTCAATGTTGAGGTTGTTGTTGTTTTTCAATGTTGAGGTTGTTGTTGAATTTGTTGGTGTTTTTAAATTTCGAGGTTGTTGTTGAATTTGTTGGTGTTTTTCAATGTTGAAGTTGTTGTTGAATTTGTTGGTGTTTTTCAATGTTGAGGTTGTAGTTGTTTTTCAATGATGAGGTTGCTGTTGAATTTGTTGGTGTTTTTCAATGTTGAGGTTGTTGTTGTTTTTCAATGTAGAGGTTGTTGTTGTTTTTCCTTGTTGAGGTTGTTGTTGAATTTGTTTGTGTTTTTCAATGCTGAGGTTGTTGTTGAATTTGTTGCTGTTTTTCAATGTTGAGGTTGTTGTTGTTTTTCAATGTTGAGGTTGTTGTTGTATTTGTTGGTGTTTTTCAATGTTGAGGTTGTTGTAGTTTTTCAATATTGAGGTTGTTGTTGAATTTGTTGGTTTTTTTCAATGTCGAGGTTGTTGTTGAATTTTTTGGTGTTTTTCAATGTTGAAGTTGTTTTTGAATTTGTATGTGATTTTCAATGTTGAGGTTGTTGTTGAATTTGTTGGTGTTTTTCAATGTTGAGGTTGTTGTTGTTTTTAAATGTTGAGGTTGTTTTTGAATTTGTGGGTGTTTTTCAATTTTGAGGTTGTTGTTGTTTATCAATGTTGAGGTTTTTGTTGAATTTGAGGGTGTTTTTCCATGTTGAGGTTGTTGTTGTTTTTCAAGTTTGAGGTTGTTGTTAAATTTGTTGGTGTTTTTCAATGTTGAGGTTGTTGTTGAATTTGTTGGTGTTTTTCATTGTTGAGGTTGTTGTTGAATTTGTTGGTGTTTTTCAATGTTGAGGTTGTTGTTGTTTTTCAATGTTGAGGTTGTTGTTGAATTTGTTGGTGTTTTTCAATGTTGAGGTTGTTGTTGTTTTTCAATGTTGAGGTTGTTGTTGAATTTGTTGGTGTTTTTCAATTTCGAGGTTGTTGTTGAATTTGTTGGTGTTTTTCAATGTTGAAATTGTTGTTGAATTTGTTGGTGTTTTTCAATGTTGAGGTTGTTGTTGTTTTTCAATGTTGAGGTTGTTGTTGAATTTGTTGGTGTTTTTCAATGTTGAGGTTGTTGTTGTTTTTCAATGTTGAGGTTGTTGTTGTTTTTCGATGTTGAGGTTGTTGTTGAATTTGTTGGTGTTTTTCAATGTTGAGGTTGTTGTTGAATTTGTTGGTGTTTTTCAATGTTGAGGTTGTTGTTGTTTTTCAATGTTGAGGTTGTTGCTGAATTTGTTGGTGTTTTTCAATGTTGAGGTTGTTGTTGTTTTTCAATTTCGAGGTTGTTGTTGAATTTGTTGGTGTTCTTCAATGTTGAAGTTGTTGTTGAATTTGTTGGTGTTTTTCAATGTTGAGGTTGTTGTTGTTTTTCAATGTTGAGGTTGTTGTTGAATTTGTTGGTGTTTTTCAATGTCGAGGTTGTTGTTGAATTTGTTGGTTTTTTTCAATGTTGAAGTTGTTGTTGAATTTGTTGGTGTTTTTCAATGTTGAGGTTGTTGTTGTTTTTCAATGTTGAGGTTGTTGTTGAATTTGTTGGTGTTTTTCAATTTTGAGGTTGTTGTTGTTTTTCAATGTTGAGGTTGTTGTTGAATTTGTTGGTGTTTTTCCATGTTGAGGTTGTTGTTGTTTTTCAAAGTTGAGGTTGATGTTTAATTTGTTGGTGTTTTTCAATGTTGAGGTTGTTGTTGAATTTGTTGGTGTTTTTCATTTTTGAGGTTGTTGTTGAATTTGTTGGTGTTTTTCAATGTTGAGGTTGTTGTTGTTTTTCAATGTTGAGGTTGTTGTTGAATTTGTTGGTCTTTTTCAATGTTGAGGTTGTTGTTGAATTTGTTGGTGTTTTTCAATGTTGAGGTTGTTGTTGTTTTTCAATATTGAGGTTGTTGTTGAATTTGTTTGTGTTTTTCAATGTTGAGGTTGGTGTTGAATTTGTTGGTATTTTTCAATGTTGAGGTTGTTGTTGTTTTTCAATGTTGAGGTTGTTTTTGAATTTGTTGGTGTTTTTCAATGTTGAAGGTTGTTGTTGTTTTTCAATGTTGAGGTTGTTGAATTTGTTGGTGTTTTTCAATGTTGAGGTTGTTGTTGTTTTTCAATGTTGAGGTTGTTGTTGAATTTGTTGGTGTTTTTAAATTTCGAGGTTGTTGTTGAATTTGTTGGTGTTTTTCAATGTTGAAGTTGTTGTTGAATTTGTTGGTGTTTTTCAATGTTGAGGTTGTAGTTGTTTTTCAATGATGAGGTTGCTGTTGAATTTGTTGGTGTTTTTCAATGTTGAGGTTGTTGTTGTTTTTCAATGTTGAGGTTGTTGTTGTTTTTCAATGTTGAGGTTGTTGTTGAATTTGTTGGTGTTTTTCAATGCTGAGGTTGTTGTTGAATTTGTTGCTGTTTTTCAATGTTGAGGTTGTTGTTGTTTTTCAATGTTGAGGTTCTTGTTGTATTTGTTGGTGTTTTTCAATGTTGAGGTTGCTGTAGTTTTTCAATGTTGAGGTTGTTGTTGAATTTGTTGGTGTTTTTCAATGTCGAGGTTGTTGTTGAATTTTTTGTTGTTTTTCAATGTTGAAGTTGTTGTTGAATTTGTATGTGTTTTTCAATGTTGAGGTTGTTGTTGAATTTGTTGGTGTTTTTCAATGTTGAGGTTGTTGTTGTTTTTAAATGTTGAGGTTGTTTTTGAATTTGTTGGTGTTTTTCAATTTTGAGGTTGTTGTTGTTTTTCAATGTTGAGGTTGTTGTTGAATTTGTTGGTGTTTTTCCATGTTGAGGTTGTTGTTGTTTTTCAAGTTTGAGGTTGTTGTTAAATTTGTTGGTGTTTTTCAATGTTGAGGTTGTTGTTGAATTTGTTGGTGTTTTTCATTGTTGAGGTTGTTGTTGAATTTGTTGGTGTTTTTCAATGTTGAGGTTGTTGTTGTTTTTCAATGTTGAGGTTGTTTTTCAATTTGTTGGTGTTTTTCAATGTTGAGGTTGTTGTTGTTTTTCAATGTTGAGGTTGTTGTTGAATTTGTTGGTGTTTTTCAATTTCGAGGTTGTTGTTGAATTTGTTGGTGTTTTTCCATGTTGAGGTTTTTGTTGTTTTTCAAAGTTGAGTTTGTTGTTAAATTTGTTGGTGTTTTTCAATGTTGAGGTTGTTGTTGAATTTGTTGGTGTTTTTCATTGTTGAGGTTGTTGTTGAATTTGTTGGTGTTTTTCAATGTTGAGGTTGTTGTTGTTTTTCAATGTTGAGGTTGTTGTTGAATTTGTTGGTGTTTTTCAATGTTGAGGTTGTTGTTGTTTTTCAATGTTGATGTTGTCGTTGAATTTGTTGGTGTTTTTCAATTTCGAGGTTGTTGTTGAATTTGTTGGTGTTCTTCAATGTTGAAGTTGTTGTTGAATTTGTTGGTGTTTTTCAATGTTGAGGTTGTTGTTGTTTTTCAATGTTGAGGTTGTTGTTGAATTTGTTGGTGTTTTTCAATGTCGAGGTTGTTGTTGAATTTGTTGGTTTTTTTCAATGTTGAAGTTGTTGTTGAATTTGTTGGTGTTTTTCAATGTTGAGGTTGTTGTTGTTTTTCAATGTTGAGGTTGTTGTTGAATTTGTTGGTGTTTTTCAATTTTGAGGTTGTTGTTGTTTTTCAATGTTGAGGTTGTTGTTGAATTTGTTGGTGTTTTTCCATGTTGAGGTTGTTGTTGTTTTTCAAAGTTGAGGTTGATGTTTAATTTGTTGCTGTTTTACAATGTTGAGGTTGTTGTTGAATTTGTTGGTGTTTTTCATTTTTGAGGTTGTTGTTGAATTTGTTGGTGTTTTTCAATGTTGAGGTTGTTGTT
This sequence comes from Isurus oxyrinchus, assembly GCA_026770705.1. Lineage (NCBI taxonomy): Eukaryota > Metazoa > Chordata > Chondrichthyes > Lamniformes > Lamnidae > Isurus > Isurus oxyrinchus. The sequence goes on from JANJGN010000106.1 coordinate 1,314,058, forward strand.
GTTTTTCAATGTTGAGGTTGTTGTTGAATTTGTTGGTGTTTTTCAATGTTGAGGTTGTTGTTGTTTTTCAGTATTGTGGTTGTTGTTGAATTTGTTTGTGTTTTTCAATGTTGAGGTTGGTGTTGAATTTGTTGGTATTTTTCAATGTTGAGGTTGTTGTTGTTTTTCAATGTTGAGGTTGTTTTTGAATTTGTTGGTGTTTTTCAATGTTGAGGTTGTTGTTGTTTTTCAATGTTGAGGTTGTTGAATTTGTTGGTGTTTTTCAATGTTGAGCTTGTTGTTGTTTTTCAATGTTGAGGTTGTTTTTGAGTTTGTTGGTGTTTTTCAATTTCGAGGTTGTTGTTGAATTTGTTGGTGTTTTTCAATGTTGAAGTTGTTGTTGAATTTGTTGGTGTTTTTCAATGTTGAGGTTGTAGTTGTTTTTCAATGTTGAGGTTGTTGTTGAATTTGTTGGTGTTTTTCAATGTTGAGGTTGTTGTTGTTTTTCAATGTTGAGGTTGTTGTTGTTTTTCAATGTTGAGGTTGTTATTGAATTTGTTTGTGTTTTTCAATGCTGAGGTTGTTGTTGAATTTGTTGCTGTTTTTCAATGTTGAGGTTGTTGTTGTTTTTCAATGTTGAGGTTGTTGTTGTATTTGTTGGTGTTTTTCAATGTTGAGGTTGTTGTAGTTTTTCAATATTGAGGTTGTTGTTGAATTTGTTGGTGTTTTTCAATGTCGAGGTTGTTGTTGAATTTTTTGGTGTTTTTCAATGTTGAAGTTGTTGTTGAATTTGTATGTGTTTTTCAATGTTGAGGTTGTTGTTGAATTTGTTGGTGTCTTTCAATGTTGAGGTTGTTGTTGTTTTTCAATGTTGAGGTTGTTGTTGAATTTGTTGGTGTTTTTCAATGTTGAGGTTGTTGTTGTTTTTCAGTATTGTGGTTGTTGTTGAATTTGTTTGTGTTTTTCAATGTTGAGGTTGGTGTTGAATTTGTTGGTATTTTTCAATGTTGAGGTTGTTGTTGTTTTTCAATGTTGAGGTTGTTTTTGAATTTGTTGGTATTTTTCAATGTTGAGGTTGTTGTTGTTTTTCAATGTTGAGGTTGTTGTTGAATTTGTTGGTGTTTTTCAATGTCGAGGTTGTTGTTGAATTTTTTGTTGTTTTTCAATGTTGAAGTTGTTGTTGAATTTGTATGTGTTTTTCAATGTTGAGGTTGTTGTTGAATTTGTTGGTGTTTTTCAATGTTGAGGTTGTTGTTGTTTTTAAATGTTGAGGTTGTTTTTGAATTTGTTGGTGTTTTTCAATTTTGAGGTTGTTGTTGTTTTTCAATGTTGAGGTTGTTGTTGAATTTGTTGGTGTTTTTCCATGTTGAGGTTGTTGTTGTTTTTCAAGTTTGAGGTTGTTGTTAAATTTGTTGGTGTTTTTCAATGTTGAGGTTGTTGTTGAATTTGTTGGTGTTTTTCATTGTTGAGGTTGTTGTTGAATTTGTTGGTGTTTTTCAATGTTGAGGTTGTTGTTGTTTTTCAATGTTGAGGTTGTTTTTCAATTTGTTGGTGTTTTTCAATGTTGAGGTTGTTGTTGTTTTTCAATGTTGAGGTTGTTGTTGAATTTGTTGGTGTTTTTCAATTTCGAGGTTGTTGTTGAATTTGTTGGTGTTTTTCCATGTTGAGGTTTTTGTTGTTTTTCAAAGTTGAGTTTGTTGTTAAATTTGTTGGTGTTTTTCAATGTTGAGGTTGTTGTTGAATTTGTTGGTGTTTTTCATTGTTGAGGTTGTTGTTGAATTTGTTGGTGTTTTTCAATGTTGAGGTTGTTGTTGTTTTTCAATGTTGAGGTTGTTGTTGAATTTGTTGGTGTTTTTCAATGTTGAGGTTGTTGTTGTTTTTCAATGTTGATGTTGTCGTTGAATTTGTTGGTGTTTTTCAATTTCGAGGTTGTTGTTGAATTTGTTGGTGTTCTTCAATGTTGAAGTTGTTGTTGAATTTGTTGGTGTTTTTCAATGTTGAGGTTGTTGTTGTTTTTCAATGTTGAGGTTGTTGTTGAATTTGTTGGTGTTTTTCAATGTCGAGGTTGTTGTTGAATTTGTTGGTTTTTTTCAATGTTGAAGTTGTTGTTGAATTTGTTGGTGTTTTTCAATGTTGAGGTTGTTGTTGTTTTTCAATGTTGAGGTTGTTGTTGAATTTGTTGGTGTTTTTCAATTTTGAGGTTGTTGTTGTTTTTCAATGTTGAGGTTGTTGTTGAATTTGTTGGTGTTTTTCCATGTTGAGGTTGTTGTTGTTTTTCAAAGTTGAGGTTGATGTTTAATTTGTTGCTGTTTTACAATGTTGAGGTTGTTGTTGAATTTGTTGGTGTTTTTCATTTTTGAGGTTGTTGTTGAATTTGTTGGTGTTTTTCAATGTTGAGGTTGTTGTTGTTTTTCAATGTTGAGGTTGTTGTTGAATTTGTTGGTGTTTTTCAATGTTGAGGTTGTTGTTGTTTTTCAGTATTGTGGTTGTTGTTGAATTTGTTTGTGTTTTTCAATGTTGAGGTTGGTGTTGAATTTGTTGGTATTTTTCAATGTTGAGGTTGTTGTTGTTTTTCAATGTTGAGGTTGTTTTTGAATTTGTTGGTGTTTTTCAATGTTGAGGTTGTTGTTGTTTTTCAATGTTGAGGTTGTTGAATTTGTTGGTGTTTTTCAATGTTGAGCTTGTTGTTGTTTTTCAATGTTGAGGTTGTTTTTGAGTTTGTTGGTGTTTTTCAATTTCGAGGTTGTTGTTGAATTTGTTGGTGTTTTTCAATGTTGAAGTTGTTGTTGAATTTGTTGGTGTTTTTCAATGTTGAGGTTGTAGTTGTTTTTCAATGTTGAGGTTGTTGTTGAATTTGTTGGTGTTTTTCAATGTTGAGGTTGTTGTTGTTTTTCAATGTTGAGGTTGTTGTTGTTTTTCAATGTTGAGGTTGTTATTGAATTTGTTTGTGTTTTTCAATGCTGAGGTTGTTGTTGAATTTGTTGCTGTTTTTCAATGTTGAGGTTGTTGTTGTTTTTCAATGTTGAGGTTGTTGTTGTATTTGTTGGTGTTTTTCAATGTTGAGGTTGTTGTAGTTTTTCAATATTGAGGTTGTTGTTGAATTTGTTGGTGTTTTTCAATGTCGAGGTTGTTGTTGAATTTTTTGGTGTTTTTCAATGTTGAAGTTGTTGTTGAATTTGTATGTGTTTTTCAATGTTGAGGTTGTTGTTGAATTTGTTGGTGTCTTTCAATGTTGAGGTTGTTGTTGTTTTTCAATGTTGAGGTTGTTGTTGAATTTGTTGGTGTTTTTCAATGTTGAGGTTGTTGTTGTTTTTCAGTATTGTGGTTGTTGTTGAATTTGTTTGTGTTTTTCAATGTTGAGGTTGGTGTTGAATTTGTTGGTATTTTTCAATGTTGAGGTTGTTGTTGTTTTTCAATGTTGAGGTTGTTTTTGAATTTGTTGGTATTTTTCAATGTTGAGGTTGTTGTTGTTTTTCAATGTTGAGGTTGTTGTTGTTTTTCAATGTTGAGGTTGTTGTTGTTTTTCAACGTTGAGGTTGTTGTTGAATTTGTTGGTTTTTTTCAATGTTGAAGTTGTTGTTGAATTTGTTGGTGTTTTTCAATGTTGAGGTTGTTGTTGTTTTTCAATGTTGAGGTTGTTGTTGAATTTGTTGGTGTTTTTCAATTTTGAGGTTGTTGTTGTTTTTCAATGTTGAGGTTGTTGTTGAATTTGTTGGTGTTTTTCCATGTTGAGGTTGTTGTTGTTTTTCAAAGTTGAGGTTGATGTTTAATTTGTTGGTGTTTTTCAATGTTGAGGTTGTTGTTGAATTTGTTGGTGTTTTTCATTTTTGAGGTTGTTGTTGAATTTGTTGGTGTTTTTCAATGTTGAGGTTGTTGTTGTTTTTCAATGTTGAGGTTGTTGTTGAATTTGTTGGTCTTTTTCAATGTTGAGGTTGTTGTTGAATTTGTTGGTGTTTTTCAATGTTGAGGTTGTTGTTGTTTTTCAATATTGAGGTTGTTGTTGAATTTGTTTGTGTTTTTCAATGTTGAGGTTGGTGTTGAATTTGTTGGTATTTTTCAATGTTGAGGTTGTTGTTGTTTTTCAATGTTGAGGTTGTTTTTGAATTTGTTGGTGTTTTTCAATGTTGAAGGTTGTTGTTGTTTTTCAATGTTGAGGTTGTTGAATTTGTTGGTGTTTTTCAATGTTGAGTTTGTTGTTGTTTTTCAATGTTGAGGTTGTTGTTGAATTTGTTGGTGTTTTTAAATTTCGAGGTTGTTGTTGAATTTGTTGGTGTTTTTCAATGTTGAAGTTGTTGTTGAATTTGTTGGTGTTTTTCAATGTTGAGGTTGTAGTTGTTTTTCAATGATGAGGTTGCTGTTGAATTTGTTGGTGTTTTTCAATGTTGAGGTTGTTGTTGTTTTTCAATGTTGAGGTTGTTGTTGTTTTTCAATGTTGAGGTTGTTGTTGAATTTGTTGGTGTTTTTCAATGCTGAGGTTGTTGTTGAATTTGTTGCTGTTTTTCAATGTTGAGGTTGTTGTTGTTTTTCAATGTTGAGGTTCTTGTTGTATTTGTTGGTGTTTTTCAATGTTGAGGTTGCTGTAGTTTTTCAATGTTGAGGTTGTTGTTGAATTTGTTGGTGTTTTTCAATGTCGAGGTTGTTGTTGAATTTTTTGTTGTTTTTCAATGTTGAAGTTGTTGTTGAATTTGTATGTGTTTTTCAATGTTGAGGTTGTTGTTGAATTTGTTGGTGTTTTTCAATGTTGAGGTTGTTGTTGTTTTTAAATGTTGAGGTTGTTTTTGAATTTGTTGGTGTTTTTCAATTTTGAGGTTGTTGTTGTTTTTCAATGTTGAGGTTGTTGTTGAATTTGTTGGTGTTTTTCCATGTTGAGGTTGTTGTTGTTTTTCAAGTTTGAGGTTGTTGTTAAATTTGTTGGTGTTTTTCAATGTTGAGGTTGTTGTTGAATTTGTTGGTGTTTTTCATTGTTGAGGTTGTTGTTGAATTTGTTGGTGTTTTTCAATGTTGAGGTTGTTGTTGTTTTTCAATGTTGAGGTTGTTTTTCAATTTGTTGGTGTTTTTCAATGTTGAGGTTGTTGTTGTTTTTCAATGTTGAGGTTGTTGTTGAATTTGTTGGTGTTTTTCAATTTCGAGGTTGTTGTTGAATTTGTTGGTGTTTTTCCATGTTGAGGTTTTTGTTGTTTTTCAAAGTTGAGTTTGTTGTTAAATTTGTTGGTGTTTTTCAATGTTGAGGTTGTTGTTGAGTTTGTTGGTGTTTTTCATTGTTGAGGTTGTTGTTGAATTTGTTGGTGTTTTTCAATGTTGAGGTTGTTGTTGTTTTTCAATGTTGAGGTTGTTGTTGAATTTGTTGGTGTTTTTCAATGTTGAGGTTGTTGTTGTTTTTCAATGTTGATGTTGTCGTTGAATTTGTTGGTGTTTTTCAATTTCGAGGTTGTTGTTGAATTTGTTGGTGTTCTTCAATGTTGAAGTTGTTGTTGAATTTGTTGGTGTTTTTCAATGTTGAGGTTGTTGTTGTTTTTCAATGTTGAGGTTGTTGTTGAATTTGTTGGTGTTTTTCAATGTCGAGGTTGTTGTTGAATTTGTTGGTTTTTTTCAATGTTGAAGTTGTTGTTGAATTTGTTGGTGTTTTTCAATGTTGAGGTTGTTGTTGTTTTTCAATGTTGAGGTTGTTGTTGAATTTGTTGGTGTTTTTCAATTTTGAGGTTGTTGTTGTTTTTCAATGTTGAGGTTGTTGTTGAATTTGTTGGTGTTTTTCCATGTTGAGGTTGTTGTTGTTTTTCAAAGTTGAGGTTGATGTTTAATTTGTTGCTGTTTTACAATGTTGAGGTTGTTGTTGAATTTGTTGGTGTTTTTCATTTTTGAGGTTGTTGTTGAATTTGTTGGTGTTTTTCAATGTTGAGGTTGTTGTTGTTTTTCAATGTTGAGGTTGTTGTTGAATTTGTTGGTGTTTTTCAATGTTGAGGTTGTTGTTGTTTTTCAGTATTGTGGTTGTTGTTGAATTTGTTTGTGTTTTTCAATGTTGAGGTTGGTGTTGAATTTGTTGGTATTTTTCAATGTTGAGGTTGTTGTTGTTTTTCAATGTTGAGGTTGTTTTTGAATTTGTTGGTGTTTTTCAATGTTGAGGTTGTTGTTGTTTTTCAATGTTGAGGTTGGTGAATTTGTTGGTGTTTTTCAATGTTGAGCTTGTTGTTGTTTTTCAATGTTGAGGTTGTTTTTGAGTTTGTTGGTGTTTTTCAATTTCGAGGTTGTTGTTGAATTTGTTGGTGTTTTTCAATGTTGAAGTTGTTGTTGAATTTGTTGGTGTTTTTCAATGTTGAGGTTGTAGTTGTTTTTCAATGTTGAGGTTGTTGTTGAATTTGTTGGTGTTTTTCAATGTTGAGGTTGTTGTTGTTTTTCAATGTTGAGGTTGTTGTTGTTTTTCAATGTTGAGGTTGTTATTGAATTTGTTTGTGTTTTTCAATGCTGAGGTTGTTGTTGAATTTGTTGCTGTTTTTCAATGTTGAGGTTGTTGTTGTTTTTCAATGTTGAGGTTGTTGTTGTATTTGTTGGTGTTTTTCAATGTTGAGGTTGTTGTAGTTTTTCAATATTGAGGTTGTTGTTGAATTTGTTGGTGTTTTTCAATGTCGAGGTTGTTGTTGAATTTTTTGGTGTTTTTCAATGTTGAAGTTGTTGTTGAATTTGTATGTGTTTTTCAATGTTGAGGTTGTTGTTGAATTTGTTGGTGTTTTTCAATGTTGAGGTTGTTGTTGTTTTTCAATGTTGAGGTTGTTGTTGAATTTGTTGGTGTTTTTCAATGTTGAGGTTGTTGTTGTTTTTCAGTATTGTGGTTGTTGTTGAATTTGTTTGTGTTTTTCAATGTTGAGGTTGGTGTTGAATTTGTTGGTATTTTTCAATGTTGAGGTTGTTGTTGTTTTTCAATGTTGAGGTTGTTTTTGAATTTGTTGGTGTTTTTCAATGTTGAGGTTGTTGTTGTTTTTCAATGTTGAGGTTGTTGTTGTTTTTCAATGTTGAGGTTGTTGTTGTTTTTCAACGTTGAGGTTGTTGTTGAGTTTGTTGGTGTTTTTCAATTTCGAGGTTGTTGTTGAATTTGTTGGTGTTTTTCAATGTTGAAGTTGTTGTTGAATTTGTTGGTGTTTTTCAATGTTGAGGTTGTAGTTGTTTTTCAATGTTGAGGTTGTTGTTGAATTTGTTGGTGTTTTTCAATGTTGAGGTTGTTGTTGTTTTTCAATGTTGAGGTTGTAGTTGTTTTTCAATGTTGAGGTTGTTGTTGAATTTGTTTGAGTTTTTCAATGCTGAGGTTGTTGTTGAATTTGTTGCTGTTTTTCAATGTTGAGGTTGTTGTTGTTTTTCAATGTTGAGGTTGTTGTTGTATTTGTTGGTGTTTTTCAATGTTGAGGTTGTTGTAGTTTTTCAATATTGAGGTTGTTGTTGAATTTGTTGGTGTTTTTCAATGTCGAGGTTGTTGTTGAATTTGTTGGTGTTTTTCCATGTTGAGGTTGTTGTTGTTTTTCAAGTTTGAGGTTGTTGTTAAATTTGTTGGTGTTTTTCAATGTTGAGGTTGTTGTTGAATTTGTTGGTGTTTTTCATTGTTGAGGTTGTTGTTGAATTTGTTGGTGTTTTTCAATGTTGAGGTTGTTGTTGTTTTTCAATGTTGAGGTTGTTGTTGAATTTGTTGGTGTTTTTCAATGTTGAGGTTGTTGTTGTTTTTCAATGTTGAGGTTGTTGTTGAATTTGTTGGTGTTTTTCAATTTCGAGGTTGTTGTTGAATTTGTTGGTGTTTTTCAATGTTGAAGTTGTTGTTGAATTTGTTGGTGCTTTTCAATGTTGAGGTTGTTGTTGTTTTTCCATGTTGAGGTTGTTGTTGAATTTGTTGGTGTTTTTCAATGTTGAGGTTGTTGTTGTTTTTCAATGTTGAGGTTGTTGTTGTTTTTCGATGTTGAGGTTGTGGTTGAATTTGTTGGTGTTTTTCAATGTTGAGGTTGTTGTTGAATTTGTTGGTGTTTTTCAATGTTGAGGTTGTTGTTGTTTTTCAATGTTGAGGTTGTTGCTGAATTTGTTGGTGTTTTTCAATGTTGAGGTTGTTGTTGTTTTTCAATTTCGAGGTTGTTGTTGAATTTGTTGGGGTTCTTCAATGTTGAAGTTGTTGTTGAATTTGTTGGTGTTTTTCAATGTTGAGGTTGTTGTTGTTTTTCAATGTTGAGGTTGTTGTTGAATTTGTCGGTGTTTTTCAATGTCGAGGTTGTTGTTGAATTTGTTGGTTTTTTTCAATGTTGAAGTTGTTGTTGTATTTGTTGGTGTTTTTCAATGTTGAGGTTGTTGTTGTTTTTCAATGTTGAGGTTGTTGTTGAATTTGTTGGTGTTTTTCAATTTTGAGGTTGTTGTTGTTTTTCAATGTTGAGGTTGCTGTTGAATTTGTTGGTGTTTTTCCATGTTGAGGTTGTTGTTGTTTTTCAAAGTTGAGGTTGATGTTTAATTTGTTGGTGTTTTTCAATGTTGAGGTTGTTGTTGAATTTGTTGGTGTTTTTCATTTTTGAGGTTGTTGTTGAATTTGTTGGTGTTTTTCAATGTTGAGGTTGTTGTTGTTTTTCAATGTTGAGGTTGTTGTTGAATTTGTTGGTCTTTTTCAATGTTGAGGTTGTTGTTGAATTTGTTGGTGTTTTTCAATGTTGAGGTTGTTGTTGTTTTTCAATATTGAGGTTGTTGTTGAATTTGCTTGTGTTTTTCAATGTTGAGGTTGGTGTTGAATTTGTTGGTATTTTTCAATGTTGAGGTTGTTGTTGTTTTTCAATGTTGAGGTTGTTTTTGAATTTGTTGGTGTTTTTCAATGTTGAGGTTGTTGTTGTTTTTCAAAGTTGAGGTTGTTGAATTTGTAGTTGTTTTTCAATGTTGAGGTTGTTGTTGAATTTGTTGGTGTTTTTCAATTTCGAGGTTGTTGTTGAATTTGTTGGTGTTTTTCAATGTTGAAGTTGTTGTTGAATTTGTTGGTGTTTCTCAATGTTGAGGTTGTAGTTGTTTTTCAATGATGAGGTTGCTGTTGAATTTGTTGGTGTTTTTCAATGTTGAGGTTGTTGTTGTTTTTCAATGTTGAGGTTGTTGTTGTTTTTCAATGTTGAGGTTGTTGTTGAATTTGTTGGTGTTTTTCAATGCTGAGGTTGTTGTTGAATTTGTTGCTGTTTTTCAATGTTGAGGTTGTTGTTGTTTTTCAATGTTGAGGTTGTTGTTGTATTTATTGGTGTTTTTCAATGTTGAGGTTGCTGTAGTTTTTCAATGTTAAGGTTGTTGTTGAATTTTTTCGTGTTTTTCAATGTTGAAGTTGTTGTTGAATTTGTATGTGTTTTTCAATGTTGAGGTTGTTGTTGAATTTGTTGGTGTTTTTCAATGTTGAGGTTGTTGTTGTTTTTAAATGTTGAGGTTGTTTTTGAATTTGTTGGTGTTTTTCAATTTTGAGGTTGTTGTTGTTTTTCAATGTTGAGGTTGTTGTTGAATTTGTTGGTGTTTTTCCATGTTGAGGTTGTTGCTGTTTTTCAGGTTTGAGGTTGTTGTTAAATTTGTTGGTGTTTTTCAATGTTGAGGTTGTTGTTGAATTTGTTGGTGTTTTTCATTGTTGAGGTTCTTGTTGAATTTGTTGGTGTTTTTCAATGTTGAGGTTGTTGTTGTTTTTCAATGTTGAGGTTGTTGTTGAATTTGTTGGTGTTTTTCAATGTTGAGGTTGTTGTTGTTTTTCAATGTTGAGGTTGTTGTTGAATTTGTTGGTGTTTTTCAATTTCGAGGTTGTTGTTGAATTTGTTGGTGTTTTTCAATGTTGAAGTTGTTCTTGAATTTGTTGGTGTTTTTCAATGTTGAGGTTGTTGTTGTTTTTCAATGTTGAGGTTGTTGTTGAATTTGTTGGTGTTTTTCAATGTTGTGGTTGTTGTTGTTTTTCAATGTTGAGGTTGTTGTTGTTTTTCGAAGTTGAGGTTGTTGTTGAATTTGTTGGTGTTTTTCAATGTTGAGGTTGTTGTTGAATTTGTTGGTGTTTTTCAATGTTGAGGTTGTTGTTGTTTTTCAATGTTGAGGTTGTTGTTGAATTTGTTGGTGTTTTTCAATTTCGAGGTTGCTGTTGAATTTGTTGGTGTTTTTCAATGTTGAGGTTGTTGTTGTTTTTCAATGTTGAGGTTGTTGTTGAATTTGTTGGTGTTTTTCAATTTTGAGGTTGTTGTTGTTTTTCAATGTTGAGGTTGTTGTTGAATTTGTTGGTGTTTTTCATTTTTGAGGTTGATGTTGAATTTGTTGGTGTTTTTCAATGTTGAGGTTGTTGTTGTTTTTCAATGTTGAGGTTGTTGTTGAATTTGTTGGTCTTTTTCAATGTTGAGGTTGTTGTTGAATTTGTTGGTGTTTTTCAATGTTGAGGTTGTTGTTGTTTTTCAATATTGAGGTTGTTTTTGAATTTGTTTGTGTTTTTCAATGTTGAGGTTGGTGTTGAATTTGTTGGTATTTTTCAATGTTGAGGTTGTTGTTGTTTTTCAATGTTGAGGTTGTTTTTGAATTTGTTGGTGTTTTTCAATGTTGAGGTTGTTGTTGTTTTTCAATGTTGAGGTTGTTGAATTTGTTGGTGTTTTTCAATGTTGAGGTTGTTGTTGTTTTTCAATGTTGAGGTTGTTGTTGAATTTGTTGGTGTTTTTCAATTTTGAGGTTGTTGTTGTTTTTCAATGTTGAGGTTGTTGTTGAATTTGTTGGTGTTTTTCCATGTTGAGGTTGTTGTTGTTTTTCAAGTTTGAGGTTGTTGTTAAATTTGTTGGTGTTTTTCAATGTTGAGGTTGTTGTTGAATTTGTTGGTGTTTTTCATTGTTGAGGTTGTTGTTGAATTTGTTGGTGTTTTTCAATGTTGAGGTTGTTGTTGTTTTTCAATGTTGAGGTTGTTGTTGAATTTGTTGGTGTTTTTCAATGTTGAGGTTGTGGTTGTTTTTCAATGTTGAGGTTGTTGTTGAATTTGTTGGTGTTTTTCAATTTCGAGGTTGTTGTTGAATTTGTTGGTGTTTTTCAATGTTGAAGTTGTTGTTGAATTTGTTGGTGTTTTTCAATGTTGAGGTTGTTGTTGTTTTTCAATGTTGAGGTTGTTGTTGAATTTGTTGGTGTTTTTCAATGTTGAGGTTGTTGTTGTTTTTCAATGTTGAGGTTGTTGTTGTTTTTCGATGTTGAGGTTGTGGTTGAATTTGTTGGTGTTTTTCAATGTTGAGGTTGTTGTTGAATTTGTTGGTGTTTTTCAATGTTGAGGTTGTTGTTGTTTTTCAATGTTGAGGTTGTTGCTGAATTTGTTGGTGTTTTTCAATGTTGAGGTTGTTGTTGTTTTTCAATTTCGAGGTTGTTGTTGAATTTGTTGGGGTTCTTCAATGTTGAAGTTGTTGTTGAATTTGTTGGTGTTTTTCAATGTTGAGGTTGTTGTTGTTTTTCAATGTTGAGGTTGTTGTTGAATTTGTCGGTGTTTTTCAATGTCGAGGTTGTTGTTGAATTTGTTGGTTTTTTTCAATGTTGAAGTTGTTGTTGTATTTGTTGGTGTTTTTCAATGTTGAGGTTGTTGTTGTTTTTCAATGTTGAGGTTGTTGTTGAATTTGTTGGTGTTTTTCAATTTTGAGGTTGTTGTTGTTTTTCAATGTTGAGGTTGTTGTTGAATTTGTTGGTGTTTTTCCATGTTGAGGTTGTTGTTGTTTTTCAAAGTTGAGGTTGATGTTTAATTTGTTGGTGTTTTTCAATGTTGAGGTTGTTGTTGAATTTGTTGGTGTTTTTCATTTTTGAGGTTGTTGTTGAATTTGTTGGTGTTTTTCAATGTTGAGGTTGTTGTTGTTTTTCAATGTTGAGGTTGTTGTTGAATTTGTTGGTCTTTTTCAATGTTGAGGTTGTTGTTGAATTTGTTGGTGTTTTTCAATGTTGAGGTTGTTGTTGTTTTTCAATATTGAGGTTGTTGTTGAATTTGCTTGTGTTTTTCAATGTTGAGGTTGGTGTTGAATTTGTTGGTATTTTTCAATGTTGAGGTTGTTGTTGTTTTTCAATGTTGAGGTTGTTGTTGTATTTGTTGGTGTTTTTCAATGTTGAGGTTGTTGTAGTTTTTCAATATTGAGGTTGTTGTTGAATTTGTTGGTGTTTTTCAATGTCGAGGTTGTTGTTGAATTTGTTGGTGTTTTTCCATGTTGAGGTTGTTGTTGTTTTTCAAGTTTGAGGTTGTTGTTAAATTTGTTGGTGTTTTTCAATGTTGAGGTTGTTGTTGAATTTGTTGGTGTTTTTCATTGTTGAGGTTGTTGTTGAATTTGTTGGTGTTTTTCAATGTTGAGGTTGTTGTTGTTTTTCAATGTTGAGGTTGTTGTTGAATTTGTTGGTGTTTTTCAATGTTGAGGTTGTTGTTGTTTTTCAATGTTGAGGTTGTTGTTGAATTTGTTGGTGTTTTTCAATTTCGAGGTTGTTGTTGAATTTGTTGGTGTTTTTCAATGTTGAAGTTGTTGTTGAATTTGTTGGTGTTTTTCAATGTTGAGGTTGTTGTTGTTTTTCAATGTTGAGGTTGTTGTTGAATTTGTTGGTGTTTTTCAATGTTGAGGTTGTTGTTGTTTTTCAATGTTGAGGTTGTTGTTGTTTTTCGATGTTGAGGTTGTGGTTGAATTTGTTGGTGTTTTTCAATGTTGAGGTTGTTGTTGAATTTGTTGGTGTTTTTCAATGTTGAGGTTGTTGTTGTTTTTCAATGTTGAGGTTGTTGCTGAATTTGTTGGTGTTTTTCAATGTTGAGGTTGTTGTTGTTTTTCAATTTCGAGGTTGTTGTTGAATTTGTTGGGGTTCTTCAATGTTGAAGTTGTTGTTGAATTTGTTGGTGTTTTTCAATGTTGAGGTTGTTGTTGTTTTTCAATGTTGAGGTTGTTGTTGAATTTGTCGGTGTTTTTCAATGTCGAGGTTGTTGTTGAATTTGTTGGTTTTTTTCAATGTTGAAGTTGTTGTTGTATTTGTTGGTGTTTTTCAATGTTGAGGTTGTTGTTGTTTTTCAATGTTGAGGTTGTTGTTGAATTTGTTGGTGTTTTTCAATTTTGAGGTTGTTGTTGTTTTTCAATGTTGAGGTTGCTGTTGAATTTGTTGGTGTTTTTCCATGTTGAGGTTGTTGTTGTTTTTCAAAGTTGAGGTTGATGTTTAATTTGTTGGTGTTTTTCAATGTTGAGGTTGTTGTTGAATTTGTTGGTGTTTTTCATTTTTGAGGTTGTTGTTGAATTTGTTGGTGTTTTTCAATGTTGAGGTTGTTGTTGTTTTTCAATGTTGAGGTTGTTGTTGAATTTGTTGGTCTTTTTCAATGTTGAGGTTGTTGTTGAATTTGTTGGTGTTTTTCAATGTTGAGGTTGTTGTTGTTTTTCAATATTGAGGTTGTTGTTGAATTTGCTTGTGTTTTTCAATGTTGAGGTTGGTGTTGAATTTGTTGGTATTTTTCAATGTTGAGGTTGTTGTTGTTTTTCAATGTTGAGGTTGTTTTTGAATTTGTTGGTGTTTTTCAATGTTGAGGTTGTTGTTGTTTTTCAAAGTTGAGGTTGTTGAATTTGTAGTTGTTTTTCAATGTTGAGGTTGTTGTTGAATTTGTTGGTGTTTTTCAATTTCGAGGTTGTTGTTGAATTTGTTGGTGTTTTTCAATGTTGAAGTTGTTGTTGAATTTGTTGGTGTTTCTCAATGTTGAGGTTGTAGTTGTTTTTCAATGATGAGGTTGCTGTTGAATTTGTTGGTGTTTTTCAATGTTGAGGTTGTTGTTGTTTTTCAATGTTGAGGTTGTTGTTGTTTTTCAATGTAGAGGTTGTAGTTGAATTTGTTGGTGTTTTTCAATGCTGAGGTTGTTGTTGAATTTGTTGCTGTTTTTCAATGTTGAGGTTGTTGTTGTTTTTCAATGTTGAGGTTGTTGTTGTATTTATTGGTGTTTTTCAATGTTGAGGTTGCTGTAGTTTTTCAATGTTAAGGTTGTTGTTGAATTTTTTCGTGTTTTTCAATGTTGAAGTTGTTGTTGAATTTGTATGTGTTTTTCAATGTTGAGGTTGTTGTTGAATTTGTTGGTGTTTTTCAATGTTGAGGTTGTTGTTGTTTTTAAATGTTGAGGTTGTTTTTGAATTTGTTGGTGTTTTTCAATTTTGAGGTTGTTGTTGTTTTTCAATGTTGAGGTTGTTGTTGAATTTGTTGGTGTTTTTCCATGTTGAGGTTGTTGTTGTTTTTCAGGTTTGAGGTTGTTGTTAAATTTGTTGGTGTTTTTCAATGTTGAGGTTGTTGTTGAATTTGTTGGTGTTTTTCATTGTTGAGGTTCTTGTTGAATTTGTTGGTGTTTTTCAATGTTGAGGTTGTTGTTGTTTTTCAATGTTGAGGTTGTTGTTGAATTTGTTGGTGTTTTTCAATGTTGAGGTTGTTGTTGTTTTTCAATGTTGAGGTTGTTGTTGAATTTGTTGGTGTTTTTCAATTTCGAGGTTGTTGTTGAATTTGTTGGTGTTTTTCAATGTTGAAGTTGTTCTTGAATTTGTTGGTGTTTTTCAATGTTGAGGTTGTTGTTGTTTTTCAATGTTGAGGTTGTTGTTGAATTTGTTGGTGTTTTTCAATGTTGTGGTTGTTGTTGTTTTTCAATGTTGAGGTTGTTGTTGTTTTTCGATGTTGAGGTTGTTGTTGAATTTGTTGGTGTTTTTCAATGTTGAGGTTGTTGTTGAATTTGTTGGTGTTTTTCAATGTTGAGGTTGTTGTTGTTTTTCAATGTTGAGGTTGTTGTTGAATTTGTTGGTGTTTTTCAATTTCGAGGTTGCTGTTGAATTTGTTGGTGTTTTTCAATGTTGAGGTTGTTGTTGTTTTTCAATGTTGAGGTTGTTGTTGAATTTGTTGGTGTTTTTCAATTTTGAGGTTGTTGTTGTTTTTCAATGTTGAGGTTGTTGTTGAATTTGTTGGTGTTTTTCATTTTTGAGGTTGATGTTGAATTTGTTGGTGTTTTTCAATGTTGAGGTTGTTGTTGTTTTTCAATGTTGAGGTTGTTGTTGAATTTGTTGGTCTTTTTCAATGTTGAGGTTGTTGTTGAATTTGTTGGTGTTTTTCAATGTTGAGGTTGTTGTTGTTTTTCAATATTGAGGTTGTTTTTGAATTTGTTTGTGTTTTTCAATGTTGAGGTTGGTGTTGAATTTGTTGGTATTTTTCAATGTTGAGGTTGTTGTTGTTTTTCAATGTTGAGGTTGTTTTTGAATTTGTTGGTGTTTTTCAATGTTGAGGTTGTTGTTGTTTTTCATTGTTGAGGTTGTTGAATTTGTTGGTGTTTTTCAATGTTGAGGTTGTTGTTGTTTTTCAATGTTGAGGTTGTTGTTGAATTTGTTGGTGTTTTTCAATTTTGAGGTTGTTGTTGTTTTTCAATGTTGAGGTTGTTGTTGAATTTGTTGGTGTTTTTCCATGTTGAGGTTGTTGTTGTTTTTCAAGTTTGAGGTTGTTGTTAAATTTGTTGGTGTTTTTCAATGTTGAGGTTGTTGTTGAATTTGTTGGTGTTTTTCATTGTTGAGGTTGTTGTTGAATTTGTTGGTGTTTTTCAATGTTGAGGTTGTTGTTGTTTTTCAATGTTGAGGTTGTTGTTGAATTTGTTGGTGTTTTTCAATGTTGAGGTTGTGGTTGTTTTTCAATGTTGAGGTTGTTGTTGAATTTGTTGGTGTTTTTCAATTTCGAGGTTGTTGTTGAATTTGTTGGTGTTTTTCAATGTTGAAGTTGTTGTTGAATTTGTTGGTGTTTTTCAATGTTGAGGTTGTTGTTGTTTTTCAATGTTGAGGTTGTTGTTGAATTTGTTGGTGTTTTTCAATGTTGAGGTTGTTGTTGTTTTTCAATGTTGAGGTTGTTGTTGTTTTTCGATGTTGAGGTTGTGGTTGAATTTGTTGGTGTTTTTCAATGTTGAGGTTGTTGTTGAATTTGTTGGTGTTTTTCAATGTTGAGGTTGTTGTTGTTTTTCAATGTTGAGGTTGTTGCTGAATTTGTTGGTGTTTTTCAATGTTGAGGTTGTTGTTGTTTTTCAATTTCGAGGTTGTTGTTGAATTTGTTGGGGTTCTTCAATGTTGAAGTTGTTGTTGAATTTGTTGGTGTTTTTCAATGTTGAGGTTGTTGTTGTTTTTCAATGTTGAGGTTGTTGTTGAATTTGTCGGTGTTTTTCAATGTCGAGGTTGTTGTTGAATTTGTTGGTTTTTTTCAATGTTGAAGTTGTTGTTGTATTTGTTGGTGTTTTTCAATGTTGAGGTTGTTGTTGTTTTTCAATGTTGAGGTTGTTGTTGAATTTGTTGGTGTTTTTCAATTTTGAGGTTGTTGTTGTTTTTCAATGTTGAGGTTGTTGTTGAATTTGTTGGTGTTTTTCCATGTTGAGGTTGTTGTTGTTTTTCAAAGTTGAGGTTGATGTTTAATTTGTTGGTGTTTTTCAATGTTGAGGTTGTTGTTGAATTTGTTGGTGTTTTTCATTTTTGAGGTTGTTGTTGAATTTGTTGGTGTTTTTCAATGTTGAGGTTGTTGTTGTTTTTCAATGTTGAGGTTGTTGTTGAATTTGTTGGTCTTTTTCAATGTTGAGGTTGTTGTTGAATTTGTTGGTGTTTTTCAATGTTGAGGTTGTTGTTGTTTTTCAATATTGAGGTTGTTGTTGAATTTGCTTGTGTTTTTCAATGTTGAGGTTGGTGTTGAATTTGTTGGTATTTTTCAATGTTGAGGTTGTTGTTGTTTTTCAATGTTGAGGTTGTTTTTGAATTTGTTGGTGTTTTTCAATGTTGAGGTTGTTGTTGTTTTTCAATGTTGAGGTTGTTGAATTTGTTGTTGTTTTTCAATGTTGAGGTTGTTGTTGAATTTGTTGGTGTTTTTCAATTTCGAGGTTGTTGTTGAATTTGTTGGTGTTTTTCAATGTTGAAGTTGTTGTTGAATTTGTTGGTGTTTCTCAATGTTGAGGTTGTAGTTGTTTTTCAATGATGAGGTTGCTGTTGAATTTGTTGGTGTTTTTCAATGTTGAGGTTGTTGTTGTTTTTCAATGTTGAGGTTGTTGTTGTTTTTCAATGTTGAGGTTGTTGTTGAATTTGTTGGTGTTTTTCAATGCTGAGGTTGTTGTTGAATTTGTTGCTGTTTTTCAATTTTGAGGTTGTTGTTGTTTTTCAATGTTGAGGTTGTTGTTGTATTTGTTGGTGTTTTTCAATGTTGAGGTTGCTGTAGTTTTTCAATGTTGAGGTTGTTGTTGAATTTTTTCGTGTTTTTCAATGTTGAAGTTGTTGTTGAATTTGTATGTGTTTTTCAATGTTGAGGTTGTTGTTGAATTTGTTGGTGTTTTTCAATGTTGAGGTTGTTGTTGTTTTTAAATGTTGAGGTTGTTTTTGAATTTGTTGGTGTTTTTCAATTTTGAGGTTATTGTTGTTTTTCAATGTTGAGGTTGTTGTTGAATTTGTTGGTGTTTTTCCATGTTGAGGTTGTTGTTGTTTTTCAGGTTTGAGGTTGTTGTTAAATTTGTTGGTGTTTTTCAATGTTGAGGTTGTTGTTGAATTTGTTGGTGTTTTTCATTGTTGAGGTTCTTGTTGAATTTGTTGGTGTTTTTCAATGTTGAGGTTGTTGTTGTTTTTCAATGTTGAGGTTGTTGTTGAATTTGTTGGTGTTTTTCAATGTTGAGGTTGTTGTTGTTTTTCAATGTTGAGGTTGTTGTTGAATTTGTTGGTGTTTTTCAATTTCGAGGTTGTTGTTGAATTTGTTGGTGTTTTTCAATGTTGAAGTTGTTCTTGAATTTGTTGGTGTTTTTCAATGTTGAGGTTGTTGTTGTTTTTCAATGTTGAGGTTGTTGTTGAATTTGTTGGTGTTTTTCAATGTTGTGGTTGTTGTTGTTTTTCAATGTTGAGGTTGTTGTTGTTTTTCGATGTTGAGGTTGTTGTTGAATTTGTTGGTGTTTTTCAATGTTGAGGTTGTTGTTGAATTTGTTGGTGTTTTTCAATGTTGAGGTTGTTGTTGTTTTTCAATGTTGAGGTTGTTGTTGAATTTGTTGGTGTTTTTCAATTTCGAGGTTGTTGTTGAATTTGTTGGTGTTTTTCAATGTTGAGGTTGTTGTTGTTTTTCAATGTTGAGGTTGTTGTTGAATTTGTTGGTGTTTTTCAATTTTGAGGTTGTTGTTGTTTTTCAATGTTGAGGTTGTTGTTGAATTTGTTGGTGTTTTTCCATGTTGAGGTTGTTGTTGTTTTTCAAAGTTGAGGATGATGTTTAATTTGTTGGTGTTTTTCAATGTTGAGGTTGTTGTTGAATTTGTTGGTGTTTTTCATTTTTGAGGTTGATGTTGAATTTGTTGGTGTTTTTCAATGTTGAGGTTGTTGTTGTTTTTCAATGTTGAGGTTGTTGTTGAATTTGTTGGTCTTTTTCAATGTTGAGGTTGTTGTTGAATTTGTTGGTGTTTTTCAATGTTGAGGTTGTTGTTGTTTTTCAATATTGAGGTTGTTGTTGAATTTGTTTGTGTTTTTCAATGTTGAGGTTGGTGTTGAATTTGTTGGTATTTTTCAATGTTGAGGTTGTTGTTGTTTTTCAATGTTGAGGTTGTTGTTGTTTTTCAATGTTGAGGTTGTTGTTGAATTTGTTGGTCTTTTTCAATGTTGAGGTTGTTGTTGAATTTGTTGGTGTTTTTCAATGTTGAGGTTGTTGTTGTTTTTCAATATTGAGGTTGTTTTTGAATTTGTTTGTGTTTTTCAATGTTGAGGTTGGTGTTGAATTTGTTGGTATTTTTCAATGTTGAGGTTGTTGTTGTTTTTCAATGTTGAGGTTGTTTTTGAATTTGTTGGTGTTTTTCAATGTTGAGGTTGTTGTTGTTTTTCAATGTTGAGGTTGTTGAATTTGTTGGTGTTTTTCAATGTTGAGGTTGTTGTTGTTTTTCAATGTTGAGGTTGTTGTTGAATTTGTTGGTGTTTTTCAATTTTGAGGTTGTTGTTGTTTTTCAATGTTGAGGTTGTTGTTGAATTTGTTGGTGTTTTTCCATGTTGAGGTTGTTGTTGTTTTTCAAGTTTGAGGTTGTTGTTAAATTTGTTGGTGTTTTTCAATGTTGAGGTTGTTGTTGAATTTGTTGGTGTTTTTCATTGTTGAGGTTGTTGTTGAATTTGTTGGTGTTTTTCAATGTTGAGGTTGTTGTTGTTTTTCAATGTTGAGGTTGTTGTTGAATTTGTTGGTGTTTTTCAATGTTGAGGTTGTGGTTGTTTTTCAATGTTGAGGTTGTTGTTGAATTTGTTGGTGTTTTTCAATTTCGAGGTTGTTGTTGAATTTGTTGGTGTTTTTCAATGTTGAAGTTGTTGTTGAATTTGTTGGTGTTTTTCAATGTTGAGGTTGTTGTTGTTTTTCAATGTTGAGGTTGTTGTTGAATTTGTTGGTGTTTTTCAATGTTGAGGTTGTTGTTGTTTTTCAATGTTGAGGTTGTTGTTGTTTTTCGATGTTGAGGTTGTGGTTGAATTTGTTGGTGTTTTTCAATGTTGAGGTTGTTGTTGAATTTGTTGGTGTTTTTCAATGTTGAGGTTGTTGTTGTTTTTCAATGTTGAGGTTGTTGCTGAATTTGTTGGTGTTTTTCAATGTTGAGGTTGTTGTTGTTTTTCAATTTCGAGGTTGTTGTTGAATTTGTTGGGGTTCTTCAATGTTGAAGTTGTTGTTGAATTTGTTGGTGTTTTTCAATGTTGAGGTTGTTGTTGTTTTTCAATGTTGAGGTTGTTGTTGAATTTGTCGGTGTTTTTCAATGTCGAGGTTGTTGTTGAATTTGTTGGTTTTTTTCAATGTTGAAGTTGTTGTTGTATTTGTTGGTGTTTTTCAATGTTGAGGTTGTTGTTGTTTTTCAATGTTGAGGTTGTTGTTGAATTTGTTGGTGTTTTTCAATTTTGAGGTTGTTGTTGTTTTTCAATGTTGAGGTTGTTGTTGAATTTGTTGGTGTTTTTCCATGTTGAGGTTGTTGTTGTTTTTCAAAGTTGAGGTTGATGTTTAATTTGTTGGTGTTTTTCAATGTTGAGGTTGTTGTTGAATTTGTTGGTGTTTTTCATTTTTGAGGTTGTTGTTGAATTTGTTGGTGTTTTTCAATGTTGAGGTTGTTGTTGTTTTTCAATGTTGAGGTTGTTGTTGAATTTGTTGGTCTTTTTCAATGTTGAGGTTGTTGTTGAATTTGTTGGTGTTTTTCAATGTTGAGGTTGTTGTTGTTTTTCAATATTGAGGTTGTTGTTGAATTTGCTTGTGTTTTTCAATGTTGAGGTTGGTGTTGAATTTGTTGGTATTTTTCAATGTTGAGGTTGTTGTTGTTTTTCAATGTTGAGGTTGTTTTTGAATTTGTTGGTGTTTTTCAATGTTGAGGTTGTTGTTGTTTTTCAATGTTGAGGTTGTTGAATTTGTTGTTGTTTTTCAATGTTGAGGTTGTTGTTGAATTTGTTGGTGTTTTTCAATTTCGAGGTTGTTGTTGAATTTGTTGGTGTTTTTCAATGTTGAAGTTGTTGTTGAATTTGTTGGTGTTTCTCAATGTTGAGGTTGTAGTTGTTTTTCAATGATGAGGTTGCTGTTGAATTTGTTGGTGTTTTTCAATGTTGAGGTTGTTGTTGTTTTTCAATGTTGAGGTTGTTGTTGTTTTTCAATGTTGAGGTTGTTGTTGAATTTGTTGGTGTTTTTCAATGCTGAGGTTGTTGTTGAATTTGTTGCTGTTTTTCAATTTTGAGGTTGTTGTTGTTTTTCAATGTTGAGGTTGTTGTTGTATTTGTTGGTGTTTTTCAATGTTGAGGTTGCTGTAGTTTTTCAATGTTGAGGTTGTTGTTGAATTTTTTCGTGTTTTTCAATGTTGAAGTTGTTGTTGAATTTGTATGTGTTTTTCAATGTTGAGGTTGTTGTTGAATTTGTTGGTGTTTTTCAATGTTGAGGTTGTTGTTGTTTTTAAATGTTGAGGTTGTTTTTGAATTTGTTGGTGTTTTTCAATTTTGAGGTTATTGTTGTTTTTCAATGTTGAGGTTGTTGTTGAATTTGTTGGTGTTTTTCCATGTTGAGGTTGTTGTTGTTTTTCAGGTTTGAGGTTGTTGTTAAATTTGTTGGTGTTTTTCAATGTTGAGGTTGTTGTTGAATTTGTTGGTGTTTTTCATTGTTGAGGTTCTTGTTGAATTTGTTGGTGTTTTTCAATGTTGAGGTTGTTGTTGTTTTTCAATGTTGAGGTTGTTGTTGAATTTGTTGGTGTTTTTCAATGTTGAGGTTGTTGTTGTTTTTCAATGTTGAGGTTGTTGTTGAATTTGTTGGTGTTTTTCAATTTCGAGGTTGTTGTTGAATTTGTTGGTGTTTTTCAATGTTGAAGTTGTTCTTGAATTTGTTGGTGTTTTTCAATGTTGAGGTTGTTGTTGTTTTTCAATGTTGAGGTTGTTGTTGAATTTGTTGGTGTTTTTCAATGTTGTGGTTGTTGTTGTTTTTCAATGTTGAGGTTGTTGTTGTTTTTCGATGTTGAGGTTGTTGTTGAATTTGTTGGTGTTTTTCAATGTTGAGGTTGTTGTTGAATTTGTTGGTGTTTTTCAATGTTGAGGTTGTTGTTGTTTTTCAATGTTGAGGTTGTTGTTGAATTTGTTGGTGTTTTTCAATTTCGAGGTTGTTGTTGAATTTGTTGGTGTTTTTCAATGTTGAGGTTGTTGTTGTTTTTCAATGTTGAGGTTGTTGTTGAATTTGTTGGTGTTTTTCAATTTTGAGGTTGTTGTTGTTTTTCAATGTTGAGGTTGTTGTTGAATTTGTTGGTGTTTTTCCATGTTGAGGTTGTTGTTGTTTTTCAAAGTTGAGGATGATGTTTAATTTGTTGGTGTTTTTCAATGTTGAGGTTGTTGTTGAATTTGTTGGTGTTTTTCATTTTTGAGGTTGATGTTGAATTTGTTGGTGTTTTTCAATGTTGAGGTTGTTGTTGTTTTTCAATGTTGAGGTTGTTGTTGAATTTGTTGGTCTTTTTCAATGTTGAGGTTGTTGTTGAATTTGTTGGTGTTTTTCAATGTTGAGGTTGTTGTTGTTTTTCAATATTGAGGTTGTTGTTGAATTTGTTTGTGTTTTTCAATGTTGAGGTTGGTGTTGAATTTGTTGGTATTTTTCAATGTTGAGGTTGTTGTTGTTTTTCAATGTTGAGGTTGTTTTTGAATTTGTTGGTGTTTTTCAATGTTGAGGTTGTTGTTGTTTTTCAATGTTGAGGTTGTTGAATTTGTTGGTGTTTTTCAATGTTGAGGTTGTTGTTGTTTTTCAATGTTGAGGTTGTTGTTGAATTTGTTGGTGTTTTTCAATTTTGAGGTTGTTGTTGTTTTTCAATGTTGAGGTTGCTGTTGAATTTGTTGGTGTTTTTCCATGTTGAGGTTGTTGTTGTTTTTCAAGTTTGAGTTTGTTGTTAAATTTGTTGGTGTTTTTCAATGTTGAGGTTGTTGTTGAATTTGTTGGTGTTTTTCATTGTTGAGGTTGTTGTTGAATTTGTTGGTGTTTTTCAATGTTGAGGTTGTTGTTGTTTTTCAATGTTGAGGTTGTTGTTGAATTTGTTGGTGTTTTTCAATGTTGAGGTTGTGGTTGTTTTTCAATGTTGAGGTTGTTGTTGAATTTGTTGGTGTTTTTCAATTTCGAGGTTGTTGTTGAATTTGTTGGTGTTTTTCAATGTTGAAGTTGTTGTTGAATTTGTTGGTGTTTTTCAATGTTGAGGTTGTTGTTGTTTTTCAATGTTGAGGTTGTTGTTGAATTTGTTGGTGTTTTTCAATGTTGAGGTTGTTGTTGTTTTTCAATGTTGAGGTTGTTGTTGTTTTTCGATGTTGAGGTTGTGGTTGAATTTGTTGGTGTTTTTCAATGTTGAGGTTGTTGTTGAATTTGTTGGTGTTTTTCAATGTTGAGGTTGTTGTTGTTTTTCAATGTTGAGGTTGTTGCTGAATTTGTTGGTGTTTTTCAATGTTGAGGTTGTTGTTGTTTTTCAATTTCGAGGTTGTTGTTGAATTTGTTGGGGTTCTTCAATGTTGAAGTTGTTGTTGAATTTGTTGGTGTTTTTCAATGTTGAGGTTGTTGTTGTTTTTCAATGTTGAGGTTGTTGTTGAATTTGTCGGTGTTTTTCAATGTCGAGGTTGTTGTTGAATTTGTTGGTTTTTTTCAATGTTGAAGTTGTTGTTGTATTTGTTGGTGTTTTTCAATGTTGAGGTTGTTGTTGTTTTTCAATGTTGAGGTTGTTGTTGAATTTGTTGGTGTTTTTCAATTTTAAGGTTGTTGTTGTTTTTCAATGTTGAGGTTGTTGTTGAATTTGTTGGTGTTTTTCCATGTTGAGGTTGTTGTTGTTTTTCAAAGTTGAGGTTGATGTTTAATTTGTTGGTGTTTTTCAATGTTGAGGTTGTTGTTGAATTTGTTGGTGTTTTTCATTTTTGAGGTTGTTGTTGAATTTGTTGGTGTTTTTCAATGTTGAGGTTGTTGTTGTTTTTCAATGTTGAGGTTGTTGTTGAATTTGTTGGTCTTTTTCAATGTTGAGGTTGTTGTTGAATTTGTTGGTGTTTTTCAATGTTGAGGTTGTTGTTGTTTTTCAATATTGAGGTTGTTGTTGAATTTGCTTGTGTTTTTCAATGTTGAGGTTGGTGTTGAATTTGTTGGTATTTTTCAATGTTGAGGTTGTTGTTGTTTTTCAATGTTGAGGTTGTTTTTGAATTTGTTGGTGTTTTTCAATGTTGAGGTTGTTGTTGTTTTTCAATGTTGAGGTTGTTGAATTTGTTGTTGTTTTTCAATGTTGAGGTTGTTGTTGAATTTGTTGGTGTTTTTCAATTTCGAGGTTGTTGTTGAATTTGTTGGTGTTTTTCAATGTTGAAGTTGTTGTTGAATTTGTTGGTGTTTCTCAATGTTGAGGTTGTAGTTGTTTTTCAATGATGAGGTTGCTGTTGAATTTGTTGGTGTTTTTCAATGTTGAGGTTGTTGTTGTTTTTCAATGTTGAGGTTGTTGTTGTTTTTCAATGTTGAGGTTGTTGTTGAATTTGTTGGTGTTTTTCAATGCTGAGGTTGTTGTTGAATTTGTTGCTGTTTTTCAATTTTGAGGTTGTTGTTGTTTTTCAATGTTGAGGTTGTTGTTGTATTTGTTGGTGTTTTTAAATGTTGAGGTTGCTGTAGTTTTTCAATGTTGAGGTTGTTGTTGAATTTTTTCGTGTTTTTCAATGTTGAAGTTGTTGTTGAATTTGTATGTGTTTTTCAATGTTGAGGTTGTTGTTGAATTTGTTGGTGTTTTTCAATGTTGAGGTTGTTGTTGTTTTTAAATGTTGAGGTTGTTTTTGAATTTGTTGGTGTTTTTCAATTTTGAGGTTATTGTTGTTTTTCAATGTTGAGGTTGTTGTTGAATTTGTTGGTGTTTTTCCATGTTGAGGTTGTTGTTGTTTTTCAGGTTTGAGGTTGTTGTTAAATTTGTTGGTGTTTTTCAATGTTGAGGTTGTTGTTGAATTTGTTGGTGTTTTTCATTGTTGAGGTTCTTGTTGAATTTGTTGGTGTTTTTCAATGTTGAGGTTGTTGTTGTTTTTCAATGTTGAGGTTGTTGTTGAATTTGTTGGTGTTTTTCAATGTTGAGGTTGTTGTTGTTTTTCAATGTTGAGGTTGTTGTTGAATTTGTTGGTGTTTTTCAATTTCGAGGATGTTGTTGAATTTGTTGGTGTTTTTCAATGTTGAAGTTGTTCTTGAATTTGTTGGTGTTTTTCAATGTTGAGGTTGTTGTTGTTTTTCAATGTTGAGGTTGTTGTTGAATTTGTTGGTGTTTTTCAATGTTGTGGTTGTTGTTGTTTTTCAATGTTGAGGTTGTTGTTGTTTTTCGATGTTGAGGTTGTTGTTGAATTTGTTGGTGTTTTTCAATGTTGAGGTTGTTGTTGAATTTGTTGGTGTTTTTCAATGTTGAGGTTGTTGTTGTTTTTCAATGTTGAGGTTGTTGTTGAATTTGTTGGTGTTTTTCAATTTCGAGGTTGTTGTTGAATTTGTTGGTGTTTTTCAATGTTGAGGTTGTTGTTGTTTTTCAATGTTGAGGTTGTTGTTGAATTTGTTGGTGTTTTTCAATTTTGAGGTTGTTGTTGTTTTTCAATGTTGAGGTTGTTGTTGAATTTGTTGGTGTTTTTCCATGTTGAGGTTGTTGTTGTTTTTCAAAGTTGAGGTTGATGTTTAATTTGTTGGTGTTTTTCAATGTTGAGGTTGTTGTTGAATTTGTTGGTGTTTTTCATTTTTGAGGTTGATGTTGAATTTGTTGGTGTTTTTCAATGTTGAGGTTGTTGTTCTTTTTCAATGTTGAGGTTGTTGTTGAATTTGTTGGTCTTTTTCAATGTTGAGGTTGTTGTTGAATTTGTTGGTGTTTTTCAATGTTGAGGTTGTTGTTGTTTTTCAATATTGAGGTTGTTGTTGAATTTGTTTGTGTTTTTCAATGTTGAGGTTGGTGTTGAATTTGTTGGTATTTTTCAATGTTGAGGTTGTTGTTGTTTTTCAATGTTGAGGATGTTTTTGAATTTGTTGGTGTTTTTCAATGTTGAGGTTGTTGTTGTTTTTCAATGTTGAGGTTGTTGAATTTGTTGGTGTTTTTCAATGTTGAGGTTGTTGTTGTTTTTCAATGTTGAGGTTGTTGTTGAATTTGTTGGTGTTTTTCAATTTCGAGGTTGTTGTTGAATTTGTTGGTGTTTTTCAATGTTGAAGTTGTTGTTGAATTTGTTGGTGTTTTTCAATGTTGAGGTTGTTGTTGAATTTGTTGGTGTTTTTCATTGTTGAGGTTCTTGTTGAATTTGTTGGTGTTTTTCAATGTTGAGGTTGTTGTTGTTTTTCAATGTTGAGGTTGTTGTTGAATTTGTTGGTGTTTTTCAATGTTGAGGTTGTTGTTGTTTTTCAATGTTGAGGTTGTTGTTGAATTTGTTGGTGTTTTTCAATTTCGAGGTTGTTGTTGAATTTGTTGGTGTTTTTCAATGTTGAAGTTGTTCTTGAATTTGTTGGTGTTTTTCAATGTTGAGGTTGTTGTTGTTTTTCAATGTTGAGGTTGTTGTTGAATTTGTTGGTGTTTTTCAATGTTGTGGTTGTTGTTGTTTTTCAATGTTGAGGTTGTTCTTGTTTTTCGATGTTGAGGTTGTTGTTGAATTTGTTGGTGTTTTTCAATGTTGAGGTTGTTGTTGAATTTGTTGGTGTTTTTCAATGTTGAGGTTGTTGTTGTTTTTCAATGTTGAGGTTGTTGTTGAATTTGTTGGTGTTTTTCAATTTCGAGGTTGTTGTTGAATTTGTTGGTGTTTTTCAATGTTGAGGTTGTTGTTGTTTTTCAATGTTGAGGTTGTTGTTGAATTTGTTGGTGTTTTTCAATTTTGAGGTTGTTGTTGTTTTTCAATGTTGAGGTTGTTGTTGAATTTGTTGGTGTTTTTCCATGTTGAGGTTGTTGTTGTTTTTCAAAGTTGAGGTTGATTTTTAATTTGTTGGTGTTTTTCAATGTTGAGGTTGTTGTTGAATTTGTTGGTGTTTTTCATTTTTGAGGTTGATGTTGAATTTGTTGGTGTTTTTCAATGTTGAGGTTGTTGTTGTTTTTCAATGTTGAGGTTGTTGTTGAATTTGTTGGTCTTTTTCAATGTTGAGGTTGTTGTTGAATTTCTTGGTGTTTTTCAATGTTGAGGTTGTTGTTGTTTTTCAATATTGAGGTTGTTTTTGAATTTGTTTGTGTTTTTCAATGTTGAGGTTGGTGTTGAATTTGTTGGCATTTTTCAATGTTGAGGTTGTTGTTGTTTTTCAATGTTGAGGTTGTTTTTGAATTTGTTGGTGTTTTTCAATGTTGAGGTTGTTGTTGTTTTTCAATGTTGAGGTTGTTGAATTTGTTGGTGTTTTTCAATGTTGAGGTTGTTGTTGTTTTTCAATGTTGAGGTTGTTGTTGAATTTGTTGGTGTTTTTCAATTTCGAGGTTGTTGTTGAATTTGTTGGTGTTTTTCAATGTTGAAGTTGTTGTTGAATTTGTTGGTGTTTTTCAATGTTGAGGTTGTAGTTGTTTTTCAATGATGAGGTTGCTGTTGAATTTGGTGGTGTTTTTCAATGTTGAGGTTGTTGTTGTTTTTCAATGTTGAGGTTGTTGTTGTTTTTCAATGTTGAGGTTGTTGTTGAATTTGTTGGTGTTTTTCAATGCTGAGGTTGTTGTTGAATTTGTTGCTGTTTTTCAATTTTGAGGTTGTTGTTGTTTTTCAATGTTGAGGTTGTTGTTGTATTTGTTGGTGTTTTTCAATGTTGAGGTTGCTGTAGTTTTTCAATGTTGAGGTTGTTGTTGAATTTTTTCGTGTTTTTCAATGTTGAAGTTGTTGTTGAATTTGTATGTGTTTTTCAATGTTGAGGTTGTTGTTGAATTTGTTGGTGTTTTTCAATGTTGAGGTTGTTGTTGTTTTTAAATGTTGAGGTTGTTTTTGAATTTGTTGGTGTTTTTCAATTTTGAGGTTATTGTTGTTTTTCAATGTTGAGGTTGTTGTTGAATTTGTTGGTGTTTTTCCATGTTGAGGTTGTTGTTGTTTTTCAGGTTTGAGGTTGTTGTTAAATTTGTTGGTGTTTTTCAATGTTGAGGTTGTTGTTGAATTTGTTGGTGTTTTTCATTGTTGAGGTTCTTGTTGAATTTGTTGGTGTTTTTCAATGTTGAGGTTGTTGTTGTTTTTCAATGTTGAGGTTGTTGTTGAATTTGTTGGTGTTTTTCAATGTTGAGGTTGTTGTTGTTTTTCAATGTTGAGGTTGTTGTTGAATTTGTTGGTGTTTTTCAATTTCGAGGTTGTTGTTGAATTTGTTGGTGTTTTTCAATGTTGAAGTTGTTCTTGAATTTGTTGGTGTTTTTCAATGTTGAGGTTGTTGTTGTTTTTCAATGTTGAGGTTGTTGTTGAATTTGTTGGTGTTTTTCAATGTTGTGGTTGTTGTTGTTTTTCAATGTTGAGGTTGTTGTTGTTTTTCGATGTTGAGGTTGTTGTTGAATTTGTTGGTGTTTTTCAATGTTGAGGTTGTTGTTGAATTTGTTGGTGTTTTTCAATGTTGAGGTTGTTGTTGTTTTTCAATGTTGAGGTTGTTGTTGAATTTGTTGGTGTTTTTCAATTTCGAGGTTGTTGTTGAATTTGTTGGTGTTTTTCAATGTTGAGGTTGTTGTTGTTTTTCAATGTTGAGGTTGTTGTTGAATTTGTTGGTGTTTTTCAATTTTGAGGTTGTTGTTGTTTTTCAATGTTGAGGTTGTTGTTGAATTTGTTGGTGTTTTTCCATGTTGAGGTTGTTGTTGTTTTTCAAAGTTGAGGATGATGTTTAATTTGTTGGTGTTTTTCAATGTTGAGGTTGTTGTTGAATTTGTTGGTGTTTTTCATTTTTGAGGTTGATGTTGAATTTGTTGGTGTTTTTCAATGTTGAGGTTGTTGTTGTTTTTCAATGTTGAGGTTGTTGTTGAATTTGTTGGTCTTTTTCAATGTTGAGGTTGTTGTTGAATTTGTTGGTGTTTTTCAATGTTGAGGTTGTTGTTGTTTTTCAATATTGAGGTTGTTGTTGAATTTGTTTGTGTTTTTCAATGTTGAGGTTGGTGTTGAATTTGTTGGTATTTTTCAATGTTGAGGTTGTTGTTGTTTTTCAATGTTGAGGTTGTTTTTGAATTTGTTGGTGTTTTTCAATGTTGAGGTTGTTGTTGTTTTTCAATGTTGAGGTTGTTGAATTTGTTGGTGTTTTTCAATGTTGAGGTTGTTGTTGTTTTTCAATGTTGAGGTTGTTGTTGAATTTGTTGGTGTTTTTCAATTTTGAGGTTGTTGTTGTTTTTCAATGTTGAGGTTGCTGTTGAATTTGTTGGTGTTTTTCCATGTTGAGGTTGTTGTTGTTTTTCAAGTTTGAGTTTGTTGTTAAATTTGTTGGTGTTTTTCAATGTTGAGGTTGTTGTTGAATTTGTTGGTGTTTTTCATTGTTGAGGTTGTTGTTGAATTTGTTGGTGTTTTTCAATGTTGAGGTTGTTGTTGTTTTTCAATGTTGAGGTTGTTGTTGAATTTGTTGGTGTTTTTCAATGTTGAGGTTGTGGTTGTTTTTCAATGTTGAGGTTGTTGTTGAATTTGTTGGTGTTTTTCAATTTCGAGGTTGTTGTTGAATTTGTTGGTGTTTTTCAATGTTGAAGTTGTTGTTGAATTTGTTGGTGTTTTTCAATGTTGAGGTTGTTGTTGTTTTTCAATGTTGAGGTTGTTGTTGAATTTGTTGGTGTTTTTCAATGTTGAGGTTGTTGTTGTTTTTCAATGTTGAGGTTGTTGTTGTTTTTCGATGTTGAGGTTGTGGTTGAATTTGTTGGTGTTTTTCAATGTTGAGGTTGTTGTTGAATTTGTTGGTGTTTTTCAATGTTGAGGTTGTTGTTGTTTTTCAATGTTGAGGTTGTTGCTGAATTTGTTGGTGTTTTTCAATGTTGAGGTTGTTGTTGTTTTTCAATTTCGAGGTTGTTGTTGAATTTGTTGGGGTTCTTCAATGTTGAAGTTGTTGTTGAATTTGTTGGTGTTTTTCAATGTTGAGGTTGTTGTTGTTTTTCAATGTTGAGGTTGTTGTTGAATTTGTCGGTGTTTTTCAATGTCGAGGTTGTTGTTGAATTTGTTGGTTTTTTTCAATGTTGAAGTTGTTGTTGTATTTGTTGGTGTTTTTCAATGTTGAGGTTGTTGTTGTTTTTCAATGTTGAGGTTGTTGTTGAATTTGTTGGTGTTTTTCAATTTTGAGGTTGTTGTTGTTTTTCAATGTTGAGGTTGTTGTTGAATTTGTTGGTGTTTTTCCATGTTGAGGTTGTTGTTGTTTTTCAAAGTTGAGGTTGATGTTTAATTTGTTGGTGTTTTTCAATGTTGAGGTTGTTGTTGAATTTGTTGGTGTTTTTCATTTTTGAGGTTGTTGTTGAATTTGTTGGTGTTTTTCAATGTTGAGGTTGTTGTTGTTTTTCAATGTTGAGGTTGTTGTTGAATTTGTTGGTCTTTTTCAATGTTGAGGTTGTTGTTGAATTTGTTGGTGTTTTTCAATGTTGAGGTTGTTGTTGTTTTTCAATATTGAGGTTGTTGTTGAATTTGCTTGTGTTTTTCAATGTTGAGGTTGGTGTTGAATTTGTTGGTATTTTTCAATGTTGAGGTTGTTGTTGTTTTTCAATGTTGAGGTTGTTTTTGAATTTGTTGGTGTTTTTCAATGTTGAGGTTGTTGTTGTTTTTCAATGTTGAGGTTGTTGAATTTGTTGTTGTTTTTCAATGTTGAGGTTGTTGTTGAATTTGTTGGTGTTTTTCAATTTCGAGGTTGTTGTTGAATTTGTTGGTGTTTTTCAATGTTGAAGTTGTTGTTGAATTTGTTGGTGTTTCTCAATGTTGAGGTTGTAGTTGTTTTTCAATGATGAGGTTGCTGTTGAATTTGTTGGTGTTTTTCAATGTTGAGGTTGTTGTTGTTTTTCAATGTTGAGGTTGTTGTTGTTTTTCAATGTTGAGGTTGTTGTTGAATTTGTTGGTGTTTTTCAATGCTGAGGTTGTTGTTGAATTTGTTGCTGTTTTTCAATTTTGAGGTTGTTGTTGTTTTTCAATGTTGAGGTTGTTGTTGTATTTGTTGGTGTTTTTAAATGTTGAGGTTGCTGTAGTTTTTCAATGTTGAGGTTGTTGTTGAATTTTTTCGTGTTTTTCAATGTTGAAGTTGTTGTTGAATTTGTATGTGTTTTTCAATGTTGAGGTTGTTGTTGAATTTGTTGGTGTTTTTCAATGTTGAGGTTGT
This sequence comes from Isurus oxyrinchus, assembly GCA_026770705.1. Classification (NCBI taxonomy): domain Eukaryota; kingdom Metazoa; phylum Chordata; class Chondrichthyes; order Lamniformes; family Lamnidae; genus Isurus; species Isurus oxyrinchus. The sequence continues at coordinate 1,344,685 of JANJGN010000106.1, forward strand.
TGTTGTTTTTAAATGTTGAGGTTGTTTTTGAATTTGTTGGTGTTTTTCAATTTTGAGGTTATTGTTGTTTTTCAATGTTGAGGTTGTTGTTGAATTTGTTGGTGTTTTTCCATGTTGAGGTTGTTGTTGTTTTTCAGGTTTGAGGTTGTTGTTAAATTTGTTGGTGTTTTTCAATGTTGAGGTTGTTGTTGAATTTGTTGGTGTTTTTCATTGTTGAGGTTCTTGTTGAATTTGTTGGTGTTTTTCAATGTTGAGGTTGTTGTTGTTTTTCAATGTTGAGGTTGTTGTTGAATTTGTTGGTGTTTTTCAATGTTGAGGTTGTTGTTGTTTTTCAATGTTGAGGTTGTTGTTGAATTTGTTGGTGTTTTTCAATTTCGAGGATGTTGTTGAATTTGTTGGTGTTTTTCAATGTTGAAGTTGTTCTTGAATTTGTTGGTGTTTTTCAATGTTGAGGTTGTTGTTGTTTTTCAATGTTGAGGTTGTTGTTGAATTTGTTGGTGTTTTTCAATGTTGTGGTTGTTGTTGTTTTTCAATGTTGAGGTTGTTGTTGTTTTTCGATGTTGAGGTTGTTGTTGAATTTGTTGGTGTTTTTCAATGTTGAGGTTGTTGTTGAATTTGTTGGTGTTTTTCAATGTTGAGGTTGTTGTTGTTTTTCAATGTTGAGGTTGTTGTTGAATTTGTTGGTGTTTTTCAATTTCGAGGTTGTTGTTGAATTTGTTGGTGTTTTTCAATGTTGAGGTTGTTGTTGTTTTTCAATGTTGAGGTTGTTGTTGAATTTGTTGGTGTTTTTCAATTTTGAGGTTGTTGTTGTTTTTCAATGTTGAGGTTGTTGTTGAATTTGTTGGTGTTTTTCCATGTTGAGGTTGTTGTTGTTTTTCAAAGTTGAGGTTGATGTTTAATTTGTTGGTGTTTTTCAATGTTGAGGTTGTTGTTGAATTTGTTGGTGTTTTTCATTTTTGAGGTTGATGTTGAATTTGTTGGTGTTTTTCAATGTTGAGGTTGTTGTTCTTTTTCAATGTTGAGGTTGTTGTTGAATTTGTTGGTCTTTTTCAATGTTGAGGTTGTTGTTGAATTTGTTGGTGTTTTTCAATGTTGAGGTTGTTGTTGTTTTTCAATATTGAGGTTGTTGTTGAATTTGTTTGTGTTTTTCAATGTTGAGGTTGGTGTTGAATTTGTTGGTATTTTTCAATGTTGAGGTTGTTGTTGTTTTTCAATGTTGAGGATGTTTTTGAATTTGTTGGTGTTTTTCAATGTTGAGGTTGTTGTTGTTTTTCAATGTTGAGGTTGTTGAATTTGTTGGTGTTTTTCAATGTTGAGGTTGTTGTTGTTTTTCAATGTTGAGGTTGTTGTTGAATTTGTTGGTGTTTTTCAATTTCGAGGTTGTTGTTGAATTTGTTGGTGTTTTTCAATGTTGAAGTTGTTGTTGAATTTGTTGGTGTTTTTCAATGTTGAGGTTGTTGTTGAATTTGTTGGTGTTTTTCATTGTTGAGGTTCTTGTTGAATTTGTTGGTGTTTTTCAATGTTGAGGTTGTTGTTGTTTTTCAATGTTGAGGTTGTTGTTGAATTTGTTGGTGTTTTTCAATGTTGAGGTTGTTGTTGTTTTTCAATGTTGAGGTTGTTGTTGAATTTGTTGGTGTTTTTCAATTTCGAGGTTGTTGTTGAATTTGTTGGTGTTTTTCAATGTTGAAGTTGTTCTTGAATTTGTTGGTGTTTTTCAATGTTGAGGTTGTTGTTGTTTTTCAATGTTGAGGTTGTTGTTGAATTTGTTGGTGTTTTTCAATGTTGTGGTTGTTGTTGTTTTTCAATGTTGAGGTTGTTCTTGTTTTTCGATGTTGAGGTTGTTGTTGAATTTGTTGGTGTTTTTCAATGTTGAGGTTGTTGTTGAATTTGTTGGTGTTTTTCAATGTTGAGGTTGTTGTTGTTTTTCAATGTTGAGGTTGTTGTTGAATTTGTTGGTGTTTTTCAATTTCGAGGTTGTTGTTGAATTTGTTGGTGTTTTTCAATGTTGAGGTTGTTGTTGTTTTTCAATGTTGAGGTTGTTGTTGAATTTGTTGGTGTTTTTCAATTTTGAGGTTGTTGTTGTTTTTCAATGTTGAGGTTGTTGTTGAATTTGTTGGTGTTTTTCCATGTTGAGGTTGTTGTTGTTTTTCAAAGTTGAGGTTGATTTTTAATTTGTTGGTGTTTTTCAATGTTGAGGTTGTTGTTGAATTTGTTGGTGTTTTTCATTTTTGAGGTTGATGTTGAATTTGTTGGTGTTTTTCAATGTTGAGGTTGTTGTTGTTTTTCAATGTTGAGGTTGTTGTTGAATTTGTTGGTCTTTTTCAATGTTGAGGTTGTTGTTGAATTTCTTGGTGTTTTTCAATGTTGAGGTTGTTGTTGTTTTTCAATATTGAGGTTGTTTTTGAATTTGTTTGTGTTTTTCAATGTTGAGGTTGGTGTTGAATTTGTTGGCATTTTTCAATGTTGAGGTTGTTGTTGTTTTTCAATGTTGAGGTTGTTTTTGAATTTGTTGGTGTTTTTCAATGTTGAGGTTGTTGTTGTTTTTCAATGTTGAGGTTGTTGAATTTGTTGGTGTTTTTCAATGTTGAGGTTGTTGTTGTTTTTCAATGTTGAGGTTGTTGTTGAATTTGTTGGTGTTTTTCAATTTCGAGGTTGTTGTTGAATTTGTTGGTGTTTTTCAATGTTGAAGTTGTTGTTGAATTTGTTGGTGTTTTTCAATGTTGAGGTTGTAGTTGTTTTTCAATGATGAGGTTGCTGTTGAATTTGGTGGTGTTTTTCAATGTTGAGGTTGTTGTTGTTTTTCAATGTTGAGGTTGTTGTTGTTTTTCAATGTTGAGGTTGTTGTTGAATTTGTTGGTGTTTTTCAATGCTGAGGTTGTTGTTGAATTTGTTGCTGTCTTTCAATGTTGAGGTTGTTGTTGTTTTTCAAGGTTGAGGTTGTTGTTGTATTTGTTGGTGTTTTTCAATGTTGAGGTTGCTGTAGTTTTTCAATGTTGAGGTTGTTGTTGAATTTTTTGGTGTTTTTCAATGTTGAAGTTGTTGTTGAATTTGTATGTGTTTTTCAATGTTTAGGTTGTTGTTGAATTTGTTGTTGTTTTTCAATGTTGAGGTTGTTGTTGTTTTTAAATGTTGAGGTTGTTTTTGAATTTGTTGGTGTTTTTCAATTTTGAGGTTGTTGTTGTTTTTCAATGTTGAGGTTGTTGTTGAATTTTTTGGTGTTTTTCCATGTTGAGGTTGTTGTTGTTTTTCAAGTTTGAGGTTGTTGTTAAATTTGTTGGTGTTTTTCAATGTTGAGGTTGTTGTTGAATTTGTTGGTGTTTTTCATTGTTGAGGTTGTTGTTGAATTTGTTGGTGTTTTTCAATGTTGAGGTTGTTGTTGTTTTTCAATGTTGAGGTTGTTGTTGAATTTGTTGGTGTTTTTCAATGTTGAGGTTGTTGTTGTTTTTCAATGTTGAGGTTGTTGTTGAATTTGTTGGTGTTCTTCAATTTCGAGGTTGTTGTTGAATTTGTTGGTGTTTTTCAATGTTGAGGTTGTTGTTGTTTTTCAATGTTGAGGTTGTTGCTGAATTTCTTGGTGTTTTTCAAAGTTGAGGTTGTTGTTGTTTTTCAATGTTGAGGTTGTTGTTGAATTTGTTGGTGTTTTTCAATTTCGAGGTTGTTGTTGAATTTGTTGGTGTTTTTCAATGTTGAGGTTGTTGTTGTTTTTCAATGTTGAGGTTGTTGTTGAATTTGTTGGTGTTTTTCAATTTTGAGGTTGTTGTTGTTTTTCAATGTTGAGGTTGTTGTTGAATTTGTTGGCGTTTTTCCATGTTGAGGTTGTTGTTGTTTTTCAAAGTTGAGGTTGATGTTTAATTTGTTGGTGTTTTTCAATGTTGAGGTTGTTGTTGAATTTGTTGGTGTTTTTCATTTTTGAGGTTGTTGTTGAATTTGTTGGTGTTTTTCAATGTTGAGGTTGTTGTTGTTTTTCAATGTTGAGGTTGTTGTTGAATTTGTTGGTCTTTTTCAATGTTGAGGTTGTTGTTGAATTTGTTGGTGTTTTTCAATGTTGAGGTTGTTGTTGTTTTTCAATATTGAGGTTGTTTTTGAATTTGTTTGTGTTTTTCAATGTTGAGGTTGGTGTTGAATTTGTTGGTATTTTTCAATGTTGAGGTTGTTGTTGTTTTTCAATGTTGAGGTTGTTTTTGAATTTGTTGGTGTTTTTCAATGTTGAGGTTGTTGTTGTTTTTCAATGTTGAGGTTGTTAAATTTGTTGGTGTTTTTAAATGTTGAGGTTGTTGTTGTTTTTCAATGTTGAGGTTGTTGTTGAATTTGTTGGTGTTTTTCAATTTCGAGGTTGTTGTTGAATTTGTTGGTGTTTTTCAATGTTGAAGTTGTTGTTGAATTTGTTGGTGTTTTTCAATGTTGAGGTTGTAGTTGTTTTTCAATGATGAGGTTGCTGTTGAATTAATTGGTGTTTTTCAATGTTGAGGTTGTTGTTGTTTTTCAATGTTGAGGTTGTTGTTGTTTTTCAATGTTGAGGTTGTTGTTGAATTTGTTGGTGTTTTTCAATGCTGAGGTTGTTGTTGAATTTGTTGCTGTCTTTCAATGTTGAGGTTGTTGTTGTTTTTCAATGTTGAAGTTGTTGTTGTATTTGTTGGTGTTTTTCAATGTTGAGGTTGCTGTAGTTTTTCAATGTTGAGGTTGTTGTTGAATTTTTTGGTGTTTTTCAATGTTGAAGTTGTTGTTGAATTTGTATGTGTTTTTCAATGTTGAGGTTGTTGTTGAATTTGTTGTTGTTTTTCAATGTTGAGGTTGTTGTTGTTTTTAAATGTTGAGGTTGTTTTTGAATTTGTTGGTTTTTTCAATTTTGAGGTTGTTGTTGTTTTTCAATGTTGAGGTTGTTGTTGAATTTGTTGGTGTTTTTCCATGTTGAGGTTGTTGTTGTTTTTCAAGTTTGAGGTTGTTGTTAAATTTGTTGGTGTTTTTCAATGTTGAGGTTGTTGTTGAATTTGTTGGTGTTTTTCATTGTTGAGGTTGTTGTTGAATTTGTTGGTGTTTTTCAATGTTGAGGTTGTTGTTGTTTTTCAATGTTGAGGTTGTTGTTGAATTTGTTGGTGTTTTTCAATGTTGAGGTTGTTGTTGTTTTTCAATGTTGAGGTTGTTGTTGAATTTGTTGGTGTTTTTCAATTTCGAGGTTGTGGTTGAATTTGTTGGTGTTTTTCAATGTTGAAGTTGTTCTTGAATTTGTTGGTGTTTTTCAATGTTGAGGTTGTTGTTGTTTTTCAATGTTGAGGTTGTTGTTGAATTTGTTGGTGTTTTTCAATGTTGTGGTTGTTGTTGTTTTTCAATGTTGAGGTTGTTGTTGTTTTTCGATGTTGAGGTTGTTGTTGAAATTGTTGGTGTTTTTAAATGTTGAGGTTGTTGTTGAATTTGTTGGTGTTTTTCAATGTAGAGGTTGTTGTTGTTTTTCAATGTTGAGGTTGTTGCTGAATTTCTTGGTGTTTTTCAATGTTGAGGTTGTTGTTGTTTTTCAATGTTGAGGTTGTTGTTGAATTTGTTGGTGTTTTTCAATTTCGAGGTTGTTGTTGAATTTGTTGGTGTTTTTCAATGTTGAAGTTGTTGTTGAATTTGTTGGTGTTTTTCAATGTTGAGGTTGTTGTTGAATTTGTTGGTGTTTTTCAATGTTGAGGTTGTTGTTGTTTTTCAATGTTGAGGGTGTTGTTGTTTTTCGATGTTGAGGTTGTTGTTGAATTTGTTGGTGTTTTTCAATGTTGAGGTTGTTGTTGTTTTTCAATGTTGAGGTTGTTGTTGTATTTGTTGGTGTTTTTCAATGTTGAGGTTGTTGTAGTTTTTCAATGTTGAGGTTGTTGTTGAATTTGTTGGTGTTTTTCAATGTCGAGGTTGTTGTTGAATTTGTTGGTGTTTTTCAATGTTGAAGTTGTTGTTGAATTTGTTGGTGTTTTTCATTTTTGAGGTTGTTGTTGAATTTGTTGGTGTTTTTCAATGTTGAGGTTGTTGTTGTCTTTAAATGTTGAGGTTGTTGTTGAATTTGTTGGTGTTTTTCAATTTTGAGGTTGTTGTTGTTTTCCAATGTTGAGGTTGTTGTTGAATTTGTTGGTGTTTTTCCATGTTGAGGTTGTTGTTGTTTTTCAAAGTTGAGGTTGTTGTTAAATTTGTTGGTGTTTTTCAATGTTGAGGTTGTTGTTGAATTTGTTGGTGTTTTTCATTGTTGAGGTTGTTGTTGAATTTGTTGGAGTTTTTCAATGTTGAGGTTGTTGTTGTTTTTCAATGTTGAGGTTGTTGTTGAATTTGTTGGTGTTTTTCAATGTTGAGGTTTTTTTTGTTTTTCAATGTTGAGGTTGTTGTTGAATTTGTTGGTGTTTTTCAATTTCGAGGTTGTTGTTGAATTTGTTGGTGTTCTTCAATGTTGAAGTTGTTGTTGAATTTGTTGGTGTTTTTCAATGTTGAGGATGTTGTTGTTTTTCAATGTTGAGGTTGTTGTTGAATTTGTTGGTGTTTTTCAATGTCGAGGTTGTTGTTGAATTTGTTGGTTTTTTTCAATGTTGAAGTTGTTGTTGAATTTGTTGGTGTTTTTCAATGTTGAGGTTGTTCTTGTTTTTCAATGTTGACGTTGTTGTTGAATTTGTTGGTGTTTTTCAATTTTGAGGTTGTTGTTGTTTTTCAATGTTGAGGTTGTTGTTGAATTTGTTGGTGTTTTTCCATGTTGAGGTTGTTGTTGTTTTTCGAAGTTGAGGTTGATGTTTAATTTGTTGGTGTTTTTCAATGTTGAGGTTGTTGTTGAATTTGTTGGTGTTTTTCATTTTTGAGGTTGTTGTTGAATTTGTTGGTGTTTTTCAATGTTGAGGTTGTTGTTGTTTTTCAATGTTGAGGTTGTTGTTGAATTTGTTGGTGTTTTTCAATGTTGAGGTTGTTGTTGAATTTGTTGGTCTTTTTGAAAGTTGAGGTTGTTGTTGTTTTTCAATATTGAGGTTGTTGTTGAATTTGTTTGTGTTTTTCAATGTTGAGGTTGGTGATGAATTTGTTGGTATTTTTCAATGTTGAGGTTGTTGTTGTTTTTCAATGTTGAGGTTGTTTTTGAATGTGTTGGTGTTTTTCAATGTTGAGGTTGTTGTTGTTTTTCAATGTTGAGGTTGTTGAATTTGTTGGTGTTTTTCAATGTTGAGGTTGTTGTTGTTTTTCAATGTAGAGGTTGTTGTTGAATTTGTTGGTGTTTTTCAATGTTGAAGTTGTTGTTGAACTTGTTGGTGTTTTTCAATGTTGAGGTTGTTGTTGTTTTTCAATGTTGAGGTTGTTGTTGAATTTGTTGGTGTTTTTCAATTTCGAGGTTGTTGTTGTTTTTCAATGTTGAGGTTGTTGTTGTTATTCGATGTTGCGGTTGTTGTTGAATTTGTTGGTGTTTTTCAATGTTGAGGTTGTTGTTGTTTTTCAATGTTGAGGTTGTTGTTGAATTTGTTGGTGTTTTTCAATGTTGTGGTTGTTGCTGTTTTTCAATGTTGAGGTTGTTGTTGTTTTTCAAGTTTGAGGTTGTTGTTAAATTTGTTGGTGTTTTTCAATGTTGAGGTTGTTGTTGAATTTGTTGGTGTTTTTCATTGTTGAGGTTGTTGTTGAATTTGTTGGTGTTTTTCAATGTTGAGGTTGTTGTTGTTTTTCAATGTTGAGGTTGTTGTTGAATTTGTTGGTGTTTTTCAATGTTGAGGTTGTTGTTGTTTTTCAATGTTGAGGTTGTTGTTGAATTTGTTGGTGTTTTTCAATTTCGAGGTTGTTGTTGAATTTGTTGGTGTTTTTCAATGTTGAAGTTGTTGTTGAATTTGTTGGTGTTTTTCAATGTTGAGGTTGTTGTTGTTTTTCAATGTTGAGGTTGTTGTTGAATTTGTTGGTGTTTTTCAATGTTGAGGTTGTTGTTGTTTTTCAATGTTGAGGTTGTTGTTGGTTTTCGATGTTGAGGTTGTTGTTGAATTTGTTGGTGTTTTTCAATGTTGAGGTTGTTGTTGAATTTGTTGGTGTTTTTCAATGTTGAGGTTGTTGTTGTTTTTCAATGTTGAGGTTTTTGCTGAATTTGTTGGTGTTTATCAATGTTGAGGTTGTTGTTGTTTTTCAATTTCGAGGTTGTTGTTGAATTTGTTGGTGTTTTTCAATGTTGAGGTTTTTTTTGTTTTTCAATGTTGAGGTTGTTGTTGAATTTGTTGGTGTTTTTCAATTTCGAGGTTGTTGTTGAATTTGTTGGTGTTCTTCAATGTTGAAGTTGTTGTTGAATTTGTTGGTGTTTTTCAATGTTGAGGATGTTGTTGTTTTTCAATGTTGAGGTTGTTGTTGAATTTGTTGGTGTTTTTCAATGTCGAGGTTGTTGTTGAATTTGTTGGTTTTTTTCAATGTTGAAGTTGTTGTTGAATTTGTTGGTGTTTTTCAATGTTGAGGTTGTTCTTGTTTTTCAATGTTGACGTTGTTGTTGAATTTGTTGGTGTTTTTCAATTTTGAGGTTGTTGTTGTTTTTCAATGTTGAGGTTGTTGTTGAATTTGTTGGTGTTTTTCCATGTTGAGGTTGTTGTTGTTTTTCGAAGTTGAGGTTGATGTTTAATTTGTTGGTGTTTTTCAATGTTGAGGTTGTTGTTGAATTTGTTGGTGTTTTTCATTTTTGAGGTTGTTGTTGAATTTGTTGGTGTTTTTCAATGTTGAGGTTGTTGTTGTTTTTCAATGTTGAGGTTGTTGTTGAATTTGTTGGTGTTTTTCAATGTTGAGGTTGTTGTTGAATTTGTTGGTCTTTTTGAAAGTTGAGGTTGTTGTTGTTTTTCAATATTGAGGTTGTTGTTGAATTTGTTTGTGTTTTTCAATGTTGAGGTTGGTGATGAATTTGTTGGTATTTTTCAATGTTGAGGTTGTTGTTGTTTTTCAATGTTGAGGTTGTTTTTGAATGTGTTGGTGTTTTTCAATGTTGAGGTTGTTGTTGTTTTTCAATGTTGAGGTTGTTGAATTTGTTGGTGTTTTTCAATGTTGAGGTTGTTGTTGTTTTTCAATGTAGAGGTTGTTGTTGAATTTGTTGGTGTTTTTCAATGTTGAAGTTGTTGTTGAACTTGTTGGTGTTTTTCAATGTTGAGGTTGTTGTTGTTTTTCAATGTTGAGGTTGTTGTTGAATTTGTTGGTGTTTTTCAATTTCGAGGTTGTTGTTGTTTTTCAATGTTGAGGTTGTTGTTGTTATTCGATGTTGCGGTTGTTGTTGAATTTGTTGGTGTTTTTCAATGTTGAGGTTGTTGTTGTTTTTCAATGTTGAGGTTGTTGTTGAATTTGTTGGTGTTTTTCAATGTTGTGGTTGTTGCTGTTTTTCAATGTTGAGGTTGTTGTTGTTTTTCAAGTTTGAGGTTGTTGTTAAATTTGTTGGTGTTTTTCAATGTTGAGGTTGTTGTTGAATTTGTTGGTGTTTTTCATTGTTGAGGTTGTTGTTGAATTTGTTGGTGTTTTTCAATGTTGAGGTTGTTGTTGTTTTTCAATGTTGAGGTTGTTGTTGAATTTGTTGGTGTTTTTCAATGTTGAGGTTGTTGTTGTTTTTCAATGTTGAGGTTGTTGTTGAATTTGTTGGTGTTTTTCAATTTCGAGGTTGTTGTTGAATTTGTTGGTGTTTTTCAATGTTGAAGTTGTTGTTGAATTTGTTGGTGTTTTTCAATGTTGAGGTTGTTGTTGTTTTTCAATGTTGAGGTTGTTGTTGAATTTGTTGGTGTTTTTCAATGTTGAGGTTGTTGTTGTTTTTCAATGTTGAGGTTGTTGTTGGTTTTCGATGTTGAGGTTGTTGTTGAATTTGTTGGTGTTTTTCAATGTTGAGGTTGTTGTTGAATTTGTTGGTGTTTTTCAATGTTGAGGTTGTTGTTGTTTTTCAATGTTGAGGTTTTTGCTGAATTTGTTGGTGTTTATCAATGTTGAGGTTGTTGTTGTTTTTCAATTTCGAGGTTGTTGTTGAATTTGTTGGTGTTCTTCAATGTTGAAGTTGTTGTTGAATTTGTTGGTGTTTTTCAATGTTGAGGTTGTTGTTGTTTTTCAATGTTGAGGTTGTTGTTGAATTTGTTGGTGTTTTTCAATGTCGAGGTTGTTGTTGAATTTGTTGGTTTTTTTCAATGTTGAAGTTGTTGTTGAATTTGTTGGTGTTTTTCAATGTTGAGGTTGTTGTTGTTTTTCAATGTTGAGGTTGTTGTTGAATTTGTTGGTGTTTTTCAATGTTGAGGTTGTTGTTGTTTTTCAATGTTGAGGTTTTTGCTGAATTTGTTGGTGTTTTTCAATGTTGAGGTTGTTGTTGTTTTTCAATTTCGAGGTTGTTGTTGAATTTGTTGGTGTTCTTCAATGTTGAAGTTGTTGTTGAATTTGTTGGTGTTTTTCAATGTTGAGGTTGTTGTTGTTTTTCAATGTTGAGGTTGTTGTTGAATTTGTTGGTGTTTTTCAATGTCGAGGTTGTTGTTGAATTTGTTGGTTTTTTTCAATGTTGAAGTTGTTGTTGAATTTGTTGGTGTTTTTCAATGTTGAGGTTGTTGTTGTTTTTCAATGTTGAGGTTGTTGTTGTTTTTCAAAGTTGAGGTTGATGTTTAATTTGTTGGTGTTTTTCAATGTTGAGGTTGTTGTTGAATTTGTTGGTGTTTTTCATTTTTGAGGTTGTTGTTGAATTTGTTGGTGTTTTTCAATGTTGAGGTTGTTGTTGTTTTTCAATATTGAGGTTGTTGTTGAATTTGTAGGTCTTTTTCAATGTTGAGGTTGTTGTTGAATTTGTTGGTGTTTTTCAATGTTGAGGTTGTTGTTGTTTTTCAATATTGAGGTTGTTGTTGAATTTGTTTGTGTTTTTCAATGTTGAGGTTGGTGTTGAATTTGTTGGTATTTTTATATGTTGAGGTTGTTGTTGTTTTTCAATGTTGAGGTTGTTTTTGAATTTGTTGGTGTTTTTCAATGTTGAGGTTGTTGTTGTTTTTCAATGTTGAGGTTGTTGAATTTGTTGGTGTTTTTCAATGTTGAGGTTGTTGTTGAATTTGTTGGTGTTTTTCAATTTCGAGGTTGTTGTTGAATTTGTTGGTGTTTTTCAAAGTTGAAGTTGTTGTTGAATTTGTTGTTGTTTTTCAAGTTTGAGGTTGTTGTTAAATTTGTTGGTGTTTTTCAATGTTGAGGTTGTTGTTGAATTTGTTGGTGTTTTTCATTGTTGAGGTTGTTGTTGAATTTGTTGGTGTTTTTCAATGTTGAGGTTGTTGTTGTTTTTCAATGTAGAGGTTGTTGTTGAATTTGTTGGTGTTTTTCAATGTTGAGGTTGTTGTTGTTTTTCAATGTTGAGGTTGTTGTTGAATTTGTTGGTGTTTTTCAATTTCGAGGATGTTGTTGAATTTGTTGGTGTTTTTCAATGTTGAAGTTGTTGTTGAACTTGTTGGTGTTTTTCAATGTTGAGGTTGTTGTTGTTTTTCAATGTTGAGGTTGTTGTTGAATTTGTTGGTGTTTTTCAATTTCGAGGTTGTTGTTGTTTTTCAATGTTGAGGTTGTTGTTGTTTTTCGATGTTGAGGTTGTTGTTGAATTTGTTGGTGTTTTTCAATGTTGAGGTTGTTGTTGTTTTTCAATGTTGAGGTTGTTGTTGAATTTGTTGGTGTTTTTCAATGTTGTGGTTGTTGTTGTTTTTCAATGTTGAGGTTGTTGTTGTTTTTCAAGTTTGAGGTTGTTGTTAAATTTGTTGGTGTTTTTCAATGTTAAGGTTGTTGTTGAAATTGTTGGTGTCTTTCATTGTTGAGGTTGTTGTTGAATTTGTTGGTGTTTTTCAATGTTGAGGTTGTTGTTGTTTTTCAATGTTGAGGTTGTTGTTGAATTTGTTGGTGTTTTTCAATGTTGAGGTTGTTGTTGTATTTCAATGTTCAGGTTGTTGTTGAATTTGTTGGTGTTTTTCAATTTCGAGGTTGTTGTTGAATTTGTTGGTGTTTTTCAATGTTGAAGTTATTGTTGAATTTGTTGGTGTTTTTCAATGTTGAGGTTGTTGTTGTTTTTCAATGTTGAGGTTGTTGTTGAATTTGTTGGTGTTTTTCAATGTTGAGGTTGTTGTTGTTTTTCAATGTTGAGGTTGTTGTTGTTTTTCGATGTTGAGGTTGTTGTTGAATTTGTTGGTGTTTTTCAATGTTGAGGTTGTTGTTGAATTTGTTGGTGTTTTTCAATGTTGAGGTTGTTGTTGTTTTTCAATTTCGAGGTTGTTGTTGAATTTGTTGGTGTTCTTCAATGTTGAAGTTGTTGTTGAATTTGTTGGTGTTTTTCAATGTTGAGGTGGTTGTTGTTTTTCAATTTTGAGGTTGTTGTTGAATTTGTTGGTGTTTTTCAATGTCGAGGTTGTTGTTGAATTTGTTGGTGTTTTTCAATGTTGAAGTTGTTGATGAATTTGTTGGTGTTTTTCAATGTTGAGGTTGTTGTTGTTTTTCAATGTTGAGGTTGTTGTTGAATTTGTTGGTGTTTTTCAATTTTGAGGTTGTTGTTGTTTTTCAATGTTGAGGTTGATGTTTAATTTGTTGGTGTTTTTCAATATTGAGGTTGTTGTTGAATTTGTTGGTGTTTTTCAATGTTGAGGTTGTTGTTGTTTTTCAATGTTGAGGTTGTTGTTGTTTTTCAATGTTGAGGTTGTTGTTGAATTTGTTGCTGTTTTTCAATGCTCAGGTTGTTGTTGAATTTGTTGCTGTTTTTCAATGTTGAGGTTGTTGTTTTTCAATGTTGAGGTTGTTGTTGTATTTGTTTGTGTTTTTCAATGTTGAGGTTGTTGTAGTTTGTCAATGTTGAGGTTGTTGTTCAATTTGTTGGTGTTTTTCAATGTCGAGGTTGTTGTCGAATTTGTTGGTGTTTTTCAATGTTGAAGTTGTTGTTGAATTTGTATGTGTTTTTCAATGTTGAGGTTGTTGTTGAATTTGTTGGTGTTTTTCAATCTTGAGGTTGTTGTTGTTTTTAAATGTTGAGGTTGCTGTTGAATTTGTTGGTGTTTTTCAATTTTGAGGTTGTTGTTGTTTTTCAATGTTGAGGTTGTTGTTGAATTTGTTCGTGTTTTTCCATGTTGAGGTTGTTGTTGTTTTTCAAGTTTGAGGTTGTTGTTAAATTTGTTGGTGTTTTTCAATGTTGAGGTTGTTGTTGAATTTGTTGGTGTTTTTCATTGTTGAGGTTGTTGTTGAATTTGTTGGTGTTTTTCAATGTTGAGGTCGTTGTTGTATTTCAATGTTCAGGTTGTTGTTGAATTTGTTGGTGTTTTTCAATTTCGAGGTTGTTGTTGAATTTGTTAGTGTTTTTCAATGTTGAAGTTGTTGTTGAATTTGTTGGTGTTTTTCAATGTTGAGGTTGTTGTTGTTTTTCAATGTTGAGGTTGTTGTTGAATTTGTTGGTGTTTTTCAATGTTGAGGTTGTTGTTGTTTTTCAATGTTGAGGTTGTTGTTGTTTTTCGATGTTGAGGTTGTTGTTGAATTTGTTGGTGTTTTTCAATGTTGAGGTTGTTGTTGAATTTGTTGGTGTTTTTCAATGTTGAGGTTGTTGTTGTTTTTCAATGTTGAGGTTGTTGCTGAATTTGTTGGTGTTTTTCAATGTTGTGGTTGTTGTTGTTTTTCAATTTCGAGGTTGTTGTTGAATTTGTTGGTGTTCTTCAATGTTGAAGTTGTTGTTGAATTTGTTGGTGTTTTTCAATGTTGAGGTTGTTGTTGTTTTTCAATTTTGAGGTTGTTGTTGAATTTGTTGGTGTTTTTCAATGTCGAGGTTGTTGTTGAATTTGTTGGTGTTTTTCAATGTTGAAGTTGTTGTTGAATTTGTTGGTGTTTTTCAATGTTGAGGTTGTTGTTGTTTTTCAATGTTGAGGTTGTTGTTGAATTTGTTGGTGTTTTTCAATTTTGAGGTTGTTGTTGTTTTTCAATGTTGAGGTTGTTGTTGAATTTGTTGGTATTTTTCCATGTTGAGGTTGTTGTTGTTTTTCAAAGTTGAGGTTGATGTTTAATTTGTTGGTGTTTTTCAATGTTGAGGTTGTTGTTGAATTTGTTGGTGTTTTTCAATGTTGAGGTTGTTGTTGTTTTTCAATGTTGAGGTTGTTGTTGTTTTTCAATGTTGAGGTTGTTGTTGAATTTGTTGCTGTTTTTCAATGCTCAGGTTGTTGTTGAATTTGTTGCTGTTTTTCAATGTTGAGGTTGTTGTTGTATTTGTTGGTGTTTTTCAATGTTGAGGTTGTTGTAGTTTGTCAATGTTGAGGTTGTTGTTCAATTTGTTGGTGTTTTTCAATGTCGAGGTTGTTGTTGAATTTGTTGGTGTTTTTCAATGTTGAAGTTGTTGTTGAATTTGTATGTGTTTTTCAATGTTGAGGTTGTTGTTGAATTTGTTGGTCTTTTTCAATCTTGAGGTTGTTGTTGTTTTTAAATGTTGAGGTTGTTGTTGAATTTGTTGGTGTTTTTCAATTTTGAGGTTGTTGTTGTTTTTCAATGTTGAGGTTGTTGTTGAATTTGTTGGTGTTTTTCCATGTTGAGGTTGTTGTTGTTTTTCAAGTTTGAGGTTGTTGTTAAATTTGTTGGTGTTTTTCAATGTTGAGGTTGTTGTTGAAGTTGTTGGTGTTTTTCATTGTTGAGGTTGTTGTTGAATTTGTTGGTGTTTTTCAATGTTGAGGTTGTTGTTGTTTTTCAATGTAGAGGTTGTTGTTGAATTTGTTGGTGTTTTTCAATGTTGAGGTTGTTGTTGTTTTTCAATGTTGAGGTTGTTGTTGAATTTGTTGGTGTTTTTCAATTTCGAGGTTGTTGTTGAATTTGTTGGTGTTTTTCAATGTTGAAGTTGTTGTTGAACTTGTTGGTGTTTTTCAATGTTGAGGTTGTTGTTGTTTTTCAATGTTGAGGTTGTTGTTGAATTTGTTGGTGTTTTTCAATTTCGAGGTTGTTGTTGTTTTTCAATGTTGAGGTTGTTGTTGTTTTTCGATGTTGAGGTTGTTGTTGAATTTGTTGGTGTTTTTCAATGTTGAGGTTGTTGTTGTTTTTCAATGTTGAGGTTGTTGTTGATTTTGTTGGTGTTTTTCAATGTTGTGGTTGTTGTTGTTTTTCAATGTTGAGGTTGTTGTTGTTTTTCAAGTTTGAGGTTGTTGTTAAATTTGTTGGTGTTTTTCAATGTTGAGGTTGTTGTTGAATTTGTTGGTGTTTTTCATTGTTAAGGTTGTTGTTGAATTTGTTGGTGTTTTTCAATGTTGAGGTTGTTGTTGAATTTGTTGGTGTTTTTCAATGTTGAAGTTGTTGTTGAATTTGTTGGTGTTTTTCAATGTTGAGGTTGTTGTTGTTTTTCAATGTTGAGGTTGTTGTTGAATTTGTTGGTGTTTTTCAATGTTGAGGTTGTTGTTGTTTTTCAATGTTGAGGTTGTTTTTGTTTTTCGATGTTGAGGTTGTTGTTGAATTTGTTGGTGTTTTTCAATGTTGAGGTTGTTGTTGAATTTGTTGGTGTTTTTCAATGTTGAGGTTGTTGTTGTTTTTCAATGTTGAGGTTGTTGCTGAATTTGTTGGTGTTTTTCAATGTTGAGGTTGTTGTTGTTTTTCAATTTCGAGGTTGTTGTTGAATTTGTTGGTGTTCTTCAATGTTGAAGTGTTGTTGAATTTGTTGGTGTTTTTCAATGTTGAGGTTGTTGTTGTTTTTCAATGTTGAGGTTGTTGTTGAATTTGTTGGTGTTTTTCAATGTCGAGGTTGATGTTGAATTTGTTGGTTTTTTTCAATGTTGAAGTTGTTGTTGAATTTGTTGGTGTTTTTCAATGTTGAGGTTGTTGTTGAATTTGTTGGTGTTTTTCAATTTTGAGGTTGTTGTTGTTTTTCAATGTTGAGGTTGTTGTTGAATTTGTTGGTATTTTTCCATGTTGAGGTTGTTGTTGTTTTTCAAAGTTGAGGTTGATGTTTAATTTGTTGGTGTTTTTCAATGTTGAGGTTGTTGTTGAATTTGTTGGTGTTTTTCATTTTTGAGGTTGTTGTTGAATTTGTTGGTGTTTTTCAATGTTGAGGTTGTTGTTGTTTTTCAATGTTGAGGTTGTTGTTGAATTTGTTGGTCTTTTTCAATGTTGAGGTTGTTGTTGAATTTGTTGGTGTTTTTCAATGTTGAGGTTGTTGTTGTTTTTCAATATTGAGGTTGTTGTTGAATTTGTTTGTGTTTTTCAATGTTGAGGTTGGTGTTGAATTTGTTGGTATTTTTAAATGTTGAGGTTGTTGTTGTTTTTCAATGTTGAGGTTGTTTTTGAATTTGTTGGTGTTTTTCCATGTTGAGGTTGTTGTTGTTTTTCAATGTTGAGGTTGTTGAATTTGTTGGTGTTTTTCAATGTTGAGGTTGTTCTTGTTTTTCAATGTTGAGGTTGTTGTTGAATTTGTTGGTGTTTTTCAATTTCGAGGTTGTTGTTGAATTTGTTGGTGTTTTTCAAAGTTGCAGTTGTTGTTGAATTTGTTGTTGTTTTTCAAGTTTGAGGTTGTTGTTAAATTTGTTGGTGTTTTTCAATGTTGAGGTTGTTGTTGAATTTGTTGGTGTTTTTCATTGTTGAGGTTGTTGTTGAATTTGTTGGTGTTTTTCAATGTTGAGGTTGTTGTTGTTTTTCAATGTAGAGGTTGTTGTTGAATTTGTTGGTGTTTTTCAATGTTGAGGTTGTTGTTGTTTTTCAATGTTGAGGTTGTTGTTGAATTTGTTGGTGTTTTTCAATTTCGAGGATGTTGTTGAATTTGTTGGTGTTTTTCAATGTTGAAGTTGTTGTTGAACTTGTTGGTGTTTTTCAATGTTGAGGTTGTTGTTGTTTTTCAATGTTGAGGTTGTTGTTGAATTTGTTGGTGTTTTTCAATTTCGAGGTTGTTGTTGTTTTTCAATGTTGAGGTTGTTGTTGTTTTTCGATGTTGAGGTTGTTGTTGAATTTGTTGGTGTTTTTCAATGTTGAGGTTGTTGTTGTTTTTCAATGTTGGGGTTGTTGTTGAATTTGTTGGTGTTTTTCAATGTTGTGGTTGTTGTTGTTTTTCAATGTTGAGGTTGTTGTTGTTTTTCAAGTTTGAGGTTGTTGTTAAATTTGTTGGTGTTTTTCAATGTTGAGGTTGTCGTTGAATTTGTTGGTGTCTTTCATTGTTGAGGTTGTTGTTGAATTTGTTGGTGTTTTTCAATGTTGAGGTTGTTGTTGTTTTTCAATGTTGAGGTTGTTGTTGAATTTGTTGGTGTTTTTCAATGTTGAGGTTGTTGTTGTATTTCAATGTTCAGGTTGTTGTTGAATTTGTTGGTGTTTTTCAATTTCGAGGTTGTTGTTGAATTTGTTGGTGTTTTTCAATGTTGAAGTTGTTGTTGAATTTGTTGGTGTTTTTCAATGTTGAGGTTGTTGTTGTTTTTCAATGTTGAGGTTGTTGTTGAATTTGTTGGTGTTTTTCAATGTTGAGGTTGTTGTTGTTTTTCAATGTTGAGGTTGTTGTTGTTTTTCGATGTTGAGGTTGTTGTTGAATTTGTTGGTGTTTTTCAATGCTAAGGTTGTTGTTGAATTTGTTGGTGTTTTTCACTGTTGAGGTTGTTGTTGTTTTTCCATGTTGAGGTTGTTGCTGAATTTGTTGGTGTTTTTCAATGTTGTGGTTGTTGTTGTTTTTCAATTTCGAGGTTGTTGTTGAATTTGTTGGTGTTCTTCAATGTTGAAGTTGTTGTTGAATTTGTTGGTGTTTTTCAATGTTGAGGTTGTTGTTGTTTTTCAATTTTGAGGTTGTTGTTGAATTTGTTGGTGTTTTTCAATGTCGAGGTTGTTGTTGAATTTGTTGGTGTTTTTCAATGTTGAAGTTGTTGATGAATTTGTTGGTGTTTTTCAATGTTGAGGTTGTTGTTGTTTTTCAATGTTGAGGTTGTTGTTGAATTTGTTGGTGTTTTTCAATTTTGAGGTTGTTGTTGTTTTTCAATGTTGAGGTTGTTGTTGAATTTGTTGGTATTTTTCCATGTTGAGGTTGTTGTTGTTTTTCAAAGTTGAGGTTGATGTTTAATTTGTTGGTGTTTTTCAATGTTGAGGTTGTTGTTGAATTTGTTGGTGTTTTTCATTTTTGAGGTTGTTGTTGAATTTGTTGATGTTTTTCAATGTTGAGGTTGTTGTTGTTTTTCAATGTTGATGTTGTTGTTGAATTTGTTGGTCTTTTTCAATGTTGAGGTTGTTGTTGAATTTGTTGGTGTTTTTCAATGTTGAGGTTGTTGTTGTTTTTCAATGTTGAGGTTGTTGTTGAATCTGTTTGTGTTTTTCAATGTTGAGGTTGGTGTTGAATTTGTTGGTATTTTTCAATGTTGAGGTTGTTGTTGTTTTTCAGTGTTGAGGTTGTTGTTGAATTTGTTGGTATTTTTCAATGTTGAGGTTGTTGTTGTTTTTCAATGTTGAGGTTGTTGTTGAATTTGTTGGTGTTTTTCAATTTCGAGGTTGTTGTTGAATTTGTTGGTGTTTTTCAATGTTGAAGTTGTTGTTGAATTTGTTGGTGTTTTTCAATGTTGAGGTTGTAGTTGTTTTTCAATGATGAGGTTGCTGTTGAATTTGTTGGTTTTTTTCAATGTTGAGGTTGTTGTTGTTTTTCAATGTTGAGGTTGTTGTTGTTTTTCAATGTTGAGGTTGTTGTTGAATTTGTTGGTGTTTTTCAATGCAGAGGTTGTTGTTGAATTTGTTGCTGTTTTTCAATGTTGAGGTTGTTGTTGTTTTTCAATGTTGAGGTTGTTGTTGTATTTGTTGGTGTTTTTCAATGTTGAGGTTGCTGTAGTTTTTCAATGCTGAGGTTGTTGTTGAATTTGTTGGTGATTTTTAATGTCGAGGTTGTTGTTGAATTTTTTGGTGTTTTTCAATGTTGAAGTTGTTGTTGAATTTGTATGTGTTTTTCAATGTTGAGGTTGTTGTTGAATTTGTTGGTGTTTTTCAATGTTGAGGTTGTTGTTGTTTTTAAATGTTGAGGTTGTTTTTGAATTTGTTGGTGTTTTTCAATTTTGAGGTTGTTGTTGTTTTTCAATGTTGAAGTTGTTGTTGAATTTGTTGGTGTTTTTCCATGTTGAGGTTGTTGTTGTTTTTCAAGTTTGAGGTTGTTGTTAAATTTGTTGGTATTTTTCAATGTTGAGGTTGTTGTTGAATTTGTTGGTGTTTTTCATTGTTGAGGTTGTTGTTGAATTTGTTGGTGTTTTTCAATGTTGAGGTTGTTGTTGTTTTTCAATGTTGAGGTTGTTGTTGAATTTGTTGGTGTTTTTCAATGTTGAGGTTGTTGTTGTTTTTCAATGTTGAGGTTCTGGTTGAATTTGTTGGTGTTTTTCAATTTCGAGGTTGTTGTTGAATTTGTTGGTGTTTTTCAATGTTGAAGTTGTTCTTGAATTTGTTGGTGTTTTTCAATGTTGAGGTTGTTGTTGTTTTTCAATGTTGAGGTTGTTGTTGAATTTGTTGGTGTTTTTCAATGTTGTGGTTGTTGTTGTTTTTCAATGTTGAGGTTGTTGTTGTTTTTCGATGTTGAGGTTGTTGTTGAATTTGTTGGTGTTTTTCAATGTTGAGGTTCTTGTTTAATTTGTTGGTGTTTTTCAATGTTGAGGTTGTTGTTGTTTTTCAATGTTGAGGTTGTTGCTGAATTTCTTGGTGTTTTTCAATGTTGAGGTTGTTGTTGTTTTTCAATGTTGAGGTTGTTGTTGAATTTGTTGGTGTTTTTCAATTTCGAGGTTGTTGTTGAATTTGTTGGTGTTTTTCAATGTTGAAGTTGTTGTTGAATTTGTTGGTGTTTTTCAATGTTGAGGTTGTTGTTGAATTTGTTGGTGTTTTTCAATGTTGAGGTTGTTGTTGTTTTTCAATGTTGAGGGTGTTGTTGTTTTTCGATGTTGAGGTTGTTGTTGAATTTGTTGGTGTTTTTCAACGTTGAGGTTGTTGTTGTCTTTAAATGTTGAGGTTGTTGCTGAATTTGTTGGTGTTTTTCAATTTTGAGGTTGTTGTTGTTTTTCAATGTTGAGGTTGTTGTTGAATTTGTTGGTGTTTTTCCATGTTGAGGTTGTTGTTGTTTTTCAAAGTTGAGGTTGTTGTTAAATTTGTTGGTGTTTTTCAATGTTGAGGTTGTTGTTGAATTTGTTGGTGTTTTTCATTGTTGAGGTTGTTGTTGAATTTGTTGGTGTTTTTCAATGTTGAGGTTGTTGTTGTTTTTCAATGTTGAGGTTGTTGTTGAATTTGTTGGTGTTTTTCAATGTTGAGGTTTTTGTTGTTTTTCAATGTTGAGGTTGTTGTTGAATTTGTTGGTGTTTTTCAATTTCGAGGTTGTTGTTGAATTTGTTGGTGTTCTTGAATGTTGAAGTTGTTGTTGAATGTGTTGGTGTTTTTCAATGTTGAGGATGTTGTTGTTTTTCAATGTTGAGGTTGTTGTTGAATTTGTTGGTGTTTTTCAATGTCGAGGTTGTTGTTGAATTTGTTGGTTTTTTTCAATGTTGAAGTTGTTGTTGAATTTGTTGGTGTTTTTCAATGTTGAGGTTGTTCTTGTTTTTCAAAGTTGAGGTTGTTGTTGAATTTGTTGGTGTTTTTCAATTTTGAGGTTGTTGTTGTTTTTCAATGTTGAGGTTGTTGTTGAATTTGTGGGTGTTTTTCATTTTTGAGGTTGTTGTTGAATTTGTTGGTGTTTTTCAATGTTGAGGTTGTTGTTGTTTTTCAATGTTGAGATTGTTGTTGAATTTGTTGGTGTTTTTCAATGTTGAGGTTGTTGTTGAATTTGTTGGTGTTTTTCAATGTTGAGGTTGTTATGTTTTTCAATATTGCGGTTGTGGTTGAATTTGTTTGTGTTTTTCAATGTTGAGGTTGGTGTTGAATTTGTTGGTATTTTTCAATGTTGAGGTTGTTGTTGTTTTTCAATGTTGAGGTTGTTTTTGAATGTGTTGGTGTTTTTCAATGTTGAGGTTGTTGTTGTTTTTCAATGTTGAGGTTGCTGAATTTGTTGGTGTTTTTCAATGTTGAGGTTGTTGGTGTTTTTCAATGTTGAGGTTGTTGTTGTTTTTCAATGTTGAGGTTGTTGTTGAATTTGTTGGTGTTTTTCAATGTTGAGGTTGTTGTTGTTTTTCAATGTTGAGGTTGTTGTTGTTTTTCGATGTTGAGGTTGTTGTTGAATTTGTTGGTGTTTTTCAATGTTGAGGTTGTTGTTGAATTTGTTGGTGTTTTTCAATGTTGAGGTTGTTGTTGTTTATCAATGTTGAGGTTGTTGCTGAATTTGTTGGTGTTTTTCAATGTTGTGGTTGTTGTTGTTTTTCAATTTCGAGGTTGTTGTTGAATTTGTTGGTGTTCTTCAATGTTGAAGTTGTTGTTGAATTTGTTGGTGTTTTTCAATGTTGAGGTTGTTGTTGTTTTTCAATGTTGAGGTTGTTGTTGAATTTGTTGGTGTTTTTCAATGTCGAGGTTGTTGTTGAATTTGTTGGTGTTTTTCAATGTTGAAGTTGTTGTTGAATTTGTTGGTGTTTTTCAATGTTGAGGTTGTTGTTGTTTTTCAATGTTGAGGTTGTTGTTGAATTTGTTGGTGTTTTTCAATTTTGAGGTTGTTGTTGTTTTTCAATGTTGAGGTTGTTGTTGAATTTGTTGGTATTTTTCCATGTTGAGGTTGTTGTTGTTTTTCAAAGTTGAGGTTGATGTTTAATTTGTTGGTGTTTTTCAATGTTGAGGTTGTTGTTGAATTTGTTGGTGTTTTTCAATGTTGAGGTTGTTGTTGTTTTTCAATGTTGAGGTTGTTGTTGTTTTTCAATGTTGAGGTTGTTGTTGAATTTGTTGCTGTTTTTCAATGCTCAGGTTGTTGTTGAATTTGTTGCTGTTTTTCAATGTTGAGGTTGTTGTTTTTCAATGTTGAGGTTGTTGTTGTATTTGTTGGTGTTTTTCAATGTTGAGGTTGTTGTAGTTTGTCAATGTTGAGGTTGTTGTTCAATTTGTTGGTGTTTTTCAATGTCGAGGTTGTTGTTGAATTTGTTGGTGTTTTTCAATGTTGAAGTTGTTGTTGAATTTGTATGTGTTTTTCAATGTTGAGGTTGTTGTTGAATTTGTTGGTCTTTTTCAATCTTGAGGTTGTTGTTGTTTTTAAATGTTGAGGTTGTTGTTGAATTTGTTGGTGTTTTTCAATTTTGAGGTTGTTGTTGTTTTTCAATGTTGAGGTTGTTGTTGAATTTGTTGGTGTTTTTCCATGTTGAGGTTGTTGTTGTTTTTCAAGTTTGAGGTTGTTGTTAAATTTGTTGGTGTTTTTCAATGTTGAGGTTGTTGTTGAATTTGTTGGTGTTTTTCATTGTTGAGGTTGTTGTTGAATTTGTTGGTGTTTTTCAATGTTGAGGTTGTTGTTGTTTTTCAATGTAGAGGTTGTTGTTGAATTTGTTGGTGTTTTTCAATGTTGAGGTTGTTGTTGTTTTTCAATGTTGAGGTTGTTGTTGAATTTGTTGGTGTTTTTCAATTTCGAGGTTGTTGTTGAATTTGTTGGTGTTTTTCAATGTTGAAGTTGTTGTTGAACTTGTTGGTGTTTTTCAATGTTGAGGTTGTTGTTGTTTTTCAATGTTGAGGTTGTTGTTGAATTTGTTGGTGTTTTTCAATTTCGAGGTTGTTGTTGTTTTTCAATGTTGAGGTTGTTGTTGTTTTTCGATGTTGACGTTGTTGTTGAATTTGTTGGTGTTTTTCAATGTTGAGGTTGTTGTTGTTTTTCAATGTTGAGGTTGTTGTTGAATTTGTTGGGTTTTTCAATGTTGTGGTTGTTGTTGTTTTTCAATGTTGAGGTTGTTGTTGTTTTTCAAGTTTGAGGTTGTTGTTAAATTTGTTGGTGTTTTTCAATGTTGAGGTTGTTGTTGAATTTGTTGGTGTTTTTCATTGTTGAGGTTGTTGTTGAATTTGTTGGTGTTTTTCAATGTTGAGGTTGTTGTTGTTTTTCAATGTTGAGGTTGTTGTTGAATTTGTTGGTGTTTTTCAATGTTGAGGTTGTTGTTGTTTTTCAATGTTGAGGTTGTTGTTGCATTTGTTGGTGTTGTTCAATTTCGAGGTTGTTGTTGAATTTGTTGGTGTTTTTCAATGTTGAAGTTGTTGTTGAATTTGTTGGTGTTTTTCAATGTTGAGGTTGTTGTTGTTTTTCAATGTTGAGGTTGTTGTTGAATTTGTTGGTGTTTTTCAATGTTGAGGTTGTTGTTGTTTTTCAATGTTGAGGTTGTTGTTGTTTTTCGATGTTGAGGTTGTTGTTGAATTTGTTGGTGTTTTTCAATGTTGAGGTTGTTGTTGAATTTGTTGGTGTTTTTCAATGTTGAGGTTGTTGTTGTTTTTCAATGTTGAGGTTGTTGCTGAATTTGTTGGTGTTTTTCAATGTTGAGGTTGTTGTTGTTTTTCAATTTCGAGGTTGTTGTTGAATTTGTTGGTGTTCTTCAATGTTGAAGTTGTTGTTGAATTTGTTGGTGTTTTTCAATGTTGAGGTTGTTGTTGTTTTTCAATGTTGAGGTTGTTGTTGAATTTGTTGGTGTTTTTCAATGTCGAGGTTGTTGTTGAATTTGTTGGTTTTTTTCAATGTTGAAGTTGTTGTTGAATTTGTTGGTGTTTTTCAATGTTGAGGTTGTTGTTGTTTTTCAATGTTGAGGTTGTTGTTGAATTTGTTGGTGTTTTTCAATTTTGAGGTTGTTGTTGTTTTTCAATGTTGAGGTTGTTTTTGAATTTGTTGGTATTTTTCCATGTTGAGGTTGTTGTTGTTTTTCAAAGTTGAGGTTGATGTTTAATTTGTTGGTGTTTTTCATTTTTGAGGTTGTTGTTGAATTTGTTGGTGTTTTTCAATGTTGAGGTTGTTGTTGTTTTTCAATGTTGAGGTTGTTGTTGAATTTGTTGGTCTTTTTCAATGTTGAGGTTGTTGTTGAATTTGTTGGTGTTTTTCAATGTTGAGGTTGTTGTTGTTTTTCAATATTGAGGTTGTTGTTGAATTTGTTTGTGTTTTTCAATGTTGAGGTTGGTGTTGAATTTGTTGGTATTTTTAAATGTTGAGGTTGTTGTTGTTTTTCAATGTTGAGGTTGTTTTTGAATTTGTTGGTGTTTTTCAATGTTGAGGTTGTTGTTGTTTTTCAATGTTGAGGTTGTTGTTGAATTTGTTGGTGTTTTTCAATTTCGAGGTTGTTGTTGTTTTTCAATGTTGAGGTTGTTGTTGTTTTTCGATGTTGACGTTGTTGTTGAATTTGTTGGTGTTTTTCAATGTTGAGGTTGTTGTTGTTCTTCAATGTTGAGGTTGTTGTTGAATTTGTTGGTGTTTTTCAATGTTGTGGTTGTTGTTGTTTTTCAATGTTGAGGTTGTTGTTGTTTTTCAAGTTTGAGGTTGTTGTTAAATTTGTTGGTGTTTTTCAATGTTGAGGTTGTTGTTGAATTTGTTGGTGTTTTTCATTGTTGAGGTTGTTGTTGAATTTGTTGGTGTTTTTCAATGTTGAGGTTGTTGTTGTTTTTCAATGTTGAGGTTGTTGTTGAATTTGTTGGTGTTTTTCAATGTTGAGGTTGTTGTTGTTTTTCAATGTTGAGGTTGTTGTTGAATTTGTTGGTGTTGTTCAATTTCGAGGTTGTTGTTGAATTTGTTGGTGTTTTTCAATGTTGAAGTTGTTGTTGAATTTGTTGGTGTTTTTCAATGTTGAGGTTGTTGTTGTTTTTCAATGTTGAGGTTGTTGTTGAATTTGTTGGTGTTTTTCAATGTTGAGGTTGTTGTTGTTTTTCAATGTTGAGGTTGTTGTTGTTTTTCGATGTTGAGGTTGTTGTTGAATTTGTTGGTGTTTTTCAATGTTGAGGTTGTTGTTGAATTTGTTGGTGTTTTTCAATGTTGAGGTTGTTGTTGTTTTTCAATGTTGAGGTTGTTGCTGAATTTGTTGGTGTTTTTCAATGTTGAGGTTGTTGTTGTTTTTCAATTTCGAGGTTGTTGTTGAATTTGTTGGTGTTCTTCAATGTTGAAGTTGTTGTTGAATTTGTTGGTGTTTTTCAATGTTGAGGTTGTTGTTGTTTTTCAATGTTGAGGTTGTTGTTGAATTTGTTGGTGTTTTTCAATGTCGAGGTTGTTGTTGAATTTGTTGGTTTTTTTCAATGTTGAAGTTGTTGTTGAATTTGTTGGTGTTTTTCAATGTTGAGGTTGTTGTTGTTTTTCAATGTTGAGGTTGTTGTTGAATTTGTTGGTGTTTTTCAATTTTGAGGTTGTTGTTGTTTTTCAATGTTGAGGTTGTTTTTGAATTTGTTGGTATTTTTCCATGTTGAGGTTGTTGTTGTTTTTCAAAGTTGAGGTTGATGTTTAATTTGTTGGTGTTTTTCAATGTTGAGGTTGTTGTTGAATTTGTTGGTGTTTTTCATTTTTGAGGTTGTTGTTGAATTTGTTGGTGTTTTTCAATGTTGAGGTTGTTGTTGTTTTTCAATGTTGAGGTTGTTGTTGAATTTGTTGGTCTTTTTCAATGTTGAGGTTGTTGTTGAATTTGTTGGTGTTTTTCAATGTTGAGGTTGTTGTTGTTTTTCAATATTGAGGTTGTTGTTGAATTTGTTTGTGTTTTTCAATGTTGAGGTTGGTGTTGAATTTGTTGGTATTTTTAAATGTTGAGGTTGTTGTTGTTTTTCAATGTTGAGGTTGTTTTTGAATTTGTTGGTGTTTTTCAATGTTGAGGTTGTTGTTGTTTTTCAATGTTGAGGTTGTTGAATTTGTTGGTGTTTTTCAATGTTGAGGTTGTTCTTGTTTTTCAATGTTGAGGTTGTTGTTGAATTTGTTGGTGTTTTTCAATTTCGAGGTTGTTGTTGAATTTGTTGGTGTTTTTCAAAGTTGAAGTTGTTGTTGAATTTGTTGTTGTTTTTCAAGTTTGAGGTTGTTGTTAAATTTGTTGGTGTTTTTCAATGTTGAGGTTGTTGTTGAATTTGTTGGTGTTTTTCATTGTTGAGGTTGTTGTTGAATTTGTTGGTGTTTTTCAATGTTGAGGTTGTTGTTGTTTTTCAATGTAGAGGTTGTTGTTGAATTTGTTGGTGTTTTTCAATGTTGAGGTTGTTGTTGTTTTTCAATGTTGAGGTTGTTGTTGAATTTGTTGGTGTTTTTCAATTTCGAGGATGTTGTTGAATTTGTTGGTGTTTTTCAATGTTGAAGTTGTTGTTGAACTTGTTGGTGTTTTTCAATGTTGAGGTTGTTGTTGTTTTTCAATGTTGAGGTTGTTGTTGAATTTGTTGGTGTTTTTCAATTTCGAGGTTGTTGTTGTTTTTCAATGTTGAGGTTGTTGTTGTTTTTCGATGTTGAGGTTGTTGTTGAATTTGTTGGTGTTTTTCAATGTTGAGGTTGTTGTTGTTTTTCAATGTTGAGGTTGTTGTTGAATTTGTTGGTGTTTTTCAATGTTGTGGTTGTTGTTGTTTTTCAATGTTGAGGTTGTTGTTGTTTTTCAAGTTTGAGGTTGTTGTTAAATTTGTTGGTGTTTTTCAATGTTGAGGTTGTTGTTGAATTTGTTGGTGTCTTTCATTGTTGAGGTTGTTGTTGAATTTGTTGGTGTTGTTCAATGTTGAGGTTGTTGTTGTTTTTCAATGTTGAGGTTGTTGTTGAATTTGTTGGTGTTTTTGAATGTTGAGGTTGTTGTTGTATTTCAATGTTCAGGTTGTTGTTGAATTTGTTGGTGTTTTTCAATTTCGAGGTTGTTGTTGAATTTGTTGGTGTTTTTCAATGTTGAAGTTGTTGTTGAATTTGTTGGTGTTTTTCAATGTTGAGGTTGTTGTTGTTTTTCAATGTTGAGGTTGTTGTTGAATTTGTTGGTGTTTTTCAATGTTGAGGTTGTTGTTGTTTTTCAATGTTGAGGTTGTTGTTGTTTTTCGATGTTGAGGTTGTTGTTGAATTTGTTGGTGTTTTTCAATGTTGAGGTTGTTGTTGAATTTGTTGGTGTTTTTCAATGTTGAGGTTGTTGTTGTTTTTCCATGTTGAGGTTGTTGCTGAATTTGTTGGTGTTTTTCAATGTTGTGGTTGTTGTTGTTTTTCAATTTCGAGGTTGTTGTTGAATTTGTTGGTGTTCTTCAATGTTGAAGTTGTTGTTGAATTTGTTGGTGTTTTTCAATGTTGAAATTGTTGTTGTTTTTCAATTATGAGGTTGTTGTTGAATTTGTTGGTGTTTTTCAATGTCGAGGTTGTTGTTGAATTTGTTGGTGTTTTTCAATGTTGAAGTTGTTGATGAATTTGTTGGTGTTTTTCAATGTTGAGGTTGTTGTTGTTTTTCAATGTTGAGGTTGTTGTTGAATTTGTTGGTGTTTTTCAATTTTGAGGTTGTTGTTGTTTTTCAATGTTGAGGTTGTTGTTGAATTTGTTGGTATTTTTCCATGTTGAGGTTGTTGTTGTTTTTCAAAGTTGAGGTTGATGTTTAATTTGTTGGTGTTTTTCAATGTTGAGGTTGTTGTTGAATTTGTTGGTGTTTTTCATTTTTGAGGTTGTTGTTGAATTTGTTGATGTTTTTCAATGTTGAGGTTGTTGTTGTTTTTCAATGTTGATGTTGTTGTTGAATTTGTTGGTCTTTTTCAATGTTGAGGTTGTTGTTGAATTTGTTGGTGTTTTTCAATGTTGAGGTTGTTGTTGTTTTTCAATATTGAGGTTGTTGTTGAATTTGTTTGTGTTTTTCAAAGTTGAGGTTGGTGTTGAATTTGTTGGTATTTTTCAATGTTGAGGTTGTTGTTGTTTGTCAATGTTGAGGTTGTTGTTGAATTTGTTGGTATTTTTCAATGTTGAGGTTGTTGTTGTTTTTCAATGTTGAGGTTGTTGTTGAATTTGTTGGTGTTTTTCAATTTCGAGGTTGTTGTTGAATTTGTTGGTGTTTTTCAATGTTGAAGTTTTTGTTGAATTTGTTGGTGTTTTTCAATGTTGAGGTTGTAGTTGTTTTTCAATGATGAGGTTGCTGTTGAATTTGTTGGTGTTTTTCAATGTTGAGGTTGTTGTTGTTTTTCAATGTTGAGGTTGTTGTTGTTTTTCAATGTTGAGGTTGTTGTTGAATTTGTTGGTGTTTTTCAATGCAGAGGTTGTTGTTGAATTTGTTGCTGTTTTTCAATGTTGAGGTTGTTGTTGTTTTTCAATGTTGAGGTTGTTGTTGTATTTGTTGGTGTTTTTCAATGTTGAGGTTGCTGTAGTTTTTCAATGTTGAGGTTGTTGTTGAATTTGTTGGTGTTTTTCAATGTCGAGGTTGTTGTTGAATTTTTTGGTGTTTTTCAATGTTGAAGTTGTTGTTGAATTTGTATGTGTTTTTCAATGTTGAGGTTGTTGTTGAATTTGTTGGTGTTTTTCAATGTTGAGGTTGTTGTTGTTTTTAAATGTTGAGGTTGTTTTTGAATTTGTTGGTGTTTTTCAATTTTGAGGTTGTTGTTGTTTTTCAATGTTGAAGTTGTGTTGAATTTGTTGGTGTTTTTCCATGTTGAGGTTGTTGTTGTTTTTCAAGTTTGAGGTTGTTGTTAAATTTGTTGGTATTTTTCAATGTTGAGGTTGTTGTTGAATTTGTTGTTGTTTTTCATTGTTGAGGTTGTTGTTGAATTTGTTGGTGTTTTTCAATGTTGAGGTTGTTGTTGTTTTTCAATGTTGAGGTTGTTGTTGAATTTGTTGGTGTTTTTCAATGTTGAGGTTGTTGTTGTTTTTCAATGTTGAGGTTGTTGTTGAATTTGTTGGTGTTTTTCAATTTCGAGGTTGTTGTTGAATTTGTTGGTGTTTTTCAATGTTGAAGTTGTTCTTGAATTTGTTGGTGTTTTTCAATGTTGAGTTTGTTGTTGTTTTTCAATGTTGAGGTTGTTGTTGAATTTGTTGGTGTTTTTCAATGTTGTGGTTGTTGTTGTTTTTCAATGTTGAGGTTGTTGTTGTTTTTCGATGTTGAGGTTGTTGTTGAATTTGTTGGTGTTTTTCAATGTTGAGGTTGTTGTTGTTTTTCAATGTTGAGGTTGTTGTTGAATTTGTTGGTGTTTTTCAATTTCGAGGTTGTTGTTGAATTTGTTGGTGTTTTTCAATGTTGAAGTTGTTGTTGAATTTGTTGGTGTTTTTCAATGTTGAGGTTGTTGTTGAATTTGTTGGTGTTTTTCAATGTTGAGGTTGTTGTTGTTTTTCAATGTTGAGGGTGTTGTTGTTTTTCGATGTTGAGGTTGTTGTTGAATTTGTTGGTGTTTTTCAACGTTGAGGTTGTTGTTGTCTTTAAATGTTGAGGTTGTTGTTGAATTTGTTGGTGTTTTTCAATTTTGAGGTTGTTGTTGTTTTTCAATGTTGAGGTTGTTTTTGAATTTGTTGGTGTTTTTCCATGTTGAGGTTGTTGTTGTTTTTCAAAGTTGAGGTTGTTGTTAAATTTGTTGGTGTTTTTCAATGTTGAGGTTGTTGTTGAATTTGTTGGTGTTTTTCATTGTTGAGGTTGTTGTTGAATTTGTTGGTGTTTTTCAATGTTGAGGTTGTTGTTGTTTTTCAATGTTGAGGTTGTTGTTGAATTTGTTGGTGTTTTTCAATGTTGAGGTTTTTGTTGTTTTTCAATGTTGAGGTTGTTGTTGAATTTGTTGGTGTTTTTCAATTTCGAGGTTGTTGTTGAATTTGTTGGTGTTCTTCAATGTTGAAGTTGTTGTTGAATTTGTTGGTGTTTTTCAATGTTGAGGATGTTGTTGTTTTTCAATGTTGAGGTTGTTCTTGAATTTGTTGGTGTTTTTCAATGTCGAGGTTGTTGTTGAATTTGTTGGTTTTTTTCAATGTTGAAGTTGTTGTTGAATTTGTTGGTGTTTTTCAATGTTGAGGTTGTTCTTGTTTTTCAATGTTGAGGTTGTTGTTGAATTTGTTGGTGTTTTTCAATTTTGAGGTTGTTGTTGTTTTTCAATGTTGAGGTTGTTGTTGAATTTGTGGGTGTTTTTCATTTTTGAGGTTGTTGTTGAATTTGTTGGTGTTTTTCAATGTTGAGGTTGTTGTTGTTTTTCAATGTTGAGATTGTTGTTGAATTTGTTGGTGTTTTTCAATGTTGAGGTTGTTGTTGAATTTGTTGGTGTTTTTCAATGTTGAGGTTGTTATGTTTTTCAATATTGCGGTTGTGGTTGAATTTGTTTGTGTTTTTCAATGTTGAGGTTGGTGTTGAATTTGTTGGTATTTTTCAATGTTGAGGTTGTTGTTGTTTTTCAATGTTGAGGTTGTTTTTGAATGTGTTGGTGTTTTTCAATGTTGAGGTTGTTGTTGTTTTTCAATGTTGAGGTTGCTGAATTTGTTGGTGTTTTTCAATGTTGAGGTTGTTGTTGTTTTTCAATGTTGAGGTTGTTGTTGAATTTGTTGGTGTTTTTCAATTTCGAGGTTGTTGTTGAATTTGTTGGTGTTTTTCAATGTTGAAGTTGTTGTTGAATTTGTTGGTGTTTTTCAATGTTGAGGTTGTTGTTGTTTTTCAATGTTGAGGTTGTTGTTGAATTTGTTGGTGTTTTTCAATGTTGAGGTTGTTGTTGTTTTTCAATGTTGAGGTTGTTGTTGTTTTTCAATGTTGAGGTTGTTGTTGAATTTGTTGCTTTTTTTCAATGCTCAGGTTGTTGTTGAATTTGTTGCTGTTTTTCAATGTTGAGGTTGTTGTTGTTTTTCAATGTTGAGGTTCTTGTTGTATTTGTTGGTGTTTTTCAATGTTGAGGTTGTTGTAGTTTTTCAATGTTGAGGTTGTTGTTGAATTTGTTGGTGTTTTTCAATGTCGAGGTTGTTGTTGAATTTGTTGGTGTTTTTCAATGTTGAAGTTGTTGTTGAATTTGTATGTGTTTTTCAATGTTGAGGTTGTTGTTGAATTTGTTGGTGTTTTTCAATCTTGAGGTTGTTGTTGTTTTTAAATGTTGAGGTTGTTGTTGAATTTGTTGGTGTTTTTCATTGTTGAGGTTGTTGTTGAATTTGTTGGTTTTTTTCAATGTTGAGGTTGTTGTTGTTTTTCAATGTTGAGGTTGTTGTTGAATTTGTTGGTGTTTTTCAATGTTGTGGTTGTTGTTGTTTTTCAATGTTGAGGTTGTTGTTGTTTTTCGATGTTGAGGTTGTTGTTGAATTTGTTAGTGTTTTTCAATGTTGAGGTTGTTGTTGAATTTGTTGGTGTTTTTCAATGTTGAGGTTGTTGTTGTTTTTCAATGTTGAGGTTGTTGCTGAATTTGTTGGTGTTTTTCAATGTTGAAGTTGTTGTTGAATTTGTATGTGTTTTTCAATGTTGAGGTTGTTGTTGAATTTGTTGGTGTTTTTCAATCTTGAGGTTGTTGTTGTTTTTAAATGTTGAGGTTGTTGTTGAATTTGTTGGTGTTTTTCATTGTTGAGGTTGTTGTTGAATTTGTTGGTGTTTTTCAATGTTGAGGTTGTTGTTGTTTTTCAATGTTGAGGTTGTTGTTGAATTTGTTGGTGTTTTTCAATGTTGTGGTTGTTGTTGTTTTTCAATGTTGAGGTTGTTGTTGTTTTTCGATGTTGAGCTTGTTGTTGAATTTGTTGGTGTTTTTCAATGTTGAGGTTGTTGTTGAATTTGTTGGTGTTTTTCAATGTTGAGGTTGTTGTTGTTTTTCAATGTTGAGGTTGTTGCTGAATTTGTTGGTGTTTTTCAATGTTGTGGTTGTTGTTGTTTTTCAATTTCGAGGTTGTTGTTGAATTTGTCGGTGTTCTTCAATGTTGAAGTTGTTGTTGAATTTGTTGGTGTTTTTCAATGTTGAGGTTGTTGTTGTTTTTCAATGTTGAGGTTGTTGTTGAATTTGTTGGTGTTTTTCAATGTCGAGGTTGTTGTTGAATTTGTTGGTGTTTTTCAATGTTGAAGTTGTTGATGAATTTGTTGGTGTTTTTCAATGTTGAGGTTGTTGTTGTTTTTCAATGTTGAGGTTGTTGTTGAATTTGTTGGTGTTTTTCAATTTTGAGGTTGTTGTTGTTTTTCAATGTTGAGGTTGTTGTTGAATTTGTTGGTATTTTTCCATCTTGAGGTTGTTGTTGTTTTTCAAAGTTGAGGTTGATGTTTAATTTGTTGGTGTTTTTCAATGTTGAGGTTGTTGTTGAATTTGTTGGTGTTTTTCATTTTTGAGGTTGTTGTTGAATTTGTTGGTGTTTTTCAATGTTGAGGTTGTTGTTGTTTTTCAATATTGAGGTTGTTGTTGAATTTGTTTGTGTTTTTCAATGTTGAGGTTGGTGTTGAATTTGTTGGTATTTTTCAATGTTGAGGTTGTTGTTGTTTTTCAATGTTGAGGTTGTTTTTGAATTTGTTGGTGTTTTTCAATGTTGAGGTTGTTGTCGTTTTTCAATGTTGAGGTTGTTGAATTAGTTGGTGTTTTTCAATGTTGAGGTTGTTGTTGTTTTTCAATGTTGAGGTTGTTGTTGAATTTGTTGGTGTTTTTCAATTTCGAGGTTGTTGTTGAATTTGTTGGTGTTTTTCAATGTTGAAGTTGTTGTTGAATTTGTTGGTGTTTTTCAATGTTGAGGTTGTAGTTGTTTTTCAAAGATGAGGTTGCTGTTGAATTTGTTGGTGTTTTTCAATGCTGAGGTTGTTGTTGAATTTGTTGCTGTTTTTCAATGTTGAGGTTGTTGTTGTTTTTCAATGTTGAGGTTGTTGTTGTATTTGTTGGTGTTTTTCAATGTTGAGGTTGCTGTAGTTTTTCAATGTTGAGGTTGTTGTTGAATTTGTTGGTGTTTTTCAATGTCGAGGTTGTTGTTGAATTTTTTGGTGTTTTTCAATGTTGAAGTTGTTGTTGAATTTGTATGTGTTTTTCAATGTTGAGGTTGTTGTTGAATTTGTTGGTGTTTTTCAATGTTGAGGTTGTTGTTGTTTTTAAATGTTGAGGTTGTTTTTGAATTTGTTGGTGTTTTTCAATTTTGAGGTTGTGGTTGTTTTTCAATGTTGAAGTTGTTGTTGAATTTGTTGGTGTTTTTCAATGTTGAGGTTGTTGTTGTTTTTCAATGTTGAGGTTGTTGTTGTTTTTTAATGT
This sequence comes from Isurus oxyrinchus, assembly GCA_026770705.1. Taxonomy (NCBI): domain Eukaryota; kingdom Metazoa; phylum Chordata; class Chondrichthyes; order Lamniformes; family Lamnidae; genus Isurus; species Isurus oxyrinchus. The sequence continues at coordinate 1,377,493 of JANJGN010000106.1, forward strand.
TGACGTTGTTGTTGAATTTGTTGGTGATTCTCAATGCTGAGGTTGTTGTTGAATTTGTTGCTGTTTTTCAATGTTGAGGTTGTTGTTGTTTTTCAATGTTGAGGTTGTTGTATTTGTAGGTGTTTTTCAATGTTGAGGTTGCTGTAGTTTTTCAATGTTGAGGTTGTTGTTGAATTTGTTGGTGTTTTTCAATGTCGAGGTTGTTGTTGAATTTTTTGGTGTTTTTCAATGTTGAGGTTGTTGTTGAATTTGTTGGTGTTTTTCAATGTTGAGGTTGTTGTTGTTTTTCAATGTTGAGGTTGTTGCTGAATTTGTTGGTGTTTTTCAATGTTGTGGTTGTTGATGTTTTTCAATTTCGAGGTTGTTGTTGAATTTGTCGGTGTTCTTCAATGTTGAAGTTGTTGTTGAATTTGTTGGTGTTTTTCAATGTTGAGGTTGTTGTTGTTTTTCAATGTTGAGGTTGTTGTTGAATTTGTTGGTGTTTTTCAATGTCGAGGTTGTTGTTGAATTTGTTGGTGTTTTTCAATGTTGAAGTTGTTGATGAATTTGTTGGTGTTTTTCAATGTTGAGGTTGTTGTTGTTTTTCAATGTTGAGGTTGTTGTTGAATTTGTTGGTGTTTTTCAATTTTGAGGTTGTTGTTGTTTTTCAATGTTGAGGATGTTGTTGAATTTGTTGGTATTTTTCCATCTTGAGGTTGTTGTTGTTTTTCAAAGTTGAGGTTGATGTTTAATTCGTTGGTGTTTTTCAATGTTGAGGTTGTTGTTGAATTTGTTGGTGTTTTTCATTTTTGAGGTTGTTGTTGAATTTGTTGGTGTTTTTCAATGTTGAGGTTGTTGTTGTTTTTCAATGTTGAGGTTGTTGTTGAATTTGTCGGTCTTTTTCAATGTTGAGGTTGTTGTTGAATTTGTTGGTGTTTTTCAATGTTGAGGTTGTTGTTGTTTTTCAATATTGAGGTTGTTGTTGAATTTGTTTGTGTTTTTCAATGTTGAGGTTGGTGTTGAATTTGTTGGTATTTTTCAATGTTGAGGTTGTTGTTGTTTTTCAATGTTGAGGTTGTTTTTGAATTTGTTGGTGTTTTTCAATGTTGAGGTTGTTGTCGTTTTTCAATGTTGAGGTTGTTGAATTAGTTGGTGTTTTTCAATGTTGAGGTTGTTGTTGTTTTTCAATGTTGAGGTTGTTGTTGAATTTGTTGGTGTTTTTCAATTTCGAGGTTGTTGTTGAATTTGTTGGTGTTTTTCAATGTTGAAGTTGTTGTTGAATTTGTTGGTGTTTTTCAATGTTGAGGTTGTAGTTGTTTTTCAATGATGAGGTTGCTGTTGAATTTGTTGGTGTTTTTCAATGTTGAGGTTGTTGTTGTTTTTCAATGTTGAGGTTGTTGTTGTTTTTTAATGTTGACGTTGTTGTTGAATTTGTTGGTGTTTCTCAATGCTGAGGTTGTTGTTGAATTTGTTGCTGTTTTTCAATGTTGAGGTTGTTGTTGTTTTTCAATGTTGAGGTTGTTGTTGTATTTGTTGGTGTTTTTCAATGTTGAGGTTGCTGTAGTTTTTCAATGTTGAGGTTGTTGTTGAATTTGTTGGTGTTTTTCAATGTCGAGGTTGTTGTTGAATTTTTTGGTGTTTTTCAATGTTGAAGTTGTTGTTGAATTTGTATGTGTTTTTCAATGTTGAGGTTGTTGTTGAATTTGTTGGTGTTTTTCAATGTTGAGGTTGTTGTTGTTTTTAAATGTTGAGGTTGTTTTTGAATTTGTTGGTGTTTTTCAATTTTGAGGTTGTGGTTGTTTTTCAATGTTGAAGTTGTTGTTGAATTTGTTGGTGTTTTTCAATGTTGAGGTTGTTGTTGTTTTTCAATGTTGAGGTTGTTGTTGTTTTTTAATGTTGACGTTGTTGTTGAATTTGTTGGTGTTTCTCAATGCTGAGGTTGTTGTTGAATTTGTTGCTGTTTTTCAATGTTGAGGTTGTTGTTGTTTTTCAATGTTGAGGTTGTTGTTGTATTTGTTGGTGTTTTTCAATGTTGAGGTTGCTCTAGTTTTTCAATGTTGAGGTTGTTGTTGAATTTGTTGGTGTTTTTCAATGTCGAGGTTGTTGTTGAATTTTTTGGTGTTTTTCAATGTTGAAGTTGTTGTTGAATTTGTATGTGTTTTTCAATGTTGAGGTTGTTGTTGAATTTGTTGGTGTTTTTCAATGTTGAGGTTGTTGTTGTTTTTAAATGTTGAGGTTGTTTTTGAATTTGTTGGTGTTTTTCAATTTTGAGGTTGTGGTTGTTTTTCAAGTTTGAGGTTGTTGTTAAATTTGTTGGTATTTTTCAATGTTGAGGTTGTTGTTGAATTTGTTGGTGTTTTTCATTGTTGAGGTTGTTGTTGAATTTGTTGGTGTTTTTCAATGTTGAGGTTGTTGTTGTTTTTCAATGTTGAGGTTGTTGTTGAATTTGTTGGTGTTTTTCAATGTTGAGGTTGTTGTTGTTTTTCAATGTTGATGTTGTTGTTGAATTTGTTGGTGTTTTTCAATTTCGAGGTTGTTGTTGAATTTGTTGGTGTTTTTCAATGTTGAAGTTGTTCTTGAATTTGTTGGTGTTTTTCAATGTTGAGGATGTTGTTGTTTTTCAATGTTGAGGTTGTTGTTGAATTTGTTGGTGTTTTTCAATGTTGTGGTTGTTGTTGTTTTTCAATGTTGAGGTTGTTGTTGTTTTTCGATGTTGAGGTTGTTGTTGAATTTGTTGGTGTTTTTCAATGTTGAGGTTGTTGCTGAATTTGTTGGTGTTTTCCAATGTGGAGGTTGTTGTTCAATTTGTTGGTGTTTTTCAATTTTGAGGTTGTTGTTGTTTTTCAATGTTGAGGTTGTTGTTGAATTTGTTGGTGTTTTTCAATTTTGAGGTTGTTGTTGTTTTTCAATGTTGAGGTTGTTGTTGAATTTGTTGGTATTTTTCCATGTTGAGGTTGTTGTTGTTTTTCAAAGTTGAGGTTGATGTTTAATTTGTTGGTGTTTTTCAATGTTGAGGTTGTTGTTGAAATTGTTGGTGTTTTTCATTTTTGAGGTTGTTGTTGAATTTGTTGGTGTTTTTCAATGTTGAGGTTGTTGTTGTTTTTCAATGTTGAGGTTGTTGTTGAATTTGTTGGTCTTTTTCAATGTTGAGGTTGTTGTTGAATTTGTTGGTGTTTTTCAATGTTGAGGTTGTTGTTGTTTTTCAATATTGAGGTTGTTGTTGAATTTGTTGGTGTTTTTCAATGTTGAGGTTGTTGTTGTTTTTCAATGTTGAGGTTGATGAATTTGTTGGTGTTTTTCAATGTTGAGGTTGTTGTTGTTTTTCAATGTTGAGGTTGTTGTTGAATTTGTTGGTGTTTTTCAATTTCGAGGTTGTTGTTGAATTTGTTGGTGTTTTTCAAAGTTGAAGTTGTTGTTGAATTTGTTGTTGTTTTTCAAGTTTGAGGTTGTTGTTAAATTTGTTGGTGTTTTTCAATGTTGAGGTTTTTGTTGAATTTGTTGGTGTTTTTCATTGTTGAGGTTGTTGTTGAATTTGTTGGTGTTTTTCAATGTTGAGGTTGTTGTTGTTTTTCAATGTAGAGGTTGTTGTTGAATTTGTTGGTGTTTTTCAATGTTGAGGTTGTTGTTGTTTTTCAATGTTGATGTTGTTGTTGAATTTTTTGGTGTTTTTCAATTTCGAGGTTGTTGTTGAATTTGTTGGTGTTTTTCAATGTTGAAGTTGTTGTTGAACTTGTTGGTGTTTTTCAATGTTGAGGTTGTTGTTGTTTTTCAATGTTGAGGTTGTTGTTGAATTTGTTGGTGTTTTTCAATTTCGAGGTTGTTGTTGTTTTTCAATGTTGAGGTTGTTGTTGTTTTTCGATGTTGAGGTTGTTGTTGAATTTGTTGGTGTTTTTCAATGTTGAGGTTGTTGTTGTTTTTCAATGTTGAGGTTGTTGTTGAATTTGTTGGTGTTTTTCAATGTTGTGGTTGTTGTTGTTTTTCAATGTTGAGGTTGTTGTTGTTTTTCAAGTTTGAGGTTGTTGTTAAATTTGTTGGTGTTTTTCAATGTTGAGGTTGTTGTTGAATTTGTTGGTGTCTTTCATTGTTGAGGTTGTTGTTGAATTTGTTGGTGTTCTTCAATGTTGAGGTTGTTGTTGTTTTTCAATGTTGAGGTTGTTGTTGAATTTGTTGGTGTTTTTCAATGTTGAGGTTGTTGTTGTATTTCAATGTTCAGGTTGTTGTTGAATTTGTTGGTGTTTTTCAATTTCGAGGTTGTTGTTGAATTTGTTGGTGTTTTTCAATGTTGAAGTTGTTGTTGAATTTGTTGGTGTTTTTCAATGTTGAGGTTGTTGTTGTTTTTCAATGTTGAGGTTGTTGTTGAATTTGTTGGTGTTTTTCAATGTTGAGGTTGTTGTTGTTTTTCAATGTTGAGGTTGTTGTTGTTTTTCGATGTTGAGGTTGTTGTTGAATTTGTTGGTGTTTTTCAACGTTGAGGTTGTTGTTGAATTTGTTGGTGTTTTTCAATGTTGAGGTTGTTGTTGTTTTTCAATGTTGAGGTTGTTGCTGAATTTGTTGGTGTTTTTCAATGTTGTGGTTGTTGTAGTTTTTCAATTTCGAGGTTGTTGTTGAATTTGTTGGTGTTCTTCAATGTTGAAGTTGTTGTTGAATTTGTTGGTGTTTTTCAATGTTGAGGTTGTTGTTGTTTTTCAATGTTGAGGTTGTTGTTGAATTTGTTGGTGTTTTTCAATGTCGAGGTTGTTGTTGAATTTGTTGGTGTTTTTCAATGTTGAAGTTGTTGATGAATTTGTTGGTGTTTTTCAATGTTGAGGTTGTTGTTGTTTTTCAATGTTGAGGTTGTTGTTGAATTTGTTGGTGTTTTTCAATTTTGAGGTTGTTGTTGTTTTTCAATGTTGAGGTTGTTGTTGAATTTGTTGGTATTTTTCCATGTTGAGGTTGTTGTTGTTTTTCAAAGTTGAGGTTGATGTTTAATTTGTTGGTGTTTTTCAATGTTGAGGTTGTTGTTGAATTTGTTGGTGTTTTTCATTTTTGAGGTTGTTGTTGAATTTGTTGGTGTTTTTCAATGTTGAGATTGTTGTTGTTTTTCAATGTTGAGGTTGTTGTTGAATTTGTTGGTCTTTTTCAATGTTGAGGTTGTTGTTGAATTTGCTGGTGTTTTTCAATGTTGAGGTTGTTGTTGTTTTTCAATATTGAGGTTGTTGTTGAATTTGTTTGTGTTTTTCAATGTTGAGGTTGGTGTTGAATTTGTTGGTATTTTTCAATGTTGAGGTTGTTGTTGTTTTTCAATGTTGAGGTTGTTTTTGAATTTGTTGGTGTTTTTCAATGTTGAGGTTGTTGTTGTTTTTCAATGTTGAGGTTGTTGAATTTGTTGGTGTTTTTCAATGTTGAGGTTGTTGTTGTTTTTCAATGTTGAGGTTGTTGTTGAATTTGTTGGTGTTTTTCAATTTCGAGGTTGTTGTTGAATTTGTTGGTGTTTTTCAATGTTGAAGTTGTTGTTGAATTTGTTGGTGTTTTTCAATGTTGAGGTTGTAGTTGTTTTTCAATGATGAGGTTGCTGTTGAATTTGTTGGTGTTTTTCAATGTTGAGGTTGTTGTTGTTTTTCAATGTTGAGGTTGTTGTTGAATTTTTTGGTGTTTTTCAATGTTGAAGTTGTTGTTGAATTTGTATGTGTTTTTCAATGTTGAGGTTGTTGTTGAATTTGTTGGTGTTTTTCAATGTTGAGGTTGTTGTTGTTTTTAAATGTTGAGGTTGTTTTTGAATTTGTTGGTGTTTTTCAATTTTGAGGTTGTGGTTGTTTTTCAAGTTTGAGGTTGTTGTTAAATTTGTTGGTATTTTTCAATGTTGAGGTTGTTGTTGAATTTGTTGGTGTTTTTCATTGTTGAGGTTGTTGTTGAATTTGTTGGTGTTTTTCAATGTTGAGGTTGTTGTTGTTTTTCAATGTTGAGGTTGTTGTTGAATTTGTTGGTGTTTTTCAATGTTGAGGTTGTTGTTGTTTTTCAATGTTGATGTTGTTGTTGAATTTGTTGGTGTTTTTCAATTTCGAGGTTGTTGTTGAATTTGTTGGTGTTTTTCAATGTTGAAGTTGTTCTTGAATTTGTTGGTGTTTTTCAATGTTGAGGATGTTGTTGTTTTTCAATGTTGAGGTTGTTGTTGAATTTGTTGGTGTTTTTCAATGTTGTGGTTGTTGTTGTTTTTCAATGTTGAGGTTGTTGTTGTTTTTCGATGTTGAGGTTGTTGTTGAATTTGTTGGTGTTTTTCAATGTTGAGGTTGTTGCTGAATTTGTTGGTGTTTTCCAATGTGGAGGTTGTTGTTCAATTTGTTGGTGTTTTTCAATTTTGAGGTTGTTGTTGTTTTTCAATGTTGAGGTTGTTGTTGAATTTGTTGGTGTTTTTCAATTTTGAGGTTGTTGTTGTTTTTCAATGTTGAGGTTGTTGTTGAATTTGTTGGTATTTTTCCATGTTGAGGTTGTTGTTGTTTTTCAAAGTTGAGGTTGATGTTTAATTTGTTGGTGTTTTTCAATGTTGAGGTTGTTGTTGAAATTGTTGGTGTTTTTCATTTTTGAGGTTGTTGTTGAATTTGTTGGTGTTTTTCAATGTTGAGGTTGTTGTTGTTTTTCAATGTTGAGGTTGTTGTTGAATTTGTTGGTCTTTTTCAATGTTGAGGTTGTTGTTGAATTTGTTGGTGTTTTTCAATGTTGAGGTTGTTGTTGTTTTTCAATATTGAGGTTGTTGTTGAATTTGTTGGTGTTTTTCAATGTTGAGGTTGTTGTTGTTTTTCAATGTTGAGGTTGATGAATTTGTTGGTGTTTTTCAATGTTGAGGTTGTTGTTGTTTTTCAATGTTGAGGTTGTTGTTGAATTTGTTGGTGTTTTTCAATTTCGAGGTTGTTGTTGAATTTGTTGGTGTTTTTCAAAGTTGAAGTTGTTGTTGAATTTGTTGTTGTTTTTCAAGTTTGAGGTTGTTGTTAAATTTGTTGGTGTTTTTCAATGTTGAGGTTTTTGTTGAATTTGTTGGTGTTTTTCATTGTTGAGGTTGTTGTTGAATTTGTTGGTGTTTTTCAATGTTGAGGTTGTTGTTGTTTTTCAATGTAGAGGTTGTTGTTGAATTTGTTGGTGTTTTTCAATGTTGAGGTTGTTGTTGTTTTTCAATGTTGATGTTGTTGTTGAATTTTTTGGTGTTTTTCAATTTCGAGGTTGTTGTTGAATTTGTTGGTGTTTTTCAATGTTGAAGTTGTTGTTGAACTTGTTGGTGTTTTTCAATGTTGAGGTTGTTGTTGTTTTTCAATGTTGAGGTTGTTGTTGAATTTGTTGGTGTTTTTCAATTTCGAGGTTGTTGTTGTTTTTCAATGTTGAGGTTGTTGTTGTTTTTCGATGTTGAGGTTGTTGTTGAATTTGTTGGTGTTTTTCAATGTTGAGGTTGTTGTTGTTTTTCAATGTTGAGGTTGTTGTTGAATTTGTTGGTGTTTTTCAATGTTGTGGTTGTTGTTGTTTTTCAATGTTGAGGTTGTTGTTGTTTTTCAAGTTTGAGGTTGTTGTTAAATTTGTTGGTGTTTTTCAATGTTGAGGTTGTTGTTGAATTTGTTGGTGTCTTTCATTGTTGAGGTTGTTGTTGAATTTGTTGGTGTTCTTCAATGTTGAGGTTGTTGTTGTTTTTCAATGTTGAGGTTGTTGTTGAATTTGTTGGTGTTTTTCAATGTTGAGGTTGTTGTTGTATTTCAATGTTCAGGTTGTTGTTGAATTTGTTGGTGTTTTTCAATTTCGAGGTTGTTGTTGAATTTGTTGGTGTTTTTCAATGTTGAAGTTGTTGTTGAATTTGTTGGTGTTTTTCAATGTTGAGGTTGTTGTTGTTTTTCAATGTTGAGGTTGTTGTTGAATTTGTTGGTGTTTTTCAATGTTGAGGTTGTTGTTGTTTTTCAATGTTGAGGTTGTTGTTGTTTTTCGATGTTGAGGTTGTTGTTGAATTTGTTGGTGTTTTTCAACGTTGAGGTTGTTGTTGAATTTGTTGGTGTTTTTCAATGTTGAGGTTGTTGTTGTTTTTCAATGTTGAGGTTGTTGCTGAATTTGTTGGTGTTTTTCAATGTTGTGGTTGTTGTAGTTTTTCAATTTCGAGGTTGTTGTTGAATTTGTTGGTGTTCTTCAATGTTGAAGTTGTTGTTGAATTTGTTGGTGTTTTTCAATGTTGAGGTTGTTGTTGTTTTTCAATGTTGAGGTTGTTGTTGAATTTGTTGGTGTTTTTCAATGTCGAGGTTGTTGTTGAATTTGTTGGTGTTTTTCAATGTTGAAGTTGTTGATGAATTTGTTGGTGTTTTTCAATGTTGAGGTTGTTGTTGTTTTTCAATGTTGAGGTTGTTGTTGAATTTGTTGGTGTTTTTCAATTTTGAGGTTGTTGTTGTTTTTCAATGTTGAGGTTGTTGTTGAATTTGTTGGTATTTTTCCATGTTGAGGTTGTTGTTGTTTTTCAAAGTTGAGGTTGATGTTTAATTTGTTGGTGTTTTTCAATGTTGAGGTTGTTGTTGAATTTGTTGGTGTTTTTCATTTTTGAGGTTGTTGTTGAATTTGTTGGTGTTTTTCAATGTTGAGATTGTTGTTGTTTTTCAATGTTGAGGTTGTTGTTGAATTTGTTGGTCTTTTTCAATGTTGAGGTTGTTGTTGAATTTGCTGGTGTTTTTCAATGTTGAGGTTGTTGTTGTTTTTCAATATTGAGGTTGTTGTTGAATTTGTTTGTGTTTTTCAATGTTGAGGTTGGTGTTGAATTTGTTGGTATTTTTCAATGTTGAGGTTGTTGTTGTTTTTCAATGTTGAGGTTGTTTTTGAATTTGTTGGTGTTTTTCAATGTTGAGGTTGTTGTTGTTTTTCAATGTTGAGGTTGTTGAATTTGTTGGTGTTTTTCAATGTTGAGGTTGTTGTTGTTTTTCAATGTTGAGGTTGTTGTTGAATTTGTTGGTGTTTTTCAATTTCGAGGTTGTTGTTGAATTTGTTGGTGTTTTTCAATGTTGAAGTTGTTGTTGAATTTGTTGGTGTTTTTCAATGTTGAGGTTGTAGTTGTTTTTCAATGATGAGGTTGCTGTTGAATTTGTTGGTGTTTTTCAATGTTGAGGTTGTTGTTGTTTTTCAATGTTGAGGTTGTTGTTGTTTTTCAATGTTGATGTTGTTGTTGAATTTGTTGGTGTTTTTCAAAGCTGAGGTTGTTGTTGAATTTGTTGCTGTTTTTCAATGTTGAGGTTGTTGTTGTTTTTCAATGTTGAGGTTGTTGTTGTATTTGTTGGTGTTTTTCAATGTTGAGGTTGCTGTAGTTTTTCAATGTTGAGGTTGTTGTTGAATTTGTTGGTGTTTTTCAATGTCGAGGTTGTTGTTGAATTTTCTGGTGTTTTTCAATGTTGAAGTTGTTGTTGAATTTGTATGTGTTTTTCAATGTTGAGGTTGTTGTTGAATTTGTTGTTGTTTTTCAATGTTGAGGTTGTTGTTGTTTTTAAATGTTGAGGTTGTTTTTGAATTTGTTGGTTTTTTTCAATTTTGAGGTTGTTGTTGTTTTTCAATGTTGAAGTTGTTGTTGAATTTGTTGGTGTTTTTCCATGTTGAGGTTGTTGTTGTTTTTCAAGTTTGAGGTTGTTGTTAAATTTGTTGGTATTTTTCAATGTTGAGGTTGTTGTTGAATTTGTTGGTGTTTTTCATTGTTGAGGTTGTTGTTGAATTTGTTGGTGTTTTTCAATGTTGAGGTTGTTGTTGTTTTTCAATGTTGAGGTTGTTGTTGAATTTGTTGGTGTTTTTCAATGTTGAGGTTGTTGTTGTTTTTCAATGTTGAGGTTGTTGTTGAATTTGTTGGTGTTTTTCAATTTCGAGGTTGTTGTTGAATTTGTTGGTGTTTTTCAATGTTGAAGTTGTTCTTGAATTTGTTGGTGTTTTTCAATGTTGAGGTTGTTGTTGTTTTTCAATGTTGAGGTTGTTGTTGAATTTGTTGGTGCTTTTCAATGTTGTGGTTGTTGTTGTTTTTCAATGTTGAGGTTGTTGTTGTTTTTCGATGTTGAGGTTGTTGTTGAATTTGTTGGTGTTTTTCAATGTTGAGGTTGTTGTTGAATTTGTTGGTGTTTTTCAATGTTGAGGTTGTTGTTGTTTTTCAATGTTGAGGTTGTTGCTGAATTTCTTGGTGTTTTTCAATGTTGAGGTTGTTGTTGTTTTTCAATGTTGAGGTTGTTGTTGAATTTGTTGGTGTTTTTCAATTTCGAGGTTGTTGTTGAATTTGTTGGTGTTTTTCAATGTTGAAGTTGTTGTTGAATTTGTTGGTGTTTTTCAATGTTGAGGTTGTTGTTGAATTTGTTGGTGTTTTTCAATGTTGAGGTTGTTGGTGTTTTTCAATGTTGAGGGTGTTGTTGTTTTTCGATGTTGAGGTTGTTGTTGAATTTGGTGGTGTTTTTCAATGTTGAGGTTGTTATTGTTTTTCAATGTTGAGGTTGTTGTTGTATTTGTTGGTGCTTTTCAATGTTGAGGTTGTTGTAGTTTTTCAATGTTGAGGTTGTTGTTGAATTTGTTGGTGTTTTTCAATGTCGAGGTTGTTGTTGAATTTGTTGGTGTTTTTCAATGTTGAAGTTGTTGTTGAATTTGTTGGTGTTTTTCATTGTTGAGGTTGTTGTTGAATTTGTTGGTGTTTTTCAACGTTGAGGTTGTTGTTGTCTTTAAATGTTGAGGTTGTTGTTGAATTTGTTGGTGTTTTTCAATTTTGAGGTTGCTGTTGTTTTTCAATGTTGAGGTTGTTGTTGAATTTGTTGGTGTTTTTCCATGTTGAGGTTGTTGTTGTTTTTCAAAGTTGAGGTTGTTGTTAAATTTGTTGGTGTTTTTCAATGTTGAGGTTGTTGTTGAATTTGTTGGTGTTTTTCATTGTTGAGGTTGTTGTTGAATTTGTTGGTGTTTTTCAATGTTGAGGTTGTTGTTGTTTTTCAATGTTGAGGTTGCTGTTGAATTTGTTGGTGTTTTTCAATGTTGAGGTTGTTGTTGTTTTTCAATGTTGAGGTTGTTGTTGTTTTTCAATGTTGATGTTGTTGTTGAATTTGTTGGTGTTTTTCAAAGCTGAGGTTGTTGTTGAATTTGTTGCTGTTTTTCAATGTTGAGGTTGTTGTTGTTTTTCAATGTTGAGGTTGTTGTTGTATTTGTTGGTGTTTTTCAATGTTGAGGTTGCTGTAGTTTTTCAATGTTGAGGTTGTTGTTGAATTTGTTGGTGTTTTTCAATGTCGAGGTTGTTGTTGAATTTTCTGGTGTTTTTCAATGTTGAAGTTGTTGTTGAATTTGTATGTGTTTTTCAATGTTGAGGTTGTTGTTGAATTTGTTGTTGTTTTTCAATGTTGAGGTTGTTGTTGTTTTTAAATGTTGAGGTTGTTTTTGAATTTGTTGGTTTTTTTCAATTTTGAGGTTGTTGTTGTTTTTCAATGTTGAAGTTGTTGTTGAATTTGTTGGTGTTTTTCCATGTTGAGGTTGTTGTTGTTTTTCAAGTTTGAGGTTGTTGTTAAATTTGTTGGTATTTTTCAATGTTGAGGTTGTTGTTGAATTTGTTGGTGTTTTTCATTGTTGAGGTTGTTGTTGAATTTGTTGGTGTTTTTCAATGTTGAGGTTGTTGTTGTTTTTCAATGTTGAGGTTGTTGTTGAATTTGTTGGTGTTTTTCAATGTTGAGGTTGTTGTTGTTTTTCAATGTTGAGGTTGTTGTTGAATTTGTTGGTGTTTTTCAATTTCGAGGTTGTTGTTGAATTTGTTGGTGTTTTTCAATGTTGAAGTTGTTCTTGAATTTGTTGGTGTTTTTCAATGTTGAGGTTGTTGTTGTTTTTCAATGTTGAGGTTGTTGTTGAATTTGTTGGTGCTTTTCAATGTTGTGGTTGTTGTTGTTTTTCAATGTTGAGGTTGTTGTTGTTTTTCGATGTTGAGGTTGTTGTTGAATTTGTTGGTGTTTTTCAATGTTGAGGTTGTTGTTGAATTTGTTGGTGTTTTTCAATGTTGAGGTTGTTGTTGTTTTTCAATGTTGAGGTTGTTGCTGAATTTCTTGGTGTTTTTCAATGTTGAGGTTGTTGTTGTTTTTCAATGTTGAGGTTGTTGTTGAATTTGTTGGTGTTTTTCAATTTCGAGGTTGTTGTTGAATTTGTTGGTGTTTTTCAATGTTGAAGTTGTTGTTGAATTTGTTGGTGTTTTTCAATGTTGAGGTTGTTGTTGAATTTGTTGGTGTTTTTCAATGTTGAGGTTGTTGGTGTTTTTCAATGTTGAGGGTGTTGTTGTTTTTCGATGTTGAGGTTGTTGTTGAATTTGGTGGTGTTTTTCAATGTTGAGGTTGTTATTGTTTTTCAATGTTGAGGTTGTTGTTGTATTTGTTGGTGCTTTTCAATGTTGAGGTTGTTGTAGTTTTTCAATGTTGAGGTTGTTGTTGAATTTGTTGGTGTTTTTCAATGTCGAGGTTGTTGTTGAATTTGTTGGTGTTTTTCAATGTTGAAGTTGTTGTTGAATTTGTTGGTGTTTTTCATTGTTGAGGTTGTTGTTGAATTTGTTGGTGTTTTTCAACGTTGAGGTTGTTGTTGTCTTTAAATGTTGAGGTTGTTGTTGAATTTGTTGGTGTTTTTCAATTTTGAGGTTGTTGTTGTTTTTCAATGTTGAGGTTGTTGTTGAATTTGTTGGTGTTTTTCCATGTTGAGGTTGTTGTTGTTTTTCAAAGTTGAGGTTGTTGTTAAATTTGTTGGTGTTTTTCAATGTTGAGGTTGTTGTTGAATTTGTTGGTGTTTTTCATTGTTGAGGTTGTTGTTGAATTTGTTGGTGTTTTTCAATGTTGAGGTTGTTGTTGTTTTTCAATGTTGAGGTTGTTGTCGAATTTGTTGATGTTTTTCAATGTTGAGGTTGTTGTTGTTTTTCAATGTTGAGGTTGTTGTTGAATTTGTTGGTGTTTTTCAATTTCGAGGTTGTTGTTGAATTTGTTGGTGTTCTTCAATGTTGAAGTTGTTGTTGAATTTGTTGGTGTTTTTCAATGTTGAGGTTGTTGTTGTTTTTCAATGTTGAGGTTGTTGTTGAATTTGTTGGTGTTTTTCAATTTTGAGGTTGTTGTTGTTTTTCAATGTTGAGGTTGTTGTTGAATTTGTTGGTGTTTTTCATTTTTGAGGTTGTTGTTGAATTTGTTGGTGTTTTTCAATGTTGAGGTTGTTGTTGTTTTTCAATGTTGAGATTGTTGTTGAATTTGTTGGTGTTTTTCAATGTTGAGGTTGTTGTTGAATTTGTTGGTGTTTTTCAATGTTGAGGTTGTTGTTGTTTTTCAATATTGAGGTTGTGGTTGAATTTGTTTGTGTTTTTCAATGTTGAGGTTGGTGTTGAATTTGTTGGTATTTTTCAATGTTGAGGTTGTTGTTGTTTTTCAATGTTGAGGTTGTTTTTGAATGTGTTGGTGTTTTTCAATGTTGAGGTTGTTGTTGTTTTTCAATGTTGAGGTTGCTGAATTTGTTGGTGTTTTTCAATGTTGAGGTTGTTGTTGTTTTTCAATGTTGAGGTTGTTGTTGAATTTGTTGGTGTTTTTCAATTTCGAGGTTGTTGTTGAATTTGTTGGTGTTTTTCAATGTTGAAGTTGTTGTTGAATTTGTTGGTGTTTTTCAATGTTGAGGTTGTTGTTGTTTTTCAATGTTGAGGTTGTTGTTGAATTTGTTGGTGTTTTTCAATGTTGAGGTTGTTGTTGTTTTTCAATGTTGAGGTTGTTGTTGTTTTTCAATGTTGAGGTTGTTGTTGAATTTGTTGCTGTTTTTCAATGCTCAGGTTGTTGTTGAATTTGTTGCTGTTTTTCAATGTTGAGGTTGTTGTTGTTTTTCAATGTTGAGGTTGTTGTTGTATTTGCTGGTGTTTTTCAATGTTGAGGTTGTTGTAGTTTTTCAATGTTGAGGTTGTTGTTGAATTTGTTGGTGTTTTTCAATGTCGAGGTTGTTGTTGAATTTGTTGGTGTTTTTCAATGTTGAAGTTGTTGTTGAATTTGTATGTGTTTTTCAATGTTGAGGTTGTTGTTGAATTTGTTGGTGTTTTTCAATCTTGAGGTTGTTGTTGTTTTTAAATGTTGAGGTTGTTGTTGAATTTGTTGGTGTTTTTCATTGTTGAGGTTGTTGTTGAATTTGTTGGTGTTTTTCAATGTTGAGGTTGTTGTTGTTTTTCAATGTTGAGGTTGTTGTTGAATTTGTTGGTGTTTTTCAATGTTGTGGTTGTTGTTGTTTTTCAATGTTGAGGTTGTTGTTGTTTTTCGATGTTGAGGTTGTTGTTGAATTTGTTGGTGTTTTTCAATGTTGAGGTTGTTGTTGAATTTGTTGGTGTTTTTCAATGTTGAGGTTGTTGTTGTTTTTCAATGTTGAGGTTGTTGCTGAATTTGTTGGTGTTTTTCAATGTTGTGGTTGTTGTTGTTTTTCAATTTCGAGGTTGTTGTTGAATTTGTTGGTGTTCTTCAAAGTTGAAGTTGTTGTTGAATTTGTTGGTGTTTTTCAATGTTGAGGTTGTTGTTGTTTTTCAATGTTGAGGTTGTTGTTGAATTTGTTGGTGTTTTTCAATGTCGAGGTTGTTGTTGAATTTGTTGGTGTTTTTCAATGTTGAAGTTGTTGATGAATTTGTTGGTGTTTTTCAATGTTGAGGTTGTTGATGTTTTTCAATGTTGAGGTTGTTGTTGAATTTGTTGGTGTTTTTCAATTTTGAGGTTGTTGTTGTTTTTCAATGTTGAGGTTGTTGTTGAATTTGTTGGTATTTTTCCATGTTGAGGTTGTTGTTGTTTTTCAAAGTTGAGGTTGATGTTTAATTTGTTGGTGTTTTTCAATGTTGAGGTTGTTGTTGTTTTTCAATGTTGAGGTTGTTGTTGAATTTGTTGGTCTTTTTCAATGTTGAGGTTGTTGTTGAATTTGTTGGTGTTTTTCAATGTTGAGGTTGTTGTTGTTTTTCAATATTGAGGTTGTTGTTGAATTTGTTTGTGTTTTTCAATGTTGAGGTTGGTGTTGAATTTGTTGGTATTTTTCAATGTTGAGGTTGTTGTTGTTTTTCAATGTTGAGGTTGTTTTTGAATTTGTTGGTGTTTTTCAATGTTGAGGTTGTTCTCGTTTTTCAATGTTGAGGTTGTTGAATTAGTTGGTGTTTTTCAATGTTGAGGTTGTTGTAGTTTTTCAATGTTGAGGTTGTTGTTGAATTTGTTGGTGTTTTTCAATTTCGAGGTTGTTGTTGAATTTGTTGGTGTTTTTCAATGTTGAAGTTGTTGTTGAATTTGTTGGTGTTTTTCAATGTTGAGGTTGTAGTTGTTTTTCAATGATGAGGTTGCTGTTGAATTTGTTGGTGTTTTTCAATGTTGAGGTTGTTGTTTTTTTCAATGTTGAGGTTGTTGTTGTTTTTCAATGTTGACGTTGTTGTTGAATTTGTTGGTGTTTTTCAATGCTGAGGTTGTTGTTGAATTTGTTGCTGTTTTTCAATGTTGAGGTTGTTGTTGTTTTTCAATGTTGAGGTTGTTGTTGTATTTGTTGGTGTTTTTCAATGTTGAGGTTGCTGTAGTTTTTCAATGTTGAGGTTGTTGTTGAATTTGTTGGTGTTTTTCAATGTCGAGGTTGTTGTTGAATTTTCTGGTGTTTTTCAATGTTGAAGTTGTTGTTGAATTTGTATGTGTTTTTCAATGTTGAGGTTGTTGTTGAATTTGTTGGTGTTTTTCAATGTTGAGGTTGTTGTTGTTTTTAAATGTTGAGGTTGTTTTTGAATTTGTTGGTTTTTTTCAATTTTGAGGTTTTTGTTGTTTTTCAATGTTGAAGTTGTTGTTGAATTTGTTGGTGTTTTTCCATGTTGAGGTTGTTGTTGTTTTTCAAGTTTGAGGTTGTTGTTAAATTTGTTGGTATTTTTCAATGTTGAGGTTGTTGTTGAATTTGTTGGTGTTTTTCATTGTTGAGGTTGTTGTTGAATTTGTTGGTGTTTTTCAATGTTGAGGTTGTTGTTGTTTTTCAATGTTGAGGTTGTTGTTGAATTTGTTGGTGTTTGTCAATGTTGAGGTTGTTGCTGTTTTTCAATGTTGAGGTTGTTGTTGAATTTGTTGGTGTTTTTCAATTTCGAGGTTGTTGTTGAATTTGTTGGTGTTTTTCAATGTTGAAGTTGTTGTTGAATTTGTTGGTGTTTTTCAATGTTGAGGTTGTTGTTGTTTTTCAATGTTGAGGTTGTTGTTGAATTTGTTGGTGCTTTTCCATGTTGTGGTTGTTGTTGTTTTTCAATGTTGAGGTTGTTGTTGTTTTTCGATGTCGAGGTTGTTGTTGAATTTGTTGTTGTTTTTCAATGTTGAGGTTGTTGCTGAATTTCTTGGTGTTTTTCAATGTTGAGGTTGTTGTTGTTTTTCAATGTTGAGGTTGTTGTTGAATTTGTTGGTGTTTTTCAATTTCGAGGTTGTTGTTGAATTTGTTGGTGTTTTTCAATGTTGAAGTTGTTGTTGAATTTGTTGGTGTTTTTCAATGTTGAGGTTGTTGTTGTTTTTCAATGTTGAGGTTGTTGTTGAATTTGTTGGTGTTTTTCAATTTTGAGGTTGTTGTTGTTTTTCAATGTTGAGGTTGTTGTTGAATTTGTTCGTGTTTTTCATTTTTGAGGTTGTTGTTGAATTTGTTGGTGTTTTTCAATGTTGAGGTTGTTGTTGTTTTTCAATGTTGAGGTTGTTGTTGTTTTTCAATGTTGAGGTTGTTGTTGAATTTGTTGCTGTTTTTCAATGCTCAGGTTGTTGTTGAATTTGTTGCTGTTTTTCAATGTTGAGGTTGTTGTTGTTTTTCAATGTTGAGGTTGTTGTTGTATTTGTTGGTGTTTTTCAATGTTGAGGTTGTTGTAGTTTTTCAATGTTGAGGTTGTTGTTGAATTTGTTGGTGTTTTTCAATGTCGAGGTTGTTGTTGAATTTGTTGGTGTTTTTCAATGTTGAAGTTGTTGTTGAATTCGTATGTGTTTTTCAATGTTGAGGTTGTTGTTGAATTTGTTGGTGTTTTTCAATCTTGAGGTTGTTGTTGTTTTTAAATGTTGAGGTTGTTGTTGAATTTGTTGGTGTTTTTCAATTTTGAGGTTGTTGTTGTTTTTCAATGTTGAGGTTGTTGTTGAATTTGTTGGTGTTTTTCCATGTTGAGGTTGTTGTTGTTTTTCAAGTTTGAGGTTGTTGTTAAATTTGTTGGTGTTTTTCAATGTTGAGGTTGTTGTTGAATTTGTTGGTGTTTTTCATTGTTGAGGTTGTTGTTGAATTTGTTGGTGTTTTTCAATGTTGAGGTTGTTGTTGTTTTTCAATGTACAGGTTGTTGTTGAATTTGTTGGTGTTTTTCAATGTTGAGGTTGTTGTTGTTTTTCAATGTTGAGGTTGTTGTTGAATTTGTTGGTGTTTTTCAATTTCGAGGTTGTTGTTGAATTTGTTGGTGTTTTTCAATGTTGAAGTTGTTGTTGAACGTGTTGGTGTTTTTCAATGTTGAGGTTGTTGTTGTTTTTCAATGTTGAGGTTGTTGTTGAATTTGTTGGTGATTTTCAATTTCGAGGTTGTTGTTGTTTTTCAATGTTGAGGTTGTTGTTGTTTTTCGATGTTCAGGTTGTTGCTGAATTTGTTGGTGTTTTTCAATGTTGAGGTTGTTGTTGTTTTTCAATGTTGAGGTTGTTGTTGAATTTGTTGGTGTTTTTCAATGTTGTGGTTGTTGTTGTTTTTCAATGTTGAGGTTGTTGTTGTTTTTCGATGTTGAGGTTGTTGTTGAATTTGTTGGTGTTTTTCAATGTTGAGGTTGTTGTTGAATTTGTTGGTGTTTTTCAATGTTGAGGTTGTTGTTGTTTTTCAATGTTGAGGTTGTTGCTGAATTTCTTGGTGTTTTTCAATGTTGAGGTTGTTGTTGTTTTTCAATGTTGAGGTTGTTGTTGAATTTGTTGGTGTTTTTCAATTTCGAGGTTGTTGTTGAATTTGTTGGTGTTTTTCAATGTTGAAGTTGTTGTTGAATTTGTTGTTGTTTTTCAATGTTGAGGTTGTTGTTGTTTTTCAATGTTGAGGGTGTTGTTGTTTTTCGATGTTGAGGTTGTTGTTGAATTTGTTGGTGTTTTTCAATGTTGAGGATGTTGTTGTTTTTCAATGTTGAGGTTGTTGTTGTATTTCTTGGTGCTTTTCAATGTTGAGGTTGTTGTAGTTTTTCAATGTTGAGGTTGTTGTTGAATTTGTTGGTGTTTTTCAATGTCGAGGTTGTTGTTGAATTTGTTGGTGTTTTTCAATGTTGAAGTTGTTGTTGAATTTGTTGGTGTTTTTTATTGTTGAGGTTGTTGTTGAATTTGTTGGTGTTTTTCAATGTTGAGGTTGTTGTTGTCTTTAAATGTTGAGGTTGTTGTTGAATTTGTTGGTGTTTTTCAATTTTGAGGTTGTTGTTGTTTTTCAATGTTGAGGTTGTTGTTGAATTTGTTGCTGTTTTTCAATGCTCAGGTTGTTGTTGAATTTGTTGCTGTTTTTCAATGTTGAGGTTGTTGTTGTTTTTCAATGTTGAGGTTGTTGTTGTATTTGTTGGTGTTTTTCAATGTTGAGGTTGTTGTAGTTTTTCAATGTTGAGGTTGTTGTTGAATTTGTTGGTGTTTTTCAATGTCGAGGTTGTTGTTGAATTTGTTGGTGTTTTTCAATGTTGAAGTTGTTGTTGTTTTTCAATGTTGAGGTTGTTGTTGAATTTGTTGGTGTTTTTCAATTTTGAGGTTGTTGTTGTTTTTCAATGTTGAGGTTGTTGTTAAATTTGTTGGTGTTTTTCAATGTTGAGGTTGTTGTTGAATTTGTTGGTGTTTTTCATTGTTGAGGTTGTTGTTGAATTTGTTGGTGTTTTTCAATGTTGAGGTTGTTGTTGTTTTTCAATGTTGAGGTTGTTGTTGAATTTGTTGGTGTTTTTCAATTTCGAGGTTTTTGTTGTTTTTCAATGTTGAGGTTGTTGTTGAATTTGTTGGTGTTTTTCAATTTCGAGGTTGTTGTTGAATTTGTTGGTGTTCTTCAATGTTGAAGTTGTTGTTGAATTTGTTGGTGTTTTTCAATGTTGAGGTTTTTGTTGTTTTTCAATGTTGAGGTTGTTGTTGAATTTGTTGGTGTTTTTCAATTTCGAGGTTGTTGTTGAATTTGTTGGTATTCTTCAATGTTGAAGTTGTTGTTGAATTTGTTGGTGTTTTTCAATGTTGAGGATGTCGTTGTTTTTCAATGTTGAGGTTGTTGTTGAATTTGTTGGTGTTTTTCAATGTCGAGGTTGTTGTTGAATTTGTTGGTGTTCTTCAATGTTGAAGTTGTTGTTGAATTTGTTGGTGTTTTTCAATGTTGAGGATGTTGTTGTTTTTCAATGTTGAGGTTGTTGTTGAATTTGTTGGTGTTTTTCAATGTCGAGGTTGTTGTTGAATTTGTTGGTTTTTTTCAATGTTGAAGTTGTTGTTGAATTTGTTGGTGTTTTTCAATGTTGAGGTTGTTGTTGTTTTTCAATGTTGAGGTTGTTGTTGAATTTGTTGCTGTTTTTCAATGCTCAGGTTGTTGTTGAATTTGTTGCTGTTTTTCAATGTTGAGGTTGTTGTTGTTTTTCAATGTTGAGGTTGTTGTTGTATTTGTTGGTGTTTTTCAATGTTGAGGTTGTTGTAGTTTTTCAATGTTGAGGTTGTTGTTGAATTTGTTGGTGTTTTTCAATGTCGAGGTTGTTGTTGAATTTGTTGGTGTTTTTCAATGTTGAAGTTGTTGTTGAATTTGTATGTGTTTTTCAATGTTGAGGTTGTTGTTGAATTTGTTGGTGTTTTTCAATCTTGAGGTTGTTGTTGTTTTTAAATGTTGAGGTTGTTGTTGAATTTGTTGGTGTTTTTCAATTTTGAGGTTTTTTTTTCAATGTTGAGGTTGTTGTTGAATTTGTTGGTGTTTTTCCATGTTGAGGTTGTTGTTGTTTTTCAAGTTTGAGGTTGTTGTTAAATTTGTTGGTGTTTTTCAATGTTGAGGTTGTTGTTGAATTTGTTGGTGTTTTTCATTGTTGAGGTTGTTGTTGAATTTGTTGGTGTTTTTCAATGTTGAGGTTGTTGTTGTTTTTCAATGTAGAGGTTGTTGTTGAATTTGTTGGTGTTTTTCAATGTTGAGGTTGTTGTTGTTTTTCAATGTTGAGGTTGTTGTTGAATTTGTTGGTGTTTTTCAATTTCGAGGTTGTTGTTGAATTTGTTGGTGTTTTTCAATGTTGAAGTTGTTGTTGAACTTGTTGGTGTTTTTCAATGTTGAGGTTGTTGTTGTTTTTCAATGTTGAGGTTGTTGTTGAATTTGTTGGTGATTTTCAATTTCGAGGTTGTTGTTGTTTTTCAATGTTGAGGTTGTTGTTGTTTTTCGATGTTGAGGTTGTTGCTGAATTTGTTGGTGTTTTTCAATGTTGAGGTTGTTGTTGTTTTTCAATGTTGAGGTTGTTGTTGAATTTGTTGGTGTTTTTCAAAGTTGTGGTTGTTGTTGTTTTTCAATGTTGAGGTTGTTGTTGTTTTTCGATGTTGAGGTTGTTCTTGAATTTGTTGGTGTTTTTCAGTGTTGAGGTTGTTGTTGAATTTGTTGGTGTTTTTCAATGTTGAGGTTGTTGTTGTTTTTCAATGTTGAGGTTGTTGCTGAATTTGTTGGTGTTTTTCAATGTTGAGGTTGTTGTTGTTTTTCAATGTTGAGGTTGTTGTTGAATTTGTTGGTGTTTTTCAATTTCGAGGTTGTTGTTGAATTTGTTGGTGTTTTTCAATGTTGAAGTTGTTGTTGAATTTGTTGGTGTTTTTCAATGTTGAGGTTGTTGTTGTTTTTCAATGTTGAGGGTGTTGTTGTTTTTCGATGTTGAGGTTGTTGTTGAATTTGTTGGTGTTTTTCAATGTTGAGGATGTTGTTGTTTTTCAATGTTGAGGTTGTTGTTGTATTTGTTGGTGCTTTTCAATGTTGAGGTTGTTGTAGTTTTTCAATGTTGAGGTTGTTGTTGAATTTGTTGGTGTTTTTCAATGTCGAGGTTGTTGTTGAATTTGTTGGTGTTTTTCAATGTTGAAGTTGTTGTTGAATTTGTTGGTGCTTTTTATTGATGAGGTTGTTGTTGAATTTGTTGGTGTTTTTCAATGTTGAGGTTGTTGTTGTCTATAAATGTTGAGGTTGTTGTTGAATTTGTTGGTGTTTTTCAATTTTGAGGTTGTTGTTGTTTTTCAATGTTGAGGTTGTTGTTGAATTTGTTGCTGTTTTTCAATGCTCAGGTTGTTGTTGAATTTGTTGGTGTTTTTCAATGTCGAGGTTGTTGTTGAATTTGTTGGTGTTTTTCAATGTTGAAGTTGTTGTTGTTTTTCAATGTTGAGGTTGTTGTTGAATTTGTTGGTGTTTTTCAATTTTGAGGTTGTTGTTGTTTTTCAATGTTGAGGTTGTTGTTAAATTTGTTGGTGTTTTTCAATGTTGAGGTTGTTGTTGAATTTGTTGGTGTTTTTCATTGTTGAGGTTGTTGTTGAATTTGTTATTGTTTTTAAATGTTGAGGTTGTTGTTGTTTTTCAATGTTGAGGTTGTTGTTGAATTTGTTGGTGTTTTTCAATTTCGAGGTTTTTGTTGTTTTTCAATGTTGAGGTTGTTGTTGAATTTGTTGGTGTTTTTCAATTTCGAGGCTGTTGTTGAATTTGTTGGTGTTCTTCAATGTTGAAGTTGTTGTTGAATTTGTTGGTGTTTTTCAATGTTGAGGTTTTTGTTGTTTTTCAATGTTGAGGTTGTTGTTGAATTTGTTGGTGTTTTTCAATTTCGAGGTTGTTGTTGAATTTGTTGGTGTTCTTCAATGTTGAAGTTGTTGTTGAATTTGTTGGTGTTTTTCAATGTTGAGGATGTTGTTGTTTTTCAATGTTGAGGTTGTTGTTGAATTTGTTGGTGTTTTTCAATGTCGAGGTTGTTGTTGAATTTGTTGGTTTTTTTCAATGTTGAAGTTGTTGTTGAATTTGTTGGTGTTTTTCAATGTTGAGGTTGTTGTTGTTTTTCAATGTTGAGGTTGTTGTTGAATTTGTTGGTGTTTTTCAATTTTGAGGTTGTTGTTGTTTTTCAATGTTGAGGTTGTTGTTGAATTTGTTGGTGTTTTTCATTTTTGAGGTTGTTGTTGAATTTGTTGGTGTTTTTCAATGTTGAGGTTGTTGTTGTTTTTCAATGTTGAGATTGTTGTTGAATTTGTTGGTGTTTTTCAATGTTGAGGTTGTTGTTGAATTTGTTGGTGTTTTTCAATGTTGAGGTTGTTGTTGTTTTTCAATATTGAGGTTGTTGTTGAATTTGTTTGTGTTTTTCAATGTTGAGGTTGGTGTTGAATTTGTTGGTATTTTTCAATGTTGAGGTTGTTGTTGTTTTTCATTGTTGAGGTTGTTTTTGAATTTGTTGGTGTTTTTCAATGTTGAGGTTGTTGTTGTTTTTCAATGTTGAGGTTGTTGTTGAATTTGTTGGTGTTTTTCAATTTCGAGGTTGTTGTTGAATTTGTTGGTGTTTTTCAATGTTGAAGTTGTTGTTGAATTTGTTGGTGTTTTTCAATGTTGAGGTTGTTGTTGTTTTTCAATGTTGAGGTTGTTGTTGAATTTGTTGGTGTTTTTCAATGTTGAGGTTGTTGTTGTTTTTCAATGTTGAGGTTGTTGTTGTTTTTCAATGTTGAGGTTGTTGTTGAATTTGTTGCTGTTTTTCAATGCTCAGGTTGTTGTTGAATTTGTTGCTGTTTTTCAATGTTGAGGTTGTTGTTGTTTTTCAATGTTGAGGTTGTTGTTGTATTTGTTGGTGTTTTTCAATGTTGAGGTTGTTGTAGTTTTTCAATGTTGAGGTTGTTGTTGAATTTGTTGGTGTTTTTCAATGTCGAGGTTGTTGTTGAATTTGTTGGTGTTTTTCAATGTTGAAGTTGTTGTTGAATTTGTATGTGTTTTTCAATGTTGAGGTTGTTGTTGAATTTGTTGGTGTTTTTCAATCTTGAGGTTGTTGTTGTTTTTAAATGTTGAGGTTGTTGTTGAATTTGTTGGTGTTTTTCAATTTTGAGGTTGTTGTTGTTTTTCAATGTTGAGGTTGTTGTTGAATTTGTTGGTGTTTTTCCATGTTGAGGTTGTTGTTGTTTTTCAAGTTTGAGGTTGTTGTTAAATTTGTTGGTGTTTTTCAATGTTGAGGTTGTTGTTGAATTTGTTGGTGTTTTTCATTGTTGAGGTTGTTGTTGAATTTGTTGGTGTTTTTCAATGTTGAGGTTGATGTTGTTTTTCAATGTAGAGGTTGTTGTTGAATTTGTTGGTGTTTTTCAATGTTGAGGTTGTTGTTGTTTTTCAATGTTGAGGTTGTTGTTGAATTTGTTGGTGTTTTTCAATTTCGAGGTTGTTGTTGAATTTGTTGGTGTTTTTCAATGTTGAAGTTGTTGTTGAACTTGTTGGTGTTTTTCAATGTTGAGGTTGTTGTTGTTTTTCAATGTTGAGGTTGTTGTTGAATTTGTTGGTGATTTTCAATTTCGAGGTTGTTGTTGTTTTTCAATGTTGAGGTTGTTGTTGTTTTTCGATGTTGAGGTTGTTGCTGAATTTGTTGGTGTTTTTCAATGTTGAGGTTGTTGTTGTTTTTCAATGTTGAGGTTGTTGTTGAATTTGTTGGTGTTTTTCAATGTTGTGGTTGTTGTTGTTTTTCAATGTTGAGGTTGTTGTTGTTTTTCGATGTTGAGGTTGTTGTTGAATTTGTTGGTGTTTTTCAATGTTGAGGTTGTTGTTGAATCTGTTGGTGTTTTTCAATGTTGAGGTTGCTGTTGTTTTTCAATGTTGAGGTTGTTGCTGAATTTCTTGGTGTTTTTCAATGTTGAGGTTGTTGTTGTTTTTCAATGTTGAGGTTGTTGTTGAATTTGTTGGTGTTTTTCAATTTCGAGGTTGTTGTTGAATTTGTTGGTGTTTTTCAATGTTGAAGTTGTTGTTGAATTTGTTGGTGTTTTTCAATGTTGAGGTTGTTGTTGTTTTTCAATGTTGAGGGTGTTGTTGTTTTTCGATGTTGAGGTTGTTGTTGAATTTGTTGGTGTTTTTCAATGTTGAGGATGTTGTTGTTTTTCAATGTTGAGGTTGTTGTTGTATTTCTTGGTGCTTTTCAATGTTGAGGTTGTTGTAGTTTTTCAATGTTGAGGTTGTTGTTGAATTTGTTGGTGTTTTTCAATGTCGAGGTTGTTGTTGAATTTGTTGGTGTTTTTCAATGTTGAAGTTGTTGTTGAATTTGTTGGTGTTTTTCAATGTTGAGGTTGTTGTTGTTTTTCAATGTTGAGGTTGTTGTTGAATTTGTTGCTGTTTTTCAATGCTCAGGTTGTTGTTGAATTTGTTGCTGTTTTTCAATGTTGAGGTTGTTGTTGTTTTTCAATGTTGAGGTTGTTGTTGTATTTGTTGGTGTTTTTCAATGTTGAGGTTGTTGTAGTTTTTCAATGTTGAGGTTGTTGTTGAATTTGTTGGTGTTTTTCAATGTCGAGGTTGTTGTTGAATTTGTTGGTGTTTTTCAATGTTGAAGTTGTTGTTGTTTTTCAATGTTGAGGTTGTTGTTGAATTTGTTGGTGTTTTTCAATTTTGAGGTTGTTGTTGTTTTTCACTGTTGAGGTTGTTGTTAAATTTGTTGGTGTTTTTCAATGTTGAGGATGTTGTTGTTTTTCAATGTTGAGGTTGTTGTTGCATTTCTTGGTGCTTTTCAATGTTGAGGTTGTTGTAGTTTTCAATTTTGAGGTTGTTGTTGAATTTGTTGGTGTTTTTCAATGTCGAGGTTGTTGTTGAATTTGTTGGTGTTTTTCAATGTTGAAGTTGTTGTTGAATTTGTTGGTGTTTTTTATTGTTGAGGTTGTTGTTGAATTTGTTGGTGTTTTTCAATGTTGAGGTTGTTGTTGTCTTTAAATGTTGTGGTTGTTGTTGAATTTGTTGGTGTTTTTCAATTTTGAGGTTGTTGTTGTTTTTCAATGTTGAGGTTGTTGTTGAATTTGTTGCTGTTTTTCAATGCTCAGGTTGTTGTTGAATTTGTTGCTGTTTTTCAATGTTGAGGTTGTTGTTGTTTTTCAATGTTGAGGTTGTTGTTGTATTTGTTGGTGTTTTTCAATGTTGAGGTTGTTGTAGTTTTTCAATGTTGAGGTTGTTGTTGAATTTGTTGGTGTTTTTCAATGTCGAGGTTGTTGTTGAATTTGTTGGTGTTTTTCAATGTTGAAGTTGTTGTTGTTTTTCAATGTTGAGGTTGTTGTTGAATTTGTTGGTGTTTTTTCAATTTTGAGGTTGTTGTTGTTTTTCAATGTTGAGGTTGTTGTTAAATTTGTTGGTGTTTTTCAATGTTGAGGTTGCTGTTGAATTTGTTGGTGTTTTTCATTGTTGAGGTTGTTGTTGAATTTGTTGGTGTTTTTCAATGTTGAGGTTGTTGTTGTTTTTCAATGTTGAGGTTGTTGTTGAATTTGTTGGTGTTTTTCAATTTCGAGGTTTTTGTTGCTTTTCAATGTTGAGGTTGTTGTTGAATTTGTTGGTGTTTTTCAATTTCGAGGTTGTTGTTGAATTTGTTGGTGTTCTTCAATGTTGAAGTTGTTGTTGAATTTGTTGGTGTTTTTTCAATGTTGAGGTTTTTGTTGTTTTTCAATGTTGAGGTTGTTGTTGAATTTGTTGGTGTTTTTCAATTTCGAGGTTGTTGTTGAATTTGTTGGTGTTCTTCAATGTTGAAGTTGTTGTTGAATTTGTTGCTGTTTTTCAATGTTGAGGATGTTGTTGTTTTTCAATGTTGAGGTTGTTGTTGAATTTGTTGGTGTTTTTCAATGTCGAGGTTGTTGTTGAATTTGTTGGTTTTTTTCAATGTTGAAGTTGTTGTTGAATTTGTTGGTGTTTTTCAATGTTGAGGTTGTTGTTGTTTTTCAATGTTGAGGTTGTTGTTGAATTTGTTGGTGTTTTTCAATTTTGAGGTTGTTGTTGTTTTTCAATGTTGAGGTTGTTGTTGAATTTGTTGGTGTTTTTCAATGTTGAGGTTGTTGTTGTTTTTCAATGTTGAGATTGTTGTTGAATTTGTTGGTGTTTTTCAATGTTGAGGTTGTTGTTGAATTTGTTGGTGTTTTTTCAATGTTGAGGTTGTTGTTGTTTTTCAATATTGAGGTTGTTGTTGAATTTGTTTGTGTTTTTCAATGTTGAGGTTGGTGTTGAATTTGTTGGTATTTTTCAATGTTGAGGTTGTTGTTGTTTTTCAATGTTGAGGTTGTTTTTGAATTTGTTGGTGTTTTTCAATGTTGAGGTTGTTGTTGTTTTTCAATGTTGAGGTTGTTGTTGAATTTGTTGGTGTTTTTCAATTTCGAGGTTGTTGTTGAATTTGTTGGTGTTTTTCAATGTTGAAGTTGTTGTTGAATTTGTTGGTGTTTTTCAATGTTGAGGTTGTTGTTGTTTTTCAATGTTGAGGTTGTTGTTGAATTTGTTGGTGTTTTTCAATGTTGAGGTTGTTGTTGTTTTTCAATGTTGAGGTTGTTGTTGTTTTTCAATGTTCAGGTTGTTGTTGAATTTGTTGCTGTTTTTCAATGCTCAGGTTGTTGTTGAATTTGTTGCTGTTTTTCAATGTTGAGGTTGTTGTTGTTTTTCAATGTTGAGGTTGTTGTTGTATTTGTTGGTGTTTTTCAATGTTGAGGTTGTTGTAGTTTTTCAATGTTGAGGTTGTTGTTGAATTTGTTGGTGTTTTTCAATGTCGAGGTTGTTGTTGAATTTGTTGGTGTTTTTCAATGTTGAAGTTGTTGTTGAATTTGTATGTGTTTTTCAATGTTGAGGTTGTTGTTGAATTTGTTGGTGTTTTTCAATTTTGAGGTTGTTGTTGTTTTTCAATGTTGAGGTTGTTGTTGAATTTGTTGGTGTTTTTCCATGTTGAGGTTGTTGTTGTTTTTCAAGTTTGAGGTTGTTGTTAAATTTGTTGGTGTTTTTCAATGTTGAGGTTGTTGTTGAATTTGTTGGTGTTTTTCATTGTTGAGGTTGTTGTTGAATTTGTTGGTGTTTTTCAATGTTGAGGTTGTTGTTGTTTTTCAATGTAGAGGTTGTTGTTGAATTTGTTGGTGTTTTTCAATGTTGAGGTTGTTGTTGTTTTTCAATGTTGAGGTTGTTGTTGAATTTGTTGGTGTTTTTCAATTTCGAGGTTGTTGTTGAATTTGTTGGTGTTTTTCAATGTTAAAGTTGTTGTTGAACTTGTTGGTGTTTTTCAATGTTGAGGTTGTTGTTGTTTTTCAATGTTGAGGTTGTTGTTGAATTTGTTGGTGATTTTCAATTTCGAGGTTGTTGTTGTTTTTCAATGTTGAGGTTGTTGTTGTTTTTCGATGTTGAGGTTGTTGCTGAATTTGTTGGTGTTTTTCAATGTTGAGGTTGTTGTTGTTTTTCAATGTTGAGGTTGTTGTTGAATTTGTTGGTGTTTTTCAATGTTGTGGTTGTTGTTGTTTTTCAATGTTGAGGTTGTTGTTGTTTTTCAATGTTGAGGTTGTTGCTGAATTTCTTGGTGTTTTTCAATGTTGAGGTTGTTGTTGTTTTTCAATGTTGAGGTTGTTGTTGAATTTGTTGGTGTTTTTCAATTTCGAGGTTGTTGTTGAATTTGTTGGTGTTTTTCAATGTTGAAGTTGTTGTTGAATTTGTTGGTGTTTTTCAATGTTGAGGGTGTTGTTGTTTTTCGATGTTGAGGTTGTTGTTGAATTTGTTGGTGTTTTTCAATGTTGAGGATGTTGTTGTTTTTCAATGTTGAGGTTGTTGTTGTATTTCTTGGTGCTTTTCAATGTTGAGGTTGTTGTAGTTTTTCAATGTTGAGGTTGTTGTTGAATTTGTTGGTGTTTTTCAATGTCGAGGTTGTTGTTGAATTTGTTGGTGTTTTTCAATGTTGAAGTTGTTGTTGAATTTGTTGGTGTTTTTCAATGTTGAGGTTGTTGTTGTCTTTAAATGTTGAGGTTGTTGTTGAATTTGTTGGTGTTTTTCAATTTTGAGGTTGTTGTTGTTTTTCAATGTCGAGGTTGTTGTTGAATTTGTTGGTTTTTTTCAATGTTGAAGTTGTTGTTGAATTTGTTGGTGTTTTTCAATGTTGAGGTTGTTGTTGTTTTTCAATGTTGAGGTTGTTGTTGAATTTGTTGGTGTTTTTCAATTTTGAGGTTGTTGTTGTTTTTCAATGTTGAGGTTGTTGTTGAATTTGTTGGTGTTTTTCATTTTTGAGGTTGTTGTTGAATTTGTGGGTGTTTTTCAATGTTGAGGTTGTTGTTGTTTTTCAATGTTGAGATTGTTGTTGAATTTGTTGGTGTTTTTCAATGTTGAGGTTGTTGTTGAATTTGTTGGTGTTTTTCAATGTTGAGGTTGTTGTTGTTTTTCAATATTGAGGTTGTTGTTGAATTTGTTTGTGTTTTTCAATGTTGAGGTTGGTGTTGAATTTGTTGGTATTTTTCAATGTCGAGGTTGTTGTTGAATTTGTTGGTGTTTTTCAATGTTGAAGTTGTTGTAGTTTTTCATTGTTGAGGTTGTTGTTGAATTTGTTGGTGTTTTTCAATGTCGAGGTTGTTGTTGAATTTGTTGGTGTTTTTCAATGTTGAAGTTGTTGTTGTTTTTCAATGTTGAGGTTGTTGTTGAATTTGTTGGTGTTTTTCAATTTTGAGGTTGTTGTTGTTTTTCAATGTTGAGGTTGTTGTTAAATTTGTTGGTGTTTTTCAATGTTGAGGTTGTTGTTGAATTTGTTGGTGTTTTTCATTGTTGAGGTTGTTGTTGAATTTGTTGGTGTTTTTCAATGTTGAGGTTGTTGCTGTTTTTCAATGTTGAGGTTGTTGTTGAATTTGTTGGTGTTTTTCAATTTCGAGGTTTTTGTTGTTTTTCAATGTTGAGGTTGTTGTTGAATTTGTTGGTGTTTTTCAATTTCGAGGTTGTTGTTGAATTTGTTGGTGTTCTTCAATGTTGAAGTTGTTGTTGAATTTGTTGGTGTTTTTCAATGTTGAGGTTTTTGTTGTTTTTCAATGTTGAGGTTGTTGTTGAATTTGTTGGTGTTTTTCAATTTCGAGGTTGTTGTTGAATTTGTTGGTGTTCTTCAATGTTGAAGTTGTTGTTGAATTTGTTGCTGTTTTTCAATGTTGAGGATGTTGTTGTTTTTCAATGTTGAGGTTGTTGTTGAATTTGTTGGTGTTTTTCAATGTCGAGGTTGTTGTTGAATTTGTTGGTTTTTTTCAATGTTGAAGTTGTTGTTGAATTTGTTGGTGTTTTTCAATGTTGAGGTTGTTGTTGTTTTTCAATGTTGAGGTTGTTGTTGAATTTGTTGGTGTTTTTCAATTTTGAGGTTGTTGTTGTTTTTCAATGTTGAGGTTGTTGTTGAATTTGTTGGTGTTTTTCAATGTTGAGGTTGTTGTTGTTTTTCAATGTTGAGATTGTTGTTGAATTTGTTGGTGTTTTTCAATGTTGAGGTTGTTGTTGAATTTGTTGGTGTTTTTCAATGTTGAGGTTGTTGTTGTTTTTCAATATTGCGGTTGTTGTTGAATTTGTTTGTGTTTTTCAATGTTGAGGTTGGTGTTGAATTTGTTCGTATTTTTCAATGTTGAGGTTGTTGTTGTTTTTCAATGTTGAGGTTGTTTTTGAATTTGTTGGTGTTTTTCAATGTTGAGGTTGTTGTTGTTTTTCAATGTTGAGGTTGTTGTTGAATTTGTTGGTGTTTTTCAATTTCGAGGTTGTTGTTGAATTTGTTGGTGTTTTTCAATGTTGAAGTTGTTGTTGAATTTGTTG
Source organism: Isurus oxyrinchus (assembly GCA_026770705.1). NCBI lineage: Eukaryota > Metazoa > Chordata > Chondrichthyes > Lamniformes > Lamnidae > Isurus > Isurus oxyrinchus. Next base: position 1,407,115 of record JANJGN010000106.1, read on the forward strand.
GTGTTTTTCAATGTTGAGGTTGTTGTTGTTTTTCAATGTTGAGGTTGTTGTTGAATTTGTTGGTGTTTTTCAATGTTGAGGTTGTTGTTGTTTTTCAATGTTGAGGTTGTTGTTGTTTTTCAATGTTCAGGTTGTTGTTGAATTTGTTGCTGTTTTTCAATGCTCAGGTTGTTGTTGAATTTGTTGCTGTTTTTCAATGTTGAGGTTGTTGTTGTTTTTCAATGTTGAGGTTGTTGTTGTATTTGTTGGTGTTTTTCAATGTTGAGGTTGTTGTAGTTTTTCAATGTTGAGGTTGTTGTTGAATTTGTTGGTGTTTTTCAATGTCGAGGTTGTTGTTGAATTTGTTGGTGTTTTTCAATGTTGAAGTTGTTGTTGAATTTGTATGTGTTTTTCAATGTTGAGGTTGTTGTTGAATTTGTTGGTGTTTTTCAATCTTGAGGTTGTTGTTGTTTTTAAATGTTGAGGTTGTTGTTGAATTTGTTGGTGTCTTTCAATTTTGAGGTTGTTGTTGTTTTTCAATGTTGAGGTTGTTGTTGAATTTGTTGGTGTTTTTCCATGTTGAGGTTGTTGTTGTTTTTCAAGTTTGAGGTTGTTGTTAAATTTGTTGGTGTTTTTCAATGTTGAGGTTGTTGTTGAATTTGTTGGTGTTTTTCATTGTTGAGGTTGTTGTTGAATTTGTTGGTGTTTTTCAATGTTGAGGTTGTTGTTGTTTTTCAATGTAGAGGTTGTTGTTGAATTTGTTGGTGTTTTTCAATGTTGAGGTTGTTGTTGTTTTTCAATGTTGAGGTTGTTGTTGAATTTGTTGGTGTTTTTCAATTTCGAGGTTGTTGTTGAATTTGTTGGTGTTTTTCAATGTTGAAGTTGTTGTTGAACTTGTTGGTGTTTTTCAATGTTGAGGTTGTTGTTGTTTTTCAATGTTGAGGTTGTTGTTGAATTTGTTGGTGATTTTCAATTTCGAGGTTGTTGTTGTTTTTCAATGTTGAGGTTGTTGTTGTTTTTCGATGTTGAGGTTGTTGCTGAATTTGTTGGTGTTTTTCAATGTTGAGGTTGTTGTTGTTTTTCAATGTTGAGGTTGTTGTTGAATTTGTTGGTGTTTTTCAATGTTGTGGTTGTTGTTGTTTTTCAATGTTGAGGTTGTTGTTGTTTTTCAATGTTGAGGTTGTTGCTGAATTTCTTGGTGTTTTTCAATGTTGAGGTTGTTGTTGTTTTTCAATGTTGAGGTTGTTGTTGAATTTGTTGGTGTTTTTCAATTTCGAGGTTGTTGTTGAATTTGTTGGTGTTTTTCAATGTTGAAGTTGTTGTTGAATTTGTTGGTGTTTTTCAATGTTGAGGTTGTTGTTGTTTTTCAATGTTGAGGGTGTTGTTGTTTTTCGATGTTGAGGTTGTTGTTGAATTTGTTGGTGTTTTTCAATGTTGAGGATGTTGTTGTTTTTCAATGTTGAGGTTGTTGTTGTATTTCTTGGTGCTTTTCAATGTTGAGGTTGTTGTAGTTTTTCAATGTTGAGGTTGTTGTTGAATTTGTTGGTGTTTTTCAATGTCGAGGTTGTTGTTGAATTTGTTGGTGTTTTTCAATGTTGAAGTTGTTGTTGAATTTGTTGGTGTTTTTCAATGTTGAGGTTGTTGTTGTCTTTAAATGTTGAGGTTGTTGTTGAATTTGTTGGTGTTTTTCAATTTTGAGGTTGTTGTTGTTTTTCAATGTTGAGGTTGTTGTTGAATTTGTTGCTGTTTTTCAATGCTCAGGTTGTTGTTGAATTTGTTGCTGTTTTTCAATGTTGAGGTTGTTGATGTTTTTCAATGTTGAGGTTGTTGTTGTATTTGTTGGTGTTTTTCAATGTTGAGGTTGTTGTAGTTTTTCAATGTTGAGGTTGTTGTTGAATTTGTTGGTGTTTTTCAATGTCGAGGTTGTTGTTGAATTTGTTGGTGTTTTTCAATGTTGAAGTTGTTGTTGTTTTTCAATGTTGAGGTTGTTGTTGAATTTGTAGGTGTTTTTCAATTTTGAGGTTGTTGTTGTTTTTCAATGTTGAGGTTGTTGTTAAATTTGTTGGTGTTTTTCAATGTTGAGGTTGTTGTTGAATTTGTTGGTGTTTTTCATTGTTGAGGTTGTTGTTGAATTTGTTGGTTTTTTTCAATGTTGAGGTTGTTGTTGAATTTGTTGGTTTTTTTCAATGTTGAAGTTGTTGTTGAATTTGTTGGTGTTTTTCAATGTTGAGGTTGTTGTTGTTTTTCAATGTTGAGGTTGTTGTTGAATTTGTTGGTGTTTTTCAATGTTGAGGTTGTTGTTGTTTTTCAATGTTGAGGTTGTTGTTGAATTTGTTGGTGTTTTTCATTGTTGAGGTTGTTGTTGAATTTGTTGGTGTTTTTCAATGTTGAGGTTGTTGCTGTTTTTCAATGTTGAGGTTGTTGTTGAATTTGTTGGTGTTTTTCAATTTCGAGGTTTTTGTTGTTTTTCAATGTTGAGGTTGTTGTTGAATTTGTTGGTGTTTTTCAATTTCGAGGTTGTTGTTGAATTTGTTGGTGTTCTTCAATGTTGAAGTTGTTGTTGAATTTGTTGGTGTTTTTCAATGTTGAGGTTTTTGTTGTTTTTCAATGTTGAGGTTGTTGTTGAATTTGTTGGTGTTTTTCAATTTCGAGGTTGTTGTTGAATTTGTTGGTGTTCTTCAATGTTGAAGTTGTTGTTGAATTTGTTGCTGTTTTTCAATGTTGAGGATGTTGTTGTTTTTCAATGTTGAGGTTGTTGTTGAATTTGTTGGTGTTTTTCAATGTCGAGGTTGTTGTTGAATTTGTTGGTTTTTTTCAATGTTGAAGTTGTTGTTGAATTTGTTGGTGTTTTTCAATGTTGAGGTTGTTGTTGTTTTTCAATGTTGAGGTTGTTGTTGAATTTGTTGGTGTTTTTCAATTTTGAGGTTGTTGTTGTTTTTCAATGTTGAGGTTGTTGTTGAATTTGTTGGTGTTTTTCAATGTTGAGGTTGTTGTTGTTTTTCAATGTTGAGATTGTTGTTGAATTTGTTGGTGTTTTTCAATGTTGAGGTTGTTGTTGAATTTGTTGGTGTTTTTCAATGTTGAGGTTGTTGGTGTTTTTCAATATTGAGGTTGTTGTTGAATTTGTTTGTGTTTTTCAATGTTGAGGTTGGTGTTGAATTTGTTCGTATTTTTCAATGTTGAGGTTGTTGTTGTTTTTCAATGTTGAGGTTGTTTTTGAATTTGTTGGTGTTTTTCAATGTTGAGGTTGTTGTTGTTTTTCAATGTTGAGGTTGTTGTTGAATTTGTTGGTGTTTTTCAATTTCGAGGTTGTTGTTGAATTTGTTGGTGTTTTTCAATGTTGAAGTTGTTGTTGAATTTGTTGGTGTTTTTCAATGTTGAGGTTGTTGTTGTTTTTCAATGTTGAGGTTGTTGTTGAATTTGTTGGTGTTTTTCAATGTTGAGGTTGTTGTTGTTTTTCAATGTTGAGGTTGTTGTTGTTTTTCAATGTTCAGGTTGTTGTTGAATTTGTTGCTGTTTTTCAATGCTCAGGTTGTTGTTGAATTTGTTGCTGTTTTTCAATGTTGAGGTTGTTGTTGTTTTTCAATGTTGAGGTTGTTGTTGTATTTGTTGGTGTTTTTCAATGTTGAGGTTGTTGTAGTTTTTCAATGTTGAGGTTGTTGTTGAATTTGTTGGTGTTTTTCAATGTCGAGGTTGTTGTTGAATTTGTTGGTGTTTTTCAATGTTGAAGTTGTTGTTGAATTTGTATGTGTTTTTCAATGTTGAGGTTGTTGTTGAATTTGTTGGTGTTTTTCAATCTTGAGGTTGTTGTTGTTTTTAAATGTTGAGGTTGTTGTTGAATTTGTTGGTGTTTTTCAATTTTGAGGTTGTTGTTGTTTTTCAATGTTGAGGTTGTTGTTGAATTTGTTGGTGTTTTTCCATGTTGAGGTTGTTGTTGTTTTTCAAGTTTGAGGTTGTTGTTAAATTTGTTGGTGTTTTTCAATGTTGAGGTTGTTGTTGAATTTGTTGGTGTTTTTCATTGTTGAGGTTGTTGTTGAATTTGTTGGTGTTTTTCAATGTTGAGGTTGTTGTTGTTTTTCAATGTAGAGGTTGTTGTTGAATTTGTTGGTGTTTTTCAATGTTGAGGTTGTTGTTGTTTTTCAATGTTGAGGTTGTTGTTGAATTTGTTGGTGTTTTTCAATTTCGAGGTTGTTGTTGAATTTGTTGGTGTTTTTCAATGTTGAAGTTGTTGTTGAACTTGTTGGTGTTTTTCAATGTTGAGGTTGTTGTTGTTTTTCAATGTTGAGGTTGTTGTTGAATTTGTTGGTGATTTTCAATTTCGAGGTTGTTGTTGTTTTTCAATGTTGAGGTTGTTGTTGTTTTTCGATGTTGAGGTTGTTGCTGAATTTGTTGGTGTTTTTCAATGTTGAGGTTGTTGTTGTTTTTCAATGTTGAGGTTGTTGTTGAATTTGTTGGTGTTTTTCAATGTTGTGGTTGTTGTTGTTTTTCAATGTTGAGGTTGTTGTTGTTTTTCAATGTTGAGGTTGTTGCTGAATTTCTTGGTGTTTTTCAATGTTGAGGTTGTTGTTGTTTTTCAATGTTGAGGTTGTTGTTGAATTTGTTGGTGTTTTTCAATTTCGAGGTTGTTGTTGAATTTGTTGGTGTTTTTCAATGTTGAAGTTGTTGTTGAATTTGTTGGTGTTTTTCAATGTTGAGGTTGTTGTTGTTTTTCAATGTTGAGGGTGTTGTTGTTTTTCGATGTTGAGGTTGTTGTTGAATTTGTTGGTGTTTTTCAATGTTGAGGATGTTGTTGTTTTTCAATGTTGAGGTTGTTGTTGTATTTCTTGGTGCTTTTCAATGTTGAGGTTGTTGTAGTTTTTCAATGTTGAGGTTGTTGTTGAATTTGTTGGTGTTTTTCAATGTTGAGGTTGTTGTTGTTTTTCAATGTTGAGGTTGTTGTTGAATTTGTTGGTGTTTTTCAATGTTGTGGTTGTTGTTGTTTTTCAATGTTGAGGTTGTTGTTGTTTTTCAATGTTGAGGTTGTTGCTGAATTTCTTGGTGTTTTTCAATGTTGAGGTTGTTGTTGTTTTTCAATGTTGAGGTTGTTGTTGAATTTGTTGGTGTTTTTCAATTTCGAGGTTGTTGTTGAATTTGTTGGTGTTTTTCAATGTTGAAGTTGTTGTTGAATTTGTTGGTGTTTTTCAATGTTGAGGTTGTTGTTGTTTTTCAATGTTGAGGGTGTTGTTGTTTTTCGATGTTGAGGTTGTTGTTGAATTTGTTGGTGTTTTTCAATGTTGAGGATGTTGTTGTTTTTCAATGTTGAGGTTGTTGTTGTATTTCTTGGTGCTTTTCAATGTTGAGGTTGTTGTAGTTTTTCAATGTTGAGGTTGTTGTTGAATTTGTTGGTGTTTTTCAATGTCGAGGTTGTTGTTGAATTTGTTGGTGTTTTTCAATGTTGAAGTTGTTGTTGAATTTGTTGGTGTTTTTCAATGTTGAGGTTGTTGTTGTCTTTAAATGTTGAGGTTGTTGTTGAATTTGTTGGTGTTTTTCAATTTTGAGGTTGTTGTTGTTTTTCAATGTTGAGGTTGTTGTTGAATTTGTTGCTGTTTTTCAATGCTCAGGTTGTTGTTGAATTTGTTGCTGTTTTTCAATGTTGAGGTTGTTGATGTTTTTCAATGTTGAGGTTGTTGTTGTATTTGTTGGTGTTTTTCAATGTTGAGGTTGTTGTAGTTTTTCAATGTTGAGCTTGTTGTTGAATTTGTTGGTGTTTTTCAATGTCGAGGTTGTTGTTGAATTTGTTGGTGTTTTTCAATGTTGAAGTTGTTGTTGTTTTTCAATGTTGAGGTTGTTGTTGAATTTGTAGGTGTTTTTCAATTTTGAGGTTGTTGTTGTTTTTCAATGTTGAGGTTGTTGTTAAATTTGTTGGTGTTTTTCAATGTTGAGGTTGTTGTTGAATTTGTTGGTGTTTTTCATTGTTGAGGTTGTTGTTGAATTTGTTGGTTTTTTTCAATGTTGAGGTTGTTGTTGAATTTGTTGGTTTTTTTCAATGTTGAAGTTGTTGTTGAATTTGTTGGTGTTTTTCAATGTTGAGGTTGTTGTTGTTTTTCAATGTTGAGGTTGTTGTTGAATTTGTTGGTGTTTTTCAATGTTGAGGTTGTTGTTGTTTTTCAATGTTGAGGTTGTTGTTGAATTTGTTGGTGTTTTTCATTGTTGAGGTTGTTGTTGAATTTGTTGGTGTTTTTCAATGTTGAGGTTGTTGCTGTTTTTCAATGTTGAGGTTGTTGTTGAATTTGTTGGTGTTTTTCAATTTCGAGGTTTTTGTTGTTTTTCAATGTTGAGGTTGTTGTTGAATTTGTTGGTGTTTTTCAATTTCGAGGTTGTTGTTGAATTTGTTGGTGTTCTTCAATGTTGAAGTTGTTGTTGAATTTGTTGGTGTTTTTCAATGTTGAGGTTTTTGTTGTTTTTCAATGTTGAGGTTGTTGTTGAATTTGTTGGTGTTTTTCAATTTCGAGGTTGTTGTTGAATTTGTTGGTGTTCTTCAATGTTGAAGTTGTTGTTGAATTTGTTGCTGTTTTTCAATGTTGAGGATGTTGTTGTTTTTCAATGTTGAGGTTGTTGTTGAATTTGTTGGTGTTTTTCAATGTCGAGGTTGTTGTTGAATTTGTTGGTTTTTTTCAATGTTGAAGTTGTTGTTGAATTTGTTGGTGTTTTTCAATGTTGAGGTTGTTGTTGTTTTTCAATGTTGAGGTTGTTGTTGAATTTGTTGGTGTTTTTCAATTTTGAGGTTGTTGTTGTTTTTCAATGTTGAGGTTGTTGTTGAATTTGTTGGTGTTTTTCAATGTTGAGGTTGTTGTTGTTTTTCAATGTTGAGATTGTTGTTGAATTTGTTGGTGTTTTTCAATGTTGAGGTTGTTGTTGAATTTGTTGGTGTTTTTCAATGTTGAGGTTGTTGGTGTTTTTCAATATTGAGGTTGTTGTTGAATTTGTTTGTGTTTTTCAATGTTGAGGTTGGTGTTGAATTTGTTCGTATTTTTCAATGTTGAGGTTGTTGTTGTTTTTCAATGTTGAGGTTGTTTTTGAATTTGTTGGTGTTTTTCAATGTTGAGGTTGTTGTTGTTTTTCAATGTTGAGGTTGTTGTTGAATTTGTTGGTGTTTTTCAATTTCGAGGTTGTTGTTGAATTTGTTGGTGTTTTTCAATGTTGAAGTTGTTGTTGAATTTGTTGGTGTTTTTCAATGTTGAGGTTGTTGTTGTTTTTCAATGTTGAGGTTGTTGTTGAATTTGTTGGTGTTTTTCAATGTTGAGGTTGTTGTTGTTTTTCAATGTTGAGGTTGTTGTTGTTTTTCAATGTTCAGGTTGTTGTTGAATTTGTTGCTGTTTTTCAATGCTCAGGTTGTTGTTGAATTTGTTGCTGTTTTTCAATGTTGAGGTTGTTGTTGTTTTTCAATGTTGAGGTTGTTGTTGTATTTGTTGGTGTTTTTCAATGTTGAGGTTGTTGTAGTTTTTCAATGTTGAGGTTGTTGTTGAATTTGTTGGTGTTTTTCAATGTCGAGGTTGTTGTTGAATTTGTTGGTGTTTTTCAATGTTGAAGTTGTTGTTGAATTTGTATGTGTTTTTCAATGTTGAGGTTGTTGTTGAATTTGTTGGTGTTTTTCAATCTTGAGGTTGTTGTTGTTTTTAAATGTTGAGGTTGTTGTTGAATTTGTTGGTGTTTTTCAATTTTGAGGTTGTTGTTGTTTTTCAATGTTGAGGTTGTTGTTGAATTTGTTGGTGTTTTTCCATGTTGAGGTTGTTGTTGTTTTTCAAGTTTGAGGTTGTTGTTAAATTTGTTGGTGTTTTTCAATGTTGAGGTTGTTGTTGAATTTGTTGGTGTTTTTCATTGTTGAGGTTGTTGTTGAATTTGTTGGTGTTTTTCAATGTTGAGGTTGTTGTTGTTTTTCAATGTAGAGGTTGTTGTTGAATTTGTTGGTGTTTTTCAATGTTGAGGTTGTTGTTGTTTTTCAATGTTGAGGTTGTTGTTGAATTTGTTGGTGTTTTTCAATTTCGAGGTTGTTGTTGAATTTGTTGGTGTTTTTCAATGTTGAAGTTGTTGTTGAACTTGTTGGTGTTTTTCAATGTTGAGGTTGTTGTTGTTTTTCAATGTTGAGGTTGTTGTTGAATTTGTTGGTGATTTTCAATTTCGAGGTTGTTGTTGTTTTTCAATGTTGAGGTTGTTGTTGTTTTTCGATGTTGAGGTTGTTGCTGAATTTGTTGGTGTTTTTCAATGTTGAGGTTGTTGTTGTTTTTCAATGTTGAGGTTGTTGTTGAATTTGTTGGTGTTTTTCAATGTTGTGGTTGTTGTTGTTTTTCAATGTTGAGGTTGTTGTTGTTTTTCAATGTTGAGGTTGTTGCTGAATTTCTTGGTGTTTTTCAATGTTGAGGTTGTTGTTGTTTTTCAATGTTGAGGTTGTTGTTGAATTTGTTGGTGTTTTTCAATTTCGAGGTTGTTGTTGAATTTGTTGGTGTTTTTCAATGTTGAAGTTGTTGTTGAATTTGTTGGTGTTTTTCAATGTTGAGGTTGTTGTTGTTTTTCAATGTTGAGGGTGTTGTTGTTTTTCGATGTTGAGGTTGTTGTTGAATTTGTTGGTGTTTTTCAATGTTGAGGATGTTGTTGTTTTTCAATGTTGAGGTTGTTGTTGTATTTCTTGGTGCTTTTCAATGTTGAGGTTGTTGTAGTTTTTCAATGTTGAGGTTGTTGTTGAATTTGTTGGTGTTTTTCAATGTCGAGGTTGTTGTTGAATTTGTTGGTGTTTTTCAATGTTGAAGTTGTTGTTGAATTTGTTGGTGTTTTTCAATGTTGAGGTTGTTGTTGTCTTTAAATGTTGAGGTTGTTGTTGAATTTGTTGGTGTTTTTCAATTTTGAGGTTGTTGTTGTTTTTCAATGTTGAGGTTGTTGTTGAATTTGTTGCTGTTTTTCAATGCTCAGGTTGTTGTTGAATTTGTTGCTGTTTTTCAATGTTGAGGTTGTTGATGTTTTTCAATGTTGAGGTTGTTGTTGTATTTGTTGGTGTTTTTCAATGTTGAGGTTGTTGTAGTTTTTCAATGTTGAGGTTGTTGTTGAATTTGTTGGTGTTTTTCAATGTCGAGGTTGTTGTTGAATTTGTTGGTGTTTTTCAATGTTGAAGTTGTTGTTGTTTTTCAATGTTGAGGTTGTTGTTGAATTTGTAGGTGTTTTTCAATTTTGAGGTTGTTGTTGTTTTTCAATGTTGAGGTTGTTGTTAAATTTGTTGGTGTTTTTCAATGTTGAGGTTGTTGTTGAATTTGTTGGTGTTTTTCATTGTTGAGGTTGTTGTTGAATTTGTTGGTTTTTTTCAATGTTGAGGTTGTTGTTGAATTTGTTGGTTTTTTTCAATGTTGAAGTTGTTGTTGAATTTGTTGGTGTTTTTCAATGTTGAGGTTGTTGTTGTTTTTCAATGTTGAGGTTGTTGTTGAATTTGTTGGTGTTTTTCAATGTTGAGGTTGTTGTTGTTTTTCAATGTTGAGGATGTTGTTGTTTTTCAATGTTGAGGTTGTTGTTGAATTTGTTGGTGTTTTTCAATGTCGAGGTTGTTGTTGAATTTGTTGGTTTTTTTCAATGTTGAAGTTGTTGTTGAATTTGTTGGTGTTTTTCAATGTTGAGGTTGTTGTTGTTTTTCAATGTTGAGGTTGTTGTTGAATTTGTTGGTGTTTTTCAATGTTGAGGTTGTTGTTGTTTTTCAATGTTGAGGTTGTTGTTGAATTTGTTGGTGTTTTTCATTTTTGAGGTTGTTGTTGAATTTGTGGGTGTTTTTCAATGTTGAGGTTGTTGTTGTTTTTCAATGTTGAGATTGTTGTTGAATTTGTTGGTGTTTTTCAATGTTGAGGTTGTTGTTGAATTTGTTGGTGTTTTTCAATGTTGAGGTTGTTGTTGTTTTTCAATATTGAGGTTGTTGTTGAATTTGTTTGTGTTTTTCAATGTTGAGGTTGGTGTTGAATTTGTTGGTATTTTTCAATGTTGAGGTTGTTGTTGTTTTTCAATGTTGAGGTTGTTTTTGAATTTGTTGGTGTTTTTCAATGTTGAGGTTGTTGTTGTTTTTCAATGTTGAGGTTGTTGTTGAATTTGTTGGTGTTTTTCAATTTCGAGGTTGTTGTTGAATTTGTTGGTGTTTTTCAATGTTGAAGTTGTTGTTGAATTTGTTGGTGTTTTTCAATGTTGAGGTTGTTGTTGTTTTTCAATGTTGAGGTTGTTGTTGAATTTGTTGGTGTTTTTCAATGTTGAGGTTGTTGTTGTTTTTCAATGTTGAGGTTGTTGTTAAATTTGTTGGTGTTTTTCAATGTTGAGGTTGTTGTTGAATTTGTTGGTGTTTTTCATTGTTGAGGTTGTTGTTGAATTTGTTGGTGTTTTTCAATGTTGAGGTTGTTGTTGTTTTTCAATGTTGAGGTTGTTGTTGAATTTGTTGGTGTTTTTCAATTTCGAGGTTTTTGTTGTTTTTCAATGTTGAGGTTGTTGTTGAATTTGTTGGTGTTTTTCAATTTCGAGGTTGTTGTTGAATTTGTTGGTGTTCTTCAATGTTGAAGTTGTTGTTGAATTTGTTGGTGTTTTTCAATGTTGAGGATGTTGTTGTTTTTCAATGTTGAGGTTGTTGTTGAATTTGTTGGTGTTTTTCAATGTCGAGGTTGTTGTTGAATTTGTTGGTTTTTTTCAATGTTGAAATTGTTGTTGAATTTGTTGGTGTTTTTCAATGTTGAGGTTGTTGTTGTTTTTCAATGTTGAGGTTGTTGTTGAATTTGTTGGTGTTTTTCTATTTTGAGGGTGTTGTTGTTTTTCAATGTTGAGGTTGTTGTTGAATTTGTTGGTGTTTTTCATTTTTGAGGTTGTTGTTGAATTTGTTGGTGTTTTTCAATGTTGAGGTTGTTGTTGTTTTTCAATGTTGAGATTGTTGTTGAAGTTGTTGGTGTTTTTCAATGTTGAGGTTGTTGTTGAATTTGTTGGTGTTTTTCAATGTTGAGGTTGTTGTTGTTTTTCAATATTGAGGTTGTTGTTGAATTTGTTTGTGTTTTTCAATGTTGAGGTTGGTGTTGAATTTGTTGGTATTTTTCAATGTTGAGGTTGTTGTTGTTTTTCAATGTTGAGGTTGTTTTTGAATTTGTTGGTGTTTTTCAATGTTGAGGTTGTTGTTGTTTTTCAATGTTGAGGTTGTTGTTGAATTTGTTGGTGTTTTTCAATTTCGAGGTTGTTGTTGAATTTGTTGGTGTTTTTCAATGTTGAAGTTGTTGTTGAATTTGTTGGTGTTTTTCAATGTTGAGGTTGTTGTTGTTTTTCAATGTTGAGGTTGTTGTTGAATTTGTTGGTGTTTTTCAATGTTGAGGTTGTTGTTGTTTTTCAATGTTGAGGTTGTTGTTGTTTTTCAATGTTGAGGTTGTTGTTGAATTTGTTGCTGTTTTTCAATGCTCAGGTTGTTGTTGAATTTGTTGCTGTTTTTCAATGTTGAGGTTGTTGTTGTTTTTCAATGTTGAGGTTGTTGTTGTATTTCTTGGTGCTTTTCAATGTTGAGGTTGTTGTAGTTTTTCAATGTTGAGGTTGTTGTTGAATTTGTTGGTGTTTTTCAATGTCGAGGTTGTTGTTGAATTTGTTGGTGTTTTTCAATGTTGAAGTTGTTGTTGAATTTGTTGGTGTTTTTCAATGTTGAGGTTGTTGTTGTCTTTAAATGTTGAGGTTGTTGTTGAATTTGTTGGTGTTTTTCAATTTTGAGGTTGTTGTTGTTTTTCAATGTTGAGGTTGTTGTTGAATTTGTTGCTGTTTTTCAATGCTCAGGTTGTTGTTGAATTTGTTGCTGTTTTTCAATGTTGAGGTTGTTGATGTTTTTCAATGTTGAGGTTGTTGTTGTATTTGTTGGTGTTTTTCAATGTTGAGGTTGTTGTAGTTTTTCAATGTTGAGGTTGTTGTTGAATTTGTTGGTGTTTTTCAATGTCGAGGTTGTTGTTGAATTTGTTGGTGTTTTTCAATGTTGAAGTTGTTGTTGTTTTTCAATGTTGAGGTTGTTGTTGAATTTGTAGGTGTTTTTCAATTTTGAGGTTGTTGTTGTTTTTCAATGTTGAGGTTGTTGTTAAATTTGTTGGTGTTTTTCAATGTTGAGGTTGTTGTTGAATTTGTTGGTGTTTTTCATTGTTGAGGTTGTTGTTGAATTTGTTGGTTTTTTTCAATGTTGAGGTTGTTGTTGAATTTGTTGGTTTTTTTCAATGTTGAAGTTGTTGTTGAATTTGTTGGTGTTTTTCAATGTTGAGGTTGTTGTTGTTTTTCAATGTTGAGGTTGTTGTTGAATTTGTTGGTGTTTTTCAATGTTGAGGTTGTTGTTGTTTTTCAATGTTGAGGATGTTGTTGTTTTTCAATGTTGAGGTTGTTGTTGAATTTGTTGGTGTTTTTCAATGTCGAGGTTGTTGTTGAATTTGTTGGTTTTTTTCAATGTTGAAGTTGTTGTTGAATTTGTTGGTGTTTTTCAATGTTGAGGTTGTTGTTGTTTTTCAATGTTGAGGTTGTTGTTGAATTTGTTGGTGTTTTTCAATGTTGAGGTTGTTGTTGTTTTTCAATGTTGAGGTTGTTGTTGAATTTGTTGGTGTTTTTCATTTTTGAGGTTGTTGTTGAATTTGTGGGTGTTTTTCAATGTTGAGGTTGTTGTTGTTTTTCAATGTTGAGATTGTTGTTGAATTTGTTGGTGTTTTTCAATGTTGAGGTTGTTGTTGAATTTGTTGGTGTTTTTCAATGTTGAGGTTGTTGTTGTTTTTCAATATTGAGGTTGTTGTTGAATTTGTTTGTGTTTTTCAATGTTGAGGTTGGTGTTGAATTTGTTGGTATTTTTCAATGTTGAGGTTGTTGTTGTTTTTCAATGTTGAGGTTGTTTTTGAATTTGTTGGTGTTTTTCAATGTTGAGGTTGTTGTTGTTTTTCAATGTTGAGGTTGTTGTTGAATTTGTTGGTGTTTTTCAATTTCGAGGTTGTTGTTGAATTTGTTGGTGTTTTTCAATGTTGAAGTTGTTGTTGAATTTGTTGGTGTTTTTCAATGTTGAGGTTGTTGTTGTTTTTCAATGTTGAGGTTGTTGTTGAATTTGTTGGTGTTTTTCAATGTTGAGGTTGTTGTTGTTTTTCAATGTTGAGGTTGTTGTTAAATTTGTTGGTGTTTTTCAATGTTGAGGTTGTTGTTGAATTTGTTGGTGTTTTTCATTGTTGAGGTTGTTGTTGAATTTGTTGGTGTTTTTCAATGTTGAGGTTGTTGTTGTTTTTCAATGTTGAGGTTGTTGTTGAATTTGTTGGTGTTTTTCAATTTCGAGGTTTTTGTTGTTTTTCAATGTTGAGGTTGTTGTTGAATTTGTTGGTGTTTTTCAATTTCGAGGTTGTTGTTGAATTTGTTGGTGTTCTTCAATGTTGAAGTTGTTGTTGAATTTGTTGGTGTTTTTCAATGTTGAGGATGTTGTTGTTTTTCAATGTTGAGGTTGTTGTTGAATTTGTTGGTGTTTTTCAATGTCGAGGTTGTTGTTGAATTTGTTGGTTTTTTTCAATGTTGAAGTTGTTGTTGAATTTGTTGGTGTTTTTCAATGTTGAGGTTGTTGTTGTTTTTCAATGTTGAGGTTGTTGTTGAATTTGTTGGTGTTTTTCAATTTTGAGGGTGTTGTTGTTTTTCAATGTTGAGGTTGTTGTTGAATTTGTTGGTGTTTTTCATTTTTGAGGTTGTTGTTGAATTTGTTGGTGTTTTTCAATGTTGAGGTTGTTGTTGTTTTTCAATGTTGAGATTGTTGTTGAAGTTGTTGGTGTTTTTCAATGTTGAGGTTGTTGTTGAATTTGTTGGTGTTTTTCAATGTTGAGGTTGTTGTTGTTTTTCAATATTGAGGTTGTTGTTGAATTTGTTTGTGTTTTTCAATGTTGAGGTTGGTGTTGAATTTGTTGGTATTTTTCAATGTTGAGGTTGTTGTTGTTTTTCAATGTTGAGGTTGTTTTTGAATTTGTTGGTGTTTTTCAATGTTGAGGTTGTTGTTGTTTTTCAATGTTGAGGTTGTTGTTGAATTTGTTGGTGTTTTTCAATTTCGAGGTTGTTGTTGAATTTGTTGGTGTTTTTCAATGTTGAAGTTGTTGTTGAATTTGTTGGTGTTTTTCAATGTTGAGGTTGTTGTTGTTTTTCAATGTTGAGGTTGTTGTTGAATTTGTTGGTGTTTTTCAATGTTGAGGTTGTTGTTGTTTTTCAATGTTGAGGTTGTTGTTGTTTTTCAATGTTGAGGTTGTTGTTGAATTTGTTGCTGTTTTTCAATGCTCAGGTTGTTGTTGAATTTGTTGCTGTTTTTCAATGTTGAGGTTGTTGTTGTTTTTCAATGTTGAGGTTGTTGTTGTATTTGTTGGTGTTTTTCAATGTTGAGGTTGTTGTAGTTTTTCAATGTTGAGGTTGTTGTTGAATTTGTTGGTGTTTTTCAATGTCGAGGTTGTTGTTGAATTTGTTGGTGTTTTTCAATGTTGAAGTTGTTGTTGAATTTGTATGTGTTTTTCAATGTTGAGGTTGTTGTTGAATTTGTTGGTGTTTTTCAATCTTGAGGATGTTGTTGTTTTTAAATGTTAAGGTTGTTGTTGAATTTGTTGGTGTTTTTCAATTTTGAGGTTGTTGTTGTTTTTCAAGTTTGAGGTTGTTGTTAAATTTGTTGGTGTTTTTCAATGTTGAGGTTGTTGTTGAATTTGTTGGTGTTTTTCATTGTTGAGGTTGTTGTTGAATTTGTTGGTGTTTTTCAATGTTGAGGTTGTTGTTGTTTTTCAATGTAGAGGTTGTTGTTGAATTTGTTGGTGTTTTTCAATGTTGAGGTTGTTGTTGTTTTTCAATGTTGAGGTTGTTGTTGAATTTGTTGGTGTTTTTCAATTTCGAGGTTGTTGTTGAATTTGTTGGTGTTTTTCAATGTTGAAGTTGTTGTTGAACTTGTTGGTGTTTTTCAATGTTGAGGTTGTTGATGTTTTTCAATGTTGAGGTTGTTGTTGAATTTGTTGGTGATTTTCAATTTCGAGGTTGTTGTTGTTTTTCAATGTTGAGGTTGTTGTTGTTTTTCGATGTTGAGGTTGTTGCTGAATTTGTTGGTGTTTTTCAATGTTGAGGTTGTTGTTGTTTTTCAATGTTGAGGTTGTTGTTGAATTTGTTGGTGTTTTTCAATGTTGTGGTTGTTGTTGTTTTTCAATGTTGAGGTTGTTGTTGTTTTTCGATGTTGAGGTTGTTGTTGAATTTGTTGGTGTTTTTCAATGTTGAGGTTGTTGTTGAATTTGTTGGTGTTTTTCAATGTTGAGGTTGTTGTTGTTTTTCAATGTTGAGGTTGTTGCTGAATTTCTTGGTGTTTTTCAATGTTGAGGTTGTTGTTGTTTTTCAATGTTGAGGTTGTTGTTGAATTTGTTGGTGTTTTTCAATTTCGAGGTTGTTGTTGAATTTGTTGGTGTTTTTCAATGTTGAAGTTGTTGTTGAATTTGTTGGTGTTTTTCAATGTTGAGGTTGTTGTTGTTTTTCAATGTTGAGGGTGTTGTTGTTTTTTGATGTTGAGGTTGTTGTTGAATTTGTTGGTGTTTTTCAATGTTGAGGATGTTGTTGTTTTTCAATGTTGAGGTAGTTGTTGTATTTCTTGGTGCTTTTCAATGTTGAGGTTGTTGTAGTTTTTCAATGTTGAGGTTGTTGTTGAATTTGTTGGTGTTTTTCAATGTCGAGGTTGTTGTTGAATTTGTTGGTGTTTTTCAATGTTGAAGTTGTTGTTGAATTTGTTGGTGTTTTTCAATGTTGAGGTTGTTGTTGTCTTTAAATGTTGAGGTTGTTGTTGAATTTGTTGGTGTTTTTCAATTTTGAGGTTGTTGTTGTTTTTCAATGTTGAGGTTGTTGTTGAATTTGTTGCTGTTTTTCAATGCTCAGGTTGTTGTTGAATTTGTTGCTGTTTTTCAATGTTGAGGTTGTTGTTGTTTTTCAATGTTGAGGTTGTTGTTGTATTTGTTGGTGTTTTTCAATGTTGAGGTTGTTGTAGTTTTTCAATGTTGAGGTTGTTGTTGAATTTGTTGGTGTTTTTCAATGTCGAGGTTGTTGTTGAATTTGTTGGTGTTTTTCAATGTTGAAGTTGTTGTTGTTTTTCAATGTTGAGGTTGTTGTTGAATTTGTTGGTGTTTTTCAATTTTGAGGTTGTTGTTGTTTTTCAATGTTGAGGTTGTTGTTAAATTTGTTGGTGTTTTTCAATGTTGAGGATGTTGTTGTTTTTCAATGTTGAGGTTGTTGTTGTATTTCTTGGTGTTTTTCAATGTTGAGGTTGTTGTAGTTTTTCAATGTTGAGGTTGTTGTTGAATTTGTTGGTGTTTTTCAATGTCGAGGTTGTTGTTGAATTTGTTGGTGTTTTTCAATGTTGAAGTTGTTGTTGAATTTGTTGGTGTTTTTTATTGTTGAGGTTGTTGTTGAATTTGTTCGTGTTTTTCAATGTTGAGGTTGTTGTTGTCTTTAAATGTTGTGGTTGTTGTTGAATTTGTTGGTGTTTTTCAATTTTGAGGTTGTTGTTGTTTTTCAATGTTGAGGTTGTTGTTGAATTTGTTGCTGTTTTTCAATGCTCAGGTTGTTGTTGAATTTGTTGCTGTTTTTCAATGTTGAGGTTGTTGTTGTTTTTCAATGTTGAGGTTGTTGTTGTATTTGTTGGTGTTTTTCAATGTTGAGGTTGTTGTAGTTTTTCAATGTTGAGGTTGTTGTTGAATTTGTTGGTGTTTTTCAATGTCGAGGTTGTTGTTGAATTTGTTGGTGTTTTTCAATGTTGAAGTTGTTGTTGTTTTTCAATGTTGAGGATGTTGTTGAATTTGTTGGTGTTTTTCAATTTTGAGGTTGTTGTTGTTTTTCAATGTTGAGGTTGTTGTTAAATTTGTTGGTGTTTTTCAATGTTGAGGTTGTTGTTGAATTTGTTGGTGTTTTTCATTGTTGAGGTTGTTGTTGTATTTGTTGGTTTTTTTCAATGTTGAGGTTGTTGTTGAATTTGTTGGTTTTTTTCAATGTTGAAGTTGTTGTTGAATTTGTTGGTGTTTTTCAATGTTGAGGTTGTTGTTGTTTTTCAATGTTGAGGTTGTTGTTGAATTTGTTGGTGTTTTTCAATGTTGAGGTTGTTGTTGTTTTTCAATGTTGAGGTTGTTGTTGAATTTGTTGGTGTTTTTCATTGTTGAGGTTGTTGTTGAATTTGTTGGTGTTTTTCAATGTTGAGGTTGTTGCTGTTTTTCAATGTTGAGGTTGTTGTTGAATTTGTTGGTGTTTTTCAATTTCGAGGTTTTTGTTGTTTTTCAATGTTGAGGTTGTTGTTGAATTTGTTGGTGTTTTTCAATTTCGAGGTTGTTGTTGAATTTGTTGGTGTTCTTCAATGTTGAAGTTGTTGTTGAATTTGTTGGTGTTTTTCAATGTTGAGGTTTTTGTTGTTTTTCAATGTTGAGGTTGTTGTTGAATTTGTGGGTGTTTTTCAATTTCGAGGTTGTTGTTGAATTTGTTGGTGTTCTTCAATGTTGAAGTTGTTGTTGAATTTGTTGCTGTTTTTCAATGTTGAGGATGTTGTTGTTTTTCAATGTTGAGGTTGTTGTTGAATTTGTTGGTGTTTTTCAATGTCGAGGTTGTTGTTGAATTTGTTGGTTTTTTTCAATGTTGAAGTTGTTGTTGAATTTGTTGGTGTTTTTCAATGTTGAGGTTGTTGTTGTTTTTCAATGTTGAGGTTGTTGTTGAATTTGTTGGTGTTTTTCAATTTTGAGGTTGTTGTTGTTTTTCAATGTTGAGGTTGTTGTTGAATTTGTTGGTGTTTTTCAATGTTGAGGTTGTTGTTGTTTTTCAATGTTGAGATTGTTGTTGAATTTGTTGGTGTTTTTCAATGTTGAGGTTGTTGTTGAATTTGTTGGTGTTTTTCAATGTTGAGGTTGTTGGTGTTTTTCAATATTGAGGTTGTTGTTGAATTTGTTTGTGTTTTTCAATGTTGAGGTTGGTGTTGAATTTGTTCGTATTTTTCAATGTTGAGGTTGTTGTTGTTTTTCAATGTTGAGGTTGTTTTTGAATTTGTTGGTGTTTTTCAATGTTGAGGTTGTTGTTGTTTTTCAATGTTGAGGTTGTTGTTGAATTTGTTGGTGTTTTTCAATTTCGAGGTTGTTGTTGAATTTGTTGGTGTTTTTCAATGTTGAAGTTGTTGTTGAATTTGTTGGTGTTTTTCAATGTTGAGGTTGTTGTTGTTTTTCAATGTTGAGGTTGTTGTTGAATTTGTTGGTGTTTTTCAATGTTGAGGTTGTTGTTGTTTTTCAATGTTGAGGTTGTTGTTGTTTTTCAATGTTCAGGTTGTTGTTGAATTTGTTGCTGTTTTTCAATGCTCAGGTTGTTGTTGAATTTGTTGCTGTTTTTCAATGTTGAGGTTGTTGTTGTTTTTCAATGTTGAGGTTGTTGTTGTATTTGTTGGTGTTTTTCAATGTTGAGGTTGTTGTAGTTTTTCAATGTTGAGGTTGTTGTTGAATTTGTTGGTGTTTTTCAATGTCGAGGTTGTTGTTGAATTTGTTGGTGTTTTTCAATGTTGAAGTTGTTGTTGAATTTGTATGTGTTTTTCAATGTTGAGGTTGTTGTTGAATTTGTTGGTGTTTTTCAATCTTGAGGTTGTTGTTGTTTTTAAATGTTGAGGTTGTTGTTGAATTTGTTGGTGTTTTTCAATTTTGAGGTTGTTGTTGTTTTTCAATGTTGAGGTTGTTGTTGAATTTGTTGGTGTTTTTCCATGTTGAGGTTGTTGTTGTTTTTCAAGTTTGAGGTTGTTGTTAAATTTGTTGGTGTTTTTCAATGTTGAGGTTGTTGTTGAATTTGTTGGTGTTTTTCATTGTTGAGGTTGTTGTTGAATTTGTTGGTGTTTTTCAATGTTGAGGTTGTTGTTGTTTTTCAATGTAGAGGTTGTTGTTGAATTTGTTGGTGTTTTTCAATGTTGAGGTTGTTGTTGTTTTTCAATGTTGAGGTTGTTGTTGAATTTGTTGGTGTTTTTCAATTTCGAGGTTGTTGTTGAATTTGTTGGTGTTTTTCAATGTTGAAGTTGTTGTTGAACTTGTTGGTGTTTTTCAATGTTGAGGTTGTTGTTGTTTTTCAATGTTGAGGTTGTTGTTGAATTTGTTGGTGATTTTCAATTTCGAGGTTGTTGTTGTTTTTCAATGTTGAGGTTGTTGTTGTTTTTCGATGTTGAGGTTGTTGCTGAATTTGTTGGTGTTTTTCAATGTTGAGGTTGTTGTTGTTTTTCAATGTTGAGGTTGTTGTTGAATTTGTTGGTGTTTTTCAATGTTGTGGTTGTTGTTGTTTTTCAATGTTGAGGTTGTTGTTGTTTTTCAATGTTGAGGTTGTTGCTGAATTTCTTGGTGTTTTTCAATGTTGAGGTTGTTGTTGTTTTTCAATGTTGAGGTTGTTGTTGAATTTGTTGGTGTTTTTCAATTTCGAGGTTGTTGTTGAATTTGTTGGTGTTTTTCAATGTTGAAGTTGTTGTTGAATTTGTTGGTGTTTTTCAATGTTGAGGTTGTTGTTGTTTTTCAATGTTGAGGGTGTTGTTGTTTTTCGATGTTGAGGTTGTTGTTGAATTTGTTGGTGTTTTTCAATGTTGAGGATGTTGTTGTTTTTCAATGTTGAGGTTGTTGTTGTATTTCTTGGTGCTTTTCAATGTTGAGGTTGTTGTAGTTTTTCAATGTTGAGGTTGTTGTTGAATTTGTTGGTGTTTTTCAATGTCGAGGTTGTTGTTGAATTTGTTGGTGTTTTTCAATGTTGAAGTTGTTGTTGAATTTGTTGGTGTTTTTCAATGTTGAGGTTGTTGTTGTCTTTAAATGTTGAGGTTGTTGTTGAATTTGTTGGTGTTTTTCAATTTTGAGGTTGTTGTTGTTTTTCAATGTTGAGGTTGTTGTTGAATTTGTTGCTGTTTTTCAATGCTCAGGTTGTTGTTGAATTTGTTGCTGTTTTTCAATGTTGAGGTTGTTGATGTTTTTCAATGTTGAGGTTGTTGTTGTATTTGTTGGTGTTTTTCAATGTTGAGGTTGTTGTAGTTTTTCAATGTTGAGGTTGTTGTTGAATTTGTTGGTGTTTTTCAATGTCGAGGTTGTTGTTGAATTTGTTGGTGTTTTTCAATGTTGAAGTTGTTGTTGTTTTTCAATGTTGAGGTTGTTGTTGAATTTGTAGGTGTTTTTCAATTTTGAGGTTGTTGTTGTTTTTCAATGTTGAGGTTGTTGTTAAATTTGTTGGTGTTTTTCAATGTTGAGGTTGTTGTTGAATTTGTTGGTGTTTTTCATTGTTGAGGTTGTTGTTGAATTTGTTGGTTTTTTTCAATGTTGAGGTTGTTGTTGAATTTGTTGGTTTTTTTCAATGTTGAAGTTGTTGTTGAATTTGTTGGTGTTTTTCAATGTTGAGGTTGTTGTTGTTTTTCAATGTTGAGGTTGTTGTTGAATTTGTTGGTGTTTTTCAATGTTGAGGTTGTTGTTGTTTCTCAATGTTGAGGATGTTGTTTTTTTTCAATGTTGAGGTTGT
Source organism: Isurus oxyrinchus (assembly GCA_026770705.1). Classification (NCBI taxonomy): domain Eukaryota; kingdom Metazoa; phylum Chordata; class Chondrichthyes; order Lamniformes; family Lamnidae; genus Isurus; species Isurus oxyrinchus. The sequence goes on from JANJGN010000106.1 coordinate 1,427,593, forward strand.
TGTTGAATTTGTTGGTGTTTTTCAATGTCGAGGTTGTTGTTGAATTTGTTGGTTTTTTTCAATGTTGAAGTTGTTGTTGAATTTGTTGGTGTTTTTCAATGTTGAGGTTGTTGTTGTTTTTCAATGTTGAGGTTGTTGTTGAATTTGTTGGTGTTTTTCAATGTTGAGGTTGTTGTTGTTTTTCAATGTTGAGGTTGTTGTTGAATTTGTTGGTGTTTTTCATTTTTGAGGTTGTTGTTGAATTTGTGGGTGTTTTTCAATGTTGAGGTTGTTGTTGTTTTTCAAAGTTGAGATTGTTGTTGAATTTGTTGGTGTTTTTCAATGTTGAGGTTGTTGTTGAATTTGTTGGTGTTTTTCAATGTTGAGGTTGTTGTTGTTTTTCAATATTGAGGTTGTTGTTGAATTTGTTTGTGTTTTTCAATGTTGAGGTTGGTGTTGAATTTGTTGGTATTTTTCAATGTTGAGGTTGTTGTTGTTTTTCAATGTTGAGGTTGTTTTTGAATTTGTTGGTGTTTTTCAATGTTGAGGTTGTTGTTGTTTTTCAATGTTGAGGTTGTTGTTGAATTTGTTGGTGTTTTTCAATTTCGAGGTTGTTGTTGAATTTGTTGGTGTTTTTCAATGTTGAAGTTGTTGTTGAATTTGTTGGTGTTTTTCAATGTTGAGGTTGTTGTTGTTTTTCAATGTTGAGGTTGTTGTTGAATTTGTTGGTGTTTTTCAATGTTGAGGTTGTTGTTGTTTTTCAATGTTGAGGTTGTTGTTAAATTTGTTGGTGTTTTTCAATGTTGAGGTTGTTGTTGAATTTGTTGGTGTTTTTCATTGTTGAGGTTGTTGTTGAATTTGTTGGTGTTTTTCAATGTTGAGGTTGTTGTTGTTTTTCAATGTTGAGGTTGTTGTTGAATTTGTTGGTGTTTTTCAATTTCGAGGTTTTTGTTGTTTTTCAATGTTGAGGTTGTTGTTGAATTTGTTGGTGTTTTTCAATTTCGAGGTTGTTGTTGAATTTGTTGGTGTTCTTCAATGTTGAAGTTGTTGTTGAATTTGTTGGTGTTTTTCAATGTTGAGGATGTTGTTGTTTTTCAATGTTGAGGTTGTTGTTGAATTTGTTGGTGTTTTTCAATGTCGAGGTTGTTGTTGAATTTGTTGGTTTTTTTCAATGTTGAAGTTGTTGTTGAATTTGTTGGTGTTTTTCAATGTTGAGGTTGTTGTTGTTTTTCAATGTTGAGGTTGTTGTTGAATTTGTTGGTGTTTTTCAATTTTGAGGGTGTTGTTGTTTTTCAATGTTGAGGTTGTTGTTGAATTTGTTGGTGTTTTTCATTTTTGAGGTTGTTGTTGAATTTGTTGGTGTTTTTCAATGTTGAGGTTGTTGTTGTTTTTCAATGTTGAGATTGTTGTTGAAGTTGTTGGTGTTTTTCAATGTTGAGGTTGTTGTTGAATTTGTTGGTGTTTTTCAATGTTGAGGTTGTTGTTGTTTTTCAATATTGAGGTTGTTGTTGAATTTGTTTGTGTTTTTCAATGTTGAGGTTGGTGTTGAATTTGTTGGTATTTTTCAATGTTGAGGTTGTTGTTGTTTTTCAATGTTGAGGTTGTTTTTGAATTTGTTGGTGTTTTTCAATGTTGAGGTTGTTGTTGTTTTTCAATGTTGAGGTTGTTGTTGAATTTGTTGGTGTTTTTCAATTTCGAGGTTGTTGTTGAATTTGTTGGTGTTTTTCAATGTTGAAGTTGTTGTTGAATTTGTTGGTGTTTTTCAATGTTGAGGTTGTTGTTGTTTTTCAATGTTGAGGTTGTTGTTGAATTTGTTGGTGTTTTTCAATGTTGAGGTTGTTGTTGTTTTTCAATGTTGAGGTTGTTGTTGTTTTTCAATGTTGAGGTTGTTGTTGAATTTGTTGCTGTTTTTCAATGCTCAGGTTGTTGTTGAATTTGTTGCTGTTTTTCAATGTTGAGGTTGTTGTTGTTTTTCAATGTTGAGGTTGTTGTTGTATTTGTTGGTGTTTTTCAATGTTGAGGTTGTTGTAGTTTTTCAATGTTGAGGTTGTTGTTGAATTTGTTGGTGTTTTTCAATGTCGAGGTTGTTGTTGAATTTGTTGGTGTTTTTCAATGTTGAAGTTGTTGTTGAATTTGTATGTGTTTTTCAATGTTGAGGTTGTTGTTGAATTTGTTGGTGTTTTTCAATCTTGAGGTTGTTGTTGTTTTTAAATGTTGAGGTTGTTGTTGAATTTGTTGGTGTTTTTCAATTTTTAGGTTGTTGTTGTTTTTCAATGTTGAGGTTGTTGTTGAATTTGTTGGTGTTTTTCCATGTTGAGGTTGTTGTTGTTTTTCAAGTTTGAGGTTGTTGTTAAATTTGTTGGTGTTTTTCAATGTTGAGGTTGTTGTTGAATTTGTTGGTGTTTTTCATTGTTGAGGTTGTTGTTGAATTTGTTGGTGTTTTTCAATGTTGAGGTTGTTGTTGTTTTTCAATGTAGAGGTTGTTGTTGAATTTGTTGGTGTTTTTCAATGTTGAGGTTGTTGTTGTTTTTCAATGTTGAGGTTGTTGTTGAATTTGTTGGTGTTTTTCAATTTCGAGGTTGTTGTTGAATTTGTTGGTGTTTTTCAATGTTGAAGTTGTTGTTGAACTTGTTGGTGTTTTTCAATGTTGAGGTTGTTGTTGTTTTTCAATGTTGAGGTTGTTGTTGAATTTGTTGGTGATTTTCAATTTCGAGGTTGTTGTTGTTTTTCAATGTTGAGGTTGTTGTTGTTTTTCGATGTTGAGGTTGTTGCTGAATTTGTTGGTGTTTTTCAATGTTGAGGTTGTTGTTGTTTTTCAATGTTGAGGTTGTTGTTGAATTTGTTGGTGTTTTTCAATGTTGTGGTTGTTGTTGTTTTTCAATGTTGAGGTTGTTGTTGTTTTTCAATGTTGAGGTTGTTGCTGAATTTCTTGGTGTTTTTCAATGTTGAGGTTGTTGTTGTTTTTCAATGTTGAGGTTGTTGTTGAATTTGTTGGTGTTTTTCAATTTCGAGGTTGTTGTTGAATTTGTTGGTGTTTTTCAATGTTGAAGTTGTTGTTGAATTTGTTGGTGTTTTTCAATGTTGAGGTTGTTGTTGTTTTTCAATGTTGAGGGTGTTGTTGTTTTTCGATGTTGAGGTTGTTGTTGAATTTGTTGGTGTTTTTCAATGTTGAGGATGTTGTTGTTTTTCAATGTTGAGGTTGTTGTTGTATTTCTTGGTGCTTTTCAATGTTGAGGTTGTTGTAGTTTTTCAATGTTGAGGTTGTTGTTGAATTTGTTGGTGTTTTTCAATGTCGAGGTTGTTGTTGAATTTGTTGGTGTTTTTCAATGTTGAAGTTGTTGTTGAATTTGTTGGTGTTTTTCAATGTTGAGGTTGTTGTTGTCTTTAAATGTTGAGGTTGTTGTTGAATTTGTTGGTGTTTTTCAATTTTGAGGTTGTTGTTGTTTTTCAATGTTGAGGTTGTTGTTGAATTTGTTGCTGTTTTTCAATGCTCAGGTTGTTGTTGAATTTGTTGCTGTTTTTCAATGTTGAGGTTGTTGATGTTTTTCAATGTTGAGGTTGTTGTTGTATTTGTTGGTGTTTTTCAATGTTGAGGTTGTTGTAGTTTTTCAATGTTGAGGTTGTTGTTGAATTTGTTGGTGTTTTTCAATGTCGAGGTTGTTGTTGAATTTGTTGGTGTTTTTCAATGTTGAAGTTGTTGTTGTTTTTCAATGTTGAGGTTGTTGTTGAATTTGTAGGTGTTTTTCAATTTTGAGGTTGTTGTTGTTTTTCAATGTTGAGGTTGTTGTTAAATTTGTTGGTGTTTTTCAATGTTGAGGTTGTTGTTGAATTTGTTGGTGTTTTTCATTGTTGAGGTTGTTGTTGAATTTGTTGGTTTTTTTCAATGTTGAGGTTGTTGTTGAATTTGTTGGTTTTTTTCAATGTTGAAGTTGTTGTTGAATTTGTTGGTGTTTTTCAATGTTGAGGTTGTTGTTGTTTTTCAATGTTGAGGTTGTTGTTGAATTTGTTGGTGTTTTTCAATGTTGAGGTTGTTGTTGTTTTTCAATGTTGAGGATGTTGTTTTTTTTCAATGTTGAGGTTGTTGTTGAATTTGTTGGTGTTTTTCAATGTCGAGGTTGTTGTTGAATTTGTTGGTTTTTTTCAATGTTGAAGTTGTTGTTGAATTTGTTGGTGTTTTTCAATGTTGAGGTTGTTGTTGTTTTTCAATGTTGAGGTTGTTGTTGAATTTGTTGGTGTTTTTCAATGTTGAGGTTGTTGTTGTTTTTCAATGTTGAGGTTGTTGTTGAATTTGTTGGTGTTTTTCATTTTTGAGGTTGTTGTTGAATTTGTGGGTGTTTTTCAATGTTGAGGTTGTTGTTGTTTTTCAAAGTTGAGATTGTTGTTGAATTTGTTGGTGTTTTTCAATGTTGAGGTTGTTGTTGAATTTGTTGGTGTTTTTCAATGTTGAGGTTGTTGTTGTTTTTCAATATTGAGGTTGTTGTTGAATTTGTTTGTGTTTTTCAATGTTGAGGTTGGTGTTGAATTTGTTGGTATTTTTCAATGTTGAGGTTGTTGTTGTTTTTCAATGTTGAGGTTGTTTTTGAATTTGTTGGTGTTTTTCAATGTTGAGGTTGTTGTTGTTTTTCAATGTTGAGGTTGTTGTTGAATTTGTTGGTGTTTTTCAATTTCGAGGTTGTTGTTGAATTTGTTGGTGTTTTTCAATGTTGAAGTTGTTGTTGAATTTGTTGGTGTTTTTCAATGTTGAGGTTGTTGTTGTTTTTCAATGTTGAGGTTGTTGTTGAATTTGTTGGTGTTTTTCAATGTTGAGGTTGTTGTTGTTTTTCAATGTTGAGGTTGTTGTTAAATTTGTTGGTGTTTTTCAATGTTGAGGTTGTTGTTGAATTTGTTGGTGTTTTTCATTGTTGAGGTTGTTGTTGAATTTGTTGGTGTTTTTCAATGTTGAGGTTGTTGTTGTTTTTCAATGTTGAGGTTGTTGTTGAATTTGTTGGTGTTTTTCAATTTCGAGGTTTTTGTTGTTTTTCAATGTTGAGGTTGTTGTTGAATTTGTTGGTGTTTTTCAATTTCGAGGTTGTTGTTGAATTTGTTGGTGTTCTTCAATGTTGAAGTTGTTGTTGAATTTGTTGGTGTTTTTCAATGTTGAGGATGTTGTTGTTTTTCAATGTTGAGGTTGTTGTTGAATTTGTTGGTGTTTTTCAATGTCGAGGTTGTTGTTGAATTTGTTGGTTTTTTTCAATGTTGAAGTTGTTGTTGAATTTGTTGGTGTTTTTCAATGTTGAGGTTGTTGTTGTTTTTCAATGTTGAGGTTGTTGTTGAATTTGTTGGTGTTTTTCAATTTTGAGGGTGTTGTTGTTTTTCAATGTTGAGGTTGTTGTTGAATTTGTTGGTGTTTTTCATTTTTGAGGTTGTTGTTGAATTTGTTGGTGTTTTTCAATGTTGAGGTTGTTGTTGTTTTTCAATGTTGAGATTGTTGTTGAAGTTGTTGGTGTTTTTCAATGTTGAGGTTGTTGTTGAATTTGTTGGTGTTTTTCAATGTTGAGGTTGTTGTTGTTTTTCAATATTGAGGTTGTTGTTGAATTTGTTTGTGTTTTTCAATGTTGAGGTTGGTGTTGAATTTGTTGGTATTTTTCAATGTTGAGGTTGTTGTTGTTTTTCAATGTTGAGGTTGTTTTTGAATTTGTTGGTGTTTTTCAATGTTGAGGTTGTTGTTGTTTTTCAATGTTGAGGTTGTTGTTGAATTTGTTGGTGTTTTTCAATTTCGAGGTTGTTGTTGAATTTGTTGGTGTTTTTCAATGTTGAAGTTGTTGTTGAATTTGTTGGTGTTTTTCAATGTTGAGGTTGTTGTTGTTTTTCAATGTTGAGGTTGTTGTTGAATTTGTTGGTGTTTTTCAATGTTGAGGTTGTTGTTGTTTTTCAATGTTGAGGTTGTTGTTGTTTTTCAATGTTGAGGTTGTTGTTGAATTTGTTGCTGTTTTTCAATGCTCAGGTTGTTGTTGAATTTGTTGCTGTTTTTCAATGTTGAGGTTGTTGTTGTTTTTCAATGTTGAGGTTGTTGTTGTATTTGTTGGTGTTTTTCAATGTTGAGGTTGTTGTAGTTTTTCAATGTTGAGGTTGTTGTTGAATTTGTTGGTGTTTTTCAATGTCGAGGTTGTTGTTGAATTTGTTGGTGTTTTTCAATGTTGAAGTTGTTGTTGAATTTGTATGTGTTTTTCAATGTTGAGGTTGTTGTTGAATTTGTTGGTGTTTTTCAATCTTGAGGATGTTGTTGTTTTTAAATGTTAAGGTTGTTGTTGAATTTGTTGGTGTTTTTCAATTTTGAGGTTGTTGTTGTTTTTCAAGTTTGAGGTTGTTGTTAAATTTGTTGGTGTTTTTCAATGTTGAGGTTGTTGTTGAATTTGTTGGTGTTTTTCATTGTTGAGGTTGTTGTTGAATTTGTTGGTGTTTTTCAATGTTGAGGTTGTTGTTGTTTTTCAATGTAGAGGTTGTTGTTGAATTTGTTGGTGTTTTTCAATGTTGAGGTTGTTGTTGTTTTTCAATGTTGAGGTTGTTGTTGAATTTGTTGGTGTTTTTCAATTTCGAGGTTGTTGTTGAATTTGTTGGTGTTTTTCAATGTTGAAGTTGTTGTTGAACTTGTTGGTGTTTTTCAATGTTGAGGTTGTTGATGTTTTTCAATGTTGAGGTTGTTGTTGAATTTGTTGGTGATTTTCAATTTCGAGGTTGTTGTTGTTTTTCAATGTTGAGGTTGTTGTTGTTTTTCGATGTTGAGGTTGTTGCTGAATTTGTTGGTGTTTTTCAATGTTGAGGTTGTTGTTGTTTTTCAATGTTGAGGTTGTTGTTGAATTTGTTGGTGTTTTTCAATGTTGTGGTTGTTGTTGTTTTTCAATGTTGAGGTTGTTGTTGTTTTTCGATGTTGAGGTTGTTGTTGAATTTGTTGGTGTTTTTCAATGTTGAGGTTGTTGTTGAATTTGTTGGTGTTTTTCAATGTTGAGGTTGTTGTTGTTTTTCAATGTTGAGGTTGTTGCTGAATTTCTTGGTGTTTTTCAATGTTGAGGTTGTTGTTGTTTTTCAATGTTGAGGTTGTTGTTGAATTTGTTGGTGTTTTTCAATTTCGAGGTTGTTGTTGAATTTGTTGGTGTTTTTCAATGTTGAAGTTGTTGTTGAATTTGTTGGTGTTTTTCAATGTTGAGGTTGTTGTTGTTTTTCAATGTTGAGGGTGTTGTTGTTTTTTGATGTTGAGGTTGTTGTTGAATTTGTTGGTGTTTTTCAATGTTGAGGATGTTGTTGTTTTTCAATGTTGAGGTTGTTGTTGTATTTCTTGGTGCTTTTCAATGTTGAGGTTGTTGTAGTTTTTCAATGTTGAGGTTGTTGTTGAATTTGTTGGTGTTTTTCAATGTCGAGGTTGTTGTTGAATTTGTTGGTGTTTTTCAATGTTGAAGTTGTTGTTGAATTTGTTGGTGTTTTTCAATGTTGAGGTTGTTGTTGTCTTTAAATGTTGAGGTTGTTGTTGAATTTGTTGGTGTTTTTCAATTTTGAGGTTGTTGTTGTTTTTCAATGTTGAGGTTGTTGTTGAATTTGTTGCTGTTTTTCAATGCTCAGGTTGTTGTTGAATTTGTTGCTGTTTTTCAATGTTGAGGTTGTTGTTGTTTTTCAATGTTGAGGTTGTTGTTGTATTTGTTGGTGTTTTTCAATGTTGAGGTTGTTGTAGTTTTTCAATGTTGAGGTTGTTGTTGAATTTGTTGGTGTTTTTCAATGTCGAGGTTGTTGTTGAATTTGTTGGTGTTTTTCAATGTTGAAGTTGTTGTTGTTTTTCAATGTTGAGGTTGTTGTTGAATTTGTTGGTGTTTTTCAATTTTGAGGTTGTTGTTGTTTTTCAATGTTGAGGTTGTTGTTAAATTTGTTGGTGTTTTTCAATGTTGAGGATGTTGTTGTTTTTCAATGTTGAGGTTGTTGTTGTATTTCTTGGTGTTTTTCAATGTTGAGGTTGTTGTAGTTTTTCAATGTTGAGGTTGTTGTTGAATTTGTTGGTGTTTTTCAATGTCGAGGTTGTTTTTGAATTTGTTGGTGTTTTTCAATGTTGAAGTTGTTGTTGAATTTGTTGGTGTTTTTTATTGTTGAGGTTGTTGTTGAATTTGTTCGTGTTTTTCAATGTTGAGGTTGTTGTTGTCTTTAAATGTTGTGGTTGTTGTTGAATTTGTTGGTGTTTTTCAATTTTGAGGTTGTTGTTGTTTTTCAATGTTGAGGTTGTTGTTGAATTTGTTGCTGTTTTTCAATGCTCAGGTTGTTGTTGAATTTGTTGCTGTTTTTCAATGTTGAGGTTGTTGTTGTTTTTCAATGTTGAGGTTGTTGTTGTATTTGTTGGTGTTTTTCAATGTTGAGGTTGTTGTAGTTTTTCAATGTTGAGGTTGTTGTTGAATTTGTTGGTGTTTTTCAATGTCGAGGTTGTTGTTGAATTTGTTGGTGTTTTTCAATGTTGAAGTTGTTGTTGTTTTTCAATGTTGAGGATGTTGTTGAATTTGTTGGTGTTTTTCAATTTTGAGGTTGTTGTTGTTTTTCAATGTTGAGGTTGTTGTTAAATTTGTTGGTGTTTTTCAATGTTGAGGTTGTTGTTGAATTTGTTGGTGTTTTTCATTGTTGAGGTTGTTGTTGTATTTGTTGGTGTTTTTCAATGTTGAGGTTGTTGTTGTTTTTCAATGTTGAGGTTGTTGTTGAATTTGTTGGTGTTTTTCAATTTCGAGGTTGTTGTTGAATTTGTTGGTGTTCTTCAATGTTGAAGTTGTTGTTGAATTTGTTGGTGTTTTTCAATGTTGAGGTTTTTGTTGTTTTTCAATGTTGAGGTTGTTGTTGAATTTGTTGGTGTTTTTCAATTTCGAGGTTGTTGTTGAATTTGTTGGTGTTCTTCAATGTTGAAGTTGTTGTTGAATTTGTTGGTGTTTTTCAATGTTGAGGATGTTGTTGTTTTTCAATGTTGAGGTTGTTGTTGAATTTGTTGGTGTTTTTCAATGTCGAGGTTGTTGTTGAATTAGTTGGTTTTTTTCAATGTTGAAGTTGTTGTTGAATTTGTTGGTGTTTTTCAATGTTGAGGTTGTTGTTGTTTTTCAATGTTGAGGTTGTTGTTGAATTTGTTGGTGTTTTTCAATTTTGAGCTTGTTGTTGTTTTTCAATGTTGAGGTTGTTGTTGAATTTGTTGGTGTTTTTCAATGTTGAGGTTGTTGTTGTTTTTCAATGTTGAGATTGTTGTTGAATTTGTTGGTGTTTTTCAATGTTGAGGTTGTTGTTGAATTTGTTGGTGTTTTTCAATGTTGAGGTTGTTGTTGTTTTTCAATATTGAGGTTGTTGTTGAATTTGTTTGTGTTTTTCAATGTTGAGGTTGGTGTTGAATTTGTTGGTATTTTTCAATGTTGAGGTTGTTGTTGTTTTTCAATGTTGAGGTTGTTTTTGAATTTGTTGGTGTTTTTCAATGTTGAGGTTGTTGTTGTTTTTCAATGTTGAGGTTGTTGTTGAATTTGTTGGTGTTTTTCAATTTCGAGGTTGTTGTTGAATTTGTTGGTGTTTTTCAATGTTGAAGTTGTTGTTGAATTTGTTGGTGTTTTTCAATGTTGAGGTTGTTGTTGTTTTTCAATGTTGAGGTTGTTGTTGAATTTGTTGGTGTTTTTCAATGTTGAGGTTGTTGTTGTTTTTCAATGTTGAGGTTGTTGTTGTTTTTCAATGTTGAGGTTGTTGTTGAATTTGTTGCTGTTTTTCAATGCTCAGGTTGTTGTTGAATTTGTTTCTGTTTTTCAATGTTGAGGTTGTTGTTGTTTTTCAATGTTGAAGTTGTTGTTGTATTTCTTGGTGTTTTTCAATGTTGAGGTTGTTGTAGTTTTTCAATTTTGAGGTTGTTGTTGAATTTGTTGGTGTTTTTCAATGTCGAGGTTGTTGTTGAATTTGTTGGTGTTTTTCAATGTTGAAGTTGTTGTTGAATTTGTTGGTGTTTTTTATTGTTGAGGTTGTTGTTGAATTTGTTGGTGTTTTTCAATGTTGAGGTTGTTGTTGTCTTTAAATGTTGTGGTTGTTGTTGAATTTGTTGGTGTTTGTCAATTTTGAGGTTGTTGTTGTTTTTCAATGTTGAGGTTGTTGTTGAATTTGTTGCTGTTTTTCAATGCTCAGGTTGTTGTTGAATTTGTTGCTGTTTTTCAATGTTGAGGTTGTTGTTGTTTTTCAATGTTGAGGTTGTTGTTGTATTTGTTGGTGTTTTTCAATGTTGAGGTTGTTGTAGTTTTTCAATGTTGAGGTTGTTGTTGAATTTGTTGGTGTTTTTCAATGTCGAGGTTGTTGTTGAATTTGTTGGTGTTTTTCAATGTTGAAGTTGTTGTTGTTTTTCAATGTTGAGGATGTTGTTGAATTTGTTGGTGTTTTTCAATTTTGAGGTTGTTGTTGTTTTTCAATGTTGAGGTTGTTGTTAAATTTGTTTGTGTTTTTCAATGTTGAGGTTGGTGTTGAATTTGTTGGTATTTTTCAATGTTGAGGTTGTTGTTGTTTTTCAAGTTTGAGGTTGTTTTTGAATTTGTTGGTTTTTTTCAATGTTGAGGTTGTTGTTGAATTTGTTGGTGTTTTTCATTGTTGAGGTTGTTGTTGAATTTGTTGGTGTTTTTCAATGTTGAGGTTGTTGTTGTTTTTCAATGTAGAGGTTGTTGTTGAATTTGTTGGTGTTTTTCAATGTTGAGGTTGTTGTTGTTTTTCAATGTTGAGGTTGTTGTTGAATTTGTTGGTGTTTTTCAATTTCGAGGTTGTTGTTGAATTTGTTGGTGTTTTTCAATGTTGAAGTTGTTGTTGAACTTGTTGGTGTTTTTCAATGTTGAGGTTGTTGTTGTTTTTCGATGTTGAGGTTGTTGCTGAATTTGTTGGTGTTTTTCAATGTTGAGGTTGTTGTTGTTTTTCAATGTTGTGGTTGTTGTTGAATTTGTTGGTGTTTTTCAATGTTGTGGTTGTTGTTGTTTTTCAATGTTGAGGTTGTTGTTGTTTTTCGATGTTGAGGTTGTTGTTGAATTTGTTGGTGTTTTTCAATGTTGAGGTTGTTGTTGAATTTGTTGGTGTTTTTCAATGTTGAGGTTGTTGTTGTTTTTCAATGTTGAGGTTGTTGCTGAATTTCTTGGTGTTTTTCAATGTTGAGGTTGTTGTTGTTTTTCAATGTTGAGGTTGTTGTTGAATTTGTTGGTGTTTTTCAATTTCGAGGTTGTTGTTGAATTTGTTGGTGTTTTTCAATGTTGAAGTTGTTGTTGAATTTGTTGGTGTTTTTCAATGTTGAGGTTGTTGCTGTTTTTCAATGTTGAGGGTGTTGTTGTTTTTCGATGTTGAGGTTGTTGTTGAATTTGTTGGTGTTTTTCAATGTTGAGGATGTTGTTGTTTTTCAATGTTGAGGTTGTTGTTGTATTTCTTGGTGCTTTTCAATGTTGAGGTTGTTGTAGTTTTTCAATGTTGAGGTTGTTGTTGAATTTGTTGGTGTTTTTCAATGTCGAGGTTGTTGTTGAATTTGTTGGTGTTTTTCAATGTTGAAGTTGTTGTTGAATTTGTTGGTGTTTTTCAATGTTGAGGTTGTTGTTGTCTTTAAATGTTGAGGTTGTTGTTGAATTTGTTGGTGTTTTTCAATTTTGAGGTTGTTGTTGTTTTTCAATGTTGAGGTTGTTGTTGAATTTGTTGCTGTTTTTCAATGCTCAGGTTGTTGTTGAATTTGTTGCTGTTTTTCAATGTTGAGGTTGTTGTTGTTTTTCAATGTTGAGGTTGTTGTTGTATTTGTTGGTGTTTTTCAATGTTGAGGTTGTTGTAGTTTTTCAATGTTGAGGTTGTTGTTGAATTTGTTGGTGTTTTTCAATGTCGAGGTTGTTGTTGAATTTGTTGGTGTTTTTCAATGTTGAAGTTGTTGTTGTTTTTCAATGTTGAGGTTGTTGTTGAATTTGTTGGTGTTTTTCAATTTTGAGGTTGTTGTTGTTTTTCAATGTTGAGGTTGTTGTTAAATTTGTTGGTGTTTTTCAATGTTGAGGTTGTTGTTGAATTTGTTGGTGTTTTTCATTGTTGAGGTTGTTGTTGAATTTGTTGGTGTTTTTCAATGTTGAGGTTGTTGTTGTTTTTCAATGTTGAGGTTGTTGTTGAATTTGTTGGTGTTTTTCAATTTCGAGGTTTTTGTTGTTTTTCAATGTTGAGGTTGTTGTTGAATTTGTTGGTGTTTTTCAATTTCGAGGTTGTTGCTGAATTTGTTGGTGTTCTTCAATGTTGAAGTTGTTGTTGAATTTGTTGGTGTTTTTCAATGTTGAGGATGTTGTTGTTTTTCAATGTTGAGGTTGTTGTTGAATTTGTTGGTGTTTTTCAATGTCGAGGTTGTTGTTGAATTTGTTGGTTTTTTTCAATGTTGAAGTTGTTGTTGAATTTGTTGGTGTTCTTCAATGTTGAAGTTGTTGTTGAATTTGTTGGTGTTTTTCAATGTTGAGCATGTTGTTGTTTTTCAATGTTGAGGTTGTTGTTGAATTTGTTGGTGTTTTTCAATTTTGAGGTTGTTGTTGTTTTTCAATGTTGAGGTTGTTGTTGAATTTGTTGGTGTTTTTCATTTTTGAGGTTGTTGTTGAATTTGTTGGTGTTTTTCAATGTTGAGGTTGTTGTTGTTTTTCAATGTTGAGGTTGTTGTTGAATTTGTTGGTGTTTTTCAATGTCGAGGTTGTTGTTGAATTTGTTGGTGTTTTTCAATGTTGAAGTTGTTGTTGAATTTGTTGGTGTTTTTCAATGTTGAGGTTGTTGTTGTCTTTAAATGTTGAGGTTGTTGTTGAATTTGTTGGTGTTTTTCAATTTTGAGGTTGTTGTTGTTTTTCAATGTTGAGGTTGTTGTTGAATTTGTTGCTGTTTTTCAATGCTCAGGTTGTTGTTGAATTTGTTGCTGTTTTTCAATGTTGAGGTTGTTGTTGTTTTTCAATGTTGAGGTTGTTGTTGTATTTGTTGGTGTTTTTCAATGTTGAGGTTGTTGTAGTTTTTCAATGTTGAGGTTGTTGTTGAATTTGTTGGTGTTTTTCAATGTCGAGGTTGTTGTTGAATTTGTTGGTGTTTTTCAATGTTGAAGTTGTTGTTGTTTTTCAATGTTGAGGTTGTTGTTGAATTTGTTGGTGTTTTTCAATTTTGAGGTTGTTGTTGTTTTTCAATGTTGAGGTTGTTGTTAAATTTGTTGGTGTTTTTCAATGTTGAGGTTGTTGTTGAATTTGTTGGTGTTTTTCATTGTTGAGGTTGTTGTTGAATTTGTTGGTGTTTTTCAATGTTGAGGTTGTTGTTGTTTTTCAATGTTGAGGTTGTTGTTGAATTTGTTGGTGTTTTTCAATTTCGAGGTTTTTGTTGTTTTTCAATGTTGAGGTTGTTGTTGAATTTGTTGGTGTTTTTCAATTTCGAGGTTGTTGCTGAATTTGTTGGTGTTCTTCAATGTTGAAGTTGTTGTTGAATTTGTTGGTGTTTTTCAATGTTGAGGATGTTGTTGTTTTTCAATGTTGAGGTTGTTGTTGAATTTGTTGGTGTTTTTCAATGTCGAGGTTGTTGTTGAATTTGTTGGTTTTTTTCAATGTTGAAGTTGTTGTTGAATTTGTTGGTGTTCTTCAATGTTGAAGTTGTTGTTGAATTTGTTGGTGTTTTTCAATGTTGAGGATGTTGTTGTTTTTCAATGTTGAGGTTGTTGTTGAATTTGTTGGTGTTTTTCAATTTTGAGGTTGTTGTTGTTTTTCAATGTTGAGGTTGTTGTTGAATTTGTTGGTGTTTTTCATTTTTGAGGTTGTTGTTGAATTTGTTGGTGTTTTTCAATGTTGAGGTTGTTGTTGTTTTTCAATGTTGAGATTGTTGTTGAATTTGTTGGTGTTTTTCAATGTTGAGGTTGTTGTTGAATTTGTTGGTGTTTTTCAATGTTGAGGTTGTTGTTGTTTTTCAATATTGAGGTTGTTGTTGAATTTGTTTGTGTTTTTCAATGTTGAGGTTGGTGTTGAATTTGTTGGTATTTTTCAATGTTGAGGTTGTTGTTGTTTTTCAATGTTGAGGATGTTTTTGAATTTGTTGGTGTTTTTCAATGTTGAGGTTGTTGTTGTTTTTCAATGTTGAGGTTGTTGTTGAATTTGTTGGTGTTTTTCAATTTCGAGGTTGTTGTTGAATTTGTTGGTGTTTTTCAATGTTGAAGTTGTTGTCGAATTTGTTGGTGGTTTTCAATGTTGAGGTTGTTGTTGTTTTTCAATGTTGAGGTTGTTGTTGAATTTGTTGGTGTTTTTCAATGTTGAGGTTGTTGTTGTTTTTCAATGTTGAGGTTGTTGTTGTTTTTCAATGTTGAGGTTGTTGTTGAATTTGTTGCTGTTTTTCAATGCTCAGGTTGTTGTTGAATTTGTTGCTGTTTTTCAATGTTGAGGTTGTTGTTGTTTTTCAATGTTGAGGTTGTTGTTGTATTTGTTGGTGTTTTTCAAAGTTGAGGTTGTTGTAGTTTTTCAATGTTGAGGTTGTTGTTGAATTTGTTGGTGTTTTTCAATGTCGAGGTTGTTGTTGAATTTGTTGGTGTTTTTCAATGTTGAAGTTGTTGTTGAATTTGTATGTGTTTTTCAATGTTGAGGTTGTTGTTGAATTTGTTGGTGTTTTTCAATCTTGAGGATGTTGTTGTTTTTAAATGTTGAGGTTGTTGTTGAATTTGTTGGTGTTTTTCAATTTTGAGGTTGTTGTTGTTTTTCAATGTTGAGGTTGTTGTTGAATTTGTTGGTGTTTTTCCATGTTGAGGTTGTTGTTGTTTTTCAAGTTTGAGGTTGTTCTTAAATTTGTTGGTGTTTTTCAATGTTGAGGTTGTTGTTGAATTTGTTGGTGTTTTTCATTGTTGAGGTTGTTGTTGAATTTGTTTTTGTTTTTCAATGTTGAGGTTGTTGTTGTTTTTCAATGTAGAGGTTGTTGTTGAATTTGTTGGTGTTTTTCAATGTTGAGGTTGTTGTTGTTTTTCAATGTTGAGGTTGTTGTTGAATTTGTTGGTGTTTTTCAATGTTGAAGTTGTTGTTGAATTTGTTGGTGTTTTTCAATGTTGAAGTTGTTGTTGAACTTGTTTGTTTTTTCAATGTTGAGGTTGTTGTTGTTTTTCAATGTTGAGGTTGTTGTTGAATTTGTTGGTGATTTTCAATTTCGATGTTGTTGTTGTTTTTCAATGTTGAGGTTGTTGTTGTTTTTCGATGTTGAGCTTGTTGTTGAATTTGTTGGTGTTTTTCAATGTTGAGGTTGTTGTTGTTTTTCAATGTTGAGGTTGTTGTTGAATTTGTTGGTGTTTTTCAATTTCGAGGTTGTTGTTGAATTTGTTGGTGTTTTTCAATGTTGAAGTTGTTGTTGAATTTGTTGGTGTTTTTCAATGTTGAGGTTGTTGTTGTTTTTCAATGTTGAGGTTGTTGTTGAATTTGTTGGTGTTTTTCAATGTTGAGGTTGTTGTTGTTTTTCAATGTTGAGGTTGTTGTTAAATTTGTTGGTGTTTTTCAATGTTGAGGTTGTTGTTGAATTTGTTGGTGTTTTTCATTGTTGAGGTTGTTGTTGAATTTGTTGGTGTTTTTCAATGTTGAGGTTGTTGTTGTTTTTCAATGTTGAGGTTGTTGTTGAATTTGTTGGTGTTTTTCAATTTCGAGGTTTTTGTTGTTTTTCAATGTTGAGGTTGTTGTTGAATTTGTTGGTGTTTTTCAATTTCGAGGTTGTTGTTGAATTTGTTGGTGTTCTTCAATGTTGAAGTTGTTGTTGAATTTGTTGGTGTTTTTCAATGTTGAGGATGTTGTTGTTTTTCAATGTTGAGGTTGTTGTTGAATTTGTTGGTGTTTTTCAATGTCGAGGTTGTTGTTGAATTTGTTGGTTTTTTTCAATGTTGAAGTTGTTGTTGAATTTGTTGGTGTTTTTCAATGTTGAGGTTGTTGTTGTTTTTCAATGTTGAGGTTGTTGTTGAATTTGTTGGTGTTTTTCAATTTTGAGGGTGTTGTTGTTTTTCAATGTTGAGGTTGTTGTTGAATTTGTTGGTGTTTTTCATTTTTGAGGTTGTTGTTGAATTTGTTGGTGTTTTTCAATGTTGAGGTTGTTGTTGTTTTTCAATGTTGAGATTGCTGTTGAAGTTGTTGGTGTTTTTCAATGTTGAGGTTGTTGTTGAATTTGTTGGTGTTTTTCAATGTTGAGGTTGTTGTTGTTTTTCAATATTGAGGTTGTTGTTGAATTTGTTTGTGTTTTTCAATGTTGAGGTTGGTGTTGAATTTGTTGGTATTTTTCAATGTTGAGGTTGTTGTTGTTTTTCAATGTTGAGGTTGTTTTTGAATTTGTTGGTGTTTTTCAATGTTGAGGTTGTTGTTGTTTTTCAATGTTGAGGTTGTTGTTGAATTTGTTGGTGTTTTTCAATTTCGAGGTTGTTGTTGAATTTGTTGGTGTTTTTCAATGTTGAAGTTGTTGTTGAATTTGTTGGTGTTTTTCAATGTTGAGGTTGTTGTTGTTTTTCAATGTTGAGGTTGTTGTTGAATTTGTTGGTGTTTTTCAATGTTGAGGTTGTTGTTGTTTTTCAATGTTGAGGTTGTTGTTGTTTTTCAATGTTCAGGTTGTTGTTGAATTTGTTGCTGTTTTTCAATGCTCAGGTTGTTGTTGAATTTGTTGCTGTTTTTCAATGTTGAGGTTGTTGTTGTTTTTCAATGTTGAGGTTGTTGTTGTATTTGTTGGTGTTTTTCAATGTTGAGGTTGTTGTAGTTTTTCAATGTTGAGGTTGTTGTTGAATTTGTTGGTGTTTTTCAATGTCGAGGTTGTTGTTGAATTTGTTGGTGTTTTTCAATGTTGAAGTTGTTGTTGAATTTGTATGTGTTTTTCAATGTTGAGGTTGTTGTTGAATTTGTTGGTGTTTTTCAATCTTGAGGATGTTGTTGTTTTTAAATGTTAAGGTTGTTGTTGAATTTGTTGGTGTTTTTCAATTTTGAGGTTGTTGTTGTTTTTCAAGTTTGAGGTTGTTGTTAAATTTGTTGGTGTTTTTCAATGTTGAGGTTGTTGTTGAATTTGTTGGTGTTTTTCATTGTTGAGGTTGTTGTTGAATTTGTTGGTGTTTTTCAATGTTGAGGTTGTTGTTGTTTTTCAATGTAGAGGTTGTTGTTGAATTTGTTGGTGTTTTTCAATGTTGAGGTTGTTGTTGTTTTTCAATGTTGAGGTTGTTGTTGAATTTGTTGGTGTTTTTCAATTTCGAGGTTGTTGTTGAATTTGTTGGTGTTTTTCAATGTTGAAGTTGTTGTTGAACTTGTTGGTGTTTTTCAATGTTGAGGTTCTTGATGTTTTTCAATGTTGAGGTTGTTGTTGAATTTGTTGGTGATTTTCAATTTCGAGGTTGTTGTTGTTTTTCAATGTTGAGGTTGTTGTTGTTTTTCGATGTTGAGGTTGTTGCTGAATTTGTTGGTGTTTTTCAATGTTGAGGTTGTTGTTGTTTTTCAATGTTGAGGTTGTTGTTGAATTTGTTGGTGTTTTTCAATGTTGTGGTTGTTGTTGTTTTTCAATGTTGAGGTTGTTGTTGTTTTTCGATGTTGAGGTTGTTGTTGAATTTGTTGGTGTTTTTCAATGTTGAGGTTGTTGTTGAATTTGTTGGTGTTTTTCAATGTTGAGGTTGTTGTTGTTTTTCAATGTTGAGGTTGTTGCTGAATTTCTTGGTGTTTTTCAATGTTGAGGTTGTTGTTGTTTTTCAATGTTGAGGTTGTTGTTGAATTTGTTGGTGTTTTTCAATTTCGAGGTTGTTGTTGAATTTGTTGGTGTTTTTCAATGTTGAAGTTGTTGTTGAATTTGTTGGTGTTTTTCAATGTTGAGGTTGTTGTTGTTTTTCAATGTTGAGGGTGTTGTTGTTTTTTGATGTTGAGGTTGTTGTTGAATTTGTTGGTGTTTTTCAATGTTGAGGATGTTGTTGTTTTTCAATGTTGAGGTTGTTGTTGTATTTCTTGGTGCTTTTCAATGTTGAGGTTGTTGTAGTTTTTCAATGTTGAGGTTGTTGTTGAATTTGTTGGTGTTTTTCAATGTCGAGGTTGTTGTTGAATTTGTTGGTGTTTTTCAATGTTGAAGTTGTTGTTGAATTTGTTGGTGTTTTTCAATGTTGAGGTTGTTGTTGTCTTTAAATGTTGAGGTTGTTGTTGAATTTGTTGGTGTTTTTCAATTTTGAGGTTGTTGTTGTTTTTCAATGTTGAGGTTGTTGTTGAATTTGTTGCTGTTTTTCAATGCTCAGGTTGTTGTTGAATTTGTTGCTGTTTTTCAATGTTGAGGTTGTTGTTGTTTTTCAATGTTGAGGTTGTTGTTGTATTTGTTGGTGTTTTTCAATGTTGAGGTTGTTGTAGTTTTTCAATGTTGAGGTTGTTGTTGAATTTGTTGGTGTTTTTCAATGTCGAGGTTGTTGTTGAATTTGTTGGTGTTTTTCAATGTTGAAGTTGTTGTTGTTTTTCAATGTTGAGGTTGTTGTTGAATTTGTTGGTGTTTTTCAATTTTGAGGTTGTTGTTGTTTTTCAATGTTGAGGTTGTTGTTAAATTTGTTGGTGTTTTTCAATGTTGAGGATGTTGTTGTTTTTCAATGTTGAGGTTGTTGTTGTATTTCTTGGTGTTTTTCAATGTTGAGGTTGTTGTAGTTTTTCAATGTTGAGGTTGTTGTTGAATTTGTTGGTGTTTTTCAATGTCGAGGTTGTTGTTGAATTTGTTGGTGTTTTTCAATGTTGAAGTTGTTGTTGAATTTGTTGGTGTTTTTTATTGTTGAGGTTGTTGTTGAATTTGTTCGTGTTTTTCAATGTTGAGGTTGTTGTTGTCTTTAAATGTTGTGGTTGTTGTTGAATTTGTTGGTGTTTTTCAATTTTGAGGTTGTTGTTGTTTTTCAATGTTGAGGTTGTTGTTGAATTTGTTGCTGTTTTTCAATGCTCAGGTTGTTGTTGAATTTGTTGCTGTTTTTCAATGTTGAGGTTGTTGTTGTTTTTCAATGTTGAGGTTGTTGTTGTATTTGTTGGTGTTTTTCAATGTTGAGGTTGTTGTAGTTTTTCAATGTTGAGGTTGTTGTTGAATTTGTTGGTGTTTTTCAATGTCGAGGTTGTTGTTGAATTTGTTGGTGTTTTTCAATGTTGAAGTTGTTGTTGTTTTTCAATGCTGAGGATGTTGTTGAATTTGTTGGTGTTTTTCAATTTTGAGGTTGTTGTTGTTTTTCAATGTTGAGGTTGTTGTTAAATTTGTTGGTGTTTTTCAATGTTGAGGTTGTTGTTGAATTTGTTGGTGTTTTTCATTGTTGAGGTTGTTGTTGTATTTGTTGGTGTTTTTCAATGTTGAGGTTGTTGTTGTTTTTCAATGTTGAGGTTGTTGTTGAATTTGTTGGTGTTTTTCAATTTCGAGGTTGTTGTTGAATTTGTTGGTGTTCTTCAATGTTGAAGTTGTTGTTGAATTTGTTGGTGTTTTTCAATGTTGAGGTTTTTGTTGTTTTTCAATGTTGAGGTTGTTGTTGAATTTGTTGGTGTTTTTCAATTTCGAGGTTGTTGTTGAATTTGTTGGTGTTCTTCAATGTTGAAGTTGTTGTTGAATTTGTTGGTGTTTTTCAATGTTGAGGATGTTGTTGTTTTTCAATGTTGAGGTTGTTGTTGAATTTGTTGGTGTTTTTCAATGTCGAGGTTGTTGTTGAATTAGTTGGTTTTTTTCAATGTTGAAGTTGTTGTTGAATTTGTTGGTGTTTTTCAATGTTGAGGTTGTTGTTGTTTTTCAATGTTGAGGTTGTTGTTGAATTTGTTGGTGTTTTTCAATTTTGAGCTTGTTGTTGTTTTTCAATGTTGAGGTTGTTGTTGAATTTGTTGGTGTTTTTCAATGTTGAGGTTGTTGTTGTTTTTCAATGTTGAGATTGTTGTTGAATTTGTTGGTGTTTTTCAATGTTGAGGTTGTTGTTGAATTTGTTGGTGTTTTTCAATGTTGAGGTTGTTGTTGTTTTTCAATATTGAGGTTGTTGTTGAATTTGTTTGTGTTTTTCAATGTTGAGGTTGGTGTTGAATTTGTTGGTATTTTTCAATGTTGAGGTTGTTGTTGTTTTTCAATGTTGAGGTTGTTTTTGAATTTGTTGGTGTTTTTCAATGTTGAGGTTGTTGTTGTTTTTCAATGTTGAGGTTGTTGTTGAATTTGTTGGTGTTTTTCAATTTCGAGGTTGTTGTTGAATTTGTTGGTGTTTTTCAATGTTGAAGTTGTTGTTGAATTTGTTGGTGTTTTTCAATGTTGAGGTTGTTGTTGTTTTTCAATGTTGAGGTTGTTGTTGAATTTGTTGGTGTTTTTCAATGTTGAGGTTGTTGTTGTTTTTCAATGTTGAGGTTGTTGTTGTTTTTCAATGTTGAGGTTGTTGTTGAATTTGTTGCTGTTTTTCAATGCTCAGGTTGTTGTTGAATTTGTTTCTGTTTTTCAATGTTGAGGTTGTTGTTGTTTTTCAATGTTGAAGTTGTTGTTGTATTTCTTGGTGTTTTTCAATGTTGAGGTTGTTGTAGTTTTTCAATGTTGAGGTTGTTGTTGAATTTGTTGGTGTTTTTCAATGTCGAGGTTGTTGTTGAATTTGTTGGTGTTTTTCAATGTTGAAGTTGTTGTTGAATTTGTTGGTGTTTTTTATTGTTGAGGTTGTTGTTGAATTTGTTGGTGTTTTTCAATGTTGAGGTTGTTGTTGTCTTTAAATGTTGTGGTTGTTGTTGAATTTGTTGGTGTTTTTCAATTTTGAGGTTGTTGTTGTTTTTCAATGTTGAGGTTGTTGTTGAATTTGTTGCTGTTTTTCAATGCTCAGGTTGTTGTTGAATTTGTTGCTGTTTTTCAATGTTTCGGTTGTTGTTGTTTTTCAATGTTGAGGTTGTTGCTGTATTTGTTGGTGTTTTTCAATGTTGAGGTTGTTGTAGTTTTTCAATGTTGAGGTTGTTGTTGAATTTGTTGGTGTTTTTCAATGTCGAGGTTGTTGTTGAATTTGTTGGTGTTTTTCAATGTTGAAGTTGTTGTTGTTTTTCAATGTTGAGGATGTTGTTGAATTTGTTGGTGTTTTTCAATTTTGAGGTTGTTGTTGTTTTTCAATGTTGAGGTTGTTGTTAAATTTGTTTGTGTTTTTCAATGTTGAGGTTGGTGTTGAATTTGTTGGTATTTTTCAATGTTGAGGTTGTTGTTGTTTTTCAAGTTTGAGGTTGTTTTTGAATTTGTTGGTGTTTTTCAATGTTGAGGTTGTTGTTGAATTTGTTGGTGTTTTTCATTGTTGAGGTTGTTGTTGAATTTGTTGGTGTTTTTCAATGTTGAGGTTGTTGTTGTTTTTCAATGTAGAGGTTGTTGTTGAATTTGTTGGTGTTTTTCAATGTTGAGGTTGTTGTTGTTTTTCAATGTTGAGGTTGTTGTTGAATTTGTTGGTGTTTTTCAATTTCGAGGTTGTTGTTGAATTTGTTGGTGTTTTTCAATGTTGAAGTTGTTGTTGAACTTGTTGGTGTTTTTCAATGTTGAGGTTGTTGTTGTTTTTCAATGTTGAGGTTGTTGTTGAATTTGTTGGTGATTTTCAATTTCGAGGTTGTTGTTGTTTTTCAATGTTGAGGTTGTTGTTGTTTTTCGATGTTGAGGTTGTTGCTGAATTTGTTGGTGTTTTTCAATGTTGAGGTTGTTGTTGTTTTTCAATGTTGTGGTTGTTGTTGAATTTGTTGGTG
This sequence comes from Isurus oxyrinchus, assembly GCA_026770705.1. NCBI lineage: Eukaryota > Metazoa > Chordata > Chondrichthyes > Lamniformes > Lamnidae > Isurus > Isurus oxyrinchus. Next base: position 1,449,225 of record JANJGN010000106.1, read on the forward strand.
TTTTTCAATGTTGTGGTTGTTGTTGTTTTTCAATGTTGAGGTTGTTGTTGTTTTTCGATGTTGAGGTTGTTGTTGAATTTGTTGGTGTTTTTCAATGTTGAGGTTGTTGTTGAATTTGTTGGTGTTTTTCAATGTTGAGGTTGTTGTTGTTTTTCAATGTTGAGGTTGTTGCTGAATTTCTTGGTGTTTTTCAATGTTGAGGTTGTTGTTGTTTTTCAATGTTGAGGTTGTTGTTGAATTTGTTGGTGTTTTTCAATTTCGAGGTTGTTGTTGAATTTGTTGGTGTTTTTCAATGTTGAAGTTGTTGTTGAATTTGTTGGTGTTTTTCAATGTTGAATTTGTTGGTGTTTTTCAATGTTGAGGATGTTGTTGTTTTTCAATGTTGAGGTTGTTGTTGTATTTCTTGGTGCTTTTCAATGTTGAGGTTGTTGTAGTTTTTCAATGTTGAGGTTGTTGTTGAATTTGTTGGTGTTTTTCAATGTCGAGGTTGTTGTTGAATTTGTTGGTGTTTTTCAATGTTGAAGTTGTTGTTGAATTTGTTGGTGTTTTTCAATGTTGAGGTTGTTGTTGTCTTTTAATGTTGAGGTTGTTGTTGAATTTGTTGGTGTTTTTCAATTTTGAGGTTGTTGTTGTTTTTCAATGTTGAGGTTGTTGTTGAATTTGTTGCTGTTTTTCAATGCTCAGGTTGTTGTTGAATTTGTTGCTGTTTTTCAATGTTGAGGTTGTTGTTGTTTTTCAATGTTGAGGTTGTTGTTGTATTTGTTGGTGTTTTTCAATGTTGAGGTTGTTGTAGTTTTTCAATGTTGAGGTTGTTGTTGAATTTGTTGGTGCTTTTCAATGTCGAGGTTGTTGTTGAATTTGTTGGTGTTTTTCAATGTTGAAGTTGTTGTTGTTTTTCAATGTTGAGGTTGTTGTTGAATTTGTTGGTGTTTTTCAATTTTGAGGTTGTTGTTGTTTTTCAATGTTGAGGTTGTTGTTAAATTTGTTGGTGTTTTTCAATGTTGAGGTTGTTGTTGAATTTGTTGGTGTTTTTCATTGTTGAGGTTGTTGTTGAATTTGTTGGTGTTTTTCAATGTTGAGGTTGTTGTTGTTTTTCAATGTTGAGGTTGTTGTTGAATTTGTTGGTGTTTTTCAATTTCGAGGTTTTTGTTGTTTTTCAATGTTGAGGTTGTTGTTGAATTTGTTGGTGTTTTTCAATTTCGAGGTTGTTGCTGAATTTGTTGGTGTTCTTCAATGTTGAAGTTGTTGTTGAATTTGTTGGTGTTTTTCAATGTTGAGGATGTTGTTGTTTTTCAATGTTGAGGTTGTTGTTGAATTTGTTGGTGTTTTTCAATGTCGAGGTTGTTGTTGAATTTGTTGGTTTTTTTCAATGTTGAAGTTGTTGTTGAATTTGTTGGTGTTCTTCAATGTTGAAGTTGTTGTTGAATTTGTTGGTGTTTTTCAATGTTGAGGATGTTGTTGTTTTTCAATGTTGAGGTTGTTGTTGAATTTGTTGGTGTTTTTCAATTTTGAGGTTGTTGTTGTTTTTCAATGTTGAGGTTGTTGTTGAATTTGTTGGTGTTTTTCATTTTTGAGGTTGTTGTTGAATTTGTTGGTGTTTTTCAATGTTGAGGTTGTTGTTGTTTTTCAATGTTGAGATTGTTGTTGAATTTGTTGGTGTTTTTCAATGTTGAGGTTGTTGTTGAATTTGTTGGTGTTTTTCAATGTTGAGGTTGTTGTTGTTTTTCAATATTGAGGTTGTTGTTGAATTTGTTTGTGTTTTTCAATGTTGAGGTTGGTGTTGAATTTGTTGGTATTTTTCAATGTTGAGGTTGTTGTTGTTTTTCAATGTTGAGGATGTTTTTGAATTTGTTGGTGTTTTTCAATGTTGAGGTTGTTGTTGTTTTTCAATGTTGAGGTTGTTGTTGAATTTGTTGGTGTTTTTCAATTTCGAGGTTGTTGTTGAATTTGTTGGTGTTTTTCAATGTTGAAGTTGTTGTTGAATTTGTTGGTGGTTTTCAATGTTGAGGTTGTTGTTGTTTTTCAATGTTGAGGTTGTTGTTGAATTTGTTGGTGTTTTTCAATGTTGAGGTTGTTGTTGTTTTTCAATGTTGAGGTTGTTGTTGTTTTTCAATGTTGAGGTTGTTGTTGAATTTGTTGCTGTTTTTCAATGCTCAGGTTGTTGTTGAATTTGTTGCTGTTTTTCAATGTTGAGGTTGTTGTTGTTTTTCAATGTTGAGGTTGTTGTTGTATTTGTTGGTGTTTTTCAATGTTGAGGTTGTTGTAGTTTTTCAATGTTGAGGTTGTTGTTGAATTTGTTGGTGTTTTTCAATGTCGAGGTTGTTGTTGAATTTGTTGGTGTTTTTCAATGTTGAAGTTGTTGTTGAATTTGTATGTGTTTTTCAATGTTGAGGTTGTTGTTGAATTTGTTGGTGTTTTTCAATCTTGAGGATGTTGTTGTTTTTAAATGTTGAGGTTGTTGTTGAATTTGTTGGTGTTTTTCAATTTTGAGGTTGTTGTTGTTTTTCAATGTTGAGGTTGTTGTTGAATTTGTTGGTGTTTTTCCATGTTGAGGTTGTTGTTGTTTTTCAAGTTTGAGGTTGTTCTTAAATTTGTTGGTGTTTTTCAATGTTGAGGTTGTTGTTGAATTTGTTGGTGTTTTTCATTGTTGAGGTTGTTGTTGAATTTGTTGGTGTTTTTCAATGTTGAGGTTGTTGTTGTTTTTCAATGTAGAGGTTGTTGTTGAATTTGTTGGTGTTTTTCAATGTTGAGGTTGTTGTTGTTTTTCAATGTTGAGGTTGTTGTTGAATTTGTTGGTGTTTTTCAATTTCGAGGTTGTTGTTGAATTTGTTGGTGTTTTTCAATGTTGAAGTTGTTGTTGAACTTGTTGGTGTTTTTCAATGTTGAGGTTGTTGTTGTTTTTCAATGTTGAGGTTGTTGTTGAATTTGTTGGTGATTTTCAATTTCGATGTTGTTGTTGTTTTTCAATGTTGAGGTTGTTGTTGTTTTTCGATGTTGAGCTTGTTGTTGAATTTGTTGGTGTTTTTCAATGTTGAGGTTGTTGTTGTTTTTCAATGTTGAGGTTGTTGTTGAATTTGTTGGTGTTTTTCAATGTTGTGGTTGTTGTTATTTTTCAATGTTGAGGTTGTTCTTGTTTTTCGATGTTGAGGTTGTTGTTGAATGTGTTGGTGTTTTTCAATGTTGAGGTTGTTGTTGTTTTTCAATGTTGAGGTTGTTGCTGAATTTCTTGGTGTTTTTCAATGTTGAGGTTGTTGTTGTTTTTCAATGTTGAGGTTGTTGTTGAATTTGTTGGTGTTTTTCAATTTCGAGGTTGTTGTTGAATTTGTTGGTGTTTTTCAATGTTGAAGTTGTTGTTGAATTTGTTGGTGTTTTTCAATGTTGAGGTTGTTGTTGTTTTTCAATGTTGAGGGTGTTGTTGTTTTTCGATGTTGAGGTTGTTGTTGAATTTGTTGGTGTTTTTCAATGTTGAGGATGTTGTTGTTTTTCAATGTTGAGGTTGTTGTTGTATTTCTTGGTGCTTTTCAATGTTGAGGTTGTTGTAGTTTTTCAATGTTGAGGTTGTTGTTGAATTTGTTGGTGTTTTTCAATGTCGAGGTTGTTGTTGAATTTGTTGGTGTTTTTCAATGTTGAAGTTGTTGTTGAATTTGTTGGTGTTTTTCATTGTTGAGGTTGTTGTTGAATTTGTTGGTGTTTTTCAATGTTGAGGTTGTTGTTGTCTTTAAATGTTGAGGTTGTTGTTGAATTTGTTGGTGTTTTTCAATTTTGAGGTTGTTGTTGTTTTTCAATGTTGAGGTTGTTGTTCAATTTGTTGCTGTTTTTCAATGCTCAGGTTGTTGATGAATTTGTTGCTGTTTTTCAATGTTGAGGTTGTTGTTGTTTTTCAATGTTGAGGTTGTTGTTGTATTTGTTGGTGTTTTTCAATGTTGAGGTTGTTGTAGTTTTTCAATGTTGAGGTTGTTGTTGAATTTGTTGGTGTTTTTCAATGTCGAGGTTGTTGTTGAATTTGTTGGTGTTTTTCAATGTTGAAGTTGTTGTTGAATTTGTATGTGTTTTTCAATGTTGAGGTTGTTGTTGAATTTGTTGGTGTTTTTCAATCTTGAGCTTGTTGTTGTTTTTAAATGCTGAGGTTGTTGTTGAATTTGTTGGTGTTTTTCAATTTTGAGGTTGTTGTTGTTTTTCAATGTTGAGGTTGTTGTTGAATTTGTTGGTGTTTTTCCATGTTGAGGTTGTTGTTGTTTTTCAAGTTTGAGGTTGTTGTTAAATTTGTTGGTGTTTTTCAATGTTGAGGTTGTTGTTGAATTTGTTGGTGTTTTTCATTGTTGAGGTTGTTGTTGAATCTGTTGGTGTTTTTCAATGTTGAGGTTGTTGTTGTTTTTCAATGTAGAGGTTGTTGTTGAATTTGTTGGTGTTTTTCAATGTTGAGGTTGTTGTTGTTTTTCAATGTTGAGGTTGTTGTTGAATTTGTTGGTGTTTTTCAATTTCGAGGTTGTTGTTGAATTTGTTGGTGTTTTTCAATGTTGAAGTTGTTGTTGAACTTGTTGGTGTTTTTCAATGTTGAGGTTGTTGTTGTTTTTCAATATTGAGGTTGTTGTTGAATTTGTTGGTGTTTTTCAATTTCGAGGTTGTTGTTGTTTTTCAATGTTGAGGTTGTTGTTGCTTTTCGATGTTGAGGTTGTTGTTGAATTTGTTGGTGTTTTTCAATGTTGAGGTTGTTGTTGTTTTTCAATGTTGAGGTTGTTGTTGAATTTGTTGGTGTTTTTCAATGTTGTGGTTGTTGTTGTTTTTCAATGTTGAGGTTGTTGTTGTTTTTCGATGTTGAGGTTGTTGTTGAATTTGTTGGTGTTTTTCAATGTTGAGGTTGTTGTTGAATTTGTTGGTGTTTTTCAATGTTGAGGTTGTTGTTGTTTTTCAATGTTGAGGTTGTTGCTGAATTTCTTGGTGTTTTTCAATGTTGAGGTTGTTGTTGTTTTTCAATGTTGAGGTTGTTGTTGAATTTGTTGGTGTTTTTCAATTTCGAGGTTGTTGTTGAATTTGTTGGTGTTTTTCAATGTTGAAGTTGTTGAATTTGTTGGTGTTTTTCAATGTTGAGGTTGTTGTTGAATTTGTTGGTGTTTTTCAATGTTGAGGTTGTTGTTGTTTTTCAATGTTGAGGGTGTTGTTGTTTTTCGATGTTGAGGTTGTTGTTGAATTTCTTGGTGTTTTTCAATGTTGAGGTTGTTGTTGTTTTTCAATGTTCAGGTTGTTGTAGTTTTTCAATGTTGAGGTTGTTGTTGAATTTGTTGGTGTTTTTCAATGTCGAGGTTGTTGTTGAATTTGTTGGTGTTTTTCAATGTTGAAGTTGTTGTTGAATTTGTTGGTGTTTTTCATTGTTGAGGTTGTTGTTGAATTTGTTGGTGTTTTTCAATGTTGCGGTTGTTGTTGTCTTTAAATGTTGAGGTTGTTGTTGAATTTGTTGGTGTTTTTCAATTTTGAGGTTGTTGTTGTTTTTCAATGTTGAGGTTATTGTTGAATTTGTTGGTGTTTTTCCATGTTGAGGTTGTTGTTGTTTTTCAAAGTTGAGGTTGTTGTTAAATTTGTTGGTGTTTTTCAATGTTGAGGTTGTTGTTGAATTTGTTGGTGTTTTTCATTGTTGAGGTTGTTGTTGAATTTGTTGGTGTTTTTCAATGTTGAGGTTGTTGTTGTTTTTCAATGTTGAGGTTGTTGTTGAATTTGTTGGTGTTTTTCAATGTTGAGGTTTTTGTTGTTTTTCAATGTTGAGGTTGTTGTTGAATTTGTTGGTGTTTTTCAATTTCGAGGTTGTTGTTGAATTTGTTGGTGTTCTTCAATGTTGAAGTTGTTGTTGAATTTGTTGGTGTTTTTCAATGTTGAGGATGTTGTTGTTTTTCAATGTTGAGGTTGTTGTTGAATCTGTTGGTGTTTTTCAATGTCGAGGTTGTTGTTGAATTTGTTGGTTTTTCTCAATGTTGAAGTTGTTGTTGAATTTGTTGGTGTTTTTCAATGTTGAGGTTGTTGTTGTTTTTCAATGTTGAGGTTGTTGTTGAATTTGTTGGTGTTTTTCAATTTTGAGGTTGTTGTTGTTTTTCAATGTTGAGGTTGTTGTTGAATTTGTTGGTGTTTTTCATTTTTGAGGTTGTTGTTGAATTTGTTGGTGTTTTTCAATGTTGAGGTTGTTGTTGTTTTTCAATGTTGAGATTGTTGTTGAATTTGTTGGTGTTTTTCAATGTTGAGGTTGTTGTTGAATTTGTTGGTGTTTTTCAATGTTGAGGTTGTTGTTGTTTTTCAATATTGAGGTTGTTGTTGAATTTGTTTGTGTTTTTCAATGTTGAGGTTGGTGTTGAATTTGTTGGTATTTTTCAATGTTGAGGTTGTTGTTGTTTTTCAATGTTGAGGATGTTTTTGAATTTGTTGGTGTTTTTCAATGTTGAGGTTGTTGTTGTTTTTCAATGTTGAGGTTGTTGTTGAATTTGTTGGTGTTTTTCAATTTCGAGGTTGTTGTTGAATTTGTTGGTGTTTTTCAATGTTGAAGTTGTTGTTGAATTTGTTGGTGGTTTTCAATGTTGAGGTTGTTGTTGTTTTTCAATGTTGAGGTTGTTGTTGAATTTGTTGGTGTTTTTCAATGTTGAGGTTGTTGTTGTTTTTCAATGTTGAGGTTGTTGTTGTTTTTCAATGTTGAGGTTGTTGTTGAATTTGTTGCTGTTTTTCAATGCTCAGGTTGTTGTTGAATTTGTTGCTGTTTTTCAATGTTGAGGTTGTTGTTGTTTTTCAATGTTGAGGTTGTTGTTGTATTTGTTGGTGTTTTTCAATGTTGAGGTTGTTGTAGTTTTTCAATGTTGAGGTTGTTGTTGAATTTGTTGGTGTTTTTCAATGTCGAGGTTGTTGTTGAATTTGTTGGTGTTTTTCAATGTTGAAGTTGTTGTTGAATTTGTATGTGTTTTTCAATGTTGAGGTTGTTGTTGAATTTGTTGGTGTTTTTCAATCTTGAGGATGTTGTTGTTTTTAAATGTTGAGGTTGTTGTTGAATTTGTTGGTGTTTTTCAATTTTGAGGTTGTTGTTGTTTTTCAATGTTGAGGTTGTTGTTGAATTTGTTGGTGTTTTTCCATGTTGAGGTTGTTGTTGTTTTTCAAGTTTGAGGTTGTTCTTAAATTTGTTGGTGTTTTTCAATGTTGAGGTTGTTGTTGAATTTGTTGGTGTTTTTCATTGTTGAGGTTGTTGTTGAATTTGTTGGTGTTTTTCAATGTTGAGGTTGTTGTTGTTTTTCAATGTAGAGGTTGTTGTTGAATTTGTTGGTGTTTTTCAATGTTGAGGTTGTTGTTGTTTTTCAATGTTGAGGTTGTTGTTGAATTTGTTGGTGTTTTTCAATTTCGAGGTTGTTGTTGAATTTGTTGGTGTTTTTCAATGTTGAAGTTGTTGTTGAACTTGTTGGTCTTTTTCAATGTTGAGGTTGTTGTTGTTTTTCAATGTTGAGGTTGTTGTTGAATTTGTTGGTGATTTTCAATTTCGATGTTGTTGTTGTTTTTCAATGTTGAGGTTGTTGTTGTTTTTCGATGTTGAGCTTGTTGTTGAATTTGTTGGTGTTTTTCAATGTTGAGGTTGTTGTTGTTTTTCAATGTTGAGGTTGTTGTTGAATTTGTTGGTGTTTTTCAATGTTGTGGTTGTTGTTATTTTTCAATGTTGAGGTTGTTCTTGTTTTTCGATGTTGAGGTTGTTGTTGAATGTGTTGGTGTTTTTCAATGTTGAGGTTGTTGTTGTTTTTCAATGTTGAGGTTGTTGCTGAATTTCTTGGTGTTTTTCAATGTTGAGGTTGTTGTTGTTTTTCAATGTTGAGGTTGTTGTTGAATTTGTTGGTGTTTTTCAATTTCGAGGTTGTTGTTGAATTTGTTGGTGTTTTTCAATGTTGAAGTTGTTGTTGAATTTGTTGGTGTTTTTCAATGTTGAGGTTGTTGTTGTTTTTCAATGTTGAGGGTGTTGTTGTTTTTCGATGTTGAGGTTGTTGTTGAATTTGTTGGTGTTTTTCAATGTTGAGGATGTTGTTGTTTTTCAATGTTGAGGTTGTTGTTGTATTTCTTGGTGCTTTTCAATGTTGAGGTTGTTGTAGTTTTTCAATGTTGAGGTTGTTGTTGAATTTGTTGGTGTTTTTCAATGTCGAGGTTGTTGTTGAATTTGTTGGTGTTTTTCAATGTTGAAGTTGTTGTTGAATTTGTTGGTGTTTTTCATTGTTGAGGTTGTTGTTGAATTTGTTGGTGTTTTTCAATGTTGAGGTTGTTGTTGTCTTTAAATGTTGAGGTTGTTGTTGAATTTGTTGGTGTTTTTCAATTTTGAGGTTGTTGTTGTTTTTCAATGTTGAGGTTGTTGTTCAATTTGTTGCTGTTTTTCAATGCTCAGGTTGTTGATGAATTTGTTGCTGTTTTTCAATGTTGAGGTTGTTGTTGTTTTTCAATGTTGAGGTTGTTGTTGTATTTGTTGGTGTTTTTCAATGTTGAGGTTGTTGTAGTTTTTCAATGTTGAGGTTGTTGTTGAATTTGTTGGTGTTTTTCAATGTCGAGGTTGTTGTTGAATTTGTTGGTGTTTTTCAATGTTGAAGTTGTTGTTGAATTTGTATGTGTTTTTCAATGTTGAGGTTGTTGTTGAATTTGTTGGTGTTTTTCAATCTTGAGCTTGTTGTTGTTTTTAAATGCTGAGGTTGTTGTTGAATTTGTTGGTGTTTTTCAATTTTGAGGTTGTTGTTGTTTTTCAATGTTGAGGTTGTTGTTGAATTTGTTGGTGTTTTTCCATGTTGAGGTTGTTGTTGTTTTTCAAGTTTGAGGTTGTTGTTAAATTTGTTGGTGTTTTTCAATGTTGAGGTTGTTGTTGAATTTGTTGGTGTTTTTCATTGTTGAGGTTGTTGTTGAATTTGTTGGTGTTTTTCAATGTTGAGGTTGTTGTTGTTTTTCAATGTAGAGGTTGTTGTTGAATTTGTTGGTGTTTTTCAATGTTGAGGTTGTTGTTGTTTTTCAATGTTGAGGTTGTTGTTGAATTTGTTGGTGTTTTTCAATTTCGAGGTTGTTGTTGAATTTGTTGGTGTTTTTCAATGTTGAAGTTGTTGTTGAACTTGTTGGTGTTTTTCAATGTTGAGGTTGTTGTTGTTTTTCAATATTGAGGTTGTTGTTGAATTTGTTGGTGTTTTTCAATTTCGAGGTTGTTGTTGTTTTTCAATGTTGAGGTTGTTGTTGCTTTTCGATGTTGAGGTTGTTGTTGAATTTGTTGGTGTTTTTCAATGTTGAGGTTGTTGTTGTTTTTCAATGTTGAGGTTGTTGTTGAATTTGTTGGTGTTTTTCAATGTTGTGGTTGTTGTTGTTTTTCAATGTTGAGGTTGTTGTTGTTTTTCGATGTTGAGGTTGTTGTTGAATTTGTTGGTGTTTTTCAATGTTGAGGTTGTTGTTGAATTTGTTGGTGTTTTTCAATGTTGAGGTTGTTGTTGTTTTTCAATGTTGAGGTTGTTGCTGAATTTCTTGGTGTTTTTCAATGTTGAGGTTGTTGTTGTTTTTCAATGTTGAGGTTGTTGTTGAATTTGTTGGTGTTTTTCAATTTCGAGGTTGTTGTTGAATTTGTTGGTGTTTTTCAATGTTGAAGTTGTTGAATTTGTTGGTGTTTTTCAATGTTGAGGTTGTTGTTGAATTTGTTGGTGTTTTTCAATGTTGAGGTTGTTGTTGTTTTTCAATGTTGAGGGTGTTGTTGTTTTTCGATGTTGAGGTTGTTGTTGAATTTCTTGGTGTTTTTCAATGTTGAGGTTGTTGTTGTTTTTCAATGTTCAGGTTGTTGTAGTTTTTCAATGTTGAGGTTGTTGTTGAATTTGTTGGTGTTTTTCAATGTCGAGGTTGTTGTTGAATTTGTTGGTGTTTTTCAATGTTGAAGTTGTTGTTGAATTTGTTGGTGTTTTTCATTGTTGAGGTTGTTGTTGAATTTGTTGGTGTTTTTCAATGTTGCGGTTGTTGTTGTCTTTAAATGTTGAGGTTGTTGTTGAATTTGTTGGTGTTTTTCAATTTTGAGGTTGTTGTTGTTTTTCAATGTTGAGGTTATTGTTGAATTTGTTGGTGTTTTTCCATGTTGAGGTTGTTGTTGTTTTTCAAAGTTGAGGTTGTTGTTAAATTTGTTGGTGTTTTTCAATGTTGAGGTTGTTGTTGAATTTGTTGGTGTTTTTCATTGTTGAGGTTGTTGTTGAATTTGTTGGTGTTTTTCAATGTTGAGGTTGTTGTTGTTTTTCAATGTTGAGGTTGTTGTTGAATTTCTTGGTGTTTTTCAATGTTGAGGTTTTTGTTGTTTTTCAATGTTGAGGTTGTTGTTGAATTTGTTGGTGTTTTTCAATTTCGAGGTTGTTGTTGAATTTGTTGGTGTTTTTCAATGTTGAAGTTGTTGTTGAATTTGTTGGTGTTTTTCAATGTTGAGGTTGTTGTTGTTTTTCAATGTTGAGGGTGTTGTTGTTTTTCGATGTTGAGGTTGTTGTTGAATTTGTTGGTGTTTTTCAATGTTGAGGATGTTGTTGTTTTTCAATGTTGAGGTTGTTGTTGTATTTCTTGGTGCTTTTCAATGTTGAGGTTGTTGTAGTTTTTCAATGTTGAGGTTGTTGTTGAATTTGTTGGTGTTTTTCAATGTCGAGGTTGTTGTTGAATTTGTTGGTGTTTTTCAATGTTGAAGTTGTTGTTGAATTTGTTGGTGTTTTTCATTGTTGAGGTTGTTGTTGAATTTGTTGGTGTTTTTCAATGTTGAGGTTGTTGTTGTCTTTAAATGTTGAGGTTGTTGTTGAATTTGTTGGTGTTTTTCAATTTTGAGGTTGTTGTTGTTTTTCAATGTTGAAGTTGTTGTTCAATTTGTTGCTGTTTTTCAATGCTCAGGTTGTTGATGAATTTGTTGCTGTTTTTCAATGTTGAGGTTGTTGTTGTTTTTCAATGTTGAGGTTGTTGTTGTATTTGTTGGTGTTTTTCAATGTTGAGGTTGTTGTAGTTTTTCAATGTTGAGGTTGTTGTTGAATTTGTTGGTGTTTTTCAATGTCGAGGTTGTTGTTGAATTTGTTGGTGTTTTTCAATGTTGAAGTTGTTGTTGAATTTGTATGTGTTTTTCAATGTTGAGGTTGTTGTTGAATTTGTTGGTGTTTTTCAATCTTGAGCTTGTTGTTGTTTTTAAATGTTGAGGTTGTTGTTGAATTTGTTGGTGTTTTTCAATTTTGAGGTTGTTGTTGTTTTTCAATGTTGAGGTTGTTGTTGAATTTGTTGGTGTTTTTCCATGTTGATTTTGTTGTTGTTTTTCAAGTTTGAGGTTGTTGTTAAATTTGTTGGTGTTTTTCAATGTTGAGGTTGTTGTTGAATTTGTTGGTGTTTTTCATTGTTGAGGTTGTTGTTGAATTTGTTGGTGTTTTTCAATGTTGAGGTTGTTGTTGTTTTTCAATGTAGAGGTTGTTGTTGAATTTGTTGGTGTTTTTCAATGTTGAGGTTGTTGTTGTTTTTCAATGTTGAGGTTGTTGTTGAATTTGTTGGTGTTTTTCAATTTCGAGGTTGTTGTTGAATTTGTTGGTGTTTTTCAATGTTGAAGTTGTTGTTGAACTTGTTGGTGTTTTTCAATGTTGAGGTTGTTGTTGTTTTTCAATATTGAGGTTGTTGTTGAATTTGTTGGTGTTTTTCAATTTCGAGGTTGTTGTTGTTTTTCAATGTTGAGGTTGTTGTTGCTTTTCGATGTTGAGGTTGTTGTTGAATTTTTTGGTGTTTTTCAATGTTGAGGTTGTTGTTGTTTTTCAATGTTGAGGTTGTTGTTGAATTTGTTGGTGTTTTTCAATGTTGTGGTTGTTGTTGTTTTTCAATGTTGAGGTTGTTGTTGTTTTTCGATGTTGAGGTTGTTGTTGAATTTGTTGGTGTTTTTCAATGTTGAGGTTGTTGTTGAATTTGTTGGTGTTTTTCAATGTTGAGGTTGTTGTTGTTTTTCAATGTTGAGGTTGTTGCTGAATTTCTTGGTGTTTTTCAATGTTGAGGTTGTTGTTGTTTTTCAATGTTGAGGTTGTTGTTGAATTTGTTGGTGTTTTTCAATTTCGAGGTTGTTGTTGAATTTGTTGGTGTTTTTCAATGTTGAAGTTGTTGAATTTGTTGGTGTTTTTCAATGTTGAGGTTGTTGTTGAATTTGTTGGTGTTTTTCAATGTTGAGGTTGTTGTTGTTTTTCAATGTTGAGGGTGTTGTTGTTTTTCGATGTTGAGGTTGTTGTTGAATTTCTTGGTGTTTTTCAATGTTGAGGTTGTTGTTGTTTTTCAATGTTCAGGTTGTTGTAGTTTTTCAATGTTGAGGTTGTTGTTGAATTTGTTGGTGTTTTTCAATGTCGAGGTTGTTGTTGAATTTGTTGGTGTTTTTCAATGTTGAAGTTGTTGTTGAATTTGTTGGTGTTTTTCATTGTTGAGGTTGTTGTTGAATTTGTTGGTGTTTTTCAATGTTGCGGTTGTTGTTGTCTTTAAATGTTGAGGTTGTTGTTGAATTTGTTGGTGTTTTTCAATTTTGAGGTTGTTGTTGTTTTTCAATGTTGAGGTTATTGTTGAATTTGTTGGTGTTTTTCCATGTTGAGGTTGTTGTTGTTTTTCAAAGTTGAGGTTGTTGTTAAATTTGTTGGTGTTTTTCAATGTTGAGGTTGTTGTTGAATTTGTTGGTGTTTTTCATTGTTGAGGTTGTTGTTGAATTTGTTGGTGTTTTTCAATGTTGAGGTTGTTGTTGTTTTTCAATGTTGAGGTTGTTGTTGAATTTGTTGGTGTTTTTCAATGTTGAGGTTTTTGTTGTTTTTCAATGTTGAGGTTGTTGTTGAATTTGTTGGTGTTTTTCAATTTCGAGGTTGTTGTTGAATTTGTTGGTGTTCTTCAATGTTGAAGTTGTTGTTGAATTTGTTGGTGTTTTTCAATGTTGAGGATGTTGTTGTTTTTCAATGTTGAGGTTGTTGTTGAATCTGTTGGTGTTTTTCAATGTCGAGGTTGTTGTTGAATTTGTTGGTTTTTCTCAATGTTGAAGTTGTTGTTGAATTTGTTGGTGTTTTTCAATGTTGAGGTTGTTGTTGTTTTTCAATGTTGAGGTTGTTGTTGAATTTGTTGGTGTTTTTCAATTTTGAGGTTGTTGTTGTTTTTCAATGTTGAGGTTGTTGTTGAATTTGTTGGTGTTTTTCCATGTTGAGTTTGTTGTTGTTTTTCGAAGTTCAGGTTGATGTTTAATTTGTTGCTGTTTTTCAATGTTGAGGTTGTTGTTGAATTTGTTGGTGTTTTTCATTTTTGAGGTTGTTGTTGAATTTGTTGTTGTTTTTCAATGTTGAGGTTGTTGTTGTTTATCAATGTTGAGATTGTTGTTGAATTTGTTGGTGTTTTTCAATGTTGAGGTTGTTGTTGTTTTTCAATATTGAGGTTGTTGTTGAATTTGTTTGTGTTTTTCAATGTTGAGGTTGGTGTTGAATTTGTTGGTATTTTTCAATGTTGAGGTTGTTGTTGTTTTTCAATGTTGAGGTTGTTTTTGAATGTGTTGGTGTTTTTCAATGTTGAGGTTGTTGTTGTTTTTCAATGTTGCGGATGTTGAATTTGTTGGTGTTTTTCAATGTTGAGGTTGTTGTTGTTTTTCAATGTTGAGGTTGTTGTTGAATTTGTTGGTGTTTTTCAATTTCGAGGTTGTTGTTGAATTTGTTGGTGTTTTTCAATGTTGAAGTTGTTGTTGAATTTGTTGGTGTTTTTCAATGTTGAGGTTGTTGTTGTTTTTCAATGTTGAGGTTGTTGTTGAATTTGTTGGTGTTTTCAATGTTGAGGTTGTTGTTGTTTTTCAATGTTGAGTTGTTGTTGTTTTTCAATGTTGACGTTGTTGTTGAATTTGTTGCTGTTTTTCAATGCTCAGGTTGTTGTTGAATTTGTTGCTGTTTTTCAATGTTGAGGTTGTTGTTGTTTTTCAATGTTGAGGTTGTTGTTGTATTTGTTGGTGTTTTTCAATGTTGAGGTTGTTGTAGTTTTTCAATGTTGAGGTTGTTGTTGAAATTGTTGGTGTTTTTCAATGTCGAGGTTGTGGTTGAATTTGTTGGTGTTTTTCAATGTTGAAGTTGTTGTTGAATTTGTATGTGTTTTTCAATGTTGAGGTTGTTGTTGAATTTGTTGGTGTTTTTCAATCTTGAGGTTGTTGTTGTTTTTAAATGTTGAGGTTGTTGTTGAATTTGTTGGTGTTTATCAATTTTGAGGTTGTTGTTGTCTTTCAATGTTGAGGTTGTTGTTGAATTTGTTGGTGTTTTTCCATGTTGAGGTTGTTGTTGTTTTTCAAGTTTGATGTTGTTGTTAAATTTGTTGGTGTTTTTCAATGTTGAGGTTGTTGTTGAATTTGTTGGTGTTTTTCACTGTTGAGGTTGTTGTTGAATTTGTTGGTGTTTTTCAATGTTGAGGTTGTTGTTGTTTTTCAATGTAGAGGTTGTTGTTGAATTTGTTGGTGTTTTTCAATGTTGAGGTTGTTGTTGTTCTTCAATGTTGAGGTTGTTGTTGAATTTGTTGGTGTTTTTCAATTTCGAGGTTGTTGTTGTTTTTCAAAGTTGAGGTTGTTGTTGTTTTTCGATGTTGAGGTTGTTGTGGAATTTGTTGGTGTTTTTCAAAGTTGAGGTTGTTGTTGTTTTTCAATGTTGAGGTTGTTGTTGTATTTGTTGGTGCTTTTCAATGTTGAGGTTGTTGTAGTTTTTAAATGTTGAGGTTGTTGAATTTGTTGGTGTTTTTCAATGTCGAGGTTGTTGTTGAATTTGAAGGTGTTTTTCAATGTTGAAGTTGTTGTTGAATTTGTTGGTGTTTTTCAATGTTGAGGTTGTTGTTGTCTTTAAATGTTGAGGTTGTTGTTGAATTTGTTGGTGTTTTTCAATTTTGAGGTTGTTGTTGTTTTTCTATGTTGAGGTTGTTGTTGAATTTGTTGGTGTTTTTCCATGTTGAGGTTGTTGTTGTTTTTCAAAGTTGAGGTTGTTGTTAAATATGTTGGTGTTTTTCAATGTTGAGGTTGTTGTTGAATTTGTTGGTCTTTTTCAATTTCGAAGTTGTTGTTGAATTTGTTGGTGTTTTTCTAAGTTGAAGTTGTTGTTGAATTTGTTGGTGTTTTTCAATGTTGAGGTTGTTGTTGTTTTTCAATGTTGAGGTTGTTGTTGAATTTGTGGGTGTTCTTCAGTGTTGAGGTTGTTGTTGTTTTTCAATGCTGAGGTTGTTGTTGTTTTTCGATGTTGAGGTTGTTATTGAATTTGTTGGTGTTTTTCAATGTTGAGGTTCTTGTTGTTTTTCAATGTTGAGGTTGTTGTTGTATTTGTTGGTGCTTTTCAATGTTGAGGTTGTTGTAGTTTTTCAATGTTGAGGTTGTTGTTGAATTTGTTGGTGTTTTTCAATGTCGAGGTTGTTGTTGAATTTGTTGGTGTTTTTCAATGTTGAAGTTGTTGTTGAATTTGTTGGTGTTTTTCATTGTTGAGGTTGTTGTTGAATTTGTTGGTGTCTTTAAATGTTGAGGTTGTTGTTGAATTTGTTGGTGTTTCTCAATTTTGAGGTTGTTGTTGTATTTTAATGTTGAGGTTGTTGTTGAATTTGTCGGTGTTTTTCATTGTTGAGGTTTTTGTTGAATTTGTTGGTGTTTTTCAATGTTGAGGTTGTTGTTGTTTTTCAATGTTGAGGTTGTTGTTGAATTTGTTGGTGTTTTTCAATGCTGAGGTTGTTGTTGTTTTTCAATGTTGAGGTTGTTGTTGAATTTGTTGGTGCTTTTCAATTTCGAGGTTGTTGTTGAATTTGTTGGTGTTCTTCAATGTTGAAGTTGTTATTGAATTTGTTGGTGTTTTTCAATGCTGAGGTTGTTGTTGTTTTTCAATGTTGAGGTTGTTGTTGAATTTGTTGGTGTTTTTCAATGTCGAGGTTGTTGTTGAATTTGTTGGTTTTTTTCAATGTTGAAGTTGTTGTTGAATTTGTTGGTGTTTTTCAACGTTGAGGTTGTTGTTGTTTTTCAATGTTGTGGTTGTTGTTGAATTTGTTGGTGTTTTTCAATGTTGAGGTTGTTGTTGAATTTGTTGGTGTTTTTCCATGTTGAGGTTGTTGTTGTTTTTCAAAGTTGAGGTTGATGATTAATTTGTTGGTGTTTTTCAATGTTCAGGTTGTTGTTGAATTTGTTGGTGTTTTTCATTTTTGAGGTTGTTGTTGAATTTGTTGGTGTTTTTCAATGTTGAGGTTGTTGTTGTTTTTCAATGTTGAGGTTGTTGTTGAATTTGTTGGTCTTTTTCAATGTTGAGGTAGTTGTTGAATTTGTTGGTGTTTTTCAATGTTGAGGTTGTTGTTGTTTTTCAATATTGAGGTTGTTGTTGAATTTGTTTGTGTTTTTCAATGTTGTGGTTGGTGTTGAATTTGTTGGTATTTTTCAATGTTGAGGTTGTTGTTGTTTTTCAATGTTGAGGTTGTTTTTGAATTTGTTGGTGTTTTTCAATGTTGAGGTTGTTGTTGTTTTTCAATGTTGAGGTTGTTGAATTTTTTGGTGTTTTTCAATGTTGAGGTTGTTGTTGTTTTTCAATGTTGAGGTTGTTGTTGAATTTGTTGGTGTTTTTCAATGTTGAAGTTGTTGTTGAAGTTGTTGGTGTTTTTCAATGTTGAGGTTGTAGTTGTTTTTCAATGTTGAGGTTGTTGTTGAATTTGTTGGTGTTTTTCAATGTTGAGGTTGTTGTTGTTTTTCAATGTTGAGGTTGTTGTTGTTTTTCGATGTTGAAGTTGTTGTTGAATTTGTATGTGTTTTTCAATGTTGAGGTTGTTGTTGAATTTGTTGGTGTTTTTCAATGTTGAGGTTGTTGTTGTTTTTCAATATTGAGGTTGGTGTTGAATTTGTTTGTGTTTTTCAATGTTGAGGTTGGTGTTGAATTTGTTGGTATTTTTCAATGTTGAGGTTGTTGTTGTTTTTCAATGTTGAGGTTGTTTTTGAATGTGTTGGTGTTTTTCAATGTTGAGGTTGTTGTTGTTTTTCAATGTTGCGGTTGTTGAATTTGTTGGTTTTTTTCAATGTTGAGGTTGCTGTTGTTTTTCAATGTTGAGGTTGTTGTTGAATTTGTTGGTGTTTTTCAATTTCGAGGTTGTTGTTGAATATGTTGGTGTTTTTCAATGTTGAAGTTGTTGTTGAATTTGTTGGTGTTTTTCAATGTTGAGGTTGTTGTTGTTTTTCAATGTTGAGGTTGTTGTTGAATTTGTTGGTGTTTTCAATGTTGAGGTTGTTGTTGTTTTTCAATGATGAGGTTGTTGTTGTTTTTCAATGTTGACGTTGTTGTTGAATTTGTTGCTGTTTTTCAATGCTCAGGTTGTTGTTGAATTTGTTGCTGTTTTTCAATGTTGAGGTTGTTGTTGTTTTTCAATGTTGAGGTTGTTGTTGTATTTGTTGGTGTTTTTCAATGTTGAGGTTGTTGTAGTTTTTCAATGTTGAGGTTGTTGTTGAATTTGTTGGTGTTTTTCAATGTCGAGGTTGTGGTTGAATTTGTTGGTGTTTTTCAATGTTGAAGTTGTTGTTGAATTTGTATGTGTTTTTCAATGTTGAGGTTGTTGTTGAATTTGTTGGTGTTTTTCAATCTTGAGGTTGTTGTTGTTTTTAAATGTTGAGGTTGTTGTTGAATTTGTTGGTGTTTTTCAATTTTGAGGTTGTTGTTGTTTTTCAATGTTGAGGTTGTTGTTGAATTTGTTGGTGTTTTTCCATGTTGAGGTTGTTGTTGTTTTTCAAGTTTGAGGTTGTTGTTAAATTTGTTGGTGTTTTTCAATGTTGAGGTTGTTGTTGAATTTGTTGGTGTTTTTCATTGTTGAGGTTGTTGTTGAATTTGTTTGTGTTTTTCAATGTTGAGGTTGTTGTTGTTTTTCAATGTAGAGGTTCTTGTTGAATTTGTTGGTGTTTTTCAATGTTGAGGTTGTTGTTGTTTTTCAATGTTGAGGTTGTTGTTGAATTTGTTGGTGTTTTTCAATTTCGAGGTTGTTGTTGAATTTGTTGGTGTTTTTTAATGTTGAAGTTGTTGTTGAACTTGTTGGTGTTTTTCAATGTTGAGGTTGTTGTTGTTTTTCAATGTTGAGGTTGTTGTTGAATTTGTTGGTGTTTTTCAATTTCGAGGTTGTTGTTGTTTTTCAAAGTTGAGGTTGTTGTTGTTTTTCGATGTTGAGGTTGTTGTGGAATTTGTTGGTGTTTTTCAAAGTTGAGGTTGTTGTTGTTTTTCAATGTTGAGGTTGTTGTTGCATTTGTTGGTGCTTTTCAATGTTGAGGTTGTTGTAGTTTTTAAATGTTGAGGTTGTTGTTGAATTTGTTGGTGTTTTTCAATGTCGAGGTTGTTGTTGAATTTGAAGGTGTTTTTCAATGTTGAAGTTGTTGTTGAATTTGTTGGTGTTTTTCATTGTTGAGGTTGTAGTTTAATTTGTTGGTGTTTTTCAATGTTGAGGTTGTTGTTGTCTTTAAATGTTGAGGTTGTTGTTGAATTTGTTGGTGTTTTTCAATTTTGAGGTTATTGTTGTTTTTCTATGTTGAGGTTTTTGTTGAATTTGTTGGTGTTTTTCCATGTTGAGGTTGTTGTTGTTTTTCAAAGTTGAGGTTCTTGTTAAATATGTTGGTGTTTTTCAATGTTGAGGGTGTTGTTGAATTTGTTGGTGTTTTTCAATTTCGAGGTTGTTGTTGAATTTGTTGGTGTTTTTCAAAGTTGAAGTTGTTGTTGAATTTGTTGGTGTTTTTCAATGTTGAGGTTGTTGTTGTTTTTCAGTGTTGAGGTTGTTGTTGTTTTTCAATGTTGAGGTTGTTGTTGTTTTTCGATGTTGAGGTTGTTATTGAATTTGTTGGTGTTTTTCAATGTTGAGGTTGTTGTTGTTTTTCAATGTTGAGGTTGTTGTTGTATTTGTTGGTGCTTTTCAATGTTGAGGTTGTTGTAGTTTTTCAATGTTGAGGTTGTTGTTGAATTTGTTGGTGTTTTTCAATGTCGAGGTTGTTGTTGAATTTGTTGGTGTTTTTCAATGTTGAAGTTGTTGTTGAATTTGTTGGTGTTTTTCATTGTTGAGGTTGTTGTTGAATTTGTTGGTGTCTTTAAATGTTGAGGTTGTTGTTGAATTTGTTGGTGTTTCTCAATTTTGAGGTTGTTGTTGTATTTTAATGTTGAGGTTGTTGTTGAATTTGTCGGTGTTTTTCATTGTTGAGGTTGTTGTTGAATTTGTTGGTGTTTTTCAATGTTGAGGTTGTTGTTGTTTTTCAATGTTGAGGTTGTTGTTGAATTTGTTGGTGTTTTTCCATGTTGAGGTTGTTGTTGTTTTTCAATGTTGAGGTTGTTGTTGAATTTGTTGGTGCTTTTCAATTTCGATATTGTTGTTGAATTTGTTGGTGTTCTTCAATGTTGAAGTTGTTATTGAATTTGTTGGTGTTTTTCAATGTTGAGGTTGTTGTTGTTTTTCAATGTTGAGGTTGTTGTTGAATTTGTTGGTGTTTTTCAATGTCGAGGTTGTTGTTGAATTTGTTGGTTTTTTTCAATGTTGAAGTTGTTGTTGAATTTGTTGGTGTTTTTCAACGTTGAGGTTGTTGTTGTTTTTCAATGTTGAGGTTGTTGTTGAATTTGTTGGTGTTTTTCAATTTTGAGGTTGTTGTTGTTTTTCAATGTTGAGGTTGTTGTTGAATTTGTTGGTGTTTTTCCATGTTGAGGTTGTTGTTGCTTTTCAAAGTTGAGGTTGATGTTTAATTTGTTGGTGTTTTTCAATGTTGAGGTTGTTGTTGAATTTGTTGGTGTTTTTCATTTTTGAGGTTGTTGTTGAATTTGTTGGTGTTTTTCAATGTTGAGGTTGTTGTTGTTTTTCAATGTTGAGGTTGTTGTTGAATTTGTTGGTCTTTTTCAATGTTGAGGTTGTTGTTGAATTTGTTGGTGTTTTTCAATGTTGAGGTTGTTGTTGTTTTTCAATATTGAGGTTGTTGTTGAATTTGTCGGTGTTTTTCAATGTTGAGGTTGGTGTTGAATTTGTTGGTATTTTTCAATGTTGAGGTTGTTGTTGTTTTTCAATGTTGAGGTTGTTTTTGAATTTGTTGGTGTTTTTCAATGTTGAGGTTGTTGTTGTTTTTCAATGTTGAGGTTGTTGAATTTTTTGGTGTTTTTCAATGTTGAGGTTGTTGTTGTTTTTCAATGTTGAGGTTGCTGTTGAATTTGTTGGTGTTTTTCAATTTCGAGGTTGTTGTTGAATTTGTTGGTGTTTTTCAATGTTGAAGTTGTTGTTGAATTTGTTGGTGTTTTTCAATGTTGAGGTTGTAGTTGTTTTTCAATGTTGAGGTTGTTGTTGAATTTGTTGTTGTTTTTCAATGTTGAGGTTGTTGTTGTTTTTCAATGTTGAGGTTGTTGTTGTTTTTCAATGTTGAAGTTGTTGTTGAATTTGTATGTGTTTTTCAATGTTGAGGTTGTTGTTGAATTTGTTGGTGTTTTTCAATCTTGAGGTTGTTGTTGTTTTTCAATGTTGAGGTTGTTGTTGAATTTGTTGGTGTTTTTCCATGTTGAGGTTGTTGTTGTTTTTCAAGTTTGAGGTTGTTGTTAAATTTGTTGGTGTTTTTCAATGTTGAGGTTGTTGTTGAATTTGTTGGTGTTTTTCATTGTTGAGGTTGTTGTTGAATTTGTTGGTGTTTTTCAATGTTGAGGTTGTTGTTGTTTTTCAATTTAGAGGTTGTTGTTGAATTTGTTGGTGTTTTTCAATGTTGAGGTTGTTGTTGTTTTTCAATGTTGAGGTTGTTGTTGAATTTGATGGTGTTTTTCAATTTCGAGGTTGTTGTTGAATTTGTTGGTGTTTTTCAATGTTGAAGTTGTTGTTGAACTTGTTGGTGTTTTTCAATGTTGAGGTTGTTGTTGTTTTTCAATGTTGAGGTTGTTGTTGAATTTGTTGGTGTTTTTCAATTTCGAGGTTGTTGTTGTTTTTCAAAGTTGAGATTGTTGTTGTATTTCGATGTTGAGGTTGTTGTTGAATTTGTTGGTGTTTTTCAATGTTGAGGTTGTTGTTGTTTTTCAATGTTGAGGTTGTTGTTGAATTTGTTGGTGTTTTTCAATGTTGTGGTTGTTGTTGTTTTTCAATGTTGAGGTTGTTGTTGTTTTTCGATGTTGAGGTTGTTGTTGAATTTGTTGGTGTTTTTCAATGTTGAGGTTGTTGTTGAATTTGTTAGTGTTTTTCAATGTTGAGGTTGTTGTTGTTTTTCAATGTTGAGGTTGTTGCTGAATTTCTTTGTGTTTTTCAATGTTGAGGTTGTTGTTGTTTTTCAATGTTGAGGTTGTTGTTGAATTTGTTGGTGTTTTTCAATTTCGAGGTTGTTATTGAATTTGTTGGTGTTTTTCAATGTTGAAGTTGTTGTTGAATTTGTTGGTGTTTTTCAATGTTGAGGTTGTTGTTGAATTTGTTGGTGTTTTTCAATTTCGAGGTTGTTGTTGTTTTTCAATGTTGAGGGTGTTGTTGTTTTTCGATGTTGAGGTTGTTGTTGAAATTCTTGGTGTTTTTCAATGTTGAGGTTGTTGTTGTTTTTCAATGTTGAGGTTGTTGTTGTATTTGTTGGTGCTTTTCAATGTTGAGGTTGTTGTAGTTTTTCAATGTTGAGGTTGTTGTTGAATTTGTTGGTGTTTTTCAATGTCGAGGTTGTTGTTGAATTTGTTGGTGTTTTTCAATGTTGAAGTTGTTCTTGAATTTGTTGGTGTTTTTCATTGTTGAGGTTGTTGTTGAAATTGTTGGTGTTTTTCAATGTTGAGGTTGTTGTTGTCTTTAAATGTTGAGGTTGTTGTTGAATTTGTTGGTTTTTTTCAATTTTGAGGTTCTTGTTGTTTTTCAATGTTGAGGTTGTTGTTGAATTTGTTGGTGTTTTTCCATGTTGAGGTTGTTGTTGTTTTTCAAAGTTGAGGTTGTTGTTAAATTTGTTGGTGTTTTTCAATGTTGAGGTTGTTGTTGAATTTGTTGGTGTTTTTCATTGTTGAGGTTGTTGTTGAATTTGTTGGTGTTTTTCAATGTTGAGGTTGTTGTTGTTTTTCAATGTTGAGGTTGTTGTTGAATTTGTTGGTGTTTTTCAATGTTGAGATTTTTGTTGTTTTTCAATGTTGAGGTTGTTGTTGAATTTGTTGGTGTTTTTCAATTTCGAGGTTGTTGTTGAATTTGTTGGTGTTCTTGAATGTTGAAGTTGTTGTTGAATTTGTTGGTGTTTTTCAATGTTGAGGTTGTTGTTGTTTTTCAATGTTGAGGTTGTTGTTGAATTTGTTGGTGTTTTTCAATGTCGAGGTTGTTGTTGAATTTGTTGCTTTTTTTCAATGTTGAAGTTGTTGTTGAATTTGTTGGTGTTTTTCAATGTTGAGGTTGTTGTTGTTTTTCAATGTTGAGGTTGTTGTTGAGTTTGTTGGTGTTTTTCCATGTTGAGGTTGTTGTTGTTTTTCGAAGTTGAGGTTGATGTTTAATTTGTTGCTGTTTTTCAATGTTGAGGTTGTTGTTGAATTTGTTGGTGTTTTTCATTTTTGAGGTTGTTGTTGAATTTGTTTGTGTTTTTCCATGTTGAGGTTGTTGTTGTTTATCAATGTTGAGATTGTTGTTGAATTTGTTGGTGTTTTTCAATGTTGAGGTTGTTGTTGAATTTGTTGGTGTTTTTCAATGTTGAGGTTGTTGTTGTTTTTCAATACTGAGGTTGTTGTTGAATTTGTTTGTGTTTTTCAATGTTGAGGTTGGTGTTGAATTTGTTGGTATTTTTCAATGTTGAGGTTGTTGTTGTTTTTCAATGTTGAGGTTGTTTTTGAATGTGTTGGTGTTTTTCAATGTTGAGGTTGTTGTTGTTTTTCAATGTTGAGGTTGTTGAATTTGTTGGTGTTTTTCAATGTTGAAGTTGTTGTTGAATTTGTTGGTGTTTTTCAATGTTGAGGTTGTTGTTGTTTTTCAATGTTGAGGTTGTTGTTGAATTTGTTGGTGTTTTCAATGTTGAGGTTGTTGTTGTTTTTCAATGTTGAGGTTGTTGTTGTTTTTCAATGTTGAAGTTGTTGTTGTATTTGTTGGTGTTTTTCAATGTTGAGGTTGTTGTTGTTTTTCAATGTTGAAGTTGTTGTTGTATTTGTTGGTGTTTTTCAATGTTGAGGTTGTTGTAGTTTTTCAATGTTGAGGTTGTTGTTTAATTTGTTGGTGTTTTTCAATGTTGAGGTTGTTGTTGTCTTTCAATGTTGAGTTTGTTGTTGAATTTGTTGGTGTTTTTCAATTTCGAGGATGTTGTTGTTTTTCAAAGTTGAGGTTGTTGTTGTTTTTAGATTTTGAGGTTGTTGTGGAATTTGTTGGTGTTTTTCAATGTTGAGGTTGTTGTTGTTTTTCAATGTTGAGGTTGTTGTTGTATTTGTTGGTGCTTTTCAATGTTGAGGTTGTTGTAGTTTTTAAATGTTGAGGTTGTTGTTGAATTTGTTGGTGTTTTTCAATGTCGAGGTTATTGTTGAATTTGAAGGTGTTTTTCAATGTTGAAGTTGTTGTTGAATTTGTTGGTGTTTTTCATTGTTGAGGTTGTAGTTTAATTTGTTGGTGTTTTTCAATGTTGAGGTTTTTGTTGTCTTTAAATGTTGAGGTTGTTGTTGAATTTGTTGGTGTTTTTCAATTTTGAGGTTGTTTTTGTTTTTCAATGTTGAGGTTGTTGTTGAATTTGTTGGTGTTTTTCCATGTTGAGGTTGTTGTTGTTTTTCAAAGTTGAGGTTGTTGTTAAATATGTTGGGGTTTTTCAATGTTGAGGTTGTTGTTGAATTTTTTGGTGTTTTTCAATTTCGAGGTTGTTGTTGAATTTGTTGGTGTTTTTCAATGTTGAAATTGTTGTTGAATTTGTTGGTGTTTTTCAATGTTGAGGTTGTTGTTGTTTTTCAATGTTGAGGTTGTTGTTGAATTTGTGGGTGTTTTTCAGTGTTGAGGTTGTTGTTGTTTTTCAATGTTGAGGTTGTTGTTGTTTTTCGATGTTGAGGTTGTTATTGAATTTGTTGGTGTTTTTCAATGTTGAGGTTGTTGTTGTTTTTCAATGTTGAGGTTGTTGTTGTATTTGTTGGTGCTTTTCAAAGTTGAGGTTGTTGTAGTTTTTCAATGTTGAGGTTGATGTTGAATTTGTTGGTGTTTTTCAATGTCGAGGTTGTTGTTGAATTTGTTGATGTTTTTCTATGTTGAAGTTGTTGTTGAATTTGTTGGTGTTTTTCATTGTTGAGGTTGTTGTTGAATTTGTTGGTGTCTTTAAATGTTGAGGTTGTTGTTGAATTTGTTGGTGTTTCTCAATTTTGAGGTTGTTTTTTTTTAATGTTGAGGTTGTTGTTGAATTTGTTGGTGTTTTTCATTGTTGAGGTTGTTGTTGAATTTGTTGGTGTTTTTCAATGTTGAGGTTGTTGTTGTTTTTCAATGTTGAGGATGTTGTTGAATTTGTTGGTGCTTTTCAATTTCGAGGTTGTTGTTGAATTTGTTGGTGTTCTTCAATGTTGAAGTTGTTATTGAATTTGTTGCTGTTTTTCAATGTTGAGGTTGTTGTTGTTTTTCAATGTTGAGGTTGTTGTTGAATTTGTTGGTGTTTTTCAATGTCGAGGTTGTTGTTGAATTTGTTGGTTTTTTTCAATGTTGAAGTTGTTGTTGAATTTGTTGGTGTTTTTCAACGTTGAGGTTGTTGTTGTTTTTCAATGTTGAGGTTGTTGTTGAATTTGTTGGTGTTTTTCAATTTTGAGGTTGTTGTTGTTTTTCAATGTTGAGGTTGTTGTTGAATTTGTTGGTGTTTTTCCATGTTGAGGTTGTTGTTGTTTTTCAAAGTTGAGGTTGATGTTTAATTTGTTGGTGTTTTTCAATGTTGAGGTTGTTGCTGTTTTTCAATGTTGAGGTTGTTGTTGAATTTGTTGGTCTTTTTCAATGTTGAGGTTGTTGTTGAATTTGTTGGTGTTTTTCAATGTTGAGGTTGTTGTTGTTTTTCAATATTGAGGTTGTTGAATTTGTTTGTGTATTTCAATGTTGAGGTTGGTGTTGAATTTGTTGTTATTTTTCAATGTTGAGGTTGTTGTTGTTTTTCAATGTTGAGGTTGTTTTTGAATTTGTTGGTGTTTTTCAATGTTGAGGTTGTTGTTGTTTTTCAATGTTGAGGTTGTTGAATTTCTTGGTGTTTTTCAATGCTGAGGTTGTTGTTGTTTTTCAATGTTGAGGTTGTTGTTGAATTTGTTGGTGTTTTTCAATGCTGAGGTTGTTGTTGAATTTGTTGCTGTTTTTCAATGTTCAGGTTGTTGTTGTTTTTCAATGTTGAGGTTGTTGTTGTATTTGTTGGTGTTTTTCAATGTTGAGGTTGTTGTAGTTTTTCAATGTTGAGGTTGTTGTTGAATATGTTGGTGTTTTTCAATGTCGAGGTTGTTGTTGTATTTGTTGGTGTTTTTCAATGTTGAGGTTGTTGTTGTTTTTAAATGTTGAGGTTGTTGTTGAATTTGTTGGTGTTTTTCCATGTTGAGGTTGTTGTTGTTTTTCAAGTTTGAGGTTGTTGTTAAATTTGTTGGTGTTTTTCAATGTTGAGGTTGTTGTTGAATTTGTTGGTGTTTTTCATTGTTGAGGTTGTTGTTGAATTTGTTGGTGTTTTTCAATGTTGAGGTTGTTGTTGTTTTTCAAAGTTGAGGTTGTTGTTGAATTTGTTGGTGTTTTTCAATGTTGAGGTTGTTGTTGTTTTTCAATGTTGAGGTTGTTGTTGAATTTGTTGGTGTTTTTCAATTTCGAGGTTGTTGTTGCATTTGTTGGTGTTTTTCAATGTTGAGGTTGTTGTTGTTTATCAATGTTGAGATTGTTGTTGAATTTGTTGGTGTTTTTCAATGTTGAGGTTGTTGTTGTTTTTCGAAGTTGAGGTTGATTTTTAATTTGTTGCTGTTTTTCAATGTTGAGGTTGTTGTTGAATTTGTTGGTGTTTTTCATTTTTGAGGTTGTTGTTGAATTTGTTGGTGTTTTTCAATGTTGAGGTTGTTGTTGTTTATCAATGTTGAGATTGTTGTTGAATTTGTTGGTGTTTTTCAATGTTGAGGTTGTTGTTGAATTTGTTGGTGTTTTTCAATGTTGAGGTTGTTGTTGTTTTTCAATATTGAGGTTGTTGTTGAATTTGTTTGTGTTTTTCAATGTTGAGGTTGGTGTTGAATTTGTTGGTATTTTTCAATGTTGAGGTTGTTGTTGTTTTTCAATTTTGAGGTTGTTTTTGAATGTGTTGGTGTTTTTCAATGTTGAGGTTGTTGTTGTTTTTCAATGTTGAGGTTGTTGAATTTGTTGGTGTTTTTCAATGTTGAGGTTGTTGTTGTTTTTCAATGTTGAGGTTGTTGTTGAATTTGTTGGTGTTTTTCAATTTCGAGGTTGTTGTTGAATTTGTTGGTGTTTTTCAATGTTGAAGTTGTTGTTGAATTTGTTGGTGTTTTTCAATGTTGAGGTTGTTGTTGTTTTTCAATGTTGAGGTTGTTGTTGAATTTGTTGGTGTTTTCAATGTTGAGGTTGTTGTTGTTTTTCAATGTTGAGGTTGTTGTTGTTTTTCAATGTTGAGGTTGTTGTTGAATTTGTTGCTGTTTTTCAATGTTGAGGTTGTTGTTGTTTTTCAATGTTGAGGTTGTTGTTGTATTTGTTGGTGTTTTTCAATGTTGAGGTTGTTGTAGTTTTTCAATGTTGAGGTTGTTGTTGAATTTGTTGGTGTTTTTCAATGTCGAGGTTGTTGTTGAATTTGTTGGTGTTTTTCAATCTTGAGGTTGTTGTTGTTTTTAAATGTTGAGGTTGTTTTTGAATTTGTTGGTGTTTTTCAATTTTGAGGTTGTTGTTGTTTTTCAATGTTGAGGTTGTTGTTGAATTTGTTGGTGTTTTTCCATGTTGAGGTTGTTGTTGTTTTTCAAGTTTGAGGTTGTTGTTAAATTTGTTGGTGTTTTTCAATGTTGAGGTTGCTGTTGAATTTCTTGGTGTTTTTCATTGTTGAGGTTGTTGTTGAATTTGTTGGTGTTTTTCAATGTTGAGGTTGTTGTTGTTTTTCAATGTAGAGGTTGTTGTTGAATTTGTTGGTGTTTTTCAATGTTGAGGTTGTTGTTGTTTTTCAATGTTGAGGTTGTTTTTGAATTTGTTGGTGTTTTTCAATTTCGAGGTTGTTGTTGAATTTGTTGGTGTTTTTCAATGTTGAAGTTGTTGTTGAACTTGTTGGTGTTTTTCAATGTTGAGGTTGTTGTTGTTTTTCAATGTTGAGGTTGTTGTTGAATTTGTTGGTGTTTTTCAATTTCGAGGTTGTTGTTGTTTTTCAAAGTTGAGGTTGTTGTTGTTTTTCGGTGTTGAGGTTGCTGTGGAATTTGTTGGTGTTTTTCAATGTCGAGGTTGTTGTTGAATTTGTTGGTTTTTTTCAATGTTGAAGTTGTTGTTGAATTTGTTGGTGTTTTTCAACGTTGAGGTTGTTGTTGTTTTTCAATGTTGAGGTTGTTGTTGAATTTGTTGGTGTTTTTCAATTTTGAGGTTGTTGTTGTTTTTCAATGTTGAGGTTGTTGTTGAATTTGTTGGTGTTTTTCCATGTTGAGGTTGTTGTTGTTTTTCAAAGTTGAGGTTGATGTTTAATTTGTTGGTGTTTTTCAATGTTGAGGTTGTTGTTGAATTTGTTGGTGTTTTTCATTTTTGAGGTTGTTGTTGAATTTGTTGGTGTTTTTCAATGTTGAGGTTGTTGTTGTTTTTCAATGTTGAGGTTGTTGTTGAATTTGTTGGTCTTTTTCAATGTTGAGGTTGTTGTTGAATTTGTTGGTGTTTTTCAATGTTGAGGTTGTTGTTGTTTTTCAATATTGAGGTTGTTGTTGAATTTGTTGGTGTTTTTCCATGTTGAGGTTGTTGTTGTTTTTCAAGTTTGAGGTTGTTGTTAAATTTGTTGGTGTTTTTCAAAGTTGAGGTTGTTGTTGAATCTGTTGGTGTTTTTCATTGTTGAGGTTGTTGTTGAATTTGTTGGTGTTTTTCAATGTTGAGGTTGTTGTTGTTTTTCAATGTAGAGGTTGTTGTTGAATTTGTTGGTGTTTTTCAATGTTGAGGTTGTTGTTGTTTTTCAATGTTGAGGTTGTTGTTGAATTTGTTGGTGTTTTTCAATGTTGAGGTTGTTGTTGTTTATCAATGTTGAGATTGTTGTTGAATTTGTTGGTGTTTTTCAATGTTGAGGTTGTTGTTGAATTTGTTGGTGTTTTTCAATGTTGAGGTTGTTGTTGTTTTTCAATATTGAGGTTGTTGTTGAATTTGTTTGTGTTTTTCAATGTTGAGGTTGGTGTTGAATTTGTTGGTATTTTTCAAAGTTGAGGTTGTTGTTGTTTTTCAATTTTGAGGTTGTTTTTGAATGTGTTGGTGTTTTTCAATGTTGAGGTTGTTGTTGTTTTTCAATGTTGAGGTTGTTGAATTTGTTGGTGTTTTTCAATGTTGAGGTTGTTGTTGTTTTTCAATGTTGAGGTTGTTGTTGAATTTGTTGGTGTTTTTCAATTTCGAGGTTGTTGTTGAATTTGTTGGTGTTTTTCAATGTTGAAGTTGTTGTTGAATTTGTTGGTGTTTTTCAATGTTGAGGTTGTTGTTGTTTTTCAATGTTGAGGTTGTTGTTGAATTTGTTGGTGTTTTCAATGTTGAGGTTGTTGTTGTTTTTCAATGTTGAGGTTGTTGCTGTTTTTCAATGTTGAGGTTGTTGTTGAATTTGTTGCTGTTTTTCAATGTTGAGGTTGTTGTTGTTTTTCAATGTTGAGGTTGTTGTTGTATTTGTTGGTGTTTTTCAATGTTGAGGTTGTTGTAGTTTTTCAATGTTGAGGTTGTTGTTGAATTTGTTGGTGTTTTTCAATGTCGAGGTTGTTGTTGAATTTGTTGATGTTTTTCAATCTTGAGGTTGTTGTTGTTTTTAAATGTTGAGGTTGTTTTTGAATTTGTTGGTGTTTTTCAATTTTGAGGTTGTTGTTGTTTTTCAATGTTGAGGTTGTTGTTGAATTTGTTGGTGTTTTTCCATGTTGAGGTTGTTGTTGTTTTTCAAGTTTGAGGTTGTTGTTAAATTTGTTGGTGTTTTTCAATGTTGAGGTTGCTGTTGAATTTGTTGGAGTTTTTCATTGTTGAGGTTATTGTTGAATTTGTTGGTGTTTTTCAATGTTGAGGTTGTTGTTGTTTTTCAATGTAGAGGTTGTTGTTGAATTTGTTGGTGTTTTTCAATGTTGAGGTTGTTGTTGTTTTTCAATGTTGAGGTTGTTTTTGAATTTGTTGGTGTTTTTCAATTTCGAGGTTGTTGTTGAATTTGTTGGTGTTTTTCAATGTTGAAGTTGTTGTTGAACTTGTTGGTGTTTTTCAATGTTGAGGTTGTTGTTGTTTTTCAATGTTGAGGTTGTTGTTGAATTTGTTGGTGTTTTTCAATTTCGAGGTTGTTGTTGTTTTTCAAAGTTGAGGTTGTTGTTGTTTTTCGATGTTGAGGTTGCTGTGGAATTTGTTGGTGTTTTTCAATGTCGAGGTTGTTGTTGAATTTGTTGGTTTTTTTCAATGTTGAAGTTGTTGTTGAATTTGTTGGTGTTTTTCAACGTTGAGGTTGTTGTTGTTTTTCAATGTTGAGGTTGTTGTTGAATTTGTTGGTGTTTTTCAATTTTGAGGTTGTTGTTGTTTTTCAATGTTGAGGTTGTTGTTGAATTTGTTGGTGTTTTTCCATGTTGAGGTTGTTGTTGTTTTTCAAAGTTGAGGTTGATGTTTAATTTGTTGGTGTTTTTCAATGTTGAGGTTGTTGTTGAATTTGTTGGTGTTTTTCATTTTTGAGGTTGTTGTTGAATTTGTTGGTGTTTTTCAATGTTGAGGTTGTTGTTGTTTTTCAATGTTGAGGTTGTTGTTGAATTTGTTGGTCTTTTTCAATGTTGAGGTTGTTGTTGAATTTGTTGGTGTTTTTCAATGTTGAGGTTGTTGTTGTTTTTCAATATTGAGGTTGTTGTTGAATTTGTTGGTGTTTTTCCATGTTGAGGTTGTTGTTGTTTTTCAAGTTTGAGGTTGTTGTTAAATTTGTTGGTGTTTTTCAAAGTTGAGGTTGTTGTTGAATCTGTTGGTGTTTTTCATTGTTGAGGTTGTTGTTGAATTTGTTGGTGTTTTTCAATGTTGAGGTTGTTGTTGTTTTTCAATGTAGAGGTTGTTGTTGAATTTGTTGGTGTTTTTCAATGTTGAGGTTGTTGTTGTTTTTCAATGTTGAGGTTGTTGTTGAATTTGTTGGTGTTTTTCAATGTTGAGGTTGTTGTTGTTTATCAATGTTGAGATTGTTGTTGAATTTGTTGGTGTTTTTCAATGTTGAGGTTGTTGTTGAATTTGTTGGTGTTTTTCAATGTTGAGGTTGTTGTTGTTTTTCAATATTGAGGTTGTTGTTGAATTTGTTTGTGTTTTTCAATGTTGAGGTTGGTGTTGAATTTGTTGGTATTTTTCAAAGTTGAGGTTGTTGTTGTTTTTCAATTTTGAGGTTGTTTTTGAATGTGTTGGTGTTTTTCAATGTTGAGGTTGTTGTTGTTTTTCAATGTTGAGGTTGTTGAATTTGTTGGTGTTTTTCAATGTTGAGGTTGCTGTTGTTTTTCAATGTTGAGGTTGTTGTTGAATTTGTTGGTGTTTTTCAATTTCGAGGTTGTTGTTGAATTTGTTGGTGTTTTTCAATGTTGAAGTTGTTGTTGAATTTGTTGGTGTTTTTCAATGTTGAGGTTGTTGTTGTTTTTCAATGTTGAGGTTGTTGTTGAATTTGTTGGTGTTTTCAATGTTGAGGTTGTTGTTGTTTTTCAATGTTGAGGTTGTTGCTGTTTTTCAATGTTGAGGTTGTTGTTGAATTTGTTGCTGTTTTTCAATGTTGAGGTTGTTGTTGTTTTTCAATGTTGAGGTTGTTGTTGTATTTGTTGGTGTTTTTCAATGTTGAGGTTGTTGTAGTTTTTCAATGTTGAGGTTGTTGTTGAATTTGTTGGTGTTTTTCAATGTCGAGGTTGTTGTTGAATTTGTTGATGTTTTTCAATCTTGAGGTTGTTGTTGTTTTTAAATGTTGAGGTTGTTTTTGAATTTGTTGGTGTTTTTCAATTTTGAGGTTGTTGTTGTTTTTCAATGTTGAGGTTGTTGTTGAATTTGTTGGTGTTTTTCCATGTTGAGGTTGTTGTTGTTTTTCAAGTTTGAGGTTGTTGTTAAATTTGTTGGTGTTTTTCAATGTTGAGGTTGCTGTTGAATTTGTTGGAGTTTTTCATTGTTGAGGTTATTGTTGAATTTGTTGGTGTTTTTCAATGTTGAGGTTGTTGTTGTTTTTCAATGTAGAGGTTGTTGTTGAATTTGTTGGTGTTTTTCAATGTTGAGGTTGTTGTTGTTTTTCAATGTTGAGGTTGTTTTTGAATTTGTTGGTGTTTTTCAATTTCGAGGTTGTTGTTGAATTTGTTGGTGTTTTTCAATGTTGAAGTTGTTGTTGAACTTGTTGGTGTTTTTCAATGTTGAGGTTGTTGTTGTTTTTCAATGTTGAGGTTGTTGTTGAATTTGTTGGTGTTTTTCAATTTCGAGGTTGTTGTTGTTTTTCAAAGTTGAGGTTGTTGTTGTTTTTCGATGTTGAGGTTGTTGTGGAATTTGTTGGTGTTTTTCAATGTCGAGGTTGTTGTTGAATTTGTTGGTTTTTTTCAATGTTGAAGTTGTTGTTGAATTTGTTGGTGTTTTTCAACGTTGAGGTTGTTGTTGTTTTTCAATGTTGAGGTTGTTGTTGAATTTGTTGGTGTTTTTCAATTTTGAGGTTGTTGTTGAATTTGTTGGTGTTTTTCCATGTTGAGGTTGTTGTTGTTTTTCAAAGTTGAGGTTGATGTTTAATTTGTTGGTGTTTTTCAATGTTGAGGTTGTTGTTGAATTTGTTGGTGTTTTTCATTTTTGAGGTTGTTGTTGAATTTGTTGGTGTTTTTCAATGTTGAGGTTGTTGTTGTTTTTCAATGTTGAGGTTGTTGTTGAATTTGTTGGTCTTTTTCAATGTTGAGGTTGTTGTTGAATTTGTTGGTGTTTTTCAATTTTGAGGTTGTTGTTGTTTTTCAATATTGAGGTTGTTGTTGAATTTGTTGGTGTTTTTCCATGTTGAGGTTGTTGTTGTTTTTCAAGTTTGAGGTTGTTGTTAAATTTGTTGGTGTTTTTCAAAGTTGAGGTTGTTGTTGAATCTGTTGGTGTTTTTCATTGTTGAGGTTGTTGTTGAATTTGTTGGTGTTTTTCAATGTTGAGGTTGTTGTTGTTTTTCAATGTAGAGGTTGTTGTTGAATTTGTTGGTGTTTTTCAATGTTGAGGTTGTTGTTGTTTTTCAATGTTGAGGTTGTTGTTGAATTTGTTGGTGTTTTTCAATTTCGATGTTGTTGTTGAATTTGTTGGTGTTTTTCAATGTTGAAGTTGTTGTTGAACTTGTTGGTGTTTTTCAATGTTGAGGTTGTTGTTGTTTTTCAATGTTGAGGTTGTTGTTGAATTTGTTGGTGTTTTTCAATTTCGAGGTTGTTGTTGAATTTGTTGGTGTTTTTCAATGTTGAAGTTGTTGTTGAATTTGTTGGTGTTTTTCAATGTTGAGGTTGTTGTTGTTTTTCAATGTTGAGGTTGTTGTTGAATTTGTTGGTGTTTTCAATGTTGAGGTTGTTGTTGTTTTTCAATGTTGAGGTTGTTGTTGTTTTTCAATGTTGAGGTTGTTGTTGAATTTGTTGCTGTTTTTCAATGTTGAGGTTGTTGTTGTTTTTCAATGTTGAGGTTGTTGTTGTATTTGTTGGTGTTTTTCAATGTTGAGGTTGTTGTAGTTTTTCAATGTTGAGGTTGTTGTTGAATTTGTTGGTGTTTTTCAATGTCGAGGTTGTTGTTGAATTTGTTGGTGTTTTTCAATCTTGAGGTTGTTGTTGTTTTTAAATGTTGAGGTTGTTTTTGAATTTGTTGGTGTTTTTCAATTTTGAGGTTGTTGTTGTTTTTCAATGTTGAGGTTGTTGTTGAATTTGTTGGTGTTTTTCCATGTTGAGGTTGTTGTTGTTTTTCAAGTTTGAGGTTGTTGTTAAATTTGTTGGTGTTTTTCAATGTTGAGGTTGCTGTTGAATTTGTTGGTGTTTTTCATTGTTGAGGTTGTTGTTGAATTTGTTGGTGTTTTTCAATGTTGAGGTTGTTGTTGTTTTTCAATGTAGAGGTTGTTGTTGAATTTGTTGGTGTTTTTCAATGTTGAGGTTGTTGTTGTTTTTCAATGTTGAGGTTGTTTTTGAATTTGTTGGTGTTTTTCAATTTCGAGGTTGTTGTTGAATTTGTTGGTGTTTTTCAATGTTGAAGTTGTTGTTGAACTTGTTGGTGTTTTTCAATGTTGAGGTTGTTGTTGTTTTTCAATGTTGAGGTTGTTGTTGAATTTGTTGGTGTTTTTCAATTTCGAGGTTGTTGTTGTTTTTCAAAGTTGAGGTTGTTGTTGTTTTTCGATGTTGAGGTTGTTGTGGAATTTGTTGGTGTTTTTCAATGTCGAGGTTGTTGTTGAATTTGCTGGTTTTTTTCAATGTTGAAGTTGTTGTTGAATTTGTTGGTGTTTTTCAACGTTGAGGTTGTTGTTGTTTTTCAATGTTGAGGTTGTTGTTGAATTTGTTGGTGTTTTTCAATTTTGAGCTTGTTGTTGTTTTTCAATGTTGAGGTTGTTGTTGAATTTGTTGGTGTTTTTCCATGTTGAGGTTGTTGTTGTTTTTCAAAGTTGAGGTTGATGTTTAATTTGTTGGTGTTTTTCAATGTTGAGGTTGTTGTTGAATTTGTTGGTGTTTTTCATTTTTGAGGTTGTTGTTGAATTTGTTGGTGTTTTTCAATGTTGACGTTGTTGTTGTTTTTCAATGTTGAGGTTGTTGTTGAATTTGTTGGTCTTTTTCAATGTTGAGGTTGTTGTTGAATTTGTTGGTGTTTTTCAATGTTGAGGTTGTTGTTGTTTTTCAATATTGAGGTTGTTGTTGAATTTGTTGGTGTTTTTCCATGTTGAGGTTGTTGTTGTTTTTCAAGTTTGAGGTTGTTGTTAAATTTGTTGGTGTTTTTCAAAGTTGAGGTTGTTGTTGAATTTGTTGGTGTTTTTCATTGTTGAGGTTGTTGTTGAATTTGTTGGTGTTTTTCAATGTTGAGGTTGTTGTTGTTTTTCAATGTAGAGGTTGTTGTTGAATTTGTTGGTGTTTTTCAATGTTGAGGTTGTTGTTGTTTTTCAATGTTGAGGTTGTTGTTGAATTTGTTGGTGTTTTTCAATTTCGATGTTGTTGTTGAATTTGTTGGTGTTTTTCAATGTTGAAGTTGTTGTTGAACTTGTTGGTGTTTTTCAATGTTGAGGTTGTTGTTGTTTTTCAATGTTGAGGTTGTTGTTGAATTTGTTGGTGTTTTTCAATTTCGAGGTTGTTGTTGTTTTTCAAAGTTGAGGTTGTTGTTGTTTTTAGATGTTGAGGTTGTTGTGGAATTTGTTGGTGTTTTTCAATGTTGAGGTTGTTGTTGTTTTTCAATGTTGAGGTTGTTGTTGTATTTGTTGGTGCTTTTCAATGTTGAGGTTGTTGTTTTTAAATGTTGAGGTTGTTGTTGAATTTGTTGGTGTTTTTCAATGTCGAGGTTGTTGTTGAATTTGAAGGTGTTTTTCAATGTTGAAGTTGTTGTTGAATTTGTTGGTGTTTTTCATTGTTGAGGTTGTAGTTTAATTTGTTGGTGTTTTTCAATGTTGAGGTTGTTGTTGTCTTTAAATGTTGAGGTTGTTGTTGAATTTGTTGGTGTTTTTCAATTTTGAGGTTGTTGTTGTTTTTCAATGTTGAGGTTGTTGTTGAATTTGTTGGTGTTTTTCCATGTTGAGGTTGTTGTTGTTTTTCAAAGTTGAGTTTGTTGTTAAATATGTTGGTTTTTTTCAATGTTGAGGTTGTTGTTGAATTTGTTGGTGTTTTTCAATTTCGAAGTTGTTGTTGAATTTGTTGGTGTTTTTCAATGTTGAAATTGTTGTTGAATTTGTTGGTGTTTTTCAATGTTGAGGTTGTTGTTGTTTTTCAATGTTGAGGTTGTTGTTGAATTTGTGGGTGTTTTTCAATTTCGAGGTTGTTGTTGAATTTGTTGGTGTTTTTCAATGTTGAGGTTGTTGTTGTTTTTCAATGTTGAGGTTGTTGTTGAATTTGTTGGTCTTTTTCAATGTTGAGGTTGTTGTTGAATTTGTTGGTGTTTTTCAATGTTGAGGTTGTTGTTGTTTTTCAATATTGAGGTTGTTGTTGAATTTGTTTGTGTATTTCAATGTTGAGGTTGGTGTTGAATTTGTTTGTATTTTTCAATGTTGAGGTTGTTGTTGTTTTTCAATGTTGAGGTTGTTTTTGAATTTGTTGGTGTTTTTCAATGTTGAGGTTGTTGTTGTTTTTCAATGTTGAGATTGTTGAATTTGTTGGTGTTTTTCAATGTTGAGGTTGTTGTTGAATTTGTTGGTGTTTTTCAATTTCGAGGTTGTTGTTGAATTTGTTGGTGTTTTTCAATGTTGAAGTTGTTGTTGAATTTGTTGGTCTTTTTCAATGTTGAGGTTGTAGTTGTTTTTCAATGTTGAGGTTGTTGTTGAATTTGTTGGTGTTTTTCAATGTTGAGGTTGTTGTTGTTTTTCAATGTTGAGGTTGTTGTTGTTTTTCAATGTTGAGGTTGTTGTTGAATTTGTTGGTGTTTTTCAATGCTGAGGTTGTTGTTGAATTTGTTGCTGTTTTTCAATGTTGAGGTTGTTGTTGTTTTTCAATGTTGAGGTTGTTGTTGTATTTGTTGGTGTCTTTCAATGTTGAGGTTGTTGTAGTTTTTCAATGTTGAGGTTGTTGTTGAATTTGTTGGTGTTTTTCAATGTCGAGGTTGTTGTTGTATTTGTTGGTGTTTTTTAATGTTGAGGTTGTTGTTGTTTTTCAATGTTGAGGTTGTTGTTGAATTTGTTGGTGTTTTTCAATGTTGAGGTTGTTGTTGTTTTTAGATGTTGAGGTTGTTGTGGAATTTGTTGGTGTTTTTCAATGTTGAGGTTGTTGTTGTTTTTCAATGTTGAGGTTGTTGTTGTATTTGTTGGTGCTTTTCAATGTTGAGGTTGTTGTTTTTAAATGTTGAGGTTGTTGTTGAATTTGTTGGTGTTTTTCAATGTCGAGGTTGTTGTTGAATTTGAAGGTGTTTTTCAATGTTGAAGTTGTTGTTGAATTTGTTGGTGTTTTTCATTGTTGAGGTTGTAGTTTAATTTGTTGGTGTTTTTCAATGTTGAGGTTGTTGTTGTCTTTAAATGTTGAGGTTGTTGTTGAATTTGTTGGTGTTTTTCAATTTTGAGGTTGTTGTTGTTTTTCAATGTTGAGGTTGTTGTTGAATTTGTTGGTGTTTTTCCATGTTGAGGTTGTTGTTGTTTTTCAAAGTTGAGGTTGTTGTTAAATATGTTGGTTTTTTTCAATGTTGAGGTTGTTGTTGAATTTGTTGGTGTTTTTCAATTTCGAAGTTGTTGTTGAATTTGTTGGTGTTTTTCAATGTTGAAATTGTTGTTGAATTTGTTGGTGTTTTTCAATGTTGAGGTTGTTGTTGTTTTTCAATGTTGAGGTTGTTGTTGAATTTGTGGGTGTTTTTCAATTTCGAGGTTGTTGTTGAATTTGTTGGTGTTTTTCAATGTTGAGGTTGTTGTTGTTTTTCAATGTTGAGGTTGTTGTTGAATTTGTTGGTCTTTTTCAATGTTGAGGTTGTTGTTGAATTTGTTGGTGTTTTTCAATGTTGAGGTTGTTGTTGTTTTTCAATATTGAGGTTGTTGTTGAATTTGTTTGTGTATTTCAATGTTGAGGTTGGTGTTGAATTTGTTGGTATTTTTCAATGTTGAGGTTGTTGTTGTTTTTCAATGTTGAGGTTGTTTTTGAATTTGTTGGTGTTTTTCAATGTTGAGGTTGTTGTTGTTTTTCAATGTTGAGATTGTTGAATTTGTTGGTGTTTTTCAATGTTGAGGTTGTTGTTGAATTTGTTGGTGTTTTTCAATTTCGAGGTTGTTGTTGAATTTGTTGGTGTTTTTCAATGTTGAAGTTGTTGTTGAATTTGTTGGTCTTTTTCAATGTTGAGGTTGTAGTTGTTTTTCAATGTTGAGGTTGTTGTTGAATTTGTTGGTGTTTTTCAATGTTGAGGTTGTTGTTGTTTTTCAATGTTGAGGTTGTTGTTGTTTTTCAATGTTGAGGTTGTTGTTGAATTTGTTGGTGTTTTTCAATGCTGACGTTGTTGTTGAATTTGTTGCTGTTTTTCAATGTTGAGGTTGTTGTTGTTTTTCAATGTTGAGGTTGTTGTTGTATTTGTTGGTGTCTTTCAATGTTGAGGTTGTTGTAGTTTTTCAATGTTGAGGTTGTTGTTGAATTTGTTGGTGTTTTTCAATGTCGAGGTTGTTGTTGTATTTGTTGGTGTTTTTTAATGCTGAGGTTGTTGTTGTTTTTCAATGTTGAGGTTGTTGTTGAATTTGTTGGTGTTTTTCAATGTTGAAGTTGTTGTTGAATTTGTATGTGCTTTTCAATGTTGAGGTTGTTGTTGAATTTGTTGGTGTTTTTCAATCTTGAGGTTGTTGTTGTTTTTAAATGTTGAGGTTGTTGTTGAATTTGTTGGTGTTTTTCAATTTTGAGGTTGTTGTTTTTCAATGTTGAGGTTGTTGTTGAATTTGTTGGTGTTTTTCCATGTTGAGGTTGTTGTTGTTTTTCAAGTTTGAGGTTGTTGTTAAATTTGTTGGTGTTTTTCAATGTTGAGGTTGCTGTTGAATTTGTTGGTGTTTTTCATTGTTGAGGTTGTTGTTGAATTTGTTGGTGTTTTTCAATGTTGAGGTTGTTGTTGTTTTTCAATGTACAGGTTGTTGTTGAATTTGTTGGTGTTTTTCAATGTTGAGGTTGTTGTAGTTTTTCAATGTTGAGGTTGTTGTTGAATTTGTTGGTGTTTTTCAATTTCGAGGTTGTTGTTGAATTTGTTGGTGTTTTTCAATGTTGAAGTTGTTGTTGAACTTGTTGGTGTTTTTCAATGTTGAGGTTGTTGTTGTTTTTCAATGTTGAGGTTGTTGTTGAATTTGTTGGTGTTTTTCAATTTCGAGTTTGTTGTTGTTTTTCAAAGTTGAGGTTGTTGTTGTTTTTCGATGTTGAGGTTGTTGTTGAATTTGTTGGTGTTTTTCAATTTCGAGGTTGTTGTTGAATTTGTTGGTGTTTTACAATGTTGAGGTTGTTGTTGTTTATCAATGTTGAGATTGTTGTTGAATTTGTTGGTGTTTTTCAATGTTGAGGTTGTTGTTGTTTTTCGAAGTTGAGGTTGATGTTTAATTTGTTGCTGTTTTTCAATGTTGAGGTTGTTTTTGAATTTGTTGGTGTTTTTCATTTTTGAGGTTGCTGTTGAATTTGTTGGTGTTTTTCAATGTTGAGGTTGTTGTTGTTTATCAATGTTGAGATTGTTGTTGAATTTGTTGGTGTTTTTCAATGTTGAGGTTGTTGTTGAATTTGTTGGTGTTTTTCAATGTTGAGGTTGTTGTTTTTCAATATTGAGGTTGTTGTTGAATTTGTTTGTGTTTTTCAATGTTGAGGTTGGTGTTGAATTTGTTGGTATTTTTCAATGTTGAGGTTGTTGTTGTTTTTCAATTTTGAGGTTGTTTTTGAATGTGTTGGTGTTTTTCAATGTTGAGGTTGTTGTTGTTTTTCAATGTTGAGGTTGTTGAATTTGTTGGTGTTTTTCAATGTTGAGGTTGTTGTTGTTTTTCAATGTTGAGGTTGTTGTTGAATTTGTTGGTGTTTTTCAATTTCGAGGTTGTTGTTGAATTTGTTGGTGTTTTTCAATGTTGAAGTTGTTGTTGAATTTGTTGGTGTTTTTCAATGTTGAGGTTGTTGTTGTTTTTCAATGTTGAGGTTGTTGTTGAATTTGTTGGTGTTTTCAATGTTGAGGTTGTTGTTGTTTTTCAATGTTGAGATTGTTGTTGTTTTTCAATGTTGAGGTTGTTGTTGAATTTGTTGCTGTTTTTCAATGCTCAGGTTGTTGTTGAATTTGTTGCTGTTTTTCAATGTTGAGGTTGTTGTTGTATTTGTTGGTGTTTTTCAATGTTGAGGTTGTTGTAGTTTTTCAATGTTGAGGTTGTTGTTGAATTTGTTGGTGTTTTTCAATGTCGAGGTTGTTGTTGAATTTGTTGGTGTTTTTCAATGTTGAAGTTGTTGTTGAATTTGTATGTGTTTTTCAATGTTGAGGTTGTTGTTGAATTTGTTGGTGTTTTTCAATCTTGAGGTTGTTGTTGTTTTTAAATGTTGAGGTTGTTGTTGAATTTGTTGGTGTTTTTCAATTTTGAGGTTGTTGTTGTTTTTCAATGTTGAGGTTGTTGTTGAATTTGTTGGTGTTTTTCCATGTTGAGGTTGTATGTGTTTTTCAAGTTTGAGGTCGTTGTTAAATTTGTTGGTGTTTTTCAATGTTGAGGTTGCTGTTGAATTTGTTGGTGTTTTTCATTGTTGAGGTTGTTGTTGAATTTGTTGGTGTTTTTCAATGTTGAGGTTGTTGTTGTTTTTCAATGTTGAGGTTGTTGTTGAATTTGTTGGTGTTTTTCAATTTCGAGGTTGTTGTTGTTTTTCAAAGTTGAGGTTCTTGTTTTTCGATGTTGAGGTTGTTGTGGAATTTGTTGGTGTTTTTCAATGTCGAGGTTGTTGTTGAATTTGTTGGTTTTTTTCAATGTTGAAGTTGTTGTTGAATTTGTTGGTGTTTTTCAACGTTGAGGTTGTTGTTGTTTTTCAATGTTGAGGTTGTTGTTGAATTTGTTGGTGTTTTTCAATTTTGAGGTTGTTGTTGTTTTTCAATGTTGAGGTTGTTGTTGAATTTGTTGGTGTTTTTCCATGTTGAGGTTGTTGTTGTTTTTCAAAGTTGAGGTTGATGTTTAATTTGTTGGTGTTTTTCAATGTTGAGGTTGTTGTTGAATTTGTTGGTGTTTTTCATTTTTGAGGTTGTTGTTGAATTTGTTGGTGTTTTTCAATGTTGAGGTTGTTGTTGTTTTTCAATGTTGAGGTTGTTGTTGAATTTGTTGGTCTTTTTCAATGTTGAGGTTGTTGTTGAATTTGTTGGTGTTTTTCAATGTTGAGGTTGTTGTTGTTTTTCAATATTGAGGTTGTTGTTGAATTTGTTGGTGTTTTTCCATGTTGAGGTTGTTGTTGTTTTGCAAGTTTGAGGTTGTTGTTAAATTTGTTGGTGTTTTTCAATGTTGAGGTTGTTGTTGAATTTGTTGGTGTTTTTCATTGTTGAGGTTGTTGTTGAATTTGTTGGTGTTTTTCAATGTTGAGGTTGTTGTTGTTTTTCAATGTAGAGGTTGTTGTTGAATTTGTTGGTGTTTCTCAATGTTGAGGTTGTTGTTGTTTTTCGATGTTGAGGTTGTTGTTGAATTTGTTGGTGTTTTTCAATTTCGAGGTTGTTGTTGAATTTGTTGGTGTTTTTCAATGTTGAAGTTGTTGTTGAACTTGTTGGTGTTTTTCAATGTTGAGGTTGTTGTTGTTTTTCAATTTTGAGGTTGTTGTTGAATTTGTTGGTGTTTTTCAATTTTGAGGTTGTTGTTGTTTTTCAAAGTTGAGGTTGTTGTTGTTTTTAGATGTTGAGGTTGTTGTGGAATTTGTTGGTGTTTTTCAATGTTGAGGTTGTTGTTTTTTTTCAATGTTGAGGTTGTTGTTGTATTTCTTGGTGCTTTTCAATGTTGAGGTTGTTGTAGTTTTTAAATGTTGAGGTTGTTGTTGAATTTGTTGGTGTTTTTCAATGTCGAGGTTGTTGTTGAATTTGAAGGTGTTTTTCAATGTTGAAGTTGTTGTTGAATTTGTTGGTGTTTTTCATTGTTGAGGTTGTAGTTTAATTTGTTGGTGTTTTTCAATGTTGAGGTTGTTGTTGTCTTTACATGTTGAGGTTGTTGTTGAATTTGTTGGTGTTTTTCAATTTAGAGGTTGTTGTTGTTTTTCAATGTTGAGGTTGTTGTTGAATTTGTTGGTGTTTTTCCATGTTGAGGTTGTTGTTGTTTTTCAAAGTTGAGGTTGTTGTTAAATATGTTGCTGTTTTTCAATGTTGAGGTTGTTGTTGAATTTGTTGGTGTTTTTCAATTTCGAGGTTGTTGTTGAATTTGTTGGTGTTTTTCAATGTTGAAATTGTTGTTGAATTTGTTGGTGTTTTTCAATGTTGAGGTTGTTGTTGTTTTTCAATGTTGAGGTTGTTGTTGAATTTGTGGGTGTTTTTCAATTTCGAGGTTGTTGTTGAATTTGTTGGTGTTTTTCAATGTTGAGGTTGTTGTTGTTTTTCAATGTTGAGGTTGTTGTTGAATTTGTTGGTCTTTTTCAATGTTGCGGTTGTTGTTGAATTTGTTTGTGTTTTTCAATGTTGAGGTTGTTGTTGTTTTTCAATATTGAGGTTGTTGTTGAATTTGTTTGTGTATTTCAATGTTGAGGTTGGTGTTGAATTTGTTGGTATTTTTCAATGTTGAGGTTGTTGTTGTTTTTCAATGTTGAGGTTGTTTTTGAATTTGTTGGTGTTTTTCAATGTTGAGGTTGTTTTTGTTTTTCAATGTTGAGGTTGTTGAATTTGTTGGTGTTTTTCAATGTTGAGGTTGTTGTTGTTTTTCAATGTTGAGGTTGTTGTTGAATTTGTTGGTGTTTTTCAATTTCGAGGTTGTTGTTGAATTTGTTGGTGTTTTTCAATGTTGAAGTTGTTGTTGAATTTGTTGGTCTTTTTCAATGTTGAGGTTGTAGTTGTTTTTCAATGTTGAGGTTGTTGTTGAATTTGTTGGTGTTTTTCAATGTTGAGGTTGTTGTTGTTTTTCAATGTTGAGGTTGTTGTTGTTTTTCAATGTTGAGGTTGTTGTTGAATTTGTTGTTGTTTTTCAATGCTGAGGTTGTTGTTGAATTTGTTTCTGTTTTTCAATGTTGAGGTTGTTGTTGTTTTTCAATGTTGAGGTTGTTGTTGAATTTGTTGGTGTTTTTCCATGTTGAGGTTATTGTTGTTTTTCAAGTTTGAGGTTGTTGTTAAATTTGTTGGTGTTTTTCAATGTTGAGGTTGTTGTTGAATTTGTTGGTGTTTTTCATTGTTGAGGTTGTTGTTGAATTTGTTGGTGTTTTTCAATGTTGAGGTTGTTGTTGTTTTTCAATGTTGAGGTTGTTGTTGAATTTGTTGTTGTTTTTCAATGTTGAGGTTGTTGTTGTATTTCAATGTTGAGGTTGTTGTTGAATTTGTTGGTGTTTTTCAATTTCGAGGTTGTTGTTGAATTTGTTGGTGTTTTTCAATGTTGAGGTTGTTCTTGTTTATCGATGTTGAGATTGTTGTTGAATTTGTTGGTGTTTTTCAATGTTGAGGTTGTTGTTGTTTTTCGAAGTTGAGGTTGATGTTTAATTTGTTGCTGTTTTTCAATGTTGAGGTTGTTGTTGAATTTGTTGGTGTTTTTCATTTTTGAGGTTGTTGTTGAATTTGTTGGTGTTTTTCAATGTTGAGGTTGTTGTTGTTTATCAATGTTGAGATTGTTGTTGAATTTGTTGGTGTTTTTCAAAGTTGAGGTTGTTGTTGAATTTGTTGGTGTTTTTCAATGTTGAGGTTGTTGTTGTTTTTCAATATTGAGGTTGTTGTTGAATTTGTTTGTGTTTTTCAATGTTGAGGTTGGTGTTGAATTTGTTGGTATTTTTCAATGTTGAGGTTGTTGTTGTTTTTCAATTTTGAGGTTGTTTTTGAATGTGTTGGTGTTTTTCAATGTTGAGGTTGTTGTTGTTTTTCAATGTTGAGGTTGTTGAATTTGTTGGTGTTTTTCAATGTTGAGGTTGTTGTTGTTTTTCAATGTTGAGGTTGTTGTTGAATTTGTTGGTGTTTTTCAATTTCGAGGTTGTTGTTGAATTTGTTGGTGTTTTTCAATGTTGAAGTTGTTGTTGAATTTGTTGGTGTTTTTCAATGTTGTGGTTGTTGTTGTTTTTCAATGTTGAGGTTGTTGTTGAATTTGTTGGTGTTTTTCAATTTCGAGGTTGTTGTTGTTTTTCAAAGTTGAGGTTGTTGTTGTTTTTCGATGTTGAGGTTGTTGTGGAATTTGTTGGTGTTTTTCAATGTCGAGGTTGTTGTTGAATTTGTTGGTTTTTTTCAATGTTGAAGTTGTTGTTGAATTTGTTGGTGTTTTTCAACGTTGAGGTTGTTGTTGTTTTTCAATGTTGAGGTTGTTGTTGAATTTGTTGTTGTTTTACAATTTTGAGGTTGTTGTTGTTTTTCAATGTTGAGGTTGTTGTTGAATTTGTTGGTGTTTTTCCATGTTGAGGTTGTTGTTGTTTTTCAAAGTTGAGGTTGATGTTTAATTTGTTGGTGTTTTTCAATGTTGAGGTTGTTGTTGAATTTGTTGGTGTTTTTCATTTTTGAGGTTGTTGTTGAATTTGTTGGTGTTTTTCAATGTTGAGGTTGTTGTTGTTTTTCAATGTTGAGGTTGTTGTTGAATTTGTTGGTCTTTTTCAATGTTGAGGTTGTTGTTGAATTTGTTGGTGTTTTTCCATGTTGAGGTTGTTGTTGTTTTTCAAAGTTGAGGTTGTTGTTAAATATGTTGGTGTTTTTCAATGTTGAGGTTGTTGTTGAATTTGTTGGTGTTTTTCAATTTCGAGGTTGTTGTTGAATTTGTTGGTGCTTTTCAATGTTGAAATTGTTGTTGAATTTGTTGGTGTTTTTCAATGTTGAGGTTGTTGTTGTTTTTCAATGTTGAGGTTGTTGTTGAATTTGTGGGTGTGTTTCAATTTCGAGGTTGTTGTTGAATTTGTGGTGTTTTTCAATGTTGAGGATGTTGTTGTTTTTCAATGTTGAGGTTGTTGTTGAATTTGTTTGTGTATTTCAATGTTGAGGTTGGTGTTGAATTTGTTGGTATTTTTCAATGTTGAGGTTGTTGTTGTTTTTCAATGTTGAGGTTGTTTTTGAATTTGTTGGTGTTTTTCAATGTTGAGGTTGTTGTTGAATTTGTTTGTGTATTTCAATGTTGAGGTTGGTGTTGAATTT
This sequence comes from Isurus oxyrinchus, assembly GCA_026770705.1. Classification (NCBI taxonomy): domain Eukaryota; kingdom Metazoa; phylum Chordata; class Chondrichthyes; order Lamniformes; family Lamnidae; genus Isurus; species Isurus oxyrinchus. Next base: position 1,493,100 of record JANJGN010000106.1, read on the forward strand.
GTTGGTATTTTTCAATGTTGAGGTTGTTGTTGTTTTTCAATGTTGAGGTTGTTTTTGAATTTGTTGGTGTTTTTCAATGTTGAGGTTGTTGTTGTTTTTCAATGTTGAGGTTGTTGAATTTGTGGGTGTTTTTCAATGTTGAGGTTGTTGTTGTTTTTCAATGTTGAGGTTGTTGTTGAATTTGTTGGTGTTTTTCAATTTCGAGGTTGTAGTTGAATTTGTTGGTGTTTTTCAATGTTGAAGTTGTTGTTGAATTTGTTGGTGTTTTTCAATGTTGAGGTTGTTGTTGTTTTTCAATGTTGAGGTTGTTGTTGTTTTTCAATGTTGAGGTTGTTGTTGAATTTGTTGGTGTTTTTCAATGCTGAGGTTGTTGTTGAATTTGTTGCTGTTTTTCAATGTTGAGGTTGTTGTTGTTTTTCAATGTTGAGGTTGTTGTTGAATTTGTTGGTGTTTTTCAATGTTGAGGTTGTTGTTGTTTTTCAAGTTTGAGGTTGTTGTTAAATTTGTTGGTGTTTTTCAATGTTGAGGTTGTTGTTGAATTTGTTGGTGTTTTTCAATTTCGAGGTTGTTGTTGAATTTGTTGGTGTTTTTCAATGTTGAGGTTGTTGTTGTTTATCAATGTTGAGATTGTTGTTGAATTTGTTGGTGTTTTTCAATGTTGAGGTTGTTGTTGAATTTGTTGGTGTTTTTCAATGTTGAGGTTGTTGTTGTTTTTCAATATTGAGGTTGTTGTTGAATTTGTTTGTGTTTTTCAATGTTGAGGTTGTTGTTGAATTTGTTGGTATTTTTCAATGTTGATGTTGTTGTTGTTTTTCAATTTTGAGGTTGTTTTTGAATGTGTTGGTGTTTTTCAATGTTGAGGTTGTTGTTGTTTTTCAATGTTGAGGTTGTTGAATTTGTTGGTGTTTTTCAATGTTGAGGTTGTTGTTGTTTTTCAATGTTGAGGTTGTTGTTGAATTTGTTGGTGTTTTTCAATTTCGAGATTGTTGTTGAATTTGTTGGTGTTTTTCAATGTTGAAGTTGTTGTTGAACTTGTTGGTGTTTTTCAATGTTGAGGTTGTTGTTGTTTTTCAATGTTGAGGTTGTTGTTGAATTTGTTGGTGTTTTTCAATTTCGAGGTTGTTGTTGTTTTTCAAAGTTGAGGTTGTTGTTGTTTTTCGATGTTGAGGTTGTTGTGGAATTTGTTGGTGTTTTTCAATGTCGAGGTTGTTGTTGAATTTGTTGGTTTTTTTCAATGTTGAAGTTGTTGTTGAATTTGTTGGTGTTTTTCAACGTTGAGGTTGTTGTTGTTTTTCAATGTTGAGGTTGTTGTTGAATTTGTTGGTGTTTTTCAATTTTGAGGTTGTTGTTGTTTTTCAATGTTGAGGTTGTTGTTGAATTTGTTGGTGTTTTTCCATGTTGAGGTTGTTGTTGTTTTTCAAAGTTGAGGTTGATGTTTAATTTGTTGGTGTTTTTCAATGTTCAGGTTGTTGTTGATTTTGTTGGTGTTTTTCATTTTTGAGGTTGTTGTTGAATTTGTTGGTGTTTTTCAATGTTGAGGTTGTTGTTGTTTTTCAATGTTGAGGTTGTTGTTGAATTTGTGGGTCTTTTTCAATGTTGAGGTTGTTGTTGAATTTGTTGGTGTTTTTCAATGTTGAGGTTGTTGTTGTTTTTCAATATTGAGGTTGTTGTTGAATTTGTTGGTGTTTTTCCATGTTGAGGTTGTTGTTGTTTTTCAAGTTTGAGGTTGTTGTTAAATTTGTTGGTGTTTTTCAGTGTTGAGGTTGTTGTTGAATTTGTTGGTGTTTTTCATTGTTGAGGTTGTTGTTGAATTTGTTGGTGTTTTTCAATGTTGAGGTTGTTGTTGTTTTTCAATGTAGAGGTTGTTGTTGAATTTGTTGGTGTTTTTCAATTTCGAGGTTGTTGTTGAATTTGTTGGTGTTTTTCAATGTTGAAGTTGTTGTTGAACTTGTTGGTGTTTTTCAATGTTGAGGTTGTTGTTGTTTTTCAATGTTGAGGTTGTTGTTGAATTTGTTGGTGTTTTTCAATTTCGAGGTTGCTGTTGTTTTTCAAAGTTGAGGTTGTTGTTCTTTTTAGATGTTGAGGTTGTTGTGGAATTTGTTGGTGTTTTTCAATGTTGAGGTTGTTGTTGTTTTTCAATGTTCAGGTTGTTGTTGTATTTGTTGGTGCTTTTCAATGTTGAGGTTGTTGTAGTTTTTAAATGTTGAGGTTGTTGTTGAATTTGTTGGCGTTTTTCAATGTCGAGGTTGTTGTTGAATTTGAAGGTGTTTTTCAATGTTGAAGTTGTTGTTGAATTTGTTGGTGTTTTTCATTGTTGAGGTTGTAGTTTAATTTGTTGGTGTTTTTCAATGTTGAGGTTGTTGTTGTCTTTAAATGTTGAGGTTGTTGTTGAATTTGTTGGTGTTTTTCAATTTTGAGGTTGTTGTTGTTTTTCAATGTTGAGGTTGTTGTTGAATTTGTTGGTGTTTTTTCCATGTTGAGGTTGTTGTTGTTTTTCAAAGTTGAGGTTGTTGTTAAATATGTTGGTGTTTTTCAATGTTGAGGTTGTTGTTGAATTTGTTGGTGTTTTTCAATTTGGAGGTTGTTGTTGAATTTGTTGGTGTTTTTCAATGTTGAAATTGTTGTTGAATTTGTTGGTGTTTTTCAATGTTGAGGTTGTTGTTGTTTTTCAATGTTGAGGTTGTTGTTGAATTTGTGGGTGTTTTTCAATTTCGAGGTTGTTGTTGAATTTGTTGGTGTTTTTCAATGTTGAGGTTGTTGTTGTTTTTCAATGTTGAGGTTGTTGTTGAATTTGTTGGTCTTTTTCAATGTTGAGGTTGTTGTTGAATTTGTTGGTGTTTTTCAATGTTGAGGTTGTTGTTGTTTTTCAATATTGAGGTTGTTGTTGAATTTGTTTGTGTATTTCAATGTTAAGGTTGGTGTTGAATTTGTTGGTATTTTTCAATGTTGAGGTTGTTGTTGTTTTTCAATGTTGAGGTTGTTTTTGAATTTGTTGGTGTTTTTCAATGTTGAGGTTGTTGTTGTTTTTCAATGTTGAGGTTGTTGAATTTGTTGGTGTTTTTCAATGTTGAGGTTGTTGTTGTTTTTCAATGTTGAGGTTGTTGTTGAATTTGTTGGTGTTTTTCAATTTCGAGGTTGTTGTTGAATTTGTTGGTGTTTTTCAATGTTGAAGTTGTTGTTGAATTTGTTGGTCTTTTTCAATGTTGAGGTTGTAGTTGTTTTTCAATGTTGAGGTTGTTGTTGAATTTGTTGGTGTTTTTCAATGTTGAGGTTGTTGTTGTTTTTCAATGTTGAGGTTGTTGTTGTTTTTCAATGTTGAGGTTGTTGTTGAATTTGTTGGTGTTTTTCAATGCTGAGGTTGTTGTTGAATTTGTTGCTGTTTTTCAATGTTGAGGTTGTTGTTGTTTTTCAATGTTGAGGTTGTTGTTGTATTTGTTGGTGTTTTTCAATGTTGAGGTTGTTGTTGTTTATCAATGTTGAGGTTGTTGTTGAATTTGTTGGTGTTTTTCCATGTTGAGGTTCTTGTTGTTTTTCAAGTTTGAGGTTGTTGTTAAATTTGTTGGTGTTTTTCAATGTTGAGGTTGTTGTTGAATTTGTTGGTGTTTTTCATTGTTGAGGTTGTTGTTGAATTTGTTGGTGTTTTTCAATGTTGAGGTTGTTGTTGTTTTTCAATGTTGAGGTTGTTGTTGAATTTGTTGGTGTTTTTCAATGTTGAGGTTGTTGTTGTTTTTCAATGTTGAGGTTGTTGTTGAATTTGTGGGTGTTTTTCAATTTCGAGGTTGTTGTTGAATTTGTTGGTGTTTTTCAATGTTGAGGTTGTTGTTGTTTTTCAATGTTGAGGTTGTTGTTGAATTTGTTGGTCTTTTTCAATGTTGCGGTTGTTGTTGAATTTGTTTGTGTTTTTCAATGTTGAGGTTGTTGTTGTTTTTCAATATTGAGGTTGTTGTTGAATTTGTTTGTGTATTTCAATGTTGAGGTTGGTGTTGAATTTGTTGGTATTTTTCAATGTTGAGGTTGTTGTTGTTTTTCAATGTTGAGGTTGTTTTTGAATTTGTTGGTGTTTTTCAATGTTGAGGTTGTTTTTGTTTTTCAATGTTGAGGTTGTTGAATTTGTTGGTGTTTTTCAATGTTGAGGTTGTTGTTGTTTTTCAATGTTGAGGTTGTTGTTGAATTTGTTGGTGTTTTTCAATTTCGAGGTTGTTGTTGAATTTGTTGGTGTTTTTCAATGTTGAAGTTGTTGTTGAATTTGTTGGTCTTTTTCAATGTTGAGGTTGTAGTTGTTTTTCAATGTTGAGGTTGTTGTTGAATTTGTTGGTGTTTTTCAATGTTGAGGTTGTTGTTGTTTTTCAATGTTGAGGTTGTTGTTGTTTTTCAATGTTGAGGTTGTTGTTGAATTTGTTGTTGTTTTTCAATGCTGAGGTTGTTGTTGAATTTGTTTCTGTTTTTCAATGTTGAGGTTGTTGTTGTTTTTCAATGTTGAGGTTGTTGTTGAATTTGTTGGTGTTTTTCCATGTTGAGGTTATTGTTGTTTTTCAAGTTTGAGGTTGTTGTTAAATTTGTTGGTGTTTTTCAATGTTGAGGTTGTTGTTGAATTTGTTGGTGTTTTTCATTGTTGAGGTTGTTGTTGAATTTGTTGGTGTTTTTCAATGTTGAGGTTGTTGTTGTTTTTCAATGTTGAGGTTGTTGTTGAATTTGTTGTTGTTTTTCAATGTTGAGGTTGTTGTTGTATTTCAATGTTGAGGTTGTTGTTGAATTTGTTGGTGTTTTTCAATTTCGAGGTTGTTGTTGAATTTGTTGGTGTTTTTCAATGTTGAGGTTGTTCTTGTTTATCGATGTTGAGATTGTTGTTGAATTTGTTGGTGTTTTTCAATGTTGAGGTTGTTGTTGTTTTTCGAAGTTGAGGTTGATGTTTAATTTGTTGCTGTTTTTCAATGTTGAGGTTGTTGTTGAATTTGTTGGTGTTTTTCATTTTTGAGGTTGTTGTTGAATTTGTTGGTGTTTTTCAATGTTGAGGTTGTTGTTGTTTATCAATGTTGAGATTGTTGTTGAATTTGTTGGTGTTTTTCAAAGTTGAGGTTGTTGTTGAATTTGTTGGTGTTTTTCAATGTTGAGGTTGTTGTTGTTTTTCAATATTGAGGTTGTTGTTGAATTTGTTTGTGTTTTTCAATGTTGAGGTTGGTGTTGAATTTGTTGGTATTTTTCAATGTTGAGGTTGTTGTTGTTTTTCAATTTTGAGGTTGTTTTTGAATGTGTTGGTGTTTTTCAATGTTGAGGTTGTTGTTGTTTTTCAATGTTGAGGTTGTTGAATTTGTTGGTGTTTTTCAATGTTGAGGTTGTTGTTGTTTTTCAATGTTGAGGTTGTTGTTGAATTTGTTGGTGTTTTTCAATTTCGAGGTTGTTGTTGAATTTGTTGGTGTTTTTCAATGTTGAAGTTGTTGTTGAATTTGTTGGTGTTTTTCAATGTTGTGGTTGTTGTTGTTTTTCAATGTTGAGGTTGTTGTTGAATTTGTTGGTGTTTTTCAATTTCGAGGTTGTTGTTGTTTTTCAAAGTTGAGGTTGTTGTTGTTTTTCGATGTTGAGGTTGTTGTGGAATTTGTTGGTGTTTTTCAATGTCGAGGTTGTTGTTGAATTTGTTGGTTTTTTTCAATGTTGAAGTTGTTGTTGAATTTGTTGGTGTTTTTCAACGTTGAGGTTGTTGTTGTTTTTCAATGTTGAGGTTGTTGTTGAATTTGTTGTTGTTTTACAATTTTGAGGTTGTTGTTGTTTTTCAATGTTGAGGTTGTTGTTGAATTTGTTGGTGTTTTTCCATGTTGAGGTTGTTGTTGTTTTTCAAAGTTGAGGTTGATGTTTAATTTGTTGGTGTTTTTCAATGTTGAGGTTGTTGTTGAATTTGTTGGTGTTTTTCATTTTTGAGGTTGTTGTTGAATTTGTTGGTGTTTTTCAATGTTGAGGTTGTTGTTGTTTTTCAATGTTGAGGTTGTTGTTGAATTTGTTGGTCTTTTTCAATGTTGAGGTTGTTGTTGAATTTGTTGGTGTTTTTCCATGTTGAGGTTGTTGTTGTTTTTCAAAGTTGAGGTTGTTGTTAAATATGTTGGTGTTTTTCAATGTTGAGGTTGTTGTTGAATTTGTTGGTGTTTTTCAATTTCGAGGTTGTTGTTGAATTTGTTGGTGCTTTTCAATGTTGAAATTGTTGTTGAATTTGTTGGTGTTTTTCAATGTTGAGGTTGTTGTTGTTTTTCAATGTTGAGGTTGTTGTTGAATTTGTGGGTGTGTTTCAATTTCGAGGTTGTTGTTGAATTTGTGGTGTTTTTCAATGTTGAGGATGTTGTTGTTTTTCAATGTTGAGGTTGTTGTTGAATTTGTTTGTGTATTTCAATGTTGAGGTTGGTGTTGAATTTGTTGGTATTTTTCAATGTTGAGGTTGTTGTTGTTTTTCAATGTTGAGGTTGTTTTTGAATTTGTTGGTGTTTTTCAATGTTGAGGTTGTTGTTGAATTTGTTTGTGTATTTCAATGTTGAGGTTGGTGTTGAATTTGTTGGTATTTTTCAATGTTGAGGTTGTTGTTGTTTTTCAATGTTGAGGTTGTTTTTGAATTTGTTGGTGTTTTTCAATGTTGAGGTTGTTGTTGTTTTTCAATGTTGAGGTTGTTGAATTTGTGGGTGTTTTTCAATGTTGAGGTTGTTGTTGTTTTTCAATGTTGAGGTTGTTGTTGAATTTGTTGGTGTTTTTCAATTTCGAGGTTGTAGTTGAATTTGTTGGTGTTTTTCAATGTTGAAGTTGTTGTTGAATTTGTTGGTGTTTTTCAATGTTGAGGTTGTTGTTGTTTTTCAATGTTGAGGTTGTTGTTGTTTTTCAATGTTGAGGTTGTTGTTGAATTTGTTGGTGTTTTTCAATGCTGAGGTTGTTGTTGAATTTGTTGCTGTTTTTCAATGTTGAGGTTGTTGTTGTTTTTCAATGTTGAGGTTGTTGTTGAATTTGTTGGTGTTTTTCAATGTTGAGGTTGTTGTTGTTTTTCAAGTTTGAGGTTGTTGTTAAATTTGTTGGTGTTTTTCAATGTTGAGGTTGTTGTTGAATTTGTTGGTGTTTTTCAATTTCGAGGTTGTTGTTGAATTTGTTGGTGTTTTTCAATGTTGAGGTTGTTGTTGTTTATCAATGTTGAGATTGTTGTTGAATTTGTTGGTGTTTTTCAATGTTGAGGTTGTTGTTGAATTTGTTGGTGTTTTTCAATGTTGAGGTTGTTGTTGTTTTTCAATATTGAGGTTGTTGTTGAATTTGTTTGTGTTTTTCAATGTTGAGGTTGTTGTTGAATTTGTTGGTATTTTTCAATGTTGATGTTGTTGTTGTTTTTCAATTTTGAGGTTGTTTTTGAATGTGTTGGTGTTTTTCAATGTTGAGGTTGTTGTTGTTTTTCAATGTTGAGGTTGTTGAATTTGTTGGTGTTTTTCAATGTTGAGGTTGTTGTTGTTTTTCAATGTTGAGGTTGTTGTTGAATTTGTTGGTGTTTTTCAATTTCGAGATTGTTGTTGAATTTGTTGGTGTTTTTCAATGTTGAAGTTGTTGTTGAACTTGTTGGTGTTTTTCAATGTTGAGGTTGTTGTTGTTTTTCAATGTTGAGGTTGTTGTTGAATTTGTTGGTGTTTTTCAATTTCGAGGTTGTTGTTGTTTTTCAAAGTTGAGGTTGTTGTTGTTTTTCGATGTTGAGGTTGTTGTGGAATTTGTTGGTGTTTTTCAATGTCGAGGTTGTTGTTGAATTTGTTGGTTTTTTTCAATGTTGAAGTTGTTGTTGAATTTGTTGGTGTTTTTCAACGTTGAGGTTGTTGTTGTTTTTCAATGTTGAGGTTGTTGTTGAATTTGTTGGTGTTTTTCAATTTTGAGGTTGTTGTTGTTTTTCAATGTTGAGGTTGTTGTTGAATTTGTTGGTGTTTTTCCATGTTGAGGTTGTTGTTGTTTTTCAAAGTTGAGGTTGATGTTTAATTTGTTGGTGTTTTTCAATGTTCAGGTTGTTGTTGATTTTGTTGGTGTTTTTCATTTTTGAGGTTGTTGTTGAATTTGTTGGTGTTTTTCAATGTTGAGGTTGTTGTTGTTTTTCAATGTTGAGGTTGTTGTTGAATTTGTGGGTCTTTTTCAATGTTGAGGTTGTTGTTGAATTTGTTGGTGTTTTTCAATGTTGAGGTTGTTGTTGTTTTTCAATATTGAGGTTGTTGTTGAATTTGTTGGTGTTTTTCCATGTTGAGGTTGTTGTTGTTTTTCAAGTTTGAGGTTGTTGTTAAATTTGTTGGTGTTTTTCAGTGTTGAGGTTGTTGTTGAATTTGTTGGTGTTTTTCATTGTTGAGGTTGTTGTTGAATTTGTTGGTGTTTTTCAATGTTGAGGTTGTTGTTGTTTTTCAATGTAGAGGTTGTTGTTGAATTTGTTGGTGTTTTTCAATTTCGAGGTTGTTGTTGAATTTGTTGGTGTTTTTCAATGTTGAAGTTGTTGTTGAACTTGTTGGTGTTTTTCAATGTTGAGGTTGTTGTTGTTTTTTCAATGTTGAGGTTGTTGTTGAATTTGTTGGTGTTTTTCAATTTCGAGGTTGCTGTTGTTTTTCAAAGTTGAGGTTGTTGTTCTTTTTAGATGTTGAGGTTGTTGTGGAATTTGTTGGTGTTTTTCAATGTTGAAGTTGTTGTTGTTTTTCAATGTTGAGGTTGTTGTTGTATTTGTTGGTGCTTTTCAATGTTGAGGTTGTTGTAGTTTTTAAATGTTGAGGTTGTTGTTGAATTTGTTGGCGTTTTTCAATGTCGAGGTTGTTGTTGAATTTGAAGGTGTTTTTCAATGTTGAAGTTGTTGTTGAATTTGTTGGTGTTTTTCATTGTTGAGGTTGTAGTTTAATTTGTTGGTGTTTTTCAATGTTGAGGTTGTTGTTGTCTTTAAATGTTGAGGTTGTTGTTGAATTTGTTGGTGTTTTTCAATGTTGAGGTTGTTGTTGTTTTTCAATGTTGAGGTTGTTGAATTTGTTGGTGTTTTTCAATGTTGAGGTTGTTGTTGTTTTTCAATGTTGAGGTTGTTGTTGAATTTGTTGGTGTTTTTCAATTTCGAGGTTGTTGTTGAATTTGTTGGTGTTTTTCAATGTTGAAGTTGTTGTTGAATTTGTTGGTCTTTTTCAATGTTGAGGTTGTAGTTGTTTTTCAATGTTGAGGTTGTTGTTGAATTTGTTGGTGTTTTTCAATGTTGAGGTTGTTGTTGTTTTTCAATGTTGAGGTTGTTGTTGTTTTTCAATGTTGAGGTTGTTGTTGAATTTGTTGGTGTTTTTCAATGCTGAGGTTGTTGTTGAATTTGTTGCTGTTTTTCAATGTTGAGGTTGTTGTTGTTTTTCAATGTTGAGGTTGTTGTTGTATTTGTTGGTGTTTTTCAATGTTGAGGTTGTTGTTGTTTATCAATGTTGAGGTTGTTGTTGAATTTGTTGGTGTTTTTCCATGTTGAGGTTCTTGTTGTTTTTCAAGTTTGAGGTTGTTGTTAAATTTGTTGGTGTTTTTCAATGTTGAGGTTGTTGTTGAATTTGTTGGTGTTTTTCATTGTTGAGGTTGTTGTTGAATTTGTTGGTGTTTTTCAATGTTGAGGTTGTTGTTGTTTTTCAATGTTGAGGTTGTTGTTGAATTTGTTGGTGTTTTTCAATGTTGAGGTTGTTGTTGTTTTTCAATGTTGAGGTTGTTGTTGAATTTGTTCGTGTTTTTCAATTTCGAGGTTGTTGTTGAATTTGTTGGTGTTTTTCAATGTTGAGGTTGTTGTTGTTTATCAATGTCGAGATTGTTGTTGAATTTGTTGGTGTTTTTCAATGTTGAGGTTGTTGTTGTTTTTCGAAGTTGAGGTTGATGTTTAATTTGTTGCTGTTTTTCAATGTTGAGGTTGTTGTTGAATTTGTTGGTGTTTTTCAATTTTGAGGTTGTTGTTGTTTTTCAATGTTGAGGTTGTTGTTGAATTTGTTGGTGTTTTTCCATGTTGAGGTTGTTGTTGTTTTTCAAAGTTGAGGTTGTTGTTAAATATGTTGGTGTTTTTCAATGTTGAGGTTGTTGTTGAATTTGTTGGTGTTTTTCAATTTGGAGGTTGTTGTTGAATTTGTTGGTGTTTTTCAATGTTGAAATTGTTGTTGAATTTGTTGGTGTTTTTCAATGTTGAGGTTGTTGTTGTTTTTCAATGTTGAGGTTGTTGTTGAATTTGTGGGTGTTTTTCAATTTCGAGGTTGTTGTTGAATTTGTTGGTGTTTTTCAATGTTGAGGTTGTTGTTGTTTTTCAATGTTGAGGTTGTTGTTGAATTTGTTCGTCTTTTTCAATGTTGAGGTTGTTGTTGAATTTGTTGGTGTTTTTCAATGTTGAGGTTGTTGTTGTTTTTCAATATTGAGGTTGTTGTTGAATTTGTTTGTGTATTTCAATGTTAAGGTTGGTGTTGAATTTGTTGGTATTTTTCAATGTTGAGGTTGTTGTTGTTTTTCAATGTTGAGGTTGTTTTTGAATTTGTTGGTGTTTTTCAATGTTAAGGTTGTCGTTGTTTTTCAATGTTGAGGTTGTTGAATTTGTTGGTGTTTTTCAATGTTGAGGTTGTTGTTGTTTTTCAATGTTGAGGTTGTTGTTGAATTTGTTGGTGTTTTTCAATTTCGAGGTTGTTGTTGAATTTGTTGGTGTTTTTCAATGTTGAAGTTGTTGTTGAATTTGTTGGTCTTTTTCAATGTTGAGGTTGTAGTTGTTTTTCAATGTTGAGGTTGTTGTTGAATTTGTTGGTGTTTTTCAATGTTGAGGTTGTTGTTGTTTTTCAATGTTGAGGTTGTTGTTGTTTTTCAATGTTGAGGTTGTTGTTGAATTTGTTGGTGTTTTTCAATGCTGAGGTTGTTGTTGAATTTGTTGCTGTTTTTCAATGTTGAGGTTGTTGTTGTTTTTCAATGTTGAGGTTGTTGTTGTATTTGTTGGTGTTTTTCAATGTTGAGGTTGTTGTTGTTTATCAATGTTGAGGTTGTTGTTGAATTTGTTGGTGTTTTTTCCATGTTGAGGTTGTTGTTGTTTTTCAAAGTTGAGGTTGTTGTTAAATATGTTGGTGTTTTTCAATGTTGAGGTTGTTGTTGAATTTGTTGGTGTTTTTCAATTTGGAGGTTGTTGTTGAATTTGTTGGTGTTTTTCAATGTTGAAATTGTTGTTGAATTTGTTGGTGTTTTTCAATGTTGAGGTTGTTGTTGTTTTTCAATGTTGAGGTTGTTGTTGAATTTGTGGGTGTTTTTCAATTTCGAGGTTGTTGTTGAATTTGTTGGTGTTTTTCAATGTTGAGGTTGTTGTTGTTTTTCAATGTTGAGGTTGTTGTTGAATTTGTTGGTCTTTTTCAATGATGAGGTTGTTGTTGAATTTGTTGGTGTTTTTCAATGTTGAGGTTGTTGTTGTTTTTCAATATTGAGGTTGTTGTTGAATTTGTTTGTGTATTTCAATGTTAAGGTTGGTGTTGAATTTGTTGGTATTTTTCAATGTTGAGGTTGTTGTTGTTTTTCAATGTTGAGGTTGTTTTTGAATTTGTTGGTGTTTTTCAATGTTGAGGTTGTTGTTGTTTTTCAATGTTGAGGTTGTTGAATTTGTTGGTGTTTTTCAATGTTGAGGTTGTTGTTGTTTTTCAATGTTGAGGTTGTTGTTGAATTTGTTGGTGTTTTTCAATTTCGAGGTTGTTGTTGAATTTGTTGGTGTTTTTCAATGTTGAAGTTGTTGTTGAATTTGTTGGTCTTTTTCAATGTTGAGGTTGTAGTTGTTTTTCAATGTTGAGGTTGTTGTTGAATTTGTTGGTGTTTTTCAATGTTGAGGTTGTTGTTGTTTTTCAATGTTGAGGTTGTTGTTGTTTTTCAATGTTGAGGTTGTTGTTGAATTTGTTGGTGTTTATCAATGCTGAGGTTGTTGTTGAATTTGTTGCTGTTTTTCAATGTTGAGGTTGTTGTTGTTTTTCAATGTTGAGGTTGTTGTTGTATTTGTTGGTGTTTTTCAATGTTGAGGTTGTTGTTGTTTATCAATGTTGAGGTTGTTGTTGAATTTGTTGGTGTTTTTCCATGTTGAGGTTCTTGTTGTTTTTCAAGTTTGAGGTTGTTGTTAAATTTGTTGGTGTTTTTCAATGTTGAGGTTGTTGTTGAATTTGTTGGTGTTTTTCATTGTTGAGGTTGTTGTTGAATTTGTTGGTGTTTTTCAATGTTGAGGTTGTTGTTGTTTTTCAATGTTGAGGTTGTTGTTGAATTTGTTGGTGTTTTTCAATGTTGAGGTTGTTGTTGTTTTTCAATGTTGAGGTTGTTGTTGAATTTGTTCGTGTTTTTCAATTTCGAGGTTGTTGTTGAATTTGTTGGTGTTTTTCAATGTTGAGGTTGTTGTTGTTTATCAATGTCGAGATTGTTGTTGAATTTGTTGGTGTTTTTCAATGTTGAGGTTGTTGTTGTTTTTCGAAGTTGAGGTTGATGTTTAATTTGTTGCTGTTTTTCAATGTTGAGGTTGTTGTTGAATTTGTTGGTGTTTTTCAATTTTGAGGTTGTTGTTGTTTTTCAATGTTGAGGTTGTTGTTGAATTTGTTGGTGTTTTTCCATGTTGAGGTTGTTGTTGTTTTTCAAAGTTGAGGTTGTTGTTAAATATGTTGGTGTTTTTCAATGTTGAGGTTGTTGTTGAATTTGTTGGTGTTTTTCAATTTGGAGGTTGTTGTTGAATTTGTTGGTGTTTTTCAATGTTGAAATTGTTGTTGAATTTGTTGGTGTTTTTCAATGTTGAGGTTGTTGTTGTTTTTCAATGTTGAGGTTGTTGTTGAATTTGTGGGTGTTTTTCAATTTCGAGGTTGTTGTTGAATTTGTTGGTGTTTTTCAATGTTGAGGTTGTTGTTGTTTTTCAATGTTGAGGTTGTTGTTGAATTTGTTGGTCTTTTTCAATGTTGAGGTTGTTGTTGAATTTGTTGGTGTTTTTCAATGTTGAGGTTGTTGTTGTTTTTCAATATTGAGGTTGTTGTTGAATTTGTTTGTGTATTTCAATGTTAAGGTTGGTGTTGAATTTGTTGGTATTTTTCAATGTTGAGGTTGTTGTTGTTTTTCAATGTTGAGGTTGTTTTTGAATTTGTTGGTGTTTTTCAATGTTAAGGTTGTCGTTGTTTTTCAATGTTGAGGTTGTTGAATTTGTTGGTGTTTTTCAATGTTGAGGTTGTTGTTGTTTTTCAATGTTGAGGTTGTTGTTGAATTTGTTGGTGTTTTTCAATTTCGAGGTTGTTGTTGAATTTGTTGGTGTTTTTCAATGTTGAAGTTGTTGTTGAATTTGTTGGTCTTTTTCAATGTTGAGGTTGTAGTTGTTTTTCAATGTTGAGGTTGTTGTTGAATTTGTTGGTGTTTTTCAATGTTGAGGTTGTTGTTGTTTTTCAATGTTGAGGTTGTTGTTGTTTTTCAATGTTGAGGTTGTTGTTGAATTTGTTGGTGTTTTTCAATGCTGAGGTTGTTGTTGAATTTGTTGCTGTTTTTCAATGTTGAGGTTGTTGTTGTTTTTCAATGTTGAGGTTGTTGTTGTATTTGTTGGTGTTTTTCAATGTTGAGGTTGTTGTTGTTTATCAATGTTGAGGTTGTTGTTGAATTTGTTGGTGTTTTTCCATGTTGAGGTTGTTGTTGTGTTTCAAGTTTGAGGTTGTTGTTAAATTTGTTGGTGTTTTTCAATGTTGAGGTTGTTGTTGAATTTGTTGGTGTTTTTCATTGTTGAGGTTGTTGTTGAATTTGTTGGTGTTTTTCAATGTTGAGGTTGTTGTTGTTTTTCAATGTTGAGGTTGTTGTTGAATTTGTTGGTGTTTTTCAATGTTGAGGTTGTTGTTGTTTTTCAATGTTGAGGTTGTTGTTGAATTTGTTCGTGTTTTTCAATTTCGAGGTTGTTGTTGAATTTGTTGGTGTTTTTCAATGTTGAGGTTGTTGTTGTTTTTCGAAGTTGAGGTTGATGTTTAATTTGTTGCTGTTTTTCAATGTTGAGGTTGTTGTTGAATTTGTTGGTGTTTTTCATTTTTGAGGTTGTTGTTGAATTTGTTGGTGTTTTTCAATGTTGAGGTTGTTGTTGTTTATCAATGTTGAGATTGTTGTTGAATTTGTTGGTGTTTTTCAATGTTGAGGTTGTTGTTGAATTTGTTGGTGTTTTTCAATGTTGAGGTTGTTGTTGTTTTTCAATATTGAGGTTGTTGTTGAATTTGTTTGTGTTTTTCAATGTTGAGTTTGGTATTGAATTTGTTGGTATTTTTCAATGTTGAGGTTGTTGTTGTTTTTCAATTTTGAGGTTGTTTTTGAATGTGTTGGTGTTTTTCAATGTTGAGGTTGTTGTTGTTTTTCAATGTTGAGGTTGTTGAATTTGTTGGTGTTTTTCAATGTTGAGGTTGTTGTTGTTTTTCAATTTTAAGGTTGTTGTTGAATTTGTTGGTGTTTTTCATTTTCGAGGTTGTTGTTGAATTTGTTGGTGTTTTTCAATGTTGAAGTTGTTGTTGAATTTGTTGGTGTTTTTCAATGTTGAGGTTGTTGTTGTTTTTCAATGTTGAGGTTGTTGTTGAATTTGTTGGTGTTTTCAATGTTGAGGTTGTTGTTGAATTTGTTGCTGTTTTTCAATGTTGAGGATGTTGTTGTTTTTCAATGTTGAGGTTGTTGTTGTATTTGTTGGTGTTTTTCAATGTTGAGGTTGTTGTAGTTTTTCAATGTTGAGGTTGTTGTTGAATTTGTTGGTGTTTTTCAATTTCGAGGTTGCTGTTGAATTTGTTGGTGTTTTTCAATGTTGAGGTTGTTGTTGTTTTTCAATGTTGAGGTTGTTGTTGAATTTGTTGGTCTTTTTCAATGTTGAGGTTGTTGTTGAATTTGTTGGTGTTTTTCAATGTTGAGGTTGTTGTTGTTTTTCAATATTGAGGATGTGGTTGAATTTGTTTGTGTATTTCAATGTTGAGGTTGGTGTTGAATTTGTTGGCATTTTTCAATGTTGAGGTTGTTGTTGTTTTTCAATGTTGAGGTTGTTTTTGAATTTGTTGGTGTTTTTCAATGTTGAGGTTGTTGTTGTTTTTCAATGTTGAGGTTGTTGAATTTGTTGGTGTTTTTCAATGTTGAGGTTGTTGTTGTTTTTCAATGTTGAGGTTGTTGTTGAATTTGTTGGTGTTTTTCAATTTCGAGGTTGTTGTTGAATTTGTTGGTGTTTTTCAATGTTGAAGTTGTTGTTGAATTTGTTGGTCTTTTTCAATGTTGAGGTTGTAGTTGTTTTTCAATGTTGAGGTTGTTGTTGAATTTGTTGGTGTTTTTCAATGTTGAGGTTGTTGTTGTTTTTCAATGTTGAGGTTGTTGTTGTTTTTCAATGTTGAGGTTGTTGTTGTTTTTCAATGTTGAGGTTGTTGTTGTATTTGTTGGTGTTTTTCAATGTTGAGGTTGTTGTAGTTTTTCAATGTTGAGGTTGTTGTTGAATTTGTTGGTGTTTTTCAATGTCGAGGTTGTTGTTGTATTTGTTGGTGTTTTTCAATGTTGAGGTTGTTGTTGTTTTTCAATGTTGAGGTTGTTGTTGAATTTGTTGCTGTTTTTCCATGTTGAGGTTGTTGTTGTTTTTCAAGTTTGAGGTTGTTGTTAAATTTGTTGGTGTTTTTCAATGTTGAGGTTGTTGTTGAATTTGTTGGTGTTTTTCATTGTTGAGGTTGTTGTTGAATTTGTTGGTGTTTTTCAATGTTGAGGTTGTTGTTGTTTTTCAATGTTGAGGTTGTTGTTGAATTTGTTGGTGTTTTTCAATGTTGAGGTTGTTGTTGTTTTTCAATGTTGAGGTTGTTGTTGAATTTGTTCGTGTTTTTCAATTTCGAGGTTGTTGTTGAATTTGTTGTTGTTTTTCAATGTTGAGGTTGTTGTTGTTTATCAATGTTGAGATTGTTGTTGAATTTGTTGGTGTTTTTCAATGTTGAGGTTGTTGTTGTTTTTCGAAGTTGAGGTTGATGTTTAATTTGTTGCTGTTTTTCAATGTTGAGGTTGTTGTTGAATTTGTTGGTGTTTTTCATTTTTGAGGTTGTTGTTGAATTTGTTGGTGTTTTTGAATGTTGAGGTTGTTATTGTTTATCAATGTTGAGATTGTTGTTGAATTTGTTGGTGTTTTTCAATGTTGAGGTTGTTGTTGAATTTGTTGGTGTTTTTCAATGTTGAGGGTGTTTTTGTTTTTCAATATTGAGGTTGTTGTTGAATTTGTTTGTGTTTTTCAATGTTGAGGTTGGTGTTGAATTTGTTGGTATTTTTCAATGTTGAGGTTGTTGTTGTTTTTCAATTTTGAGGTTGTTTTTGAATGTGTTGGTGTTTTTCAATGTTGAGGTTGTTGTTGTTTTTCAATGTTGAGGTTGTTGAATTTGTTGGTGTTTTTCAATGTTGAGGTTGTTGTTGTTTTTCAATGTTGAGGTTGTTGTTGAATTTGTTGGTGTTTTTCAATTTCGAGGTTGTTGTTGAATTTGTTGGTGTTTTTCAATGTTGAAGTTGTTGTTGAATTTGTTGGTGTTTTTCAATGTTGAGGTTGTTGTTGTTTTTCAATGTTGAGGTTGTTGTTGAATTTGTTGGTGTTTTCAATGTTGAGGTTGTTGTTGTTTTTCAATGTTGAGGTTGTTGTTGTTTTTCAATGTTGAGGTTGTTGTTGAATTTGTTGCTGTTTTTCAATGCTGAGGTTGTTGTTGAATTTGTTGGTGTTTTTCAATGTTGAGGTTGTTGTTGTTTTTCAATGTTGAGATTGTTGTTGTATTTGTTGGTGTTTTTCAATGTTGAGGTTGTTGTAGTTTTTCAATGTTGAGGTTGTTGTTGAATTTGTTGGTGTTTTTCAATGTCGAGGTTGTTGTTGAATTTGTTGGTGTTTTTCAATGTTGAAGTTGTTGTTGAATTTGTATGTGTTTTTCAATGTTGAGGTTGTTTTTGAATTTGTTGGTGTTTTTCAATGTTGAGGTTGTTGTTGTTTTTCAATGTTGAGGTTGTTGTTGAATTTGTTGGTCTTTTTCAATGTTGAGGTTGTTGTTGAATTTGTTGGTGTTTTTCAATGTTGAGGTTGTTGTTGTTTTTCAATATTGAGGATGTTGTTGAATTTGTTTGTGTATTTCAATGTTGAGGTTGGTGTTGAATTTGTTGGCATTTTTCAATGTTGAGGTTGTTGTTGTTTTTCAATGTTGAGGTTGTTTTTGAATTTGTTGGTGTTTTTCAATGTTGAGGTTGTTCTTGTTTTTCAATGTTGAGGTTGTTGAATTTGTTGCTGTTTTTCAATGTTGAGGTTGTTGTTGTTTTTCAATGTTGAGGTTGTTGTTGAATTTGTTGGTGTTTTTCAATTTCGAGGTTGTTTTTGAATTTGTTGGTGTTTTTCAATGTTGAAGTTGTTGTTGAATTTGTTGGTCTTTTTCAATGTTGAGGTTGTAGTTGTTTTTCAATGTTGAGGTTGTTGTTGAATTTGTTGGTGTTTTTCAATGTTGAGGTTGTTGTTGTTTTTCAATGTTGAGGTTGTTGTTGTTTTTCAATGTTGAGGTTGTTGTTGAATTTGTTGGTGTTTTTCAATGCTGAGGTTGTTGTTGAATTTGTTGCTGTTTTTCAATGTTGAGGTTGTTGTTGTTTTTCAATGTTGAGGTTGTTGTTGTATTTGTTGGTGTTTTTCAATGTTGAGGTTGTTGTAGTTTTTCAATGTTGAGGTTGTTGTTGAATTTGTTGGTGTTTTTCAATGTTGAGGTTGTTGTTGTATTTGTTGGTGTTTTTCAATGTTGAGGTTGTTGTTGTTTTTCAAGGTTGAGGTTGTTGTTGAATTTGTTGCTGTTTTTCCATGTTGAGGTTGTTGTTGTTTTTCAAGTTTGAGGTTGTTGTTAAATTTGTTGGTGTTTTTCAATGTTGAGGTTGTTGTTGAATTTGTTGGTGTTTTTCATTGTTGAGGTTGTTGTTGAATTTGTTGGTGTTTTTCAATGTTGAGGTTGTTGTTGTTTTTCAATGTTGAGGTTGTTGTTGAATTTGTTCGTGTTTTTCAATTTCGAGGTTGTTGTTGAATTTGTTGTTGTTTTTCAATGTTGAGGTTGTTGTTGTTTATCAATGTTGAGATTGTTGTTGAATTTGTTGGTGTTTTTCAATGTTGAGGTTGTTGTTGTTTTTCGAAGTTGAGGTTGATGTTTAATTTGTTGCTGTTTTTCAATGTTGAGGTTGTTGTTGTTTTTCAATGTTGAGGTTGTTGTTGAATTTGTTGGTGTTTTTCAATTTCGAGGTTGTTGTTGAATTTGTTGGTGTTTTTCAATGTTGAAGTTGTTGTTGAATTTGTTGGTCTTTTTCAATGTTGAGGTTGTAGTTGTTTTTCAATGTTGAGGTTGTTGTTGAATTTGTTGGTGTTTTTCAATGTTGAGGTTGTTGTTGTTTTTCAATGTTGAGGTTGTTGTTGTTTTTCAATGTTGAGGTTGTTGTTGAATTTGTTGGTGTTTTTCAATTTCGAGGTTGTTGTTGAATTTGTTGGTGTTTTTCAATGTTGAAGTTGTTGTTGAATTTGTTGGTCTTTTTCAATGTTGAGGTTGTAGTTGTTTTTCAATGTTGAGGTTGTTGTTGAATTTGTTGGTGTTTTTCAATGTTGAGGTTGTTGTTGTTTTTCAATGTTGAGGTTGTTGTTGTTTTTCAATGTTGAGGTTGTTGTTGAATTTGTTGGTGTTTTTCAATGCTGAGGTTGTTGTTGAATTTGTTGCTGTTTTTCAATGTTGAGGTTGTTGTTGTTTTTCAATGTTGAGGTTGTTGTATTTGTTGGTGTTTTTCAATGTTGAGGTTGTTGTTGTTTATCAATGTTGAGGTTGTTGTTGAATTTGTTGGTGTTTTTCCATGTTGAGGTTGTTGTTGTTTTTCAAGTTTGAGGTTGTTGTTAAATTTGTTGGTGTTTTTCAATGTTGAGGTTGTTGTTGAATTTGTTGGTGTTTTTCATTGTTGAGGTTGTTGTTGAATTTGTTGGTGTTTTTCAATGTTGAGGTTGTTGTTGTTTTTCAATGTGAGGTTGTTGTTGAATTTGTTGGTGTTTTTCAATGTTGAGGTTGTTGTTGTTTTTCAATGTTGAGGTTGTTGTTGGATTTGTTCGTGTTTTTCAATTTCGAGGTTGTTGTTGAATTTGTTGGTGTTTTTCAATGTTGAGGTTGTTGTTGTTTATCAATGTTGAGATTGTTGTTGAATTTGTTGGTGTTTTTCAATGTTGAGGTTGTTGTTGTTTTTCGAAGTTGAGGTTGATTTTTAATTTGTTGCTGTTTTTCAATGTTGAGGTTGTTGTTGAATTTGTTGGTGTTTTTCATTTTTGAGGTTGTTGTTGAATTTGTTGGTGTTTTTCAATGTTGAGGTTGTTGTTGTTTATCAATGTTGAGATTGTTGTTGAATTTGTTGGTGTTTTTCAATGTTGAGGTCGTTGTTGAATTTGTTGGTGTTTTTCAATGTTGAGGTTGTTGTTGTTTTTCAATATTGAGGTTGTTGTTGAATTTGTTTGTGTTTTTCAATGTTGAGTTTGGTGTTGAATTTGTTGGTAGTTTTCAATGTTGAGGTTGTTGTTGTTTTTCAATTTTGAGGTTGTTTTTGAATGTGTTGGTGTTTTTCAATGTTGAGGTTGTTGTTGTTTTTCAAAGTTGAGGTTGTTGAATTTGTTGGTGTTTTTCAATGTTGAGGTTGTTGTTGTTTTTCAATGTTGAGGTTGTTGTTGAATTTGTTGGTGTTTTTCAATTTCGAGGTTGTTGTTGAATTTGTTGGTGTTTTTCAATGTTGAAGTTGTTGTTGAATTTGTTGGTGTTTTTCAATGTTGAGGTTGTTGTTGTTTTTCAATGTTGAGGTTGTTGTTGAATTTGTTGGTGTTTTCAATGTTGAGGTTGTTGTTGTTTTTCAATGTTGAGGTTGTTGTTGTTTTTCAATGTTGAGGTTGTTGTTGAATTTGTTGCTGTTTTTCAATGCTGAGGTTGTTGTTGAATTTGTTGCTGTTTTTCAATGTTGAGGTTGTTGTTGTTTTTCAATGTTGAGGTTGTTGTTGTATTTGTTGGTGTTTTTCAATGTTGAGGTTGTTGTAGTTTTTCAATGTTGAGGTTGTTGTTGAATTTGTTGGTGTTTTTCAATTTCGAGGTTGTTGTTGAATTTGTTGGTGTTTTTCAATGTTGAGGTTGTTGTTGTTTTTCAATGTTGAGGTTGTTGTTGAATTTGTTGGTCTTTTTCAATGTTGACGTTGTTGTTGAATTTGTTGGTGTTTTTCAATGTTGAGGTTGTTGTTGTTTTTCAATATTGAGGATGTTGTTGAATTTGTTTGTGTATTTCAATGTTGAGGTTGGTGTTGAATTTGTTGGCATTTTTCAATGTTGAGGTTGTTGTTGTTTTTCAATGTTGAGGTTGTTTTTGAATTTGTTGGTGTTTTTCAATGTTGAGGTTGTTGTTGTTTTTCAATGTTGAGGTTGTTGAATTTGTTGGTGTTTTTCAATGTTGAGGTTGTTGTTGTTTTTCAATGTTGAGGTTGTTGTTGAATTTGTTGGTGTTTTTCAATTTCGAGGTTGTTGTTGAATTTGTTGGTGTTTTTCAATGTTGACGTTGTTGTTGAATTTGTTGGTCTTTTTCAATGTTGAGGTTGTAGTTGTTTTTCAATGTTGAGGTTGTTGTTGAATTTGTTGGTGTTTTTCAATGTTGAGGTTGTTGTTGTTTTTCAATGTTGAGGTTGTTGTTGTTTTTCAATGTTGAGGTTGTTGTTGAATTTGTTGGTGTTTTTCAATGCTGAGGTTGTTGTTGAATTTGTTGCTGTTTTTCAATGTTGAGGTTGTTGTTGTTTTTCAATGTTGAGGTTGGTGTTGTATTTGTTGGTGTTTTTCAATGTTGAGGTTGTTGTAGTTTTTCAATGTTGAGGTTGTTGTTGAATTTTTTGGTGTTTTTCAATGTCGAGGTTGTTTTTGTATTTGTTGGTGTTTTTCAATGTTGAGGTTGTTGTTGTTTTTCAATGTTGAGGTTGTTGTTGAATTTGTTGGTGTTTTTCCATGTTGAGGTTGTTGTTGTTTTTCAAGTTTGAGGCTGTTGTTAAATTTGTTGGTGTTGTTCAATGTTTAGGTTGTTGTTGAATTTGTTGGTGTTTTTCATTGTTGAGGTTGTTGTTGAATTTGTTGATGTTTTTCAATGTTGAGGTTGTTGTTGTTTTTCAATGTTGAGGTTGTTGTTGAATTTGTTGGTGTTTTTCAATGTTGAGGTTGTTGTTGTTTTTCAATGTTGAGGTTGTTGTTGAATTTGTTCGTGTTTTTCAATTTCGAGGTTGTTGTTGAATTTGTTGTTGTTTTTCAATGTTGAGGTTGTTGTTGTTTATCAATGTTGAGATTGTTGTTGAATTTGTTGGTGTTTTTCAATGTTGAGGTTGTTGTTGTTTTTCGAAGTTGAGGTTGATGTTTAATTTGTTGCTGTTTTTCAATGTTGAGGTTGTTGTTGAATTTGTTGGTGTTTTTCATTTTTGAGGTTGTTGTTGAATTTGTTGGTGTTTTTCAATGTTGAGGTTGTTGTTGTTTATCAATGTTGAGATTGTTGTTGAATTTGTTGGTGTTTTTCAATGTTGAGGTTGTTGTTGAATTTGTTGGTGTTTTTCAATGTTGAGGTTGGTGTTGAATTTGTTGGTATTTTTCAATGTTGAGGTTGTTGTTGTTTTTCAATTTTGAGGTTGTTTTTGAATGTGTTGGTGTTTTTCAATGTTGAGGTTGTTGTTTTTCAATGTTGAGGTTGTTGAATTTGTTGGTGTTTTTCAATGTTGAGGTTGTTGTTGTTTTTCAATGTTGAGGTTGTTGTTGAATTTGTTGGTGTTTTTCAATTTCGACGTTGTTGTTGAATTTGTTGGTGTTTTTCAATGTTGAAGTTGTTGTTGAATTTGTTGGTGTTTTTCAATGTTGAGGTTGTTGTTGTTTTTCAATGTTGAGGTTGTTGTTGAATTTGTTGGTGTTTTCAATGTTGAGGTTGTTGTTGTTTTTCAATGTTGAGGTTGTTGTTGTTTTTCAATGTTGAGGTTGTTGTTGAATTTGTTGCTGTTTTTCAATGCTCAGGTTGTTGTTGAATTTGTTGCTGTTTTTCAATGTTGAGGTTGTTGTTGTTTCTCAATGTTGAGGTTGTTGTTGTATTTGTTGGTGTTTTTCAATGTTGAGGTTGTTGTAGTTTTTCAATGTTGAGGTTGTTGTTGAATTTGTTGGTGTTTTTCAATGTCGAGGTTGTTGTTGAATTTGTTGTTGTTTTTCAATGTTAAAGTTGTTGTTGAATTTGTATGTGTTTTTCAATGTTGAGGTTGTTTTTGAATTTGTTGGTGTTTTTCAATGTTGAGGTTGTTGTTGTTTTTCAATGTTGAGGTTGTTGTTGAATTTGTTGGTCTTTTTCAATGTTGAGGTTGTAGTTGTTTTTCAATGTTGAGGTTGTTGTTGAATTTGTTGGTGTTTTTCAATGTTGAGGTTGTTGTTGTTTTTCAATGTTGAGGTTGTTGTTGTTTTTCAATGTTGAGGTTGTTGATGAATTTGTTGGTGTTTTTCAATGCTGAGGTTGTTGTTGAATTTGTTGCTGTTTTTCAATGTTGAGGTTGTTGTTGTTTTTCAATGTTGAGGTTGTTGTTGTATTTGTTGGTGTTTTTCAATGTTGAGGTTGTTGTAGTTTTTCAATGTTGAGGTTGTTGTTGAATTTGTTGGTGTTTTTCAATGTCGAGGTTGTTTTTGTATTTGTTGGTGTTTTTCAATGTTGAGGTTGTTGTTGTTTTTCAATGTTGAGGTTGTTGTTGAATTTGTTGGTGTTTTTCCATGTTGAGGTTGTTGTTGTTTTTCAAGTTTGAGGTTGTTGTTAAATTTGTTGGTGTTTTTCAATGTTGAGGTTGTTGTTGAATTTGTTGGTGTTTTTCAATGTTGAGGTTGTTGTTGTTTTTCAATGTTGAGGTTGTTGTTGAATTTGTTGGTGTTTTTCAATGTTGAGGTTGTTGTTGTTTTTCAATGTTGAGGTTGTTGTTGAATTTGTTCGTGTTTTTCAATTTCGAGGTTGTTGTTGAATTTGTTGTTGTTTTTCAATGTTGAGGTTGTTGTTGTTTATCAATGTTGAGATTGTTGTTGAATTTGTTGGTGTTTTTCAATGTTGAGGTTGTTGTTGTTTTTCGAAGTTGAGGTTGATGTTTAATTTGTTGCTGTTTTTCAATGTTGAGGTTGTTGTTGAATTTGTTGGTGTTTTTCATTTTTGAGGTTGTTGTTGAATTTGTTGGTGTTTTTCAATGTTGAGGTTGTTGTTGTTTATCAATGTTGAGATTGTTGTTGAATTTGTTGGTGTTTTTCAATGTTGAGGTTGTTGTTGAATTTGTTGGTGTTTTTCAATGTTGAGGTTGTTGTTGTTTTTCAATGTTGAGGTTGTTGTTGAATTTGTTGGTGTTTTCAATGTTGAGGTTGTTGTTGTTTTTCAATGTTGAGGTTGTTGTTGTTTTTCAATGTTGAGGTTGTTGTTGTTTTTCAATTTTGAGGTTGTTTTTGAATGTGTTGGTGTTTTTCAATGTTGAGGTTGTTGTTTTTCAATGTTGAGGTTGTTGAATTTGTTGGTGTTTTTCAATGTTGAGGTTGTTGTTGTTTTTCAATGTTGAGGTTGTTGTTGAATTTGTTGGTGTTTTTCAATTTCGACGTTGTTGTTGAATTTGTTGGTGTTTTTCAATGTTGAAGTTGTTGTTGAATTTGTTGGTGTTTTTCAATGTTGAGGTTGTTGTTGTTTTTCAATGTTGAGGTTGTTGTTGAATTTGTTGGTGTTTTCAATGTTGAGGTTGTTGTTGTTTTTCAATGTTGAGGTTGTTGTTGTTTTTCAATGTTGAGGTTGTTGTTGAATTTGTTGCTGTTTTTCAATGCTCAGGTTGTTGTTGAATTTGTTGGTATTTTTCAATGTTGAGGTTGTTGTTGTTTCTCAATGTTGAGGTTGTTGTTGTATTTGTTGGTGTTTTTCAATGTTGAGGTTGTTGTAGTTTTTCAATGTTGAGGTTGTTGTTGAATTTGTTGGTGTTTTTCAATGTCGAGGTTGTTGTTGAATTTGTTGGTGTTTTTCAATGTTGAAGTTGTTGTTGAATTTGTATGTGTTTTTCAATGTTGAGGTTGTTGTTGAATTTGTTGCTGTTTTTCAATGTTGAGGTTGTTGTTGTTTTTCAATGTTGAGGTTGTTGTATTTGTTGGTGTTTTTCAATGTTGAGGTTGTTGTTGTTTATCAATGTTGAGGTTGTTGTTGAATTTGTTGGTGTTTTTCCATGTTGAGGTTGTTGTTGTTTTTCAAGTTTGAGGTTGTTGTTAAATTTGTTGGTGTTTTTCAATGTTGAGGTTGTTGTTGAATTTGTTGGTGTTTTTCATTGTTGAGGTTGTTGTTGAATTTGTTGGTGTTTTTCAATGTTGAGGTTGTTGTTGTTTTTCAATGTGAGGTTGTTGTTGAATTTGTTGGTGTTTTTCAATGTTGAGGTTGTTGTTGTTTTTCAATGTTGAGGTTGTTGTTGGATTTGTTCGTGTTTTTCAATTTCGAGGTTGTTGTTGAATTTGTTGGTGTTTTTCAATGTTGAGGTTGTTGTTGTTTATCAATGTTGAGATTGTTGTTGAATTTGTTGGTGTTTTTCAATGTTGAGGTTGTTGTTGTTTTTCGAAGTTGAGGTTGATGTTTAATTTGTTGCTGTTTTTCAATGTTGAGGTTGTTGTTGAATTTGTTGGTGTTTTTCATTTTTGAGGTTGTTGTTGAATTTGTTGGTGTTTTTCAATGTTGAGGTTGTTGTTGTTTATCAATGTTGAGATTGTTGTTGAATTTGTTGGTGTTTTTCAATGTTGAGGTCGTTGTTGAATTTGTTGGTGTTTTTCAATGTTGAGGTTGTTGTTGTTTTTCAATATTGAGGTTGTTGTTGAATTTGTTTGTGTTTTTCAATTTTGAGGTTGTTTTTGAATGTGTTGGTGTTTTTCAATGTTGAGGTTGTTGTATTTTTTCAAAGTTGAGGTTGTTGAATTTGTTGGTGTTTTTCAATGTTGAGGTTGTTGTTGTTTTTCAATGTTGAGGTTGCTGTTGAATTTGTTGGTGTTTTTCTATTTCGAGGTTGTTGTTGAATTTGTTGGTGTTTTTCAATGTTGAAGTTGTTGTTGAATTTGTTGGTGTTTTTCAATGTTGAGGTTGTTGTTGTTTTTCAATGTTGAGGTTGTTGTTGAATTTGTTGGTGTTTTCAATGTTGAGGTTGTTGTTGTTTTTCAATGTTGAGGTTGTTGTTGTTTTTCAATGTTGAGGTTGTTGTTGAATTTGTTGCTGTTTTTCAATGCTGAGGTTGTTGTTGAATTTGTTGCTGTTTTTCAATGTTGAGGTTGTTGTTGTTTTTCAATGTTGAGGTTGTTGTTGTATTTGTTGGTGTTTTTCAATGTTGAGGTTGTTGTAGTTTTTCAATGTTGAGGTTGTTGTTGAATTTGTTGGTGTTTTTCAATTTCGAGGTTGTTGTTGAATTTGTTGGTGTTTTTCAATGTTGAGGTTGTTGTTGTTTTTCAATGTTGAGGTTGTTGTTGAATTTGTTGGTCTTTTTCAATGTTGACGTTGTTGTTGAATTTGTTGGTGTTTTTCAATGTTGAGGTTGTTGTTGTTTTTCAATATTGAGGATGTTGTTGAATTTGTTTGTGTATTTCAATGTTGAGGTTGGTGTTGAATTTGTTGGCATTTTTCAATGTTGAGGTTGTTGTTGTTTTTCAATGTTGAGGTTGTTTTTGAATTTGTTGGTGTTTTTCAATGTTGAGGTTGTTGTTGTTTTTCAATGTTGAGGTTGTTGAATTTGTTGGTGTTTTTCAATGTTGAGGTTGTTGTTGTTTTTCAATGTTGAGGTTGTTGTTGAATTTGTTGGTGTTTTTCAATTTCGAGGTTGTTGTTGAATTTGTTGGTGTTTTTCAATGTTGACGTTGTTGTTGAATTTGTTGGTCTTTTTCAATGTTGAGGTTGTAGTTGTTTTTCAATGTTGAGGTTGTTGTTGAATTTGTTGGTGTTTTTCAATGTTGAGGTTGTTGTTGTTTTTCAATGTTGAGGTTGTTGTTGTTTTTCAATGTTGAGGTTGTTGTTGAATTTGTTGGTGTTTTTCAATGCTGAGGTTGTTGTTGAATTTGTTGCTGTTTTTCAATGTTGAGGTTGTTGTTGTTTTTCAATGTTGAGGTTGGTGTTGTATTTGTTGGTGTTTTTCAATGTTGAGGTTGTTGTAGTTTTTCAATGTTGAGGTTGTTGTTGAATTTGTTGGTGTTTTTCAATGTCGAGGTTGTTTTTGTATTTGTTGGTGTTTTTCAATGTTGAGGTTGTTGTTGTTTTTCAATGTTGAGGTTGTTGTTGAATTTGTTGGTGTTTTTCCATGTTGAGGTTGTTGTTGTTTTTCAAGTTTGAGGCTGTTGTTAAATTTGTTGGTGTTGTTCAATGTTTAGGTTGTTGTTGAATTTGTTGGTGTTTTTTCATTGTTGAGGTTGTTGTTGAATTTGTTGATGTTTTTCAATGTTGAGGTTGTTGTTGTTTTTCAATGTTGAGGTTGTTGTTGAATTTGTTGGTGTTTTTCAATGTTGAGGTTGTTGTTGTTTTTCAATGTTGAGGTTGTTGTTGAATTTGTTCGTGTTTTTCAATTTCGAGGTTGTTGTTGAATTTGTTGTTGTTTTTCAATGTTGAGGTTGTTGTTGTTTATCAATGTTGAGATTGTTGTTGAATTTGTTGGTGTTTTTCAATGTTGAGGTTGTTGTTGTTTTTCGAAGTTGAGGTTGATGTTTAATTTGTTGCTGTTTTTCAATGTTGAGGTTGTTGTTGAATTTGTTGGTGTTTTTCATTTTTGAGGTTGTTGTTGAATTTGTTGGTGTTTTTCAATGTTGAGGTTGTTGTTGTTTATCAATGTTGAGATTGTTGTTGAATTTGTTGGTGTTTTTCAATGTTGAGGTTGTTGTTGAATTTGTTGGTGTTTTTCAATGTTGAGGTTGGTGTTGAATTTGTTGGTATTTTTCAATGTTGAGGTTGTTGTTGTTTTTCAATTTTGAGGTTGTTTTTGAATGTGTTGGTGTTTTTCAATGTTGAGGTTGTTGTTTTTCAATGTTGAGGTTGTTGAATTTGTTGGTGTTTTTCAATGTTGAGGTTGTTGTTGTTTTTCAATGTTGAGGTTGTTGTTGAATTTGTTGGTGTTTTTCAATTTCGACGTTGTTGTTGAATTTGTTGGTGTTTTTCAATGTTGAAGTTGTTGTTGAATTTGTTGGTGTTTTTCAATGTTGAGGTTGTTGTGTTTTTCAATGTTGAGGTTGTTGTTGAATTTGTTGGTGTTTTCAATGTTGAGGTTGTTGTTGTTTTTCAATGTTGAGGTTGTTGTTGTTTTTCAATGTTGAGGTTGTTGTTGAGTTTGTTGCTGTTTTTCAATGCTCAGGTTGTTGTTGAATTTGTTGCTGTTTTTCAATGTTGAGGTTGTTGTTGTTTCTCAATGTTGAGGTTGTTGTTGTATTTGTTGGTGTTTTTCAATGTTGAGGTTGTTGTAGTTTTTCAATGTTGAGGTTGTTGTTGAATTTGTTGGTGTTTTTCAATGTCGAGGTTGTTGTTGAATTTGTTGTTGTTTTTCAATGTTAAAGTTGTTGTTGAATTTGTATGTGTTTTTCAATGTTGAGGTTGTTTTTGAATTTGTTGGTGTTTTTCAATGTTGAGGTTGTTGTTGTTTTTCAATGTTGAGGTTGTTGTTGAATTTGTTGGTCTTTTTCAATGTTGAGGTTGTAGTTGTTTTTCAATGTTGAGGTTGTTGTTGAATTTGTTGGTGTTTTTCAATGTTGAGGTTGTTGTTGTTTTTCAATGTTGAGGTTGTTGTTGTTTTTCAATGTTGAGGTTGTTGATGAATTTGTTGGTGTTTTTCAATGCTGAGGTTGTTGTTGAATTTGTTGCTGTTTTTCAATGTTGAGGTTGTTGTTGTTTTTCAATGTTGAGGTTGTTGTTGTATTTGTTGGTGTTTTTCAATGTTGAGGTTGTTGTAGTTTTTCAATGTTGAGGTTGTTGTTGAATTTGTTGGTGTTTTTCAATGTCGAGGTTGTTTTTGTATATGTTGGTGTTTTTCAATGTTGAGGTTGTTGTTGTTTTTCAATGTTGAGGTTGTTGTTGAATTTGTTGGTGTTTTTTCCATGTTGAGGTTGTTGTTGTTTTTCAAGTTTGAGGTTGTTGTTAAATTTGTTGGTGTTTTTCAATGTTGAGGTTGTTGTTGAATTTGTTGGTGTTTTTCAATGTTGAGGTTGTTGTTGTTTTTCAATGTTGAGGTGTTGTTGAATTTGTTGGTGTTTTTCAATGTTGAGGTTGTTGTTGTTTTTCAATGTTTGAGGTTGTTGTTGAATTTGTTCGTGTTTTTCAATTTCGAGGTTGTTGTTGAATTTGTTGTTGTTTTTCAATGTTGAGGTTGTTGTTGTTTATCAATGTTGAGATTGTTGTTGAATTTGTTGGTGTTTTTCAATGTTGAGGTTGTTGTTGTTTTTCGAAGTTGAGGTTGATGTTTAATTTGTTGCTGTTTTTCAATGTTGAGGTTGTTGTTGAATTTGTTGGTGTTTTTCATTTTTGAGGTTGTTGTTGAATTTGTTGGTGTTTTTCAATGTTGAGGTTGTTGTTGTTTATCAATGTTGAGATTGTTGTTGAATTTGTTGGTGTTTTTCAATGTTGAGGTTGTTGTTGAATTTGTTGGTGTTTTTCAATGTTGAGGTTGTTGTTGTTTTTCAATGTTGAGGTTGTTGTTGAATTTGTTGGTGTTTTCAATGTTGAGGTTGTTGTTGTTTTTCAATGTTGAGGTTGTTGTTGTTTTTCAATGATGAGGTTGTTGTTGTTTTTCAATTTTGAGGTTGTTTTTGAATGTGTTGGTGTTTTTCAATGTTGAGGTTGTTGTTTTTCAATGTTGAGGTTGTTGAATTTGTTGGTGTTTTTCAATGTTGAGGTTGTTGTTGTTTTTCAATGTTGAGGTTGTTGTTGAATTTGTTGGTGTTTTTCAATTTCGACGTTGTTGTTGAATTTGTTGGTGTTTTTCAATGTTGAAGTTGTTGTTGAATTTGTTGGTGTTTTTCAATGTTGAGGTTGTTGTTGTTTTTCAATGTTGAGGTTGTTGTTGAATTTGTTGGTGTTTTCAATGTTGAGGTTGTTGTTGTTTTTCAATGTTGAGGTTGTTGTTGTTTTTCAATGTTGAGGTTGTTGTTGAATTTGTTGCTGTTTTTCAATGCTCAGGTTGTTGTTGAATTTGTTGGTATTTTTCAATGTTGAGGTTGTTGTTGTTTCTCAATGCTGAGGTTGTTGTTGTATTTGTTGGTGTTTTTCAATGTTGAGGTTGTTGTAGTTTTTCAATGTTGAGGTTGTTGTTGAATTTGTTGGTGTTTTTCAATGTCGAGGTTGTTGTTGAATTTGTTGGTGTTTTTCAATGTTGAAGTTGTTGTTGAATTTGTATGTGTTTTTCAATGTTGAGGTTGTTTTTGAATTTGTTGGTGTTTTTCAATGTTGAGGTTGTTGTTGTTTTTCAAAGTTGAGGTTGTTGTTGAATTTGTTGGTCTTTTTCAATGTTGAGGTTGTAGTTGTTTTTCAATGTTGAGGTTGTTGTTGAATTTGTTGGTGTTTTTCAATGTTGAGGTTGTTGTTGTTTTTCAATGTTGAGGTTGTTGTTGTTTTTCAATGTTGAGGTTGTTGTTGAATTTGTTGGTGTTTTTCAATGCTGAGGTTGTTGTTGAATTTGTTGCTGTTTTTCAATGTTGAGGTTGTTGTTGTTTTTCAATGTTGAGGTTGTTGTTGTATTTGTTGGTGTTTTTCAATGTTGATGTTGTTGTAGTTTTTCAATGTTGAGGTTTTTGTTGAATTTGTTGGTGTTTTTCAATGTCGAGGTTGTTTTTGTATTTGTTGGTGTTTTTCAATGTTGAGGTTGTTGTTGTTTTTCAATGTTGAGGTTGTTGTTGAATTTGTTGGTGTTTTTCCATGTTGAGGTTGTTGTTGTTTTTCAAGTTTGAGGTTG
Organism: Isurus oxyrinchus; assembly: GCA_026770705.1. Classification (NCBI taxonomy): domain Eukaryota; kingdom Metazoa; phylum Chordata; class Chondrichthyes; order Lamniformes; family Lamnidae; genus Isurus; species Isurus oxyrinchus. The sequence goes on from JANJGN010000106.1 coordinate 1,523,020, forward strand.
TTGTTAAATTTGTTGGTGTTTTTCAATGTTGAGGTTGTTGTTGAATTTGTTGGTGTTTTTCATTGTTGAGGTTGTTGTTGAATTTGTTGATGTTTTTCAATGTTGAGGTTGTTGTTGTTTTTCAATGTTGAGGTTGTTGTTGAATTTGTTGGTGTTTTTCAATGTTGAGGTTGTTGTTGTTTTTCAATGTTGAGGTTGATGTTGAATTTGTTCGTGTTTTTCAATTTCGAGGTTGTTGTTGAATTTGTTGTTGTTTTTCAATGTTGAGGTTGTTGTTGTTTATCAATGTTGAGATTGTTGTTGAATTTGTTGGTGTTTTTCAATGTTGAGGTTGTTGTTGTTTTTCGAAGTTGAGGTTGATGTTTAATTTGTTGCTGTTTTTCAATGTTGAGGTTGTTGTTGAATTTGTTGGTGTTTTTCATTTTTGAGGTTGTTGTTGAATTTGTTGGTGTTTTTCAATGTTGAGGTTGTTGTTGTTTATCAATGTTGAGATTGTTGTTGAATTTGTTGGTGTTTTTCAATGTTGAGGTTGTTGTTGAATTTGTTGGTGTTTTTCAATGTTGAGGTTGGTGTTGAATTTGTTGGTATTTTTCAATGTTGAGGTTGTTGTTGTTTTTCAATTTTGAGGTTGTTTTTGAATGTGTTGGTGTTTTTCAATGTTGAGGTTGTTGTTGTTTTTCAATGTTGAGGTTGTTGAATTTGTTGGTGTTTTTCAATGTTGAGGTTGTTGTTGTTTTTCAATGTTGAGGTTGTTGTTGAATTTGTTGGTGTTTTTCAATTTCGAGGTTGTTGTTGAATTTGTTGGTGTTTTTCAATGTTGAAGTTGTTGTTGAATTTGTTGGTGTTTTTCAATGTTGAGGTTGTTGTTGTTTTTCAATGTTGAGGTTGTTGTTGAATTTGTTGGTGTTTTCAATGTTGAGGTTGTTGTTGTTTTTCAATGTTGAGGTTGTTGTTGTTTTTCAATGTTGAGGTTGTTGTTGAATTTGTTGCTGTTTTTCAATGTTGAGGTTGTTGTTGTTTTTCAATGTTGTGGTTGTTGTTGTATTTGTTGGTGTTTTTCAATATTGAGGTTGTTGTAGTTTTTCAATGTTGAGGTTGTTGTTGAATTTGTTGGTGTTTTTCAATGTCGAGGTTGTTTTTGTATTTGTTGGTGTTTTTCAATGTTGAGGTTGTTGTTGTTTTTCAATGTTGAGGTTGTTGTTGAATTTGTTGGTGTTTTTCCATGTTGAGGTTGTTGTTGTTTTTCAAGTTTGAGGTTGTTGTTAAATTTGTTGGTGTTTTTCAATGTTGAGGTTGTTGTTGAATTTGTTGTTGTTTTTCAATGTTGAGGTTGTTGTTTTTCAATGTTGAGGTTGTTGTTGAATTTGTTGGTGTTTTTCAATGTTGAGGTTGTTGTTGTTTTTCAATGTTGAGGTTGTTGTTGAATTTGTTCGTGTTTTTCAATTTCGAAGTTGTTGTTGAATTTGTTGTTGTTTTTCAATGTTGAGGTTGTTGTTGTTTATCAATGTTGAGATTGTTGTTGAATTTGTTGGTGTTTTTCAATGTTGAGGTTGTTGTTGTTTTTCGAAGTTGAGGTTGATGTTTAATTTGTTGCTGTTTTTCAATGTTGAGGTTGTTGTTGAATTTGTTGGTGTTTTTCATTTTTGAGGTTGTTGTTGAATTTGTTGGTGTTTTTCAATGTTGAGGTTGTTGTTGTTTATCAATGTTGAGATTGTTGTTGAATTTGTTGGTGTTTTTCAATGTTGAGGTTGTTGTTGAATTTGTTGGTGTTTTTCAATGTTGAGGTTGTTGTTGTTTTTCAATGTTGAGGTTGTTGTTGAATTTGTTGGTGTTTTCAATGTTGAGGTTGTTGTTGTTTTTCAATGTTGAGGTTGTTGTTGTTTTTCAATGTTGAGGTTGTTGTTGTTTTTCAATTTTGAGGTTGTTTTTGAATGTGTTGGTGTTTTTCAATGTTGAGGTTGTTGTTTTTCAATGTTGAGGTTGTTGAATTTGTTGGTGTTTTTCAATGTTGAGGTTGTTGTTGTTTTTCAATGTTGAGGTTGTTGTTGAATTTGTTGGTGTTTTTCAATTTCGACGTTGTTGTTGAATTTGTTGGTGTTTTTCAATGTTGAAGTTGTTGTTGAATTTGTTGGTGTTTTTCAATGTTGAGGTTGTTGTTGTTTTTCAATGTTGAGGTTGTTGTTGAATTTGTTGGTGTTTTCAATGTTGAGGTTGTTGTTGTTTTTCAATGTTGAGGTTGTTGTTGTTTTTCAATGTTGAGGTTGTTGTTGAATTTGTTGCTGTTTTTCAATGCTCAGGTTGTTGTTGAATTTGTTGGTATTTTTCAATGTTGAGGTTGTTGTTGTTTCTCAATGTTGAGGTTGTTGTTGTATTTGTTGGTGTTTTTCAATGTTGAGGTTGTTGTAGTTTTTCAATGTTGAGGTTGTTGTTGAATTTGTTGGTGTTTTTCAATGTCGAGGTTGTTGTTGAATTTGTTGGTGTTTTTCAATGTTGAAGTTGTTGTTGAATTTGTATGTGTTTTTCAATGTTGAGGTTGTTTTTGAATTTGTTGGTGTTTTTCAATGTTGAGGTTGTTGTTGTTTTTCAATGTTGAGGTTGTTGTTGAATTTGTTGGTCTTTTTCAATGTTGAGGTTGTAGTTGTTTTTCAATGTTGAGGTTGTTGTTGAATTTGTTGGTGTTTTTCAATGTTGAGGTTGTTGTTGTTTTTCAATGTTGAGGTTGTTGTTGTTTTTCAATGTTGAGGTTGTTGTTGAATTTGTTGGTGTTTTTCAATGCTGATGTTGTTGTAGTTTTTCAATGTTGAGGTTGTTGTTGAATTTGTTGGTGTTTTTCAATGTCGAGGTTGTTTTTGTATTTGTTGGTGTTTTTCAATGTTGAGGTTGTTGTTGTTTTTCAATGTTGAGGTTGTTGTTGAATTTGTTGGTGTTTTTCCATGTTGAGGTTGTTGTTGTTTTTCAAGTTTGAGGTTGTTGTTAAATTTGTTGGTGTTTTTCAATGTTGAGGTTGTTGTTGAATTTGTTGGTGTTTTTCATTGTTGAGGTTGTTGTTGAATTTGTTGATGTTTTTCAATGTTGAGGTTGTTGTTGTTTTTCAATGTTGAGGTTGTTGTTGAATTTGTTGGTGTTTTTCAATGTTGAGGTTGTTGTTGTTTTTCAATGTTGAGGTTGATGTTGAATTTGTTCGTGTTTTTCAATTTCGAGGTTGTTGTTGAATTTGTTGTTGTTTTTCAATGTTGAGGTTGTTGTTGTTTATCAATGTTGAGATTGTTGTTGAATTTGTTGGTGTTTTTCAATGTTGAGGTTGTTGTTGTTTTTCGAAGTTGAGGTTGATGTTTAATTTGTTGCTGTTTTTCAATGTTGAGGTTGTTGTTGAATTTGTTGGTGTTTTTCATTTTTGAGGTTGTTGTTGAATTTGTTGGTGTTTTTCAATGTTGAGGTTGTTGTTGTTTATCAATGTTGAGATTGTTGTTGAATTTGTTGGTGTTTTTCAATGTTGAGGTTGTTGTTGAATTTGTTGGTGTTTTTCAATGTTGAGGTTGGTGTTGAATTTGTTGGTATTTTTCAATGTTGAGGTTGTTGTTGTTTTTCAATTTTGAGGTTGTTTTTGAATGTGTTGGTGTTTTTCAATGTTGAGGTTGTTGTTGTTTTTCAATGTTGAGGTTGTTGAATTTGTTGGTGTTTTTCAATGTTGAGGTTGTTGTTGTTTTTCAATGTTGAGGTTGTTGTTGAATTTGTTGGTGTTTTTCAATTTCGAGGTTGTTGTTGAATTTGTTGGTGTTTTTCAATGTTGAAGTTGTTGTTGAATTTGTTGGTGTTTTTCAATGTTGAGGTTGTTGTTGTTTTTCAATGTTGAGGTTGTTGTTGAATTTGTTGGTGTTTTCAATGTTGAGGTTGTTGTTGTTTTTCAATGTTGAGGTTGTTGTTGTTTTTCAATGTTGAGGTTGTTGTTGAATTTGTTGCTGTTTTTCAATGCTCAGGTTGTTGTTGAATTTGTTGCTGTTTTTCAATGTTGAGGTTGTTGTTGTTTTTCAATGTTGAGGTTGTTGTTGTTTATCAATGTTGAGATTGTTGTTGAATTTGTTGGTGTTTTTCAATGTTGAGGTTGTTGTTGTTTTTCGAAGTTGAGGTTGATGTTTAATTTGTTGCTGTTTTTCAATGTTGAGGTTGTTGTTGAATTTGTTGGTGTTTTTCATTTTTGAGGTTGTTGTTGAATTTGTTGGTGTTTTTCAATGTTGAGGTTGTTGTTGTTTATCAATGTTGAGATTGTTGTTGAATTTGTTGGTGTTTTTCAATGTTGAGGTTGTTGTTGAATTTGTTGGTGTTTTTCAATGTTGAGGTTGTTGTTGTTTTTCAATGTTGAGGTTGTTGTTGAATTTGTTGGTGTTTTCAATGTTGAGGTTGTTGTTGTTTTTCAATGTTGAGGTTGTTGTTGTTTTTCAATGATGAGGTTGTTGTTGTTTTTCAATTTTGAGGTTGTTTTTGAATGTGTTGGTGTTTTTCAATGTTGAGGTTGTTGTTTTTCAATGTTGAGGTTGTTGAATTTGTTGGTGTTTTTCAATGTTGAGGTTGTTGTTGTTTTTCAATGTTGAGGTTGTTGTTGAATTTGTTGGTGTTTTTCAATTTCGACGTTGTTGTTGAATTTGTTGGTGTTTTTCAATGTTGAAGTTGTTGTTGAATTTGTTGGTGTTTTTCAATGTTGAGGTTGTTGTTGTTTTTCAATGTTGAGGTTGTTGTTGAATTTGTTGGTGTTTTCAATGTTGAGGTTGTTGTTGTTTTTCAATGTTGAGGTTGTTGTTGTTTTTCAATGTTGAGGTTGTTGTTGAATTTGTTGCTGTTTTTCAATGCTCAGGTTGTTGTTGAATTTGTTGGTATTTTTCAATGTTGAGGTTGTTGTTGTTTCTCAATGCTGAGGTTGTTGTTGTATTTGTTGGTGTTTTTCAATGTTGAGGTTGTTGTAGTTTTTCAATGTTGAGGTTGTTGTTGAATTTGTTGGTGTTTTTCAATGTCGAGGTTGTTGTTGAATTTGTTGGTGTTTTTCAATGTTGAAGTTGTTGTTGAATTTGTATGTGTTTTTCAATGTTGAGGTTGTTTTTGAATTTGTTGGTGTTTTTCAATGTTGAGGTTGTTGTTGTTTTTCAAAGTTGAGGTTGTTGTTGAATTTGTTGGTCTTTTTCAATGTTGAGGTTGTAGTTGTTTTTCAATGTTGAGGTTGTTGTTGAATTTGTTGGTGTTTTTCAATGTTGAGGTTGTTGTTGTTTTTCAATGTTGAGGTTGTTGTTGTTTTTCAATGTTGAGGTTGTTGTTGAATTTGTTGGTGTTTTTCAATGCTGAGGTTGTTGTTGAATTTGTTGCTGTTTTTCAATGTTGAGGTTGTTGTTGTTTTTCAATGTTGAGGTTGTTGTTGTATTTGTTGGTGTTTTTCAATGTTGATGTTGTTGTAGTTTTTCAATGTTGAGGTTGTTGTTGAATTTGTTGGTGTTTTTCAATGTCGAGGTTGTTTTTGTATTTGTTGGTGTTTTTCAATGTTGAGGTTGTTGTTGTTTTTCAATGTTGAGGTTGTTGTTGAATTTGTTGGTGTTTTTCCATGTTGAGGTTGTTGTTGTTTTTCAAGTTTGAGGTTGTTGTTAAATTTGTTGGTGTTTTTCAATGTTGAGGTTGTTGTTGAATTTGTTGGTGTTTTTCATTGTTGAGGTTGTTGTTGAATTTGTTGATGTTTTTCAATGTTGAGGTTGTTGTTGTTTTTCAATGTTGAGGTTGTTGTTGAATTTGTTGGTGTTTTTCAATGTTGAGGTTGTTGTTGTTTTTCAATGTTGAGGTTGATGTTGAATTTGTTCGTGTTTTTCAATTTCGAGGTTGTTGTTGAATTTGTTGTTGTTTTTCAATGTTGAGGTTGTTGTTGTTTATCAATGTTGAGATTGTTGTTGAATTTGTTGGTGTTTTTCAATGTTGAGGTTGTTGTTGTTTTTCGAAGTTGAGGTTGATGTTTAATTTGTTGCTGTTTTTCAATGTTGAGGTTGTTGTTGAATTTGTTGGTGTTTTTCATTTTTGAGGTTGTTGTTGAATTTGTTGGTGTTTTTCAATGTTGAGTTTGTTGTTGTTTATCAATGTTGAGATTGTTGTTGAATTTGTTGGTGTTTTTCAATGTTGAGGTTGTTGTTGAATTTGTTGGTGTTTTTCAATGTTGAGGTTGGTGTTGAATTTGTTGGTATTTTTCAATGTTGAGGTTGTTGTTGTTTTTCAATTTTGAGGTTGTTTTTGAATGTGTTGGTGTTTTTCAATGTTGAGGTTGTTGTTGTTTTTCAATGTTGAGGTTGTTGAATTTGTTGGTGTTTTTCAATGTTGAGGTTGTTGTTGTTTTTCAATGTTGAGGTTGTTGTTGAATTTGTTGGTGTTTTTCAATTTCGAGGTTGTTGTTGAATTTGTTGGTGTTTTTCAATGTTGAAGTTGTTGTTGAATTTGTTGGTGTTTTTCAATGTTGAGGTTGTTGTTGTTTTTCAATGTTGAGGTTGTTGTTGAATTTGTTGGTGTTTTCAATGTTGAGGTTGTTGTTGTTTTTCAATGTTGAGGTTGTTGTTGTTTTTCAATGTTGAGGTTGTTGTTGAATTTGTTGCTGTTTTTCAATGTTGAGGTTGTTGTTGTTTTTCAATGTTGAGGTTGTTGTTGTATTTGTTGGTGTTTTTCAATGTTGAGGTTGTTGTAGTTTTTCAATGTTGAGGTTGTTGTTGAATTTGTTGGTGTTTTTCAATGTCGAGGTTGTTTTTGTATTTGTTGGTGTTTTTCAATGTTGAGGTTGTTGTTGTTTTTCAATGTTGAGGTTGTTGTTGAATTTGTTGGTGTTTTTCCATGTTGAGGTTGTTGTTGTTTTTCAAGTTTGAGGTTGTTGTTAAATTTGTTGGTGTTTTTCAATGTTGAGGTTGTTGTTGAATTTGTTGTTGTTTTTCAATGTTGAGGTTGTTGTTTTTCAATGTTGAGGTTGTTGTTGAATTTGTTGGTGTTTTTCAATGTTGAGGTTGTTGTTGTTTTTCAATGTTGAGGTTGTTGTTGAATTTGTTCGTGTTTTTCAATTTCGAAGTTGTTGTTGAATTTGTTGTTGTTTTTCAATGTTGAGGTTGTTGTTGTTTATCAATGTTGAGATTGTTGTTGAATTTGTTGGTGTTTTTCAATGTTGAGGTTGTTGTTGTTTTTCGAAGTTGAGGTTGATGTTTAATTTGTTGCTGTTTTTCAATGTTGAGGTTGTTGTTGAATTTGTTGGTGTTTTTCATTTTTGAGGTTGTTGTTGAATTTGTTGGTGTTTTTCAATGTTGAGGTTGTTGTTGTTTATCAATGTTGAGATTGTTGTTGAATTTGTTGGTGTTTTTCAATGTTGAGGTTGTTGTTGAATTTGTTGGTGTTTTTCAATGTTGAGGTTGTTGTTGTTTTTCAATGTTGAGGTTGTTGTTGAATTTGTTGGTGTTTTCAATGTTGAGGTTGTTGTTGTTTTTCAATGTTGAGGTTGTTGTTGTTTTTCAATGTTGAGGTTGTTGTTGTTTTTCAATTTTGAGGTTGTTTTTGAATGTGTTGGTGTTTTTCAATGTTGAGGTTGTTGTTTTTCAATGTTGAGGTTGTTGAATTTGTTGGTGTTTTTCAATGTTGAGGTTGTTGTTGTTTTTCAATGTTGAGGTTGTTGTTGAATTTGTTGGTGTTTTTCAATTTCGACGTTGTTGTTGAATTTGTTGGTGTTTTTCAATGTTGAAGTTGTTGTTGAATTTGTTGGTGTTTTTCAATGTTGAGGTTGTTGTTGTTTTTCAATGTTGAGGTTGTTGTTGAATTTGTTGGTGTTTTCAATGTTGAGGTTGTTGTTGTTTTTCAATGTTGAGGTTGTTGTTGTTTTTCAATGTTGAGGTTGTTGTTGAATTTGTTGCTGTTTTTCAATGCTCAGGTTGTTGTTGAATTTGTTGGTATTTTTCAATGTTGAGGTTGTTGTTGTTTCTCAATGTTGAGGTTGTTGTTGTATTTGTTGGTGTTTTTCAATGTTGAGGTTGTTGTAGTTTTTCAATGTTGAGGTTGTTGTTGAATTTGTTGGTGTTTTTCAATGTCGAGGTTGTTGTTGAATTTGTTGGTGTTTTTCAATGTTGAAGTTGTTGTTGAATTTGTATGTGTTTTTCAATGTTGAGGTTGTTTTTGAATTTGTTGGTGTTTTTCAATGTTGAGGTTGTTGTTGTTTTTCAATGTTGAGGTTGTTGTTGAATTTGTTGGTCTTTTTCAATGTTGAGGTTGTAGTTGTTTTTCAATGTTGAGGTTGTTGTTGAATTTGTTGGTGTTTTTCAATGTTGAGGTTGTTGTTGTTTTTCAATGTTGAGGTTGTTGTTGTTTTTCAATGTTGAGGTTGTTGTTGAATTTGTTGGTGTTTTTCAATGCTGATGTTGTTGTAGTTTTTCAATGTTGAGGTTGTTGTTGAATTTGTTGGTGTTTTTCAATGTCGAGGTTGTTTTTGTATTTGTTGGTGTTTTTCAATGTTGAGGTTGTTGTTGTTTTTCAATGTTGAGGTTGTTGTTGAATTTGTTGGTGTTTTTCCATGTTGAGGTTGTTGTTGTTTTTCAAGTTTGAGGTTGTTGTTAAATTTGTTGGTGTTTTTCAATGTTGAGGTTGTTGTTGAATTTGTTGGTGTTTTTCATTGTTGAGGTTGTTGTTGAATTTGTTGATGTTTTTCAATGTTGAGGTTGTTGTTGTTTTTCAATGTTGAGGTTGTTGTTGAATTTGTTGGTGTTTTTCAATGTTGAGGTTGTTGTTGTTTTTCAATGTTGAGGTTGATGTTGAATTTGTTCGTGTTTTTCAATTTCGAGGTTGTTGTTGAATTTGTTGTTGTTTTTCAATGTTGAGGTTGTTGTTGTTTATCAATGTAGAGATTGTTGTTGAATTTGTTGGTGTTTTTCAATGTTGAGGTTGTTGTTGTTTTTCGAAGTTGAGGTTGATGTTTAATTTGTTGCTGTTTTTCAATGTTGAGGTTGTTGTTGAATTTGTTGGTGTTTTTCATTTTTGAGGTTGTTGTTGAATTTGTTGGTGTTTTTCAATGTTGAGGTTGTTGTTGTTTATCAATGTTGAGATTGTTGTTGAATTTGTTGGTGTTTTTCAATGTTGAGGTTGTTGTTGAATTTGTTGGTGTTTTTCAATGTTGAGGTTGGTGTTGAATTTGTTGGTATTTTTCAATGTTGAGGTTGTTGTTGTTTTTCAATTTTGAGGTTGTTTTTGAATGTGTTGGTGTTTTTCAATGTTGAGGTTGTTGTTGTTTTTCAATGTTGAGGTTGTTGAATTTGTTGGTGTTTTTCAATGTTGAGGTTGTTGTTGTTTTTCAATGTTGAGGTTGTTGTTGAATTTGTTGGTGTTTTTCAATTTCGAGGTTGTTGTTGAATTTGTTGGTGTTTTTCAATGTTGAAGTTGTTGTTGAATTTGTTGGTGTTTTTCAATGTTGAGGTTGTTGTTGTTTTTCAATGTTGAGGTTGTTGTTGAATTTGTTGGTGTTTTCAATGTTGAGGTTGTTGTTGTTTTTCAATGTTGAGGTTGTTGTTGTTTTTCAATGTTGAGGTTGTTGTTGAATTTGTTGCTGTTTTTCAATGCTCAGGTTGTTGTTGAATTTGTTGCTGTTTTTCAATGTTGAGGTTGTTGTTGTTTTTCAATGTTGAGGTTGTTGTTGTATTTGTTGGTGTTTTTCAATGTTGAGGTTGTTGTAGTTTTTCAATGTTGAGGTTGTTGTTGAATTTGTTGGTGTTTCTCAATGTCGAGGTTGTTGTTGAATTTGTTGGTGTTTTTCAATGTTGAAGTTGTTGTTGAATTTGTATGTGTTTTTCAATGTTGAGGTTGTTTTTGAATTTGTTGGTGTTTTTCAATGTTGAGGTTGTTGTTGTTTTTCAATGTTGAGGTTGTTGAATTTGTTGGTGTTTTTCAATGTTGAGGTTGTTCTTGTTTTTCAATGTTGAGGTTGTTGTTGAATTTGTTGGTGTTTTTCAATTTCGAGGTTGTTGTTGAATTTGTTGGTGTTTTTCAATGTTGAAGTTGTTGAATTTGTTGGTCTTTTTCAATGTTGAGGTTGTAGTTGTTTTTCAATGTTGAGCTTGTTGTTGAATTTGTTGGTGTTTTTCAATGTTGAGGTTGTTGTTGTTTTTCAATGTTGAGGTTGTTGTTGTTTTTCAATGTTCAGGTTGTTGTTGAATTTGTTGGTGTTTTTCAATGCTGAGGTTGTTGTTGAATTTGTTGCTGTTTTTCAATGTTGAGGTTGTTGTTGTTTTTCAATGTTGAGGTTGTTGTTGTATTTGTTGGTGTTTTTCAATGTTGAGGTTGTTGTTGTTTATCAATGTTGAGGTTGTTGTTGAATTTGTTGGTGTTTTTCCATGTTGAGGTTGTTGTTGTTTTTCAAGTTTGAGGTTGTTGTTAAATTTGTTGGTGTTTTTCAATGTTGAGGTTGTTGTTGAATTTGTTGGTGTTTATCATTGTTGAGGTTGTTGTTGAATTTGTTGGTGTTTTTCAATGTTGAGGTTGTTGTTGTTTTTCAATGTTGAGGTTGTTGTTGAATTTGTTGGTGTTTTTCAATGTTGAGGTTGTTGTTGTTTTTCAATGTTGAGGTTGTTGTTGAATTTGTTCGTGTTTTTCAATTTCGAGGTTGTTGTTGAATTTGTTTGTGTTTTTCAATGTTGAGGTTGTTGTTGTTTATCAATGTTGAGATTGTTGTTGAATTTGTTGGTGTTTTTCAATGTTGAGGTTGTTGTTGTTTTTCGAAGTTGAGGTTGATGTTTAATTTGTTGCTGTTTTTCAATGTTGAGGTTGTTGTTGAATTTGTTGGTGTTTTTCATTTTTGAGGTTGTTGTTGAATTTGTTGGTGTTTTTCAATGTTGAGGTTGTTGTTGTTTATCAATGTTGAGATTGTTGTTGAATTTGTTGTTGTTTTTCAATGTTGAGGTTGTTGTTGAATTTGTTGGTGTTTTTCAATGTTGAGGTTGTTGTTGTTTTTCAATATTGAGGTTGTTGTTGAATTTGTTTGTGTTTTTCAATGTTGAGTTTGGTGTTGAATTTGTTGGTATTTTTCAATGTTGAGGTTGTTGTTGTTTTTCAATTTTGAGGTTGTTTTTGAATGTGTTGGTGTTTTTCAATGTTGAGGTTGTGGTTGTTTTTCAATGTTGAGGTTGTTGAATTTGTTGGTGTTTTTCAATGTTGAGGTTGTTGTTGTTTTTCAATGTTGAGGTTGTTGTTGAATTTGTTGGTGTTTTTCAATTTCGAGGTTGTTGTTGAATTTGTTGGTGTTTCTCAATGTTGAAGTTGTTGTTGAATTTGTTGGTGTTTTTCAATGTTGAGGTTGTTGTTGTTTTTCAATGTTGAGGTTGTTGTTGAATTTGTTGGTGTTTTCAATGTTGAGGTTGTTGTTGTTTTTCAATGTTGAGGTTGTTGTTGTTTTTCAATGTTGAGGTTGTTGTTGAATTTGTTGCTGTTTTTCAATGCTCAGGTTGTTGTTGAATTTGTTGCTGTTTTTCAATGTTGAGGTTGTTGTTGTTTTTCAATGTTGAGGTTGTTGTTGTATTTGTTGGTGTTTTTCAATGTTGAGGTTGTTGTAGTTTTTCAATGTTGAGGTTGTTGTTGAATTTGTTGGTGTTTCTCAATATCGAGGTTGTTGTTGAATTTGTTGGTGTTTTTCAATGTTGAGGTTGTTGTTGTTTTTCAATGTTGAGGTTGTTGTTGAATTTGTTGGTCTTTTTCAATGTTGAGTTGTTGTTGAATTTGTTGGTGTTTTTCAATGTTGAGGTTGTTGTTGTTTTCCAATGTTGAAGTTGTTGTTGAATTTGTATGTGTTTTTCAATGTTGAGGTTGTTGTTGAATTTGTTGGTGTTTTTCAATGTTGAAGTTGTTGTTGTTTTTAAATGTTGAGGTTGTTTTTGAATTTGTTGGTGTTTTTCAATTTTGAGGTTGTTGTTGTTTTTCAATGTTGAGGTTGTTGTTGAATTTGTTGGTGTTTTTCCATGTTGAGGTTGTTGTTGTTTTTCAAGTTTGAGGTTGTTGTTAAATTTGTTGGTGTTTGTCAATGTTGAGGTTGTTGTTGAATTTGTTGGTGTTTTTCATTGTTGAGGTTGTTGTTGAATTTGTTGGTGTTTTTCAATGTTCAGGTTGTTGTTGTTTTTCAATGTTGAGGTTGTTGTTGAATTTGTTGGTGTTTTTCAATGTTGAGGTTGTTGTTGTTTTTCAATGTTGAGGTTGTTGTTGAATTTGTTGGTCTTTTTCAATGTTGAGGTTTTTGTTGAATTTGTTGGTGTTTTTCAATGTTGAGGTTGTTGTTGTTTTTCAATATTGAGGTTGTTGTTGAATTTGTTTGTGTTTTTCAATGTTGAGGTTGGTGTTGAACTTGTTGGTGTTTTTCAATGTTGAGGTTGTTGTTGAATTTGTTGGTGTTTTTCAATGTTGAGCTTGTTGTTGTTTTTCAATATTGAGGTTGTTGTTGACTTTGTTTGTGTTTTTCAATGTTGAGGTTGGTGTTGAATTTGTTGGTATTTTTCAATGTTGAGGTTGTTGTTGTTTTTCAATGTTGAGGTTGTTTTTGAATGTGTTGGTGTTTTTCAAAGTTGTGGTTGTTGTTGTTTTTCAATGTTGAGGTTGTTGAATTTGTTGGTGTTTTTCAATGTTGAGGTTGTTGTTGTTTTTCAATGTTGAGGTTGTTGTTGAATTTGTTGGTGTTTTTCAATTTCGAGGTTGTTGTTGAATTTGTTGGTGTTTTTCAATGTTGAAGTTGTTGTTGAATTTGTTGGTGTTTTTCAATGTTGAGGTTGTTGTTGTTTTTCAATGTTGAGGTTGTTGTTGAATTTGTTGGTGTTTTCAATGTTGAGGTTGTTGTTGTTTTTCAATGTTGAGGTTGTTGTTGTTTTTCAATGTTGAGGTTGTTGTTGAATTTGTTGCTGTTTTTCAATGCTCAGGTTGTTGTTGAATTTGTTGCTGTTTTTCAATGTTGAGGTTATTGTTGTTTTTCAATGTTGAGGTTGTTATTGTATTTGTTGGTGTTTTTCAATGTTGAGGTTGTTGTAGTTTTTCTATGTTGAGGTTGTTGTTGAATTTGTTGGTGTTTTTCAATGTCGAGGTTGTTGTTGAATTTGTTGGTGTTTTTCAATGTTGAAGTTGTTGTTGAATTTGTATGTGTTTTTCAATGTTGAGGTTGTCGTTGAATTTGTTGGTGTTTTTCAATCTTGAGGTTGTTGTTGTTTTTAAATGTTGAAGTTGTTGTTGAATTTGTTGGTGTTTTTCAATTTTGAGGTTGTTGTTGTTTTTCAATGTTGAGGTTGTTGTTGAATTTGTTGATGTTTTTCCATGTTGAGGTTGTTGTTGTTTTTCAAGTTTGAGGTTGTTGTTAAATTTGTTGGTGTTTTTCAATGTTGAGGTTGTTGTTGAATTTGTTGGTGTTTTTCATTGTTGAGGTTGTTGTTGAATTTGTTGGTGTTTTTCAATGTTGAGGTTGTTGTTGTTTTTCAATGTAGAGGTTGTTGTTGAATTTGTTGGTGTTTTTCAATGTTGAGGTTGTTGTTGTTTTTCAATGTTGAGGTTGTTGTTGAATTTGTTGGTGTTTTTCAATTTCGAGGTTGTTGTTGAATTTGTTGGTGTTTTTCAATGTTGAAGTTGTTGTTGAACTTGTTGGTGTTTTTCAATGTTGACGTTGTTGTTGTTTTTCAATGTAGAGGTTGTTGTTGAATTTGTTGGTGTTTTTCAATTTCGAGGTTGTTGTTGTTTTTCAAAGTTGAGGTTGTTGTTGTTTTTCGATGTTGAGGTTGTTGTGGAATTTGTTGGTGTTTTTCAATGTTGAGGTTGTTGTTGTTTTTCAATGTTGAGGTTGTTGTTGTATTTGTTGGTGCTTTTCAATGTTGAGGTTGTTGTAGTTTTTAAATGTTGAGGTTGTTGTTGAATTTGTTGGTGTTTTTCAATGTCGAGGTTGTTGTTGAATTTGAAGGTGTTTTTCAATGTTGAAGTTGTTGTTGAACTTGTTGGTGTTTTTCATTGTTGAGGTTGTAGTTTAATTTGTTGGTGTTTTTCAATGTAGAGGTTGTTGTTGTCTTTAAATGTTGAGGTTGTTGTTGAATTTGTTGGTGTTTTTCAATTTTGAGGTTGTTGTTGTTTTTCAATGTTGAGGTTGTTGTTGAATTTGTTGGTGTTTTTCCATGTTGAGGTTGTTGTTGTTTTTCAAAGTTGAGGTTGTTGTTAAATATGTTGGTGTTTTTCAATGTTGAGGTTGTTGTTGAATTTGTTGGTGTTTTTCAATTTCGAGGTTGTTGTTGAATTTGTTGGTGTTATTCAATGTTGAAGTTGATGTTGAATTTGTTGGTGTTTTTCAATGTTGAGGTTGTTGTTGTTTTTCAATGTTGAGGTTGTTGTTGAATTTGTGGGTGTTTTTCAGTGTTGAGGTTGTTGTTGTTTTTCAATGTTGAGGTTGTTGTTGTTTTTCGATGTTGAGGTTGTTGTTGTATTTGTTGGTGCTTTTCAATGTTGAGGTTGTTGTAGGTTTTCAATGTTGAGGTTGTTGTTGAATTTGTTGGTGTTTTTCAATGTCGAGGTTGTTGTTGAATTTGTTGGTGTTTTTCAATGTTGAAGTTGTTGTTGAATTTGTTGGTGTTTTTCATTGTTGAGGTTGTTGTTGAATTTGTTGGTGTCTTTAAATGTTGAGGTTGTTGCTAAATTTGTTGGTGTTTCTCAATTTTGAGATTGTTGTTGTTTTTTAATGTTGAGGTTGTTGTTGAATTTGTTGTTGTTTTTCATTGTTGAGGTTGTTGTTGAATTTGTTGGTGTTTTTCAATGTTGAGGTTGTTGTTGTTTTTCAATGTTGAGGTTGTTGTTGAATTTGTTGGTGTTTTTCAATGTTGAGGTTGTTGTTGTTTTTCAATGTTGAGGTTGTTGTTGAATTTGTTGGTGCTTTTCAATTTCGAGGTTGTTGTTGAATTTGTTGGTGTTCTTCAATGTTGAAGTTTTTATTGAATTTGTTGGTGTTTTTCAATGTTGAGGTTGTTGTTGTTTTTCAATGCTGAGGTTGTTGTTGAATTTGTTGGTGTTTTTCAATGTCGAGGTTGTTGTTGAATTTGTTGGTTTTTTTCAATGTTGAAGTTGTTGTTGAATTTGTTGGTGTTTTTCAACGTTGAGGTTTTTGTTGTTTTTCAATGTTGAGGTTGTTGTTGAATTTGTTGGTGTTTTTCAATGTTGAGGTTGTTGTTGTTTTTCAATGTTGAGGTTGTTGTTGAATTTGTTGGTGTTTTTCCATGTTGAGGTTGTTGTTGTTTTTCAAAGTTGAGGTTGATGTTTAATTTGTTGGTGTTTTTCAATGTTGAGGTTGTTGTTGAATTTGTTGGTGTTTTTCATTTTTGAGGTTGTTGTTGAATTTGTTGGTGTTTTTCAATGTTGAGGTTGTTGTGGAATTTGTTGGTGTTTTTCAATGTCGAGGTTGTTGTTGAATTTGTTGGTTTTTTTCAATGTTGAGGTTGTTGTTGAATTTGTTGTTGTTTTTCATTGTTGAGGTTGTTGTTGAATTTGTTGGTGTTCTTCAATGTTGAGGTTGTTGTTGTTTTTCAATGTTGAGGTTGTTGTTGAATTTGTTGGTGTTTTTCAATGTTGAGGTTGTTGTTGAATTTGCTGGTGTTTTTCAATGTTGAGGTTGTTGTTGTTTTTCAATATTGAGGTTGTTGTTGACTTTGTTTGTGTTTTTCAATGTTGAGGTTGGTGTTGAATTTGTTGCTATTTTTCAATGTTGAGGTTGTTGTTGTTTTTCAATGTTGAGGTTGTTTTTGAATGTGTTGGTGTTTTTCAAAGTTGAGGTTGTTGTTGTTTTTCAATGTTGAGGTTGTTGAATTTGTTGGTGTTTTTCAATGTTGAGGTTGTTGTTGTTTTTCAATGTTGAGGTTGTTGTTGAATTTGTTGGTGTTTTTCAATTTCGAGGTTGTTGTTGAATTTGTTGGTGTTTTTCAATGTTGAAGTTGTTGTTGAATTTGTTGGTGTTTTTCAATGTTGAGGTTGTTGTTGTTTTTCAATGTTGAGGTTGTTGTTGAATTTGTTGGTGTTTTCAATGTTGAGGTTTTTTGTTGTTTTTCAATGTTGAGGTTGTTGTTGTTTTTCAATGTTGAGGTTGTTGTTGAATTTGTTGCTGTTTTTCAATGCTCAGGTTGTTGTTGAATTTGTTGCTGTTTTTCAATGTTGAGGTTATTGTTGTTTTTCAATGTTGAGGTTGTTGTTGTATTTGTTGGTGTTTTTCAATGTTGAGGTTGTTGTAGTTTTTCAATGTTGAGGTTGTTGTTGAATTTGTTGGTGTTTTTCAATGTCGAGGTTGTTGTTGAATTTGTTGGTGTTTTTCAATGTTGAAGTTGTTGTTGAATTTGTATGTGTTTTTCAATGTTGAGGTTGTCGTTGAATTTGTTGGTGTTTTTAAATCTTGAGGTTGTTGTTGTTTTTAAATGTTGAAGTTGTTGTTGAATTTGTTGGTGTGTTTCAATTTTGAGGTTGTTGATGTTTTTCAATGTTGAGGTTGTTGTTGAATTTGTTGGTGTTTTTCCATGTTGAGGTTGTTGTTGTTTTTCAAGTTTGAGGTTGTTGTTAAATTTGTTGGTGTTTTTTAATGTTGAGGTTGTTGTTGTTTTTCAATGTAGAGGTTGTTGTTGAATTTGTTGGTGTTTTTCAATGTTGAGGTTGTTGTTGTTTTTCAATGTTGAGGTTGTTGTTGAATTTGTTGGTGTTTTTCAATTTCGAGGTTGTTGTTGAATTTGTTGGTGTTTTTCAATGTTGAAGTTGTTGTTGAACTTGTTGGTGTTTTTCAATGTTGAGGTTGTTGTTGTTTTTCATTGTTGAGGTTGTTGTTGAATTTGTTGGTGTTTTTCAATGTTGAGGTTGTTGTTGTTTTTCAATGTAGAGGTTGTTGTTGAATTTGTTGGTGTTTTTCAATGTTGAGGTTGTTGTTGTTTTTCAATGTTGAGGTTGTTGTTGAATTTGTTGGTGTTTTTCAATTTCGAGGTTGTTGTTGAATTTGTTGGTGTTTTTCAATGTTGAAGTTGTTGTTGAACTTGTTGGTGTTTTTCAATGTTGACGTTGTTGTTGTTTTTCAATGTTGAGGTTGTTGTTGAATTTGTTGGTGTTTTTCAATTTCGAGGTTGTTGTTGTTTTTCAAAGTTGAGGTTGTTGTTGTTTTTCGATGTTGAGGTTGTTGTGGAATTTGTTGGTGTTTTTCAATGTTGAGGTTGTTGTTGTTTTTCAATGTTGAGGTTGTTGTTGTATTTGTTGGTGCTTTTCAATGTTGAGGTTGTTGTAGTTTTTAAATGTTGAGGTTGTTGTTGAATTTGTTGGTGTTTTTCAATGTCGAGGTTGTTGTTGAATTTGAAGGTGTTTTTCAATGTTGAAGTTGTTGTTGAACTTGTTGGTGTTTTTCATTGTTGAGGTTGTAGTTTAATTTGTTGGTGTTTTTCAATGCAGAGGTTGTTGTTGTCTTTAAATGTTGAGGTTGTTGTTGAATTTGTTGGTGTTTTTCAATTTTGTGGTTGTTGTTGTTTTTCAATGTTGAGGTTGTTGTTGAATTTGTTGGTGTTTTTCCATGTTGAGGTTGTTGTTGTTTTTCAAAGTTGAAGTTGTTGTTAAATATGTTGGTGTTTTTCAATGTTGAGGTTGTTGTTGAATTTGTTGGCGTTTTTCAATTTCGAGGTTGTTGTTGAATTTGTTGGTGTTATTCAATGTTGAAGTTGATGTTGAATTTGTTGGTGTTTTTCAATGTTGAGGTTGTTGTTGTTTTTCAATGTTGAGGTTGTTGTTGAATTTGTGGGTGTTTTTCAGTGTTGAGGTTGTTGTTGTTTTTCAATGTTGAGGTTGTTGTTGTTTTTCGATGTTGAGGTTGTTGTTGTATTTGTTGGTGCTTTTCAATGTTGAGGTTGTTGTAGTTTTTCAATGTTGAGGTTGTTGTTGAATTTGTTGGTGTTTTTCAATGTCGAGGTTGTTGTTGAATTTGTTGGTGTTTTTCAATGTTGAAGTTGTTGTTGAATTTGTTGGTGTTTTTCATTGTTGAGGTTGTTGTTGAATTTGTTGGTGTCTTTAAATGTTGAGGTTGTTGCTAAATTTGTTGGTGTTTCTCAATTTTGAGATTGTTGTTGTTTTTTAATGTTAAGGTTGTTGTTGAATTTGTTGGTGTTTTTCATTGTTGAGGTTGTTGTTGAATTTGTTGGTGTTTTTCAATGTTGAGGTTGTTGTTGTTTTTCAATGTTGAGGTTGTTGTTGAATTTGTTGGTGTTTTTCAATGTTGAGGTTGTTGTTGTTTTTCAATGTTGAGGTTGTTGTTGAATTTGTTGGTGCTTTTCAATTTCGAGGTTGTTGTTGAATTTGTTGGTGTTCTTCAATGTTGAAGTTTTTATTGAATTTGTTGGTGTTTTTCAATGTTGAGGTTGTTGTTGTTTTTCAATGCTGAGGTTGTTGTTGAATTTGTTGGTGTTTTTCAATGTCGAGGTTGTTGTTGAATTTGTTGGTTTTTTTCAATGTTGAAGTTGTTGTTGAATTTATTGGTGTTTTTCAACGTTGAGGTTGTTGTTGTTTTTCAATGTTGAGGTTGTTGTTGAATTTGTTGGTGATTTTCAATGTTGAGGTTGTTGTTGTTTTTCAATGTTGAGGTTGTTGTTGAATTTGTTGGTGTTTTTCCATGTTGAGGTTGTTGTTGTTTTTCAAAGTTGAGGTTGATGTTTAATTTGTTGGTGTTTTTCAATGTTGAGGTTGTTGTTGAATTTGTTGGTGTTTTTCATTTTTGAGGTTGTTGTTGAATTTGTTGGTGTTTTTCAATGTTGAGGTTGTTGTGGAATTTGTTGGTGTTTTTCAATGTCGAGATTGTTGTTGAATTTGTTGGTTTTTTTCAATGTTGAAGTTGTTGTTGAATTTGTTGGTGTTTTTCAACGTTGAAGTTGTTGTTGTTTTTCAATGTTGAGGTTGTTGTTGAATTTGTTGGTGTTTTTCAATTTTGAGGTTGTTGTTGTTTTTCAATGTTGAGGTTGTTGTTGAATTTGTTGGTGTTTTTCCATGTTGAGGTTGTTGTTGTTTTTCAAAGTTGAGGTTGATGTTTAATTTGTTGGTGTTTTTCAATGTTGAGGTTGTTGTTGAATTTGTTGGTGTTTTTCATTTTTGAGGTTGTTGTTGAATTTGTTGGTGTTTTTCAATGTTGAGGTTGTTGTTGTTTTTCAATGTTGAGGTTGTTGTTGAATTTGTTGGTCTTTTTCAATGTTGAGGTAGTTGTTGAATTTGTTGGTGTTTTTCAATGTTGAGGTTGTTGTTGTTTTTCAATATTGAGGTTGTTGTTGAATTTGTTTGTGTTTTTCAATGTTGAGGTTGGTGTTGAATTTGTTGGTATTTTTCAATGTTGAGGTTGTTGTTGTTTTTCAATGTTGAGGTTGTTTTTGAATTTGTTGGTGTTTTTCAATGTTGAGGTTGTTGTTGTTTTTCAATGTTGAGGTTGTTGAATTTGTTGGTGTTTTTCAATGTTGAGGTTGTTGTCGTTTTTCAATGTTGAGGTTGTTGTTGAATTTGTTGGTGTTTTTCAATTTCGAGGTTGTTGTTGAATTTGTTGGTGTTTTTCAATGTTGAAGTTGTTGTTGAATTTGTTGGTGTTTTTCAATGTTGAGGTTGTTGTTGAATTTGTTGGTGTCTTTAAATGTTGAGGTTGTTGCTAAATTTGTTGGTGTTTCTCAATTTTGAGATTGTTGTTTTTTAATGTTGAGGTTGTTGTTGAATTTGTTGTTGTTTTTCATTGTTGAGGTTGTTGTTGAATTTGTTGGTGTTTTTCAATGTTTACGTTGTTGTTGTTTTTCAATGTTGAGGTTGTTGTTGAATTTGTTGGTGTTTTTCAATGTTGAGGTTGTTGTTGTTTTTCAATGTTGAGGTTGTTGTTGAATTTGTTGGTGCTTTTCAATTTCGAGGTTGTTGTTGAATTTGTTGGTGTTCTTCAATGTTGAAGTTTTTATTGAATTTGTTGGTGTTTTTCAATGTTGAGGTTGTTGTTGTTTTTCAATGCTGAGGTTGTTGTTGAATTTGTTGGTGTTTTTCAATGTCGAGGTTGTTGTTGAATTTGTTGGTTTTTTTCAATGTTGAAGTTGTTGTTGAATTTGTTGGTGTTTTTCAACGTTGAGGTTTTTGTTGTTTTTCAATGTTGAGGTTGTTGTTGAATTTGTTGGTGTTTTTCAATGTTGAGGTTGTTGTTGTTTTTCAATGTTGAGGTTGTTGTTGAATTTGTTGGTGTTTTTCCATGTTGAGGTTGTTGTTGTTTTTCAAAGTTGAGGTTGATGTTTAATTTGTTGGTGTTTTTCAATGTTGAGGTTGTTGTTGAATTTGTTGGTGCTTTTCATTTTTGAGGTTGTTGTTGAATTTGTTGGTGTTTTTCAATGTTGAGGTTGTTGTGGAATTTGTTGGTGTTTTTCAATGTCGAGGTTGTTGTTGAATTTGTTGGTTTTTTTCAATGTTGAGGTTGTTGTTGAATTTGTTGGTGTTTTTCATTGTTGAGGTTGTTGTTGAATTTGTTGGTGATCTTCAATGTTGAGGTTGTTGTTGTTTTTCAATGTTGAGGTTGTTGTTGAATTTGTTGGTGTTTTTCAATGTTGAGGTTGTTGTTGAATTTGTTGGTGTTTTTCAATGTTGAGGTTGTTGTTGTTTTTCAATATTGAGGTTGTTGTTGACTTTGTTTGTGTTTTTCAATGTTGAGGTTGGTGTTGAATTTGTTGCTATTTTTCAATGTTGAGGTTGTTGTTGTTTTTCAATGTTGAGGTTGTTTTTGAATGTGTTGGTGTTTTTCAAAGTTGAGGTTGTTGTTGTTTTTCAATGTTGAGGTTGTTGAATTTGTTGGTGTTTTTCAATGTTGAGGTTGTTGTTGTTTTTCAATGTTGAGGTTGTTGTTGAATTTGTTGGTGTTTTTCAATTTCGAGGTTGTTGTTGAATTTGTTGGTGTTTTTCAATGTTGAAGTTGTTGTTGAATTTGTTGGTGTTTTTCAATGTTGAGGTTGTTGTTGTTTTTCAATGTTGAGGTTGTTGTTGAATTTGTTGGTGTTTTCAATGTTGAGGTTTTTTGTTGTTTTTCAATGTTGAGGTTGTTGTTGTTTTTCAATGTTGAGGTTGTTGTTGAATTTGTTGCTGTTTTTCAATGCTCAGGTTGTTGTTGAATTTGTTGCTGTTTTTCAATGTTGAGGTTATTGTTGTTTTTCAATGTTGAGGTTGTTGTTGTATTTGTTGGTGTTTTTCAATGTTGAGGTTGTTGTAGTTTTTCAATGTTGAGGTTGTTGTTGAATTTGTTGGTGTTTTTCAATGTCGAGGTTGTTGTTGAATTTGTTGGTGTTTTTCAATGTTGAAGTTGTTGTTGAATTTGTATGTGTTTTTCAATGTTGAGGTTGTCGTTGAATTTGTTGGTGTTTTTAAATCTTGAGGTTGTTGTTGTTTTTAAATTTTGAAGTTGTTGTTGAATTTGTTGGTGTGTTTCAATTTTGAGGTTGTTGTTGTTTTTCAATGTTGAGGTTGTTGTTGAATTTGTTGGTGTTTTTCCATGTTGAGGTTGTTGTTGTTTTTCAAGTTTGAGGTTGTCGTTAAATTTGTTGGTGTTTTTTAATGTTGAGGTTGTTGTTGTTTTTCAATGTAGAGGTTGTTGTTGAATTTGTTGGTGTTTTTCAATGTTGAGGTTGTTGTTGTTTTTCAATGTTGAGGTTGTTGTTGAATTTGTTGGTGTTTTTCAATTTCGAGGTTGTTGTTGAATTTGTTGGTGTTTTTCAATGTTGAAGTTGTTGTTGAACTTGTTGGTGTTTTTCAATGTTGAGGTTGTTGTTGTTTTTCATTGTTGAGGTTGTTGTTGAATTTGTTGGTGTTTTTCAATGTTGAGGTTGTTGTTGTTTTTCAATGTAGAGGTTGTTGTTGAATTTGTTGGTGTTTTTCAATGTTGAGGTTGTTGTTGTTTTTCAATGTTGAGGTTGTTGTTGAATTTGTTGGTGTTTTTCAATTTCGAGGTTGTTGTTGAATTTGTTGGTGTTTTTCAATGTTGAAGTTGTTGTTGAACTTGTTGGTGTTTTTCAATGTTGAGGTTGTTGTTGTTTTTCAATGTTGAGGTTGTTGTTGAATTTGTTGGTGTTTTTCAATTTCGAGGTTGTTGTTGTTTTTCAAAGTTGAGGTTGTTGTTGTTTTTCGATGTTGAGGTTGTTGTGGAATTTGTTGGTGTTTTTCAATGTTGAGGTTGTTGTTGTTTTTCAATGTTGAGGTTGTTGTTGTATTTGTTGGTGCTTTTCAATGTTGAGGTTGTTGTAGTTTTTAAATGTTGAGGTTGTTGTTGAATTTGTTGGTGTTTTTCAATGTCGAGGTTGTTGTTGAATTTGAAGGTGTTTTTCAATGTTGAAGTTGTTGTTGAACTTGTTGGTGTTTTTCATTGTTGAGGTTGTAGTTTAATTTGTTGGTGTTTTTCAATGTAGAGGTTGTTGTTGTCTTTAAATGTTGAGGTTGTTGTTGAATTTGTTGGTGTTTTTCAATTTTGAGGTTGTTGTTGTTTTTCAATGTTGAGGTTGTTGTTGAATTTGTTGGTGTTTTTCCATGTTGAGGTTGTTGTTGTTTTTCAAAGTTGAGGTTGTTGTTAAATATGTTGGTGTTTTTCAATGTTGAGGTTGTTGTTGAATTTGTTGGCGTTTTTCAATTTCGAGGTTGTTGTTGAATTTGTTGGTGTTATTCAATGTTGAAGTTGATGTTGAATTTGTTGGTGTTTTTCAATGTTGAGGTTGTTGTTGTTTTTCAATGTTGAGGTTGTTGTTGAATTTGTGGGTGTTTTTCAGTGTTGAGGTTGTTGTTGTTTTTCAATGTTGAGGTTGTTGTTGTTTTTCGATGTTGAGGTTGTTGTTGTATTTGTTGGTGCTTTTCAATGTTGAGGTTGTTTTAGTTTTTCAATGTTGAGGTTGTTGTTGAATTTGTTGGTGTTTTTCAATGTCGAGGTTGTTGTTGAATATGTTGGTGTTTTTCAATGTTGAAGTTGTTGTTGAATTTGTTGGTGTTTTTCATTGTTGAGGTTGTTGTTGAATTTGTTGGTGTCTTTAAATGTTGAGGTTGTTGCTAAATTTGTTGGTGTTTCTCAATTTTGAGATTGTTGTTGTTTTTTAATGTTAAGGTTGTTGTTGAATTTGTTGGTGTTTTTCATTGTTGAGGTTGTTGTTGAATTTGTTGGTGTTTTTCAATGTTGAGGTTGTTGTTGTTTTTCAATGTTGAGGTTGTTGTTGAATTTGTTGGTGTTTTTCAATGTTGAGGTTGTTGTTGTTTTTCAATGTTGAGGTTGTTGTTGAATTTGTTGGTGCTTTTCAATTTCGAGGTTGTTGTTGAATTTGTTGGTGTTCTTCAATGTTGAAGTTTTTATTGAATTTGTTGGTGTTTTTCAATGTTGAGGTTGTTGTTGTTTTTCAATGCTGAGGTTGTTGTGAATTTGTTGGTGTTTTTCAATGTCGAGGTTGTTGTTGAATTTGTTGGTTTTTTTCAATGTTGAAGTTGTTGTTGAATTTATTGGTGTTTTTCAACGTTGAGGTTGTTGTTGTTTTTCAATGTTGAGGTTGTTGTTGAATTTGTTGGTGTTTTTCAATGTTGAGGTTGTTGTTGTTTTTCAATGTTGAGGTTGTTGTTGAATTTGTTGGTGTTTTTCCATGTTGAGGTTGTTGTTGTTTTTCAAAGTTGAGGTTGATGTTTAATTTGTTGGTGTTTTTCAATGTTGAGGTTGTTGTTGAATTTGTTGGTGTTTTTCATTTTTGAGGTTGTTGTTGAATTTGTTGGTGTTTTTCAATGTTGAGGTTGTTGTGGAATTTGTTGGTGTTTTTCAATGTCGAGGTTGTTGTTGAATTTGTTGGTTTTTTTCAATGTTGAAGTTGTTGTTGAATTTGTTGGTGTTTTTCAACGTTGAAGTTGTTGTTGTTTTTCAATGTTGAGGTTGTTGTTGAATTTGTTGGTGTTTTTCAATTTTGAGGTTGTTGTTGTTTTTCAATGTTGAGGTTGTTGTTGAATTTGTTGGTGTTTTTCCATGTTGAGGTTGTTGTTGTTTTTCAAAGTTGAGGTTGATGTTTAATTTGTTGGTGTTTTTCAATGTTGAGGTTGTTGTTGAATTTGTTGGTGTTTTTCATTTTTGAGGTTGTTGTTGAATTTGTTGGTGTTTTTCAATGTTGAGGTTGTTGTTGTTTTTCAATGTTGAGGTTGTTGTTGAATTTGTTGGTCTTTTTCAATGTTGAGGTAGTTGTTGAATTTGTTGGTGTTTTTCAATGTTGAGGTTGTTGTTGTTTTTCAATATTGAGGTTGTTGTTGAATTTGTTTGTGTTTTTCAATGTTGAGGTTGGTGTTGAATTTGTTGGTATTTTTCAATGTTGAGGTTGTTGTTGTTTTTCAATGTTGAGGTTGTTTTTGAATTTGTTGGTGTTTTTCAATGTTGAGGTTGTTGTTGTTTTTCAATGTTGAGGTTGTTGAATTTGTTGGTGTTTTTCAATGTTGAGGTTGTTGTCGTTTTTCAATGTTGAGGTTGTTGTTGAATTTGTTGGTGTTTTTCAATTTCGAGGTTGTTGTTGAATTTGTTGGTGTTTTTCAATGTTGAAGTTGTTGTTGAATTTGTTGGTGTTTTTCAATGTTGAGGTTGTTGTTGAATTTGTTGGTGTTTTTCAATGTTGAGGTTGTTGTTGTTTTTCAATGTTGAGGTTGTTGTTGTTTTTCAATGTTCAGGTTGTTGTTGAATTTGTTGGTGTTTTTCAATGCTGAGGTTGTTGTTGAATTTGTTGCTGTTTTTCAATGTTGAGGTTGTTGTTGTTTTTCAATGTTGAGGTTGTTGTTGTATTTGTTGGTGTTTTTCAATGTTGAGGTTGTTGTAGTTTTTCAAAGTTGAGGTTGTTGTTGAATTTGTTGGTGTTTTTCAATGTCGAGGTTGTTGTTGAATTTTTTGGTGTTTTCCAATGTTGAAGTTGTTGTTGAATTTGTATGTGTTTTTCAATGTTGAGGTTGTTGTTGAATTTGTTGGTGTTTTTCAATGTTGAGGTTGTTGTTGTTTTTAAATGTTGAGGTTGTTTTTGAATTTGTTGGTGTTTTTCAATTTTGAGGTTGTTGTTGTTTTACAATGTTGAGGTTGTTGTTGAATTTGTTGGTGTTTTTCCATGTTGAGGTTGTTGTTGTTTTTCAAAGTTGAGGTTGATGTTTAATTTGTTGGTGTTTTTCAATGTTGAGGTTGTTGTTGAATTTGTTGGTGTTTTTCATTTTTGAGGTTGTTGTTGAATTTGTTGGTGTTTTTCAATGTTGAGGTTGTTGTTGTTTTTCAATGTTGAGGTTGTTGTTGAATTTGTTGGTCTTTTTCAATGTTGAGGTTGTTGTTGAATTTGTTGGTGTTTTTCAATGTTGAGGTTGTTGTTGTTTTTCAATATTGAGGTTGTTGTTGAATTTGTTTGTGTTTTTCAATGTTGAGGTTGGTGTTGAATTTGTTGGTATTTTTCAATGTTGAGGTTGTTGTTGTTTTTCAATGTTGAGGTTGTTTTTGAATTTGTTGGTGTTTTTCAATGTTGAGGTTGTTGTTGTTTTTCAATGTTGAGGTTGTTGAATTTGTTGGTGTTTTTCAATGTTGAGGTTGTTGTCGTTTTTCAATGTTGAGGTTGTTGTTGAATTTGTTGGTGTTTTTCAATTTCGAGGTTGTTGTTGAATTTGTTGGTGTTTTTCAATGTTGAAGTTGTTGTTGAATTTGTTGGTGTTTTTCAATGTTGAGGTTGTAGTTGTTTTTCAATGTTGAGTTTGTTGTTGAATTTGTTGGTGTTTTTCAATGTTGAGGTTGTTGTTGTTTTTCAATGTTGAGGTTGTTGTTGTTTTTCAATGTTGAGGTTGTTGTTGAATTTGTTGGTGTTTTTCAATGCTGAGGTTGTTGTTGAATTTGTTGCTGTTTTTCAATGTTGAGGTTGTTGTTGTTTTTCAATGTTGAGGTTGTTGTTGTATTTGTTGGTGTTTTTCAATGTTGAGGTTGTTGTAGTTTTTCAAAGTTGAGGTTGTTGTTGAATTTGTTGGTGTTTTTCAATGTCGAGGTTGTTGTTGAATTTTTTGGTGTTTTCCAATGTTGAAGTTGTTGTTGAATTTGTATGTGTTTTTCAATGTTGAGGTTGTTGTTGAATTTGTTGGTGTTTTTCAATGTTGAGGTTGTTGTTGTTTTTAAATGTTGAGGTTGTTTTTGAATTTGTTGGTGTTTTTCAATTTTGAGGTTGTTGTTGTTTTTCAATGTTGAGGTTGTTGTTGAATTTGTTGGTGTTTTTCCATGTTGAGGTTGTTGTTGTTTTTCAAGTTTGAGGTTGTTGTTAAATTTGTTGGTGTT
Organism: Isurus oxyrinchus; assembly: GCA_026770705.1. Taxonomy (NCBI): domain Eukaryota; kingdom Metazoa; phylum Chordata; class Chondrichthyes; order Lamniformes; family Lamnidae; genus Isurus; species Isurus oxyrinchus. Next base: position 1,549,331 of record JANJGN010000106.1, read on the forward strand.
TGTCAATGTTGAGGTTGTTGTTGAATTTGTTGGTGTTTTTCATTGTTGAGGTTGTTGTTGAATTTGTTGGTGTTTTTCAATGTTGAGGTTGTTGTTGTTTTTCAATGTTGAGGTTGTTGTTGAATTTGTTGGTGTTTTTCAATGTTGAGGTTGTTGTTGTTTTTCAATGTTGAGGTTGTTGTTGAATTTGTTGGTCTTTTTCAATGTTGAGGTTGTTGTTGAATTTGTTGGTGTTTTTCAATGTTGAGGTTGTTGTTGTTTTTCAATATTGAGGTTGTTGTTGAATTTGTTTGTGTTTTTCAATGTTGAGGTTGGTGTTGAACTTGTTGGTATTTTTCAATGTTGAGGTTGTTGTTGTTTTTCAATGTTGAGGTTGTTTTTGAATTTGTTGGTGTTTTTCAATGTTGAGGTTGTTGTTGTTTTTCAATGTTGAGGTTGTTGAATTTGTTGGTGTTTTTCAATGTTGAGGTTGTTGTCGTTTTTCAATGTTGAGGTTGTTGTTGAATTTGTTGGTGTTTTTCAATTTCGAGGTTGTTGTTGAATTTGTTGGTGTTTTTCAATGTTGAAGTTGTTGTTGAATTTGTTGGTGTTTTTCAATGTTGAGGTTGTAGTTGTTTTTCAATGTTGAGGTTGTTGTTGAATTTGTTGGTGTTTTTCAATGTTGAGGTTGTTGTTGTTTTTCAATGTTGAGGTTGTTGTTGTCTTTCAATGTTGAGGTTGTTGTTGAATTTGTTGGTGTTTTTCAATGCTGAGGTTGTTGTTGAATTTGTTGCTGTTTTTCAATGTTGAGGTTGTTGTTGTATTTCAATGTTGAGGTTGTTGTTGTATTTGTTGGTGTTTTTCAATGTTGAGGTTGTTGTAGTTTTTCAATGTTGAGGTTGTTGTTGAATTTGTTGGTGTTTTTCAATGTCGAGGTTGTTGTTGAATTTGTTGGTGTTTTCCAATGTTGAAGTTGTTGTTGAATTTGTATGTGTTTTTCAATGTTGAGGTTGTTGTTGAATTTGTTGGTGTTTTTCAATGTTGAGGTTGTTGTTGTTTTTAAATGTTGAGGTTGTTTTTGAATTTGTTGGTGTTTTTCAATTTTGAGGTTGTTGTTGTTTTTCAATGTTGAGGTTGTTGTTGAATTTGTTGGTGTTTTTCCATGTTGAGGTTGTTGTTGTTTTTCAATGTTGAGGTTGTTGTTAAATTTGTTGGTGTTTGTCAATGTTGAGGTTGTTGTTGAATTTGTTGGTGTTTTTCATTGTTGAGGTTGTTGTTGAATTTGTTGGTGTTTTTCAATGTTGAGGTTGTTGTTGTTTTTCAATGTTGAGGTTGTTGTTGAATTTGTTGGTGTTTTTCAATGTTGAGGTTGTTGTTGTTTTTCAATGTTGAGGTTGTTGTTGAATTTGTTGGTGTTTTTCAATTTCGAGGTTGTTGTTGAATTTGTTGGTGTTTTTCAATGTTGAGGTTGTTGTTGTTTATCAATGTTGAGATTGTTGTTGAATTTGTTGGTGTTTTTCAATGTTGAGGTTGTTGTTGTTTTTCCAAGTTGAGGTTGATGTTTAATTTGTTGCTGTTTTTCAATGTTGAGGTTGTTGTTGAATTTGTTGGTGTTTTTCATTTTTGAGGTTGTTGTTGAATTTGTTGGTGTTTTTCAATGTTGAGGTTGTTGTTGTTTATTAATGTTGAGATTGTTGTTGAATTTGTTGGTGTTTTTCAATGTTGAGGTTGTTGTTGAATTTGTTGGTGTTTTTCAATGTTGAGGTTGTTGTTGTTTTTCAATATTGAGGTTGTTGTTGACTTTGTTTGTGTTTTTCAAAGTTGAGGTTGTTGTTGTTTTTCAATGTTAAGGTTGTTGAATTTGTTGGTGTTTTTCAATGTTGAGGTTGTAGTTGTTTTTCAATGTTGAGGTTGTTGTTGAATTTGTTGGTGTTTTTCAATTTCGAGGTTGTTGTTGAATTTGTTGGTGTTTTTCAATGTTGAAGTTGTTGTTGAATTTGTTGGTGTTTTTCAATGTTGAGGTTGTTGTTGTTTTTCAATGTTGAGGTTGTTGTTGAATTTGTTGGTGTTTTCAAAGTTGAGGTTGTTGTTGTTTTTCAATGTTGAGGTTGTTGTTGTTTTTCAATGTTGAGGTTGTTGTTGAATTTGTTGCTGTTTTTCAATGCTCAGGTTGTTGTTGAATTTGTTGCTGTTTTTCAATGTTGAGGTTATTGTTGTTTTTCAATGTTGAGGTTGTTGTTGTATTTGTTGGTGTTTTTCAATGTTGAGGTTGTTCTAGTTTTTCAATGTTGAGGTTGTTGTTGAATTTGTTGGTGTTTTTCAATGTCGAGGTTGTTGTTGAATTTGTTGGTGTTTTTCAATGTTGAAGTTGTTGTTGAATTTGTATGTGTTTTTCAATGTTGAGGTTGTCGTTGAATTTGTTGGTGTTTTTCAATCTTGAGGTTGTTGTTGTTTTTAAATGTTGAAGTTGTTGTTGAATTTGTTGGTGTTTTTCAATTTTGAGGTTGTTGTTGTTTTTCAATGTTGAGGTTGTTGTTGAATTTGTTGGTGTTTTTCCATGTTGAGGTTGTTGTTGTTTTTCAAATTTGAGGTTGTTGTTAAATTTGTTGGTGTTTTTCAATGTTGAGGTTGTTGTTGAATTTGTTGGTGTTTTTCATTGTTGAGGTTGTTGTTGAATTTGTTGTTGTTTTTCAATGTAGAGGTTGTTGTTGAATTTGTTGGTGTTTTTCAATGTTGAGGTTGTTGTTGTTTTTCAATGTTGAGGTTGTTGTTGAATTTGTTGGTGTTTTTCAATTTCGAGGTTGTTGTTGAATTTGTTGGTGTTTTTCAATGTTGAAGTTGTTGTTGAACTTGTTGGTGTTTGTCAATGTTGAGGTTGTTGTTGTTTTTCAATGTTGAGGTTGTTGTTTAATTTGTTGGTGTTTTTCAATTTCGAGGTTGTTGTTGTTTTTCAAAGTTGAGGTTGTTGTTGTTTTTCGATGTTGAGGTTGTTGTGGAATTTGTTGGTGTTTTTCAATGTTGAGGTTGTTGTTGTTTTTCAATGTTGAGGTTGTTGTTGTATTTGTTGGTGCTTTTCAATGTTGAGGTTGTTGTAGTTTTTAAATGTTGAGGTTGTTGTTGAATTTGTTGGTGTTTTTCAATGTCGAGGTTGTTGTTGAATTTGAAGGTGTTTTTCAATGTTGAAGTTGTTGTTGAATTTGTTGGTGTTTTTCATTTTTGAGGTTGTTGTTGAATTTGTTGGTGTTTTTCAATGTTGAGGTTGTTGTTGTTTTTCAATTTTCAGGTTGCTGTTGAATTTGTTGGTGTTTTTCCATGTTGAGGTTGTTGTTGTTTTTCAAAGTTGAGGTTGATGTTTAATTTGTTGGTGTTTTTCAATGTTGAGGTTGTTGTTGAATTTGTTGGTGTTTTTCATTTTTGAGGTTGTTGTTGAATTTGTTGGTGTTATTCAATGTTGAGGTTGTTGTGGAATTTGTTGGTGTTTTTCAATGTCGAGGTTGTTGTTGAATTTGTTGGTTTTTTTCAATGTTGAAGTTGTTGTTGAATTTGTTGGTGTTTTTCAACGTTGAGGTTGTTGTTGTTTTTCAATGTTGAGGTTGTTGTTGAATTTGTTGGTGTTTTTCAATTTTGAGGTTGTTGTTGTTTTTCAATGTTGAGTTTGTTGTTGAATTTGTTGGTGTTTTTCCATGTTGAGGTTGTTGTTGTTTTTCAAAGTTGAGGTTGATGTTTAATATGTTGGTGTTTTTCAATGTTGAGGTTGTTGTTGAATTTGTTGGTGTTTTTCATTTTTGAGGTTGTTGTTGAATTTGTTGGTGTTTTTCAATGTTGAGGTTGTTGAAGTTTTTCAATGTTGAGGTTGTTGTTGAATTTGTTGGTCTTTTTCAATGTTGAGGTTGTTGTTGAATTTGTTGGTGTTTTTCAATGTTGAGGTTGTTGTTGTTTTTCAATATTGAGGTTGTTGTTGAATTTGTTTGTGTTTTTCAATGTTGAGGTTGGTGTTGAATTTGTTGGTATTTTTCAATGTTGAGGTTGTTGTTGTTTTTCAATGTTGAGGTTGTTTTTGATTTTGTTGGTGTTTTTCAATGTTGAGGTTGTTGTTGTTTTTCAATGTTGAGGTTGTTGAATTTGTTGGTGTTTTTCAATGTTGAGGTTGTTGTCGTTTTTCAATGTTGAGGTTGTTGTTAAATTTGTTGGTGTTTTTCAATTTCGAGGTTGTTGTTGAATTTGTTGGTGTTTTTCAATGTTGAAGTTGTTGTTGAATTTGTTGGTGTTTTTCAATGTTGAGGTTGTAGTTGTTTTTCAATGTTGAGGTTGTTGTTGAATTTGTTGGTGTTTTTCAATGTTGAGGTTGTTGTTGTTTTTCAATGTTGAGGTTGTTGTTGTTTTTCAATGTTGAGGTTGTTGTTGAATTTGTTGGTGTTTTTCAATGCTGAGGTTGTTGTTGAATTTGTTGCTGTTTTTCAATGTTGAGGTTGTTGTTGTTTTTCAATGTTGAGGTTGTTGTTGTATTTGTTGGTGTTTTTCAATGTTGAGGTTGTTGTAGTTTTTCAATGTTGAGGTTGTTGTTGAATTTGTTGGTGTTTTTCAATGTCGAGGTTGTTGTTGAATTTTTTGGTGTTTTCCAATGTTGAAGTTGTTGTTGAATTTGTATGTGTTTTTCAATGTTGAGGTTGTTTTTGAATTTGTTGGTGTTTTTCAATGTTGAGGTTGTTGTTGTTTTTCAATGTTGAGGTTGTTGAATTTGTTGGTGTTTTTCAATGTTGAGGTTGTTGTCGTTTTTCAATGTTGAGGTTTTTGTTGAATTTGTTGGTGTTTTTCAATTTCGAGGTTGTTGTTGAATTTGTTGGTGTTTTTCAATGTTGAAGTTGTTGTTGAATTTGTTGGTGTTTTTCAATGTTGAGGTTGTAGTTGTTTTTCAATGTTGAGGTTGTTGTTGAATTTGTTGGTGTTTTTCAATGTTGAGGTTGTTGTTGTTTTTCAATGTTGAGGTTGTTGTTGTTTTTCAATGTTGAGGTTGTTGTTGAATTTGTTGGTGTTTTTCAATGCTGAGGTTGTTGTTGAATTTGTTGCTGTTTTTCAATGTTGAGGTTATTGTTGTTTTTCAATGTTGAGGTTGTTGTTGTATTTGTTGGTGTTTTTCAATGTTGAGGTTGTTGTAGTTTTTCAATGTTGAGGTTGTTGTTGAATTTTTTGGTGTTTTTCAATGTCGAGGTTGCTGTTGAATTTGTTGGTGTTTTTCAATGTTGAAGTTGTTGTTGAATTTGTATGTGTTTTTCAATGTTGAGGTTGTCGTTGAATTTGTTGGTGTTTTTCAATCTTGAGGTTGTTGTTGTTTTTAAATGTTGAAGTTGTTGTTGAATTTGTTGGTGTTTTTCAATTTTGAGGTTGTTGTTGTTTTTCAATGTTGAGGTTGTTGTTGAATTTGTTGGTGTTTTTCCATGTTGAGGTTGTTGTTGTTTTTCAAATTTGAGGTTGTTGTTAAATTTGTTGGTGTTTTTCAATGTTGAGGTTGTTGTTGAATTTGTTGGTGTTTTTCATTGTTGAGGTTGTTGTTGAATTTGTTGTTGTTTTTCAATGTAGAGGTTGTTGTTGAATTTGTTGGTGTTTTTCAATGTTGAGGTTGTTGTTGTTTTTCAATGTTGAGGTTGTTGTTGAATTTGTTGGTGTTTTTCAATTTCGAGGTTGTTGTTGAATTTGTTGGTGTTTTTCAATGTTGAAGTTGTTGTTGAACTTGTTGGTGTTTTTCAATGTTGAGGTTGTTGTTGTTTTTCAATGTTGAGGTTGTTGTTGAATTTGTTGGTGTTTTTCAATTTCGAGGTTGTTGTTGTTTTTCAAAGATGAGGTTGTTGTTGTTTTTCGATGTTGAGGTTGTTGTGGAATTTGTTGGTGTTTTTCAATGTTGAGGTTGTTGTTGTTTTTCAATGTTGAGGTTGTTGTTGTATTTGTTGGTGCTTTTCAATGTTGAGGTTGTTGTAGTTTTTAAATGTTGAGGTTGTTGTTGAATTTGTTGGTGTTTTTCAATGTCGAGGTTGTTGTTGAATTTGAAGGTGTTTTTCAATGTTGAAGTTGTTGTTGAATTTGTTGGTGTTTTTCATTTTTGAGGTTGTTGTTGAATTTGTTGGTGTTTTTCCATGTTGAGGTTGTTGTTGTTTTTCAAAGTTGAGGTTGATGTTTAATTTGTTGGTGTTTTTCAATGTTGAGGTTGTTGTTGAATTTGTTGGTGTTTTTCATTTTTGAGGTAGTTGTTGAATTTGTTGGTGTTTTTCAATGTTGAGGTTGTTGTGGAATTTGTTGGTGTTTTTCAATGTCGAGGTTGTTGTTGAATTTGTTGGTTTTTTTCAATGTTGAAGTTGTTGTTGAATTTGTTGGTGTTTTTCAACGTTGAGGTTGTTGTTGTTTTTCAATGTTGAGGTTGTTGTTGAATTTGTTGGTGTTTTTCAATTTTGAGGTTGTTGTTGTTTTTCAATGTTGAGGTTGTTGTTGAATTTGTTGGTGTTTTTGCATGTTGAGGTTGTTGTTGTTTTTCAAAGTTGAGGTTGATGTTTAATTTGTTGGTGTTTTTCAATGTTGAGGTTGTTGTTGAATTTGTTGGTGTTTTACATTTTTGAGGTTGTTGTAGAATTTGATGGTGTTTTTCAATGTTGAGGTTGTTGTTGTTTTTCAATGTTGAGGTTGTTGTTTAATTTGTTGGTCTTTTTCAATGTTGAGGTTGTTGTTGAATTTGTTGGTGTTTTTCAATGTTGTGGTTGTTGTTGTTTTTCAATATTGAGGTTGTTGTTGAATTAGTTTGTGTTTTTCAATGTTGAGGTTGGTGTTGAATTTGTTGGTATTTTTCAATGTTGAGGTTTTTGTTGTTTTTGAATGTTGAGGTTGTTTTTGAATTTGTTGGTGTTTTTCAATGTTGAGGTTGTTGTTGTTTTTCAATGTTGAGGTTGTTGAATTTGTTGGTGTTTTTCAATGTTGAGGTTGTTGTCGTTTTTCAATGTTGAGGTTGTTGTTGAATTTGTTGGTGTTTTTCAATTTCGAGGTTGTTGTTGAATTTGTTGGTGTTTTTCAATGTTGAAGTTGTTGTTGAATTTGTTGGTGTTTTTCAATGTTGAGGTTGTAGTTGTTTTTCAATGTTGAGGTTGTTGTTGAATTTGTTGGTGTTTTTCAATGTTGAGGTTGTTGTTGTTTTTCAATGTTTAGGTTGTTGTTGTTTTTCAATGTTGAGGTTGTTGTTGAATTTGTTGGTGTTTTTCAATGCTGAGGTTGTTGTTGAATTTGTTGCTGTTTTTCAATGTTGAGGTTGTTGTTGTTTTTCAATGTTGAGGTTGTTGTTGTATTTGTTGGTGTTTTTCAATGTTGAGGTTGTTGTAGTTTTTCAATGTTGAGGTTGTTGTTGAATTTGTTGGTGTTTTTCAATGTCGAGGTTGTTGTTGAATTTTTTGGTGTTTTCCAATGTTGAAGTTGTTGTTGAATTTGTATGTGTTTTTCAATGTTGAGGTTGTTGTTGAATTTGTTGGTGTTTTTCAATGTTGAGGTTGTTGTTGTTTTTAAATGTTGAGGTTGTTTTTGAATTTGTTGGTGTTTTTCAATTTTGAGGTTGTTGTTGTTTTTCAATGTTGAGGTTGTTGTTGAATTTGTTGGTGTTTTTCCATGTTGAGTTTGTTGTTGTTTTTCAAGTTTGAGGTTGTTGTTAAATTTGTTCGTGTTTGTCAATGTTGAGGTTGTTGTTGAATTTGTTGGTGTTTTTCATTGTTGAGGTTGTTGTTGAATTTGTTGGTGTTTTTCAATGTTGAGGTTGTTGTTGTTTTTCAATGTTGAGGTTGTTGTTGAATTTGTTGGTGTTTTTCAATGTTGAGGTTGTTGTTGTTTTTCAATGTTGAGGTTGTTGTTGAATTTGTTGGTGTTTTTCAATTTCGAGGTTGTTGTTGAATTTGTTGGTGTTTTTCAATGTTGAGGTTGCTGTTGTTTTTCAATATTGAGGTTGTTGTTGAATTTGTTTGTGTTTTTCAATGTTGAGGTTGGTGTTGAATTTGTTGGTATTATTCAATGTTGAGGTTGTTGTTGTTTTTCAATGTTGAGGTTGTTTTTGAATTTGTTGGTGTTTTTCAATGTTGAGGTTGTTGTTGTTTTTCAATGTTGAGGTTGTTGAATTTGTTGGTGTTTTTCAATGTTGAGGTTGTTGTCGTTTTTCAATGTTGAGGTTGTTGTTGAATTTGTTGGTGTTTTTCAATTTCGAGGTTGTTGTTGAATTTGTTGGTGTTTTTCAATGTTGAAGTTGTTGTTGAATTTGTTGGTGTTTTTCAATGTTGAGGTTGTAGTTGTTTTTCAATGTTGAGGTTGTTGTTGAATTTGTTGGTGTTTTTCAATGTTGAGGTTGTTGTTGTTTTTCAATGTTGAGGTTGTTGTTGTTTTTCAATGTTGAGGTTGTTGTTGAATTTGTTGGTGTTTTTCAATGCTGAGGTTGTTGTTGAATTTGTTGCTGTTTTTCAATGTTGAGGTTGTTGTTGTTTTTCAATGTTGAGGTTGTTGTTGTATTTGTTGGTGTTTTTCAATGTTGAGGTTGTTGTAGTTTTTCAATGTTGAGGTTGTTGTTGAATTTGTTGGTGTTTTTCAATGTCGAGGTTGTTGTTGAATTTTTTGGTGTTTTCCAATGTTGAAGTTGTTGTTGAATTTGTATGTGTTTTTCAATGTTGAGGTTGTTGTTGAATTTGTTGGTGTTTTTCAATGTTGAGGTTGTTGTTGTTTTTAAATGTTGAGGTTGTTTTTGAATTTGTTGGTGTTTTTCAATTTTGAGGTTGTTGTTGTTTTTCAATGTTGAGGTTGTTGTTGAATTTGTTGGTGTTTTTCCATGTTGAGTTTGTTGTTGTTTTTCAAGTTTGAGGTTGTTGTTAAATTTGTTCGTGTTTGTCAATGTTGAGGTTGTTGTTGAATTTGTTGGTGTTTTTCATTGTTGAGGTTGTTGTTGAATTTGTTGGTGTTTTTCAATGTTGAGGTTGTTGTTGTTTTTCAATGTTGAGGTTGTTGTTGAATTTGTTGGTGTTTTTCAATGTTGAGGTTGTTGTTGTTTTTCAATGTTGAGGTTGTTGTTGAATTTGTTGGTGTTTTTCAATTTCGAGGTTGTTGTTGAATTTGTTGGTGTTTTTCAATGTTGAGGTTGTTGTTGTTTATCAATGTTGAGATTGTTGTTGAATTTGTTGGTGTTTTTCAATGTTGAGGTTGTTGTTGTTTTTCCAAGTTGAGGTTGATGTTTAATTTGTTGCTGTTTTTCAATGTTGAGGTTGTTGTTGAATTTGTTGGTGTTTTTCATTTTTGAGGTTGTTGTTGAATTTGTTGGTGTTTTTCAATGTTGAGGTTGTTGTTGTTTATTAATGTTGAGATTGTTGTTGAATTTGTTGGTGTTTTTCAATGTTGAGGTTGTTGTTGAATTTGTTGGTGTTTTTCAATGTTGAGGTTGTTGTTGTTTTTCAATATTGAGGTTGTTGTTGACTTTGTTTGTGTTTTTCAATGTTGAGGTTGGTGTTGAATTTGTTGTTATTTTTCAATGTTGAGGTTGTTGTTGTTTTTCAATGTTGAGGTTGTTTTTGAATCTGTTGGTGTTTTTCAAAGTTGAGGTTGTTGTTGTTTTTCAATGTTGAGGTTGTTGAATTTGTTGGTGTTTTTCAATGTTGAGGTTGTTGTTGTTTTTCAATGTTGAGGTTGTTGTTGAATTTGTTGGTGTTTTTCAATTTCGAGGTTGTTGTTGAATTTGTTGGTGTTTTTCAATGTTGAAGTTGTTGTTGAATTTGTTGGTGTTTTTCAATGTTGAGGTTGTTGTTGTTTTTCAATGTTGAGGTTGTTGTTGAATTTGTTGGTGTTTTCAATGTTGAGGTTGTTGTTGTTTTTCAATGTTGAGGTTGTTGTTGTTTTTCAATGTTGAGGTTGTTGTTGAATTTGTTGCTGTTTTTCAATGCTCAGGTTGTTGTTGAATTTGTTGCTGTTTTTCAATGTTGAGGTTATTGTTGTTTTTCAATGTTGAGGTTGTTGTTGTATTTGTTGGTGTTTTTCAATGTTGAGGTTGTTGTAGTTTTTCAATGTTGAGGTTGTTGTTGAATTTGTTGGTGTTTTTCAATGTCGAGGTTGTTGTTGAATTTGTTGGTGTTTTTCAATGTTGAAGTTGTTGTTGAATTTGTATGTGTTTTTCAATGTTGAGGTTGTCGTTGAATTTGTTGGTGTTTTTCAATGTTGAGGTTGTTGTTGTTTTTAAATGTTGAAGTTGTTGTTGAATTTGTTGGTGTTTTTCAATTTTGAGGTTGTTGTTGTTTTTCAATGTTGAGGTTGTTGTTGAATTTGTTGGTGTTTTTCCATGTTGAGGTTGTTGTTGTTTTTCAAGTTTGAGGTTGTTGTTAAATTTGTTGGTGATTTTCAATGTTGAGGTTGTTGTTGAATTTGTTGGTGTTTTTCATTGTTGAGGTTGTTGTTGAATTTGTTGTTGTTTTTCAATGTAGAGGTTGTTGTTGAATTTGTTGGTGTTTTTCAATGTTGAGGTTGTTGTTGTTTTTCAATGTTGAGGTTGTTGTTGAATTTGTTGGTGTTTTTCAATTTCGAGGTTGTTGTTGAATTTGTTAGTGTTTTTCAATGTTGAAGTTGTTGTTGAACTTGTTGGTGTTTTTCAATGTTGAGGTTGTTGTTGTTTTTCAATGTTGAGGTTGTTGTTGAATTTGTTGGTGTTTTTCAATTTCGAGGTTGTTGTTGTTTTTCAAAGTTGAGGTTGTTGTTGTTTTTCGATGTTGAGGTTGTTGTGGAATTTGTTGGTGTTTTTCAATGTTGAGGTTGTTGTTGTTTTTCAATGTTGAGGTTGTTGTTGTATTTGTTGGTGCTTTTCAATGTTGAGGTTGTTGTAATTTTTAAATGTTGAGGTTGTTGTTGAATTTGTTGGTGTTTTTCAGTGTCGAGGTTGTTGTTGAATTTGAAGGTGTTTTTCAATGTTGAAGTTGTTGTGGAATTTGTTGGTGTTTTTCATTGTTGAGGTTGTAGTTTAATTTGTTGGTGTTTTTCAATGTAGAGGTTGTTGTTGTCTTTAAATGTTGAGGTTGTTGTTGAATTTGTTGGTGTTTTTCAATTTTGAGGTTGTTGTTGTTTTTCAATGTTGAGGTTGTTGTTGAATTTGTTGGTGTTTTTCCATGTTGAGGTTGTTGTTGTTTTTCAAAGTTGAGGTTGTTGTTAAATATGTTGGTGTTTTTCAATGTTGAGGTTGTTGTTGAATTTGTTGGTGTTTTTCAATTTCGAGGTTGTTGTTGAATTTGTTGGTGTTATTCAATGTTGAAGTTGACGTTGAATTTGTTGGTGTTTTTCAATGTTGAGGTTGTTGTTGTTTTTCAATGTTGAGGTTGCTGTTGAATTTGTGGGTGTTTTTCAGTGTTGAGGTTGTTGTTGTTTTTCGATGTTGAGGTTGTTGTTGTATTTGTTGGTGCTTTTCAATGTTGAGGTTGTTGTAGTTTTTCAATGTTGAGGTTGTTGTTGAATTTGTTGGTGTTTTTCAATGTCGAGGTTGTTGTTGAATTTGTGGGTGTTTTTCAATGTTGAAGTTTTTGTTGAAGTTGTTGGTGTTTTTCATTGTTGAGGTTGTTGTTGAATTTGTTGGTGTCTTTAAATGTTGAGGTTGTTGCTAAATTTGTTGGTGTTTCTCAATTTTGAGATTGTTGTTGTTTTTTAATGTTGAGGTTGTTGTTGAATTTGTTGGTGTTTTTCATTGTTGAGGTTGTTGTTGAATTTGTTGGTGTTTTTCAATGTTGAGGTTGTTGTTGTTTTTCAATGTTGAGGATGTTGTTGAATTTGTTGGTGTTTTTCAATGTTGAGGTTGTTGTTGTTTTTCAATGTTGAGGTTGTTGTTGAATTTGTTGGTGCTTTTCAATTTCGAGGTTGTTGTTGAATTTGTTGGTGTTCTTCAATGTTGAAGTTTTTATTGAATTTGTTGGTGTTTTTCAATGTTGAGGTTGTTGTTGTTTTTCAATGTTGAGGTTGTTGTTGAATTTGTTGGTGTTTTTCAATGTCGAGGTTGTTGTTGAATTTCTTGGTTTGTTTCAATGTTGAAGTTGTTGTTGAATTTGTTGGTGTTTTTCAACGTTGAGGTTGTTGTTGTTTTTCAATGTTGAGGTTGTTGTTGTTTTTCAATGTTGAGGTTGTTGTTGAATTTGTTGGTGTTTTTCCATGTTGAGGTTGTTGTTGTTTTTCAAAGTTGAGGTTGATGTTTAATTTGTTGGTGTTTTTCAATGTTGAGGTTGTTGTTGAATTTGTTGGTGTTTTTCATTTTTGAGGTTGTTGTTGAATTTGTTGGTGTTTTTCAATGTTGAGGTTGTTGTTGTTTTTCAATGTTGAGGTTGTTTTTGAATTTGTTGGTCTTTTTCAATGTTGAGGTTGTTGTTGAATTTGTTGGTGTTTTTCAATGTTGAGGTTGTTGTTGTTTTTCAATATTGAGGTTGTTGTTGAATTTGTTTGTGTTTTTCAATGTTGAGGTTGGTGTTGAATTTGTTGGTATTTTTCAATGTTGAGGTTGTTGTTGTTTTTCAATGTTGAGGTTGTTTTTGAATTTGTTGGTGTTTTTCAATGTTGAGGTTGTTGTTGTTTTTCAATGTTGAGGTTGTTGAATTTGTTGGTGTTTTTCAATGTTGAGGTTGTTGTTGTTTTTCAATGTTGAGGTTGTTGTTGAATTTGATGGTGTTTTTCAATTTCGAGGTTGTTGTTGAATTTGTTGGTTTTTTTCAATGTTGAAGTTGTTGTTGAATTTGTTGGTGTTTTTCAATGTTGAGGTTGTAGTTGTTTTTCAATGTTGAGCTTGTTGTTGAATTTGTTGGTGTTTTTCAATGTTGAGGTTGTTGTTGTTTTTCAATGTTGAGGTTGTTGTTGTTTTTCAATGTTGAGGTTGTTGTTGAATTTGTTGGTGTTTTTCAATGCTGAGGTTGTTGTTGAATTTGTTGCTGTTTTTCAATGTTGAGGTTGTTGTTGTTTTTCAATGTTGAGGTTGTTGTTGTATTTGTTGGTGTTTTTCAATGTTGAGGTTGTTGTAGTTTTTCAATGTTGAGGTTGTTGTTGAATTTGTTGGTGTTTTTCAATGTCGAGGATGTTGTTGAATTTTTTGGTGTTTTTCAATGTTGAAGTTGTTGTTGAATTTGTATGTGTTTTTCAATGTTGAGGTTGTTGTTGAATTTGTTGGTGTTTTTCAATGTTGAGGTTTTTGTTGTTTTTAAATGTTGAGGTTGTTTTTGAATTTGTTGTTGTTTTTCAATGTTGAGGTTGTTGTTGAATTTGTTGGTGTTTTTCCATGTTGAGGTTGTTGTTGTTTTTCAAGTTTGAGGTTGTTGTTAAATTTGTTGGTGTTTTTCAATGTTGAGGTTGTTGTTGAATTTGTTGGTGTTTTTCATTGTTGAGGTTGTTGTTGTTTTTCAATGTTGAGGTTGTTGTTGAATTTGTTGGTGTTTTTCAATGTTGAGGTTGTTGTTGTTTTTCAATGTTGAGGTTGTTGTTGAATTTGTTGGTGTTTTTCAATTTCGAGGTTGTTGTTGAATTTGTTGGTGTTTTTCAATGTTGAAGTTGTTGTTGAATTTGTTGGTGTTTTTCAATGTTGAGGTTGTTGTTGTTTTTCAATGTTGAGGTTGTTGTTGAATTTGTTGGTGTTTTTCAATGTTGAGGTTGTTGTTGTTTTTCAATGTTGAGGTTGTTGTTGTTTTTCGATGTTGAGGTTGATGTTGAATTTGTTGGTGTTTTTCAATGTTGAGGTTGTTGTTGAATTTGTTGGTGTTTTTCAATGTTGAGGTTGTTGTTGTTTTTCAATGTTGAGGTTGTTGCTGAATTTGTTGGTGTTTTTCAATGTTGAGGTTGTTGTTGTTTTTCAATGTTGAGGTTGTTGTTGAATTTGTTGGTGTTTTTCAATTTCGAGGTTGTTGTTGAATTTGTTGGTGTTTTTCAATGTTGAAGTTGTTGTTGAATTTGTTGCTGTTTTTCAATGTTGAGGTTGTTGTTGAATTTGTTGGTGTTTTTCAATGTTGAGGTTGTTGTTGTTTTTCAATGTTGAGGGTGTTGTTGTTTTTCGATGTTGAGGTTGTTGTTGAATTTGTTGGTGTTTTTCAATGTTGAGGTTGTTGTTGTTTTTCAATGTTAAGGTTGTTTTTGTATTTGTTGGTGCTTTTCAATGTTGAGGTTGTTGTAGTTTTTCAATGTTGAGGTTGTTGTTGAATTTGTTGGTGTTTTTCAATGTCGAGGTTGTTGTTGAATTTGTTGGTGTTTTTCAATCTTGAAGTTGTTGTTGAATGTGTTGGTGTTTTTCATTGTTGAGATTGTTGTTGACTTTGTTGGTGTTTTTCAATGTTGAGGTTGTTGTTGTCTTTAAATGTTGAGGTTGTTGTTGAATTTGTTGGTGTTTTTCAATTTTAAGGTTGTTGTTGTTTTTCAATGTTGAGGTTGTAGTTGAATTTGTTGGTGTTTTTCCATCTGGAGGTTGTTGTTGTTTTTCAATGTTGAGGTTGTTGTTGAATTTGTTGGTGTTTTTCAATTTCGAGGTTGTTGTTGAATTTGTTGGTGTTTTTCAATGTTGAAGTTGTTGTTGAATTTGTTGCTGTTTTTCAATGTTGAGGTTGTTGTTGAATTTGTTGGTGTTTTTCAATGTTGAGGTTGTTGTTGTTTTTCAATGTTGAGGGTGTTGTTGTTTTTCGATGTTGAGGTTGTTGTTGAATTTGTTGGTGTTTTTCAATGTTGAGGTTGTTGTTGTTTTTCAATGTTAAGGTTGTTTTTGTATTTGTTGGTGCTTTTCAATGTTGAGGTTGTTGTAGTTTTTCAATGTTGAGGTTGTTGTTGAATTTGTTGGTGTTTTTCAATGTCGAGGTTGTTGTTGAATTTGTTGGTGTTTTTCAATGTTGAAGTTGTTGTTGAATGTGTTGGTGTTTTTCATTGTTGAGGTTGTTGTTGACTTTGTTGGTGTTTTTCAATGTTGAGGTTGTTGTTGTCTTTAAATGTTGAGGTTGTTGTTGAATTTGTTGGTGTTTTTCAATTTTAAGGTTGTTGTTGTTTTTCAATGTTGAGGTTGTAGTTGAATTTGTTGGTGTTTTTCCATGTTGAGGTTGTTGTTGTTTTTCAAAGTTGAGGTTGTTGTTAAATTTGTTGGTGTTTTTCAATGTTGTGGTTGTTGTTGTTTTTCAATGTTGAGGTTGTTGTTGTTTTTCGATGTTGAGGTTGTTGTTGAATTTGTTGGTGTTTTTCAATGTTGAGGTTGTTGTTGAATTTGTTGGTGTTGTTCAATGTTGAGGTTGTTGTTGTTTTTCAATGTTGAGGTTGTTGCTGAATTTCTTGGTGTTTTTCAATGTTGAGGTTGTTGTTGTTTTTCAATGTTGAGGTTGTTGTTGAATTTGTTGGTGTTTTTCGATTTCGAGGTTGTTGTTGAATTTGTTGGTGTTTTTCAATGTTGAAGTTGTTGTTGAATTTGTTGGTGTTTTTCAATGTTGAGGTTGTTGTTGAATTTGTTGGTGTTTTTCAATGTTGAGGTTGTTGTTGTCTTTAAATGTTGAGGTTGTTGTTGAATTTGTTGGTGTTTTTCAATTTTGAGGTTGTTGTTGTTTTTCAATGTTGAGGTTGTTGTTGAATTTGTTGGATTTTTCCATGTTGAGGTTGTTGTTGTTTGTCAAAGTTGAGGTTGTTTTTAAATTTGTTGGTGTTTTTCAATGTTGAGGTTGTTGTTGAATTTGTTGGTGTTTTTCAATGTTGAGGTTGTTGTTGTTTATCAATGTTGAGATTGTTGTTGAATTTGTTGGTGTTTTTCAATGTTGAGGTTGTTGTTGTTTTTCCAAGTTGAGGTTGATGTTTAATTTGTTGCTGTTTTTCAATGTTGAGGTTGTTGTTGAATTTGTTGGTGTTTTTCATTTTTGAGGTTGTTGTTGAATTTGTTGGTGTTTTTCAATGTTGAGGTTGTTGTTGTTTATTAATGTTGAGATTGTTGTTGAATTTGTTGGTGTTTTTCAATGTTGAGGTTGTTGTTGAATTTGTTGGTGTTTTTCAATGTTGAGGTTGTTGTTGTTTTTCAATATTGAGGTTGTTGTTGACTTTGTTTGTGTTTTTCAATGTTGAGGTTGGTGTTGAATTTGTTGTTATTTTTCAATGTTGAGGTTGTTGTTGTTTTTCAATGTTGAGGTTGTTTTTGAATCTGTTGGTGTTTTTCAAAGTTGAGGTTGTTGTTGTTTTTCAATGTTGAGGTTGTTGAATTTGTTGGTGTTTTTCAATGTTGAGGTTGTTGTTGTTTTTCAATGTTGAGGTTGTTGTTGAATTTGTTGGTGTTTTTCAATTTCGAGGTTGTTGTTGAATTTGTTGCTGTTTTTCAATGTTGAAGTTGTTGTTGAATTTGTTGGTGTTTTTCAATGTTGAGGTTGTTGTTGTTTTTCAATGTTGAGGTTGTTGTTGAATTTGTTGGTGTTTTCAATGTTGAGGTTGTTGTTGTTTTTCAATGTTGAGGTTGTTGTTGTTTTTCAATGTTGAGGTTGTTGTTGAATTTGTTGCTGTTTTTCAATGCTCAGGTTGTTGTTGAATTTGTTGCTGTTTTTCAATGTTGAGGTTATTGTTGTTTTTCAATGTTGAGGTTGTTGTTGTATTTGTTGGTGTTTTTCAATGTTGAGGTTGTTGTAGTTTTTCAATGTTGAGGTTGTTGTTGAATTTGTCGGTTTTTTTTCAATGTCGAGGTTGTTGTTGAATTTGTTGGTGTTTTTCAATGTTGAAGTTGTTGTTGAATTTGTATGTGTTTTTCAATGTTGAGGTTGTCGTTGAATTTGTTGGTGTTTTTCAATGTTGAGGTTGTTGTTGTTTTTAAATGTTGAAGTTGTTGTTGAATTTGTTGGTGTTTTTCAATTTTGAGGTTGTTGTTGTTTTTCAATGTTGAGGTTGTTGTTGAATTTGTTCGTGTTTTTCCATGTTGAGGTTGTTGTTGTTTTTCAAGTTTGAGGTTGTTGTTAAATTTGTTGGTGATTTTCAATGTTGAGGTTGTTGTTGAATTTGTTGTTGTTTTTCAATGTAGAGGTTGTTGTTGAATTTGTTGGTGTTTTTCAATGTTGAGGTTGTTGTTGTTTTTCAATGTTGAGGTTGTTGTTGAATTTGTTGGTGTTTTTCAATTTCGAGGTTGTTGTTGAATTTGTTGGTGTTTTTCAATGTTGAAGTTGTTGTTGAACTTGTTGGTGTTTTTCAATGTTGAGGTTGTTGTTGTTTTTCAATGTTGAGGTTGTTGTTGAATTTGTTGGTGTTTTTCAATTTCGAGGTTGTTGTTGTTTTTCAAAGTTGAGGTTGTTGTTGTTTTTCGATGTTGAGGTTGTTGTGGAATTTGTTGGTGTTTTTCAATGTTGAGGTTGTTGTTGTTTTCAATGTTGAGGTTGTTGTTGTATTTGTTGGTGCTTTTCAATGTTGAGGTTGTTGTAGTTTTTAAATGTTGAGGTTGTTGTTGAATTTGTTGGTGTTTTTCAGTGTCGAGGTTGCTGTTGAATTTGAAGGTGTTTTTCAATGTTGAAGTTGTTGTGGAATTTGTTGGTGTTTTTCATTGTTGAGGTTGTAGTTTAATTTGTTGGTGTTTTTCAATGTAGAGGTTGTTGTTGTCTTTAAATGTTGAGGTTGTTGTTGAATTTGTTGGTGTTTTTCAATTTTGAGGTTGTTGTTGTTTTTCAATGTTGAGGTTGTTGTTGAATTTGTTGGTGTTTTTCCATGTTGAGGTTGTTGTTGTTTTTCAAAGTTGAGGTTGTTGTTAAATATGTTGGTGTTTTTCAATGTTGAGGTTGTTGTTGAATTTGTTGGTGTTTTTCAATTTCGAGGTTGTTGTTGAATTTGTTGGTGTTATTCAATGTTGAAGTTGATGTTGAATTTGTTGGTGTTTTTCAATGTTGAGGTTGTTGTTGTTTTTCAATGTTGAGGTTGCTGTTGAATTTGTTGGTGTTTTTCAGTGTCGAGGTTGCTGTTGAATTTGAAGGTGTTTTTCAATGTTGAAGTTGTTGTGGAATTTGTTGGTGTTTTTCATTGTTGAGGTTGTAGTTTAATTTGTTGGTGTTTTTCAATGTAGAGGTTGTTGTTGTCTTTAAATGTTGAGGTTGTTGTTGAATTTGTTGGTGTTTTTCAATTTTGAGGTTGTTGTTGTTTTTCAATGTTGAGGTTGTTGTTGAATTTGTTGGTGTTTTTCCATGTTGAGGTTGTTGTTGTTTTTCAAAGTTGAGGTTGTTGTTAAATATGTTGGTGTTTTTCAATGTTGAGGTTGTTGTTGAATTTGTTGGTGTTTTTCAATTTCGAGGTTGTTGTTGAATTTGTTGGTGTTTTTCAATGTTGAGGTTGTTGTTGTTTTTCAATGTTGAGGCTGCTGTTGAATTTGTGGCTGTTTTTCAGTGTTGAGGTTGTTGTTGTTGTTCGATGTTGAGGTTGTTGTTGTATTTGTTGGTGCTTTTCAATGTTGAGGTTGTTGTAGTTTTTCAATGTTGAGGTTGTTGTTGAATTTGTTGGTGTTTTTCAATGTCGAGGTTGTTGTTGAATTTGTGGGTGTTTTTCAATGTTGAAGTTGTTGTTGAAGTTGTTGGTGTTTTTCATTGTTGAGGTTGTTGTTGAATTTGTTGGTGTCTTTAAATGTTGAGGTTGTTTCTAAATTTGTTGGTGTTTCTCAATTTTGAGATTGTTGTTGTTTTTTAATGTTGAGGTTGTTGTTGAATTTGTTGGTGTTTTTCATTGTTGAGGTTGTTGTTGAATTTGTTGGTGTTTTTCAATGTTGAGGTTGTTGTTGTTTTTCAATGTTGAGGTTGTTGTTGAATTTGTTGGTGTTTTTCAATGTTGAGGTTGTTGTTGTTTTTCAATGTTGAGGTTGTTGTTGAATTTGTTGGTGTTTTTCAATGTCGAGGTTGTTGTTGAATTTGTTGGTTTGTTTCAATGTTGAAGTTGTTGTTGAATTTGTTGGTGTTTTTCAACGTTGAGGTTGTTGTTGTTTTTCAATGTTGAGGTTGTTGTTGAATTTGTTGGTGTTTTTCAATGTTGAGGTTGTTGTTGTTTTTCAATGTTGAGGTTGTTGTTGTTTTTCGATGTTGAGGTTGATGTTGAATTTGTTGGTGTTTTTCAATGTTGAGGTTGTTGTTGAATTTGTTGGTGTTTTTCAATGTTGAGGTTGTTGTTGTTTTTCAATGTTGAGGTTGTTGCTGAATTTGTTGGTGTTTTTCAATGTTGAGGTTGTTGTTGTTTTTCAATGTTGAGGTTGTTGTTGAATTTGTTGGTGTTTTTCAATTTCGAGGTTGTTGTTGAATTTGTTGGTGTTTTTCAATGTTGAAGTTGTTGTGGAATTTGTTGGTGTTTTTCAATGTTGAGGTTGTTGTTGTTTTCAATGTTGAGGTTGTTGTTGTATTTGTTGGTGCTTTTCAATGTTGAGGTTGTTGTAGTTTTTAAATGTTGAGGTTGTTGTTGAATTTGTTGGTGTTTTTCAGTGTCGAGGTTGCTGTTGAATTTGAAGGTGTTTTTCAATGTTGAAGTTGTTGTGGAATTTGTTGGTGTTTTTCATTGTTGAGGTTGTAGTTTAATTTGTTGGTGTTTTTCAATGTAGAGGTTGTTGTTGTCTTTAAATGTTGAGGTTGTTGTTGAATTTGTTGGTGTTTTTCAATTTTGAGGTTGTTGTTGTTTTTCAATGTTGAGGTTGTTGTTGAATTTGTTGGTGTTTTTCCATGTTGAGGTTGTTGTTGTTTTTCAAAGTTGAGGTTGTTGTTAAATATGTTGGTGTTTTTCAATGTTGAGGTTGTTGTTGAATTTGTTGGTGTTTTTCAATTTCGAGGTTGTTGTTGAATTTGTTGGTGTTATTCAATGTTGAAGTTGATGTTGAATTTGTTGGTGTTTTTCAATGTTGAGGTTGTTGTTGTTTTTCAATGTTGAGGTTGCTGTTGAATTTGTTGGTGTTTTTCAGTGTCGAGGTTGCTGTTGAATTTGAAGGTGTTTTTCAATGTTGAAGTTGTTGTGGAATTTGTTGGTGTTTTTCATTGTTGAGGTTGTAGTTTAATTTGTTGGTGTTTTTCAATGTAGAGGTTGTTGTTGTCTTTAAATGTTGAGGTTGTTGTTGAATTTGTTGGTGTTTTTCAATTTTGAGGTTGTTGTTGTTTTTCAATGTTGAGGTTGTTGTTGAATTTGTTGGTGTTTTTCCATGTTGAGGTTGTTGTTGTTTTTCAAAGTTGAGGTTGTTGTTAAATATGTTGGTGTTTTTCAATGTTGAGGTTGTTGTTGAATTTGTTGGTGTTTTTCAATTTCGAGGTTGTTGTTGAATTTGTTGGTGTTTTTCAATGTTGAGGTTGTTGTTGTTTTTCAATGTTGAGGCTGCTGTTGAATTTGTGGCTGTTTTTCAGTGTTGAGGTTGTTGTTGTTGTTCGATGTTGAGGTTGTTGTTGTATTTGTTGGTGCTTTTCAATGTTGAGGTTGTTGTAGTTTTTCAATGTTGAGGTTGTTGTTGAATTTGTTGGTGTTTTTCAATGTCGAGGTTGTTGTTGAATTTGTGGGTGTTTTTCAATGTTGAAGTTGTTGTTGAAGTTGTTGGTGTTTTTCATTGTTGAGGTTGTTGTTGAATTTGTTGGTGTCTTTAAATGTTGAGGTTGTTTCTAAATTTGTTGGTGTTTCTCAATTTTGAGATTGTTGTTGTTTTTTAATGTTGAGGTTGTTGTTGAATTTGTTGGTGTTTTTCATTGTTGAGGTTGTTGTTGAATTTGTTGGTGTTTTTCAATGTTGAGGTTGTTGTTGTTTTTCAATGTTGAGGTTGTTGTTGAATTTGTTGGTGTTTTTCAATGTTGAGGTTGTTGTTGTTTTTCAATGTTGAGGTTGTTGTTGAATTTGTTGGTGTTTTTCAATGTCGAGGTTGTTGTTGAATTTGTTGGTTTGTTTCAATGTTGAAGTTGTTGTTGAATTTGTTGGTGTTTTTCAACGTTGAGGTTGTTGTTGTTTTTCAATGTTGAGGTTGTTGTTGAATTTGTTGGTGTTTTTCAATGTTGAGGTTGTTGTTGTTTTTCAATGTTGAGGTTGTTGTTGTTTTTCGATGTTGAGGTTGATGTTGAATTTGTTGGTGTTTTTCAATGTTGAGGTTGTTGTTGAATTTGTTGGTGTTTTTCAATGTTGAGGTTGTTGTTGTTTTTCAATGTTGAGGTTGTTGCTGAATTTGTTGGTGTTTTTCAATGTTGAGGTTGTTGTTGTTTTTCAATGTTGAGGTTGTTGTTGAATTTGTTGGTGTTTTTCAATTTCGAGGTTGTTGTTGAATTTGTTGGTGTTTTTCAATGTTGAAGTTGTTGTTGAATTTGTTGCTGTTTTTCAATGTTGAGG
The DNA here is from genome assembly GCA_026770705.1 of Isurus oxyrinchus. Lineage (NCBI taxonomy): Eukaryota > Metazoa > Chordata > Chondrichthyes > Lamniformes > Lamnidae > Isurus > Isurus oxyrinchus. The sequence goes on from JANJGN010000106.1 coordinate 1,570,604, forward strand.
TTGTTGTTGTTTTTCAATGTTGAGGGTGTTGTTGTTTTTCGATGTTGAGGTTGTTGTTGAATTTGTTGGTGTTTTTCAATGTTGAGGTTGTTGTTGTTTTTCAATGTTAAGGTTGTTTTTGTATTTGTTGGTGCTTTTCAATGTTGAGGTTGTTGTAGTTTTTCAATGTTGAGGTTGTTGTTGAATTTGTTGGTGTTTTTCAATGTCGAGGTTGTTGTTGAATTTGTTGGTGTTTTTCAATGTTGAAGTTGTTGTTGAATGTGTTGGTGTTTTTCATTGTTGAGGCTGTTGTTGACTTTGTTGGTGTTTTTCAATGTTGAGGTTGTTGTTGTCTTTAAATGTTGAGGTTGTTGTTGAATTTGTTGGTGTTTTTCAATTTTAAGGTTGTTGTTGTTTTTCAATGTTGAGGTTGTAGTTGAATTTGTTGGTGTTTTTCCATGTTGAGGTTGTTGTTGTTTTTCAATGTTGAGGTTGTTGTTGAATTTGTTGGTGTTTTTCAATTTCGAGGTTGTTGTTGAATTTGTTGGTGTTTTTCAATGTTGAAGTTGTTGTTGAATTTGTTGCTGTTTTTCAATGTTGAGGTTGTTGTTGAATTTGTTGGTGTTTTTCAATGTTGAGGTTGTTGTTGTTTTTCAATGTTGAGGGTGTTGTTGTTTTTCGATGTTGAGGTTGTTGTTGAATTTGTTGGTGTTTTTCAATGTTGAGGTTGTTGTTGTTTTTCAATGTTAAGGTTGTTTTTGTATTTGTTGGTGCTTTTCAATGTTGAGGTTGTTGTAGTTTTTCAATGTTGAGGTTGTTGTTGAATTTGTTGGTGTTTTTCAATGTCGAGGTTGTTGTTGTATTTGTTGGTGTTTTTCAATGTTGAAGTTGTTGTTGAATGTGTTGGTGTTTTTCATTGTTGAGGTTGTTGTTGACTTTGTTGGTGTTTTTCAATGTTGAGGTTGTTGTTGTCTTTAAATGTTGAGGTTGTTGTTGAATTTGTTGGTGTTTTTCAATTTTAAGGTTGTTGTTGTTTTTCAATGTTGAGGTTGTAGTTGAATTTGTTGGTGTTTTTCCATGTTGAGGTTGTTGTTGCTTTTCAAAGTTGAGGTTGTTGTTAAATTTGTTGGTGTTTTTCAATGTTGTGGTTGTTGTTGTTTTTCAATGTTGAGGTTGTTGTTGTTTTTCGATGTTGAGGTTGTTGTTGAATTTGTTGGTGTTTTTCAATGTTGAGGTTGTTGTTGAATTTGTTGGTGTTTTTCAATGTTGAGGTTGTTGTTGTTTTTCAATGTTAAGGTTGTTTTTGTATTTGTTGGTGCTTTTCAATGTTGAGGTTGTTGTAGTTTTTCAATGTTGAGGTTGTTGTTGAATTTGTTGGTGTTTTTCAATGTCGAGGTTGTTGTTGAATTTGTTGGTGTTTTTCAATGTTGAAGTTGTTGTTGAATGTGTTGGTGTTTTTCATTGTTGAGGTTGTTGTTGACTTTGTTGGTGTTTTTCAATGTTGAGGTTGTTGTTGTCTTTAAATGTTGAGGTTGTTGTTGAATTTGTTGGTGTTTTTCAATTTTAAGGTTGTTGTTGTTTTTCAATGTTGAGGTTGTAGTTGAATTTGTTGGTGTTTTTCCATGTTGAGGTTGTTGTTGTTTTTCAAAGTTGAGGTTGTTGTTAAATTTGTTGGTGTTTTTCAATGTTGTGGTTGTTGTTGTTTTTCAATGTTGAGGTTGTTGTTGTTTTTCGATGTTGAGGTTGTTGTTGAATTTGTTGGTGTTTTTCAATGTTGAGGTTGTTGTTGAATTTGTTGGTGTTGTTCAATGTTGAGGTTGTTGTTGTTTTTCAATGTTGAGGTTGTTGCTGAATTTCTTGGTGTTTTTCAATGTTGAGGTTGTTGTTGTTTTTCAATGTTGAGGTTGTTGTTGAATTTGTTGGTGTTTTTCGATTTCGAGGTTGTTGTTGAATTTGTTGGTGTTTTTCAATGTTGAAGTTGTTGTTGAATTTGTTGGTGTTTTTCAATGTTGAGGTTGTTGTTGAATTTGTTGGTGTTTTTCAATGTTGAGGTTGTTGTTGTCTTTAAATGTTGAGGTTGTTGTTGAATTTGTTGGTGTTTTTCAATTTTGAGGTTGTTGTTGTTTTTCAATGTTGAGGTTGTTGTTGAATTTGTTGGATTTTTCCATGTTGAGGTTGTTGTTGTTTGTCAAAGTTGAGGTTGTTTTTAAATTTGTTGGTGTTTTTCAATGTTGAGGTTGTTGTTGAATTTGTTGGTGTTTTTCAATGTCGAGGTTGTTGTTGTTTATCAATGTTGAGATTGTTGTTGAATTTGTTGGTGTTTTTCAATGTTGAGGTTGTTGTTGTTTTTCCAAGTTGAGGTTGATGTTTAATTTGTTGCTGTTTTTCAATGTTGAGGTTGTTGTTGAATTTGTTGGTGTTTTTCATTTTTGAGGTTGTTGTTGAATTTGTTGGTGTTTTTCAATGTTGAGGTTGTTGTTGTTTATTAATGTTGAGATTGTTGTTGAATTTGTTGGTGTTTTTCAATGTTGAGGTTGTTGTTGAATTTGTTGGTGTTTTTCAATGTTGAGGTTGTTGTTGTTTTTCAATATTGAGGTTGTTGTTGACTTTGTTTGTGTTTTTCAATGTTGAGGTTGGTGTTGAATTTGTTGTTATTTTTCAATGTTGAGGTTGTTGTTGTTTTTCAATGTTGAGGTTGTTTTTGAATCTGTTGGTGTTTTTCAAAGTTGAGGTTGTTGTTGTTTTTCAATGTTGAGGTTGTTGAATTTGTTGGTGTTTTTCAATGTTGAGGTTGTTGTTGTTTTTCAATGTTGAGGTTGTTGTTGAATTTGTTGGTGTTTTTCAATTTCGAGGTTGTTGTTGAATTTGTTGCTGTTTTTCAATGTTGAAGTTGTTGTTGAATTTGTTGGTGTTTTTCAATGTTGAGGTTGTTGTTGTTTTTCAATGTTGAGGTTGTTGTTGAATTTGTTGGTGTTTTCAATGTTGAGGTTGTTGTTGTTTTTCAATGTTGAGGTTGTTGTTGTTTTTCAATGTTGAGGTTGTTGTTGAATTTGTTGCTGTTTTTCAATGCTCAGGTTGTTGTTGAATTTGTTGCTGTTTTTCAATGTTGAGGTTATTGTTGTTTTTCAATGTTGAGGTTGTTGTTGTATTTGTTGGTGTTTTTCAATGTTGAGGTTGTTGTAGTTTTTCAATGTTGAGGTTGTTGTTGAATTTGTCGGTTTTTTTTCAATGTCGAGGTTGTTGTTGAATTTGTTGGTGTTTTTCAATGTTGAAGTTGTTGTTGAATTTGTATGTGTTTTTCAATGTTGAGGTTGTCGTTGAATTTGTTGGTGTTTTTCAATGTTGAGGTTGTTGTTGTTTTTAAATGTTGAAGTTGTTGTTGAATTTGTTGGTGTTTTTCAATTTTGAGGTTGTTGTTGTTTTTCAATGTTGAGGTTGTTGTTGAATTTGTTCGTGTTTTTCCATGTTGAGGTTGTTGTTGTTTTTCAAGTTTGAGGTTGTTGTTAAATTTGTTGGTGATTTTCAATGTTGAGGTTGTTGTTGAATTTGTTGGTGTTTTTCATTGTTGAGGTTGTTGTTGAATTTGTTGTTGTTTTTCAATGTAGAGGTTGTTGTTGAATTTGTTGGTGTTTTTCAATGTTGAGGTTGTTGTTGTTTTTCAATGTTGAGGTTGTTGTTGAATTTGTTGGTGTTTTTCAATTTCGAGGTTGTTGTTGAATTTGTTGGTGTTTTTCAATGTTGAAGTTGTTGTTGAACTTGTTGGTGTTTTTCAATGTTGAGGTTGTTGTTGTTTTTCAATGTTGAGGTTGTTGTTGAATTTGTTGGTGTTTTTCAATTTCGAGGTTGTTGTTGTTTTTCAAAGTTGAGGTTGTTGTTGTTTTTCGATGTTGAGGTTGTTGTGGAATTTGTTGGTGTTTTTCAATGTTGAGGTTGTTGTTGTTTTCAATGTTGAGGTTGTTGTTGTATTTGTTGGTGCTTTTCAATGTTGAGGTTGTTGTAGTTTTTAAATGTTGAGGTTGTTGTTGAATTTGTTGGTGTTTTTCAGTGTCGAGGTTGCTGTTGAATTTGAAGGTGTTTTTCAATGTTGAAGTTGTTGTGGAATTTGTTGGTGTTTTTCATTGTTGAGGTTGTAGTTTAATTTGTTGGTGTTTTTCAATGTAGAGGTTGTTGTTGTCTTTAAATGTTGAGGTTGTTGTTGAATTTGTTGGTGTTTTTCAATTTTGAGGTTGTTGTTGTTTTTCAATGTTGAGGTTGTTGTTGAATTTGTTGGTGTTTTTCCATGTTGAGGTTGTTGTTGTTTTTCAAAGTTGAGGTTGTTGTTAAATATGTTGGTGTTTTTCAATGTTGAGGTTGTTGTTGAATTTGTTGGTGTTTTTCAATTTCGAGGTTGTTGTTGAATTTGTTGGTGTTATTCAATGTTGAAGTTGATGTTGAATTTGTTGGTGTTTTTCAATGTTGAGGTTGTTGTTGTTTTTCAATGTTGAGGTTGCTGTTGAATTTGTTGGTGTTTTTCAGTGTCGAGGTTGCTGTTGAATTTGAAGGTGTTTTTCAATGTTGAAGTTGTTGTGGAATTTGTTGGTGTTTTTCATTGTTGAGGTTGTAGTTTAATTTGTTGGTGTTTTTCAATGTAGAGGTTGTTGTTGTCTTTAAATGTTGAGGTTGTTGTTGAATTTGTTGGTGTTTTTCAATTTTGAGGTTGTTGTTGTTTTTCAATGTTGAGGTTGTTGTTGAATTTGTTGGTGTTTTTCCATGTTGAGGTTGTTGTTGTTTTTCAAAGTTGAGGTTGTTGTTAAATATGTTGGTGTTTTTCAATGTTGAGGTTGTTGTTGAATTTGTTGGTGTTTTTCAATTTCGAGGTTGTTGTTGAATTTGTTGGTGTTTTTCAATGTTGAGGTTGTTGTTGTTTTTCAATGTTGAGGCTGCTGTTGAATTTGTGGCTGTTTTTCAGTGTTGAGGTTGTTGTTGTTGTTCGATGTTGAGGTTGTTGTTGTATTTGTTGGTGCTTTTCAATGTTGAGGTTGTTGTAGTTTTTCAATGTTGAGGTTGTTGTTGAATTTGTTGGTGTTTTTCAATGTCGAGGTTGTTGTTGAATTTGTGGGTGTTTTTCAATGTTGAAGTTGTTGTTGAAGTTGTTGGTGTTTTTCATTGTTGAGGTTGTTGTTGAATTTGTTGGTGTCTTTAAATGTTGAGGTTGTTTCTAAATTTGTTGGTGTTTCTCAATTTTGAGATTGTTGTTGTTTTTTAATGTTGAGGTTGTTGTTGAATTTGTTGGTGTTTTTCATTGTTGAGGTTGTTGTTGAATTTGTTGGTGTTTTTCAATGTTGAGGTTGTTGTTGTTTTTCAATGTTGAGGTTGTTGTTGAATTTGTTGGTGTTTTTCAATGTTGAGGTTGTTGTTGTTTTTCAATGTTGAGGTTGTTGTTGAATTTGTTGGTGTTTTTCAATGTCGAGGTTGTTGTTGAATTTGTTGGTTTGTTTCAATGTTGAAGTTGTTGTTGAATTTGTTGGTGTTTTTCAACGTTGAGGTTGTTGTTGTTTTTCAATGTTGAGGTTGTTGTTGAATTTGTTGGTGTTTTTCAATGTTGAGGTTGTTGTTGTTTTTCAATGTTGAGGTTGTTGTTGTTTTTCGATGTTGAGGTTGATGTTGAATTTGTTGGTGTTTTTCAATGTTGAGGTTGTTGTTGAATTTGTTGGTGTTTTTCAATGTTGAGGTTGTTGTTGTTTTTCAATGTTGAGGTTGTTGCTGAATTTGTTGGTGTTTTTCAATGTTGAGGTTGTTGTTGTTTTTCAATGTTGAGGTTGTTGTTGAATTTGTTGGTGTTTTTCAATTTCGAGGTTGTTGTTGAATTTGTTGGTGTTTTTCAATGTTGAAGTTGTTGTTGAATTTGTTGCTGTTTTTCAATGTTGAGGTTGTTGTTGTTTTTCAATGTTGAGGGTGTTGTTGTTTTTCGATGTTGAGGTTGTTGTTGAATTTGTTGGTGTTTTTCAATGTTGAGGTTGTTGTTGTTTTTCAATGTTAAGGTTGTTTTTGTATTTGTTGGTGCTTTTCAATGTTGAGGTTGTTGTAGTTTTTCAATGTTGAGGTTGTTGTTGAATTTGTTGGTGTTTTTCAATGTCGAGGTTGTTGTTGAATTTGTTGGTGTTTTTCAATGTTGAAGTTGTTGTTGAATGTGTTGGTGTTTTTCATTGTTGAGGTTGTTGTTGACTTTGTTGGTGTTTTTCAATGTTGAGGTTGTTGTTGTCTTTAAATGTTGAGGTTGTTGTTGAATTTGTTGGTGTTTTTCAATTTTAAGGTTGTTGTTGTTTTTCAATGTTGAGGTTGTAGTTGAATTTGTTGGTGTTTTTCCATGTTGAGGTTGTTGTTGTTTTTCAATGTTGAGGTTGTTGTTGAATTTGTTGGTGTTTTTCAATTTCGAGGTTGTTGTTGAATTTGTTGGTGTTTTTCAATGTTGAAGTTGTTGTTGAATTTGTTGCTGTTTTTCAATGTTGAGGTTGTTGTTGAATTTGTTGGTGTTTTTCAATGTTGAGGTTGTTGTTGTTTTTCAATGTTGAGGGTGTTGTTGTTTTTCGATGTTGAGGTTGTTGTTGAATTTGTTGGTGTTTTTCAATGTTGAGGTTGTTGTTGTTTTTCAATGTTAAGGTTGTTTTTGTATTTGTTGGTGCTTTTCAATGTTGAGGTTGTTGTAGTTTTTCAATGTTGAGGTTGTTGTTGAATTTGTTGGTGTTTTTCAATGTCGAGGTTGTTGTTGTATTTGTTGGTGTTTTTCAATGTTGAAGTTGTTGTTGAATGTGTTGGTGTTTTTCATTGTTGAGGTTGTTGTTGACTTTGTTGGTGTTTTTCAATGTTGAGGTTGTTGTTGTCTTTAAATGTTGAGGTTGTTGTTGAATTTGTTGGTGTTTTTCAATTTTAAGGTTGTTGTTGTTTTTCAATGTTGAGGTTGTAGTTGAATTTGTTGGTGTTTTTCCATGTTGAGGTTGTTGTTGCTTTTCAAAGTTGAGGTTGTTGTTAAATTTGTTGGTGTTTTTCAATGTTGTGGTTGTTGTTGTTTTTCAATGTTGAGGTTGTTGTTGTTTTTCGATGTTGAGGTTGTTGTTGAATTTGTTGGTGTTTTTCAATGTTGAGGTTGTTGTTGAATTTGTTGGTGTTTTTCAATGTTGAGGTTGTTGTTGTTTTTCAATGTTGAGGTTGTTGCTGAATTTCTTGGTGTTTTTCAATGTTGAGGTTGTTGTTGTTTTTCAATGTTGAGGTTGTTGTTGAATTTGTTGGTGTTTTTCAATTTCGAGGTTGTTGTTGAATTTGTTGGTGTTTTTCAATGTTGAAGTTGTTGTTGAATTTGTTGGTGTTTTTCAATGTTGAGGTTGTTGTTGAATTTGTTGGTGTTTTTCAATGTTGAGGTTGTTGTTGTCTTTAAATGTTGAGGTTGTTGTTGAATTTGTTGGTGTTTTTCAATTTTGAGGTTGTTGTTGTTTTTCAATGTTGAGGTTGTTGTTGAATTTGTTGGATTTTTCCATGTTGAGGTTGTTGTTGTTTGTCAAAGTTGAGGTTGTTTTTAAATTTGTTGGTGTTTTTCAATGTTGAGGTTGTTGTTGTTTTTCCAAGTTGAGGTTGATGTTTAATTTGTTGCTGTTTTTCAATGTTGAGGTTGTTGTTGAATTTGTTGGTGTTTTTCATTTTTGAGGTTGTTGTTGAATTTGTTGGTGTTTTTCAATGTTGAGGTTGTTGTTGCTTATTAATGTTGAGATTGTTGTTGAATTTGTTGGTGTTTTTCAATGTTGAGGTTGTTGTTGAATTTGTTGGTGTTTTTCAATGTTGAGGTTGTTGTTGTTTTTCAATATTGAGGTTGTTGTTGACTTTGTTTGTGTTTTTCAATCTTGAGGTTGGTGTTGAATTTGTTGTTATTTTTCAATGTTGAGGTTGTTGTTGTTTTTCAATGTTGAGGTTGTTTTTGAATCTGTTGGTGTTTTTCATAGTTGAGGTTGTTGTTGTTTTTCAATGTTGAGGTTGTTGAATTTGTTGGTGTTTTTCAATGTTGAGGTTGTTGTTGTTTTTCAATGTTGAGGTTGTTGTTGAATTTGTTGGTGTTTTTCAATTTCGAGGTTGTTGTTGAATTTGTTGGTGTTTTTCAATGTTGAAGTTGTTGTTGAATTTGTTGGTGTTTTTCAATGTTGAGGTTGTTGTTGTTTTTCAATGTTGAGGTTGTTGTTGAATTTGTTGGTGTTTTCAATGTTGAGGTTGTTGTTGTTTTTCAATGTTGAGGTTGTTGTTGTTTTTCAATGTTGAGGTTGTTGTTGAATTTGTTGCTGTTTTTCAATGCTCAGGTTGTTGTTGAATTTGTTGCTGTTTTTCAATGTTGAGGTTATTGTTGTTTTTCAATGTTGAGGTTGTTGTTGTATTTGTTGGTGTTTTTCAATGTTGAGGTTGTTGTAGTTTTTCAATGTTGAGGTTGTTGTTGAATTTGTTGGTGTTTTTCAATGTCGAGGTTGTTGTTGAATTTGTTGCTGTTTTTCAATGTTGAAGTTGTTGTTGAATTTGTATGTGTTTTTCAATGTTGAGGTTGTCGTTGAATTTGTTGGTGTTTTTCAATGTTGAGGTTGTTGTTGTTTTTAAATGTTGAAGTTGTTGTTGAATTTGTTGGTGTTTTTCAATTTTGAGGTTGTTGTTGTTTTTCAATGTTGAGGTTGTTGTTGAATTTGTTGGTGTTTTTCCATGTTGAGGTTGTTGTTGTTTTTCAAGTTTGAGGTTGTTGTTAAATTTGTTGGTGATTTTCAATGTTGAGGTTGTTGTTGAATTTGTTGGTGTTTTTCATTGTTGAGGTTGTTGTTGAATTTGTTGTTGTTTTTCAATGTAGAGGTTGTTGTTGAATTTGTTGGTGTTTTTCAATGTTGAGGTTGTTGTTGTTTTTCAATGTTGAGGTTGTTGTTGAATTTGTTGGTGTTTTTCAATTTCGAGGTTGTTGTTGAATTTGTTGGTGTTTTTCAATGTTGAAGTTGTTGTTGAACTTGTTGGTGTTTTTCAATGTTGAGGTTGTTGTTGTTTTTCAATGTTGAGGTTGTTGTTGAGTTTGTTGGTGTTTTTCAATTTCGAGGTTGTTGTTGTTTTTCAAAGTTGAGGTTGTTGTTGTTTTTCGATGTTGAGGTTGTTGTGGAATTTGTTGGTGTTTTTCAATGTTGAGGTTGTTGTTGTTTTTCAATGTTGAGGTTGCTGTTGAATTTGTGGGTGTTTTCCAGTGTTGAGGTTGTTGTTGTTTTTCGATGTTGAGGTTGTTGTTGTATTTGTTGGTGCTTTTCAATGTTGAGGTTGTTGTAGTTTTTCCATGTTGAGGTTGTTGTTGAATTTGTTGGTGTTTTTCAATGTCGAGGTTGTTGTTGAATTTGTGGGTGTTTTTCAATGTTGAAGTTGTTGTTGAAGTTGTTGGTGTTTTTCATTGTTGAGGTTGTTGTTGAATTTGTTGGTGTCTTTAAATGTTGAGGTTGTTTCTAAATTTGTTGGTGTTTCTCAATTTTGAGATTGTTGTTGTTTTTTAATGTTGAGGTTGTTGTTGAATTTGTTGGTGTTTTTCATTGTTGAGGTTGTTGTTGAATTTGTTGGTGTTTTTCAATGTTGAGGTTGTTGTTGTTTTTCAATGTTGAGGTTGTTGTTGAATTTGTTGGTGTTTTTCAATGTTGAGGTTGTTGTTGTTTTTCAATGTTGAGGTTGTTGTTGAATTTGTTGGTGCTTTTCAATTTCGAGGTTGTTGTTGAATTTGTTGGTGTTCTTCAATGTTGAAGTTTTTATTGCATTTGTTGGTGTTTTTCAATGTTGAGGTTGTTGTTGTTTTTCAATGTTGAGGTTGTTGTTGAATTTGTTGGTGTTTTTCAATGTCGAGGTTGTTGTTGAATTTGTTGTTTTGTTTCAATGTTGAAGTTGTTGTTGAATTTGTTGGTGTTTTTCAACGTTGAGGTTGTTGTTGTTTTTCAATGTTGAGGTTGTTGTTGAATTTGTTGGTGTTTTTCAATTTTGAGGTTGTTGTTGTTTTTCAATGTTGAGGTTGTTGTTGAATTTGTTGGTGTTTTTCCATGTTGAGGTTGTTGTTGTTTTTCAAAGTTGAGGTTGATGTTTAATTTGTTGGTGTTTTTCAATGTTGAGGTTGTTGTTGAATTTGTTGGTGTTTTTCATTTTTGAGGTTGTTGTTGAATTTGTTGGTGTTTTTCAATGTTGAGGTTGTTGTTGTTTTTCAATGTTGAGGTTGTTGTTGAATTTGTTGGTCTTTTTCAATGTTGAGGTTGTTGTTGAATTTGTTGGTGTTTTTCAATGTTGAGGTTGTTGTTGTTTTTCAATATTGAGGTTGTTGTTGAATTTGTTTGTGTTTTTCAATGTTGAGGTTGGTGTTGAATTTGTTGGTATTTTTCAATGTTGAGGTTGTTGTTGTTTTTCAATGTTGAGGTTGTTTTTGAATTTGTTGGTGTTTTTCAATGTTGAGGTTGTTGTTGTTTTTCAATGTTGAGGTTGTTGAATTTGTTGGTGTTTTTCAATGTTGCGGTTGTTGTTGTTTTTCAATGTTGAGGTTGTTGTTGAATTTGATGGTGTTTTTCAATATTGAGGTTGTTGTTGAATTTGTTGGTTTTTTTCAATGTTGAAGTTGTTGTTGAATTTGTTGGTGTTTTTCAATGTTGAGGTTGTAGTTGTTTTTCAATGTTGAGCTTGTTGTTGAATTTGTTGGTGTTTTTCAATGTTGAGGTTGTTGTTGTTTTTCAATGTTGAGGTTGTTGTTGTTTTTCAATGTTGAGGTTGTTGTTGAATTTGTTGGTGTTTTTCAATGCTGAGGTTGTTGTTGAATTTGTTGCTGTTTTTCAATGTTGAGGTTGTTGTTGTTTTTCAATGTTGAGGTTGTTGTTGTATTTGTTGGTGTTTTTCAATGTTGAGGTTGTTGTAGTTTTTCAATGTTGAGGTTGTTGTTGAATTTGTTGGTGTTTTTCAATGTCGAGGTTGTTGTTGAATTTTTTGGTGTTTTTCAATGTTGAAGTTGTTGTTGAATTTGTATGTGTTTTTCAATGTTGAGGTTGTTGTTGAATTTGTTGGTGTTTTTCAATGTTGAGGTTTTTGTTGTTTTTAAATGTTGAGGTTGTTTTTGAATTTGTTGTTGTTTTTCAATGTTGAGGTTGTTGTTGAATTTGTTGGTGTTTTTCCATGTTGAGGTTGTTGTTGTTTTTCAAGTTTGAGGTTGTTGTTAAATTTGTTGGTGTTTTTCAATGTTGAGGTTGTTGTTGAATTTGTTGGTGTTTTTCATTGTTGATGTTGTTGTTGAATTTGTTGGTGTTTTTCAATGTTGAGGTTGTTGTTGTTTTTCAATGTTGAGGTTGTTGTTGAATTTGTTGGTGTTTTTCAATGTTGAGGTTGTTGTTGTTTTTCAATGTTGAGGTTGTTGTTGAATTTGTTGGTGTTTTTCAATTTCGAGGTTGTTGTTGAATTTGTTGGTGTTTTTCAATGTTGAAGTTGTTGTTGAATTTGTTGGTGTTTTTCAATGTTGAGGTTGTTGTTGTTTTTCAATGTTGAGGTTGTTGTTGAATTTGTTGGTGTTTTTCAATGTTGAGGTTGTTGTTGTTTTTCAATGTTGAGGTTGTTGTTGTTTTTCGATGTTGAGGTTGATGTTGAATTTGTTGTTGTTTTTCAATGTTGAGGTTGTTGTTGAATTTGTTGGTGTTTTTCAATGTTGAGGTTGTTGTTGTTTTTCAATGTTGAGGTTGTTGCTGAATTTGTTGGTGTTTTTCAATGTTGAGGTTGTTGTTGTTTTTCAATGTTGAGGTTGTTGTTGAATTTGTTGGTGTTTTTCAATTTCGAGGTTGTTGTTGAATTTGTTGGTGTTTTTCAATGTTGAAGTTGTTGTTGAATTTGTTGCTGTTTTTCAATGTTGAGGTTGTTGTTGAATTTGTTGGTGTTTTTCAATGTTGAGGTTGTTGTTGTTTTTCAATGTTGAGGGTGTTGTTGTTTTTCGATGTTGAGGTTGTTGTTGAATTTGTTGGTGTTTTTCAATGTTGAGGTTGTTGTTGTTTTTCAATGTTAAGGTTGTTTTTGTATTTGTTGGTGCTTTTCAATGTTGAGGTTGTTGTAGTTTTTCAATGTTGAGGTTGTTGTTGAATTTGTTGGTGTTTTTCAATGTCGAGGTTGTTGTTGAATTTGTTGGTGTTTTTCAATGTTGAAGTTGTTGTTGAATGTGTTGGTGTTTTTCATTGTTGAGGTTGTTGTTGACTTTGTTGGTGTTTTTCAATGTTCAGGTTGTTGTTGTCTTTAAATGTTGAGGTTGTTGTTGAATTTGTTGGTGTTTTTCAATTTTAAGGTTGTTGTTGTTTTTCAATGTTGAGGTTGTAGTTGAATTTGTTGGTGTTTTTCCATGTTGAGGTTGTTGTTGTCTTTCAAAGTTGAGGTTGTTGTTAAATTTGTTGGTGTTTTTCAATGTTGTGGTTGTTGTTGTTTTTCAATGTTGAGGTTGTTGTTGTTTTTCGATGTTGAGGTTGTTGTTGAATTTGTTGGTGTTTTTCAATGTTGAGGTTGTTGTTGAATTTGTTGGTTTTTTTCAATGTTGCGGTTGTTGTTGTTTTTCAATGTTGAGGTTGTTGCTGAATTTCTTGGTGTTTTTCAATGTTGAGGTTGTTGTTGTTTTTCAAAGTTGAGGTTGATGTTTAATTTGTTGGTGTTTTTCAATGTTGAGGTTGCTGTTGAATTTGTTGGTGTTTTTCATTTTTGAGGTTGTTGTTGAATTTGTTGATGTTTTTCAATGTTGAGGTTGTTGTTGTTTTTCAATGTTGAGGTTGTTGTTGAATTTGTTGGTCTTTTTCAATGTTGAGGTTGTTGTTGAATTTGTTGGTGTTTTTCAATGTTGAGGTTGTTGTTGTTTTTAAATATTGAGGTTGTTGTTGAATTTGTTTGTGTTTTTCAATGCTGAGGTTGGTGTTGAATTTGTTGGTATTTTTCAATGTTGAGGTTGTTGTTGTTTTTCAATGTTGAGGTTGTTTTTGAATTTGTTGGTGTTTTTCAATGTTATGGTTGTTGTTGTTTTTCAATGTTGAGGTTGTTGAATTTGTTGGTGTTTTTCAATGTTGAGGTTGTTTTTTTTTTCAATGTTGAGGTTGTTGTTGAATTTGTTGGTGTTTTTCAATGTTGAGGTTGTTGTTGTTTTTCAATGTTGAGGTTGTTGTTGTTTTTCGATGTTGAGGTTGATGTTGAATTTGTTGGTGTTTTTCAATGTTGAGGTTGTTGTTGAATTTGTTGGTGTTTTTCAATGTTGAGGTTGTTGTTGTTTTTCAATGTTGAGGTTGTTGCTGAATTTGTTGGCGTTTTTCAATGTTGAGGTTGTTGTTGTTTTTCAATGTTGAGGTTGTTGTTGAATTTGTTGGTGTTTTTCAATTTCGAGGTTGTTGTTGAATTTGTTGGTGTTTTTCAATGTTGAAGTTGTTGTTGAATTTGTTGGTGTTTTTCAATGTTGAGGTTGTAGTTGTTTTTCAATGTTGAGGTTGTTGTTGAATTTGTTGGTGTTTTTCAATGTTGAGGTTGTTGTTGTTTTTCAATGTTGAGGTTGTTGTTGTTTTTCAATTTTGAGGTTGTTGTTGAATTTGTTGGTGTTTTTCAATGCTGAGTTTGTTTTCGAATTTGTTGCTGTTTTTCAATTTCGAGGTTGTTGTTGAATTTGTTGGTGTTTTTCAATGTTGAAGTTGTTGTTGAATTTGTTGGTGTTTTTCAATGTTGAGGTTGTTGTTGTTTTTCAATGTTCAGGTTGTTGATGTATTTGTTGGTGTTTTTCAATGTTGAGGTTGTTGTAGTTTTTCAATGTTGAGGTTGTTGTTGAATTTGTTGGTGTTATTCAATGTCGAGGTTGTTGTTGAATTTTTTGGTGTTTTTCAATGTTGAAGTTGTTTTTGAATTTGTATGTGTTTTTCAATGTTGAGGTTGTTGTTGAATTTGTTGGTGTTTTTCAATGTTGAGGTTGTTGTTGTTTTTAAATGTTGAGGTTGTTTTTGAATTTGTTGGTGTTTTTCAATTTTGAGGTTGTTGTTGTTTTTCAATGTTGAGGTTGTTGTTGAATTTGTTGGTGTTTTTCCATGTTGAGGTTGTTGTTGTTTTTCAAGTTTGAGGTTGTTGTTAAATTTGTTGGTGTTTTTCAATGTTGAGGTTGTTGTTGAATTTGTTGGTGTTTTTCATTGTTGAGGTTGTTGTTGAATTTGTTGGTGTTTTTCAATGTTGAGGTTGTTGTTGTTTTTCAATGTTGAGGTTGTTGTTGAATTTGTTGGTGTTTTTCAATGTTGAGGTTGTTGTTGTTTTTCAATTTCGAGGTTGTTGTTGAATTTGTTGGTGTTTTTCAATGTTGAAGTTGTTGTTGAATTTGTTGGTGTTTTTCAATGTTGAGGTTGTTGTTGTTTTTCATTGTTGAGGTTGTTGTTGAATTTGTTGGTGTTTTTCAATGTTGAGGTTGTTGTTGTTTTTCAATGTTGAGGTTGTTGTTGTTTTTCGATGTTGAGGTTGATGTTGAATTTGTTGGTGTTTTTCAATGTTGAGGTTGTTGTTGAATTTGTTGGTGTTTTTCAATGTTGAGGTTGTTGTTGTTTTTCAATGTTGAGGTTGTTGCTGAATTTGTTGGTGTTTTTCAATGTTGAGGTTGTTGTTGTTTTTCAATGTTGAGGTTGTTGTTGAATTTGTTGGTGTTTTTCAATTTCGAGGTTGTTGTTGAATTTGTTGGTGTTTTTCATTGTTGAAGTTGTTGTTGAATTTGTTGGTGTTTTTCAATGTTGAGGTTGTTGTTGAATTTGTTGTTGTTTTTCAATGTTGAGGTTGTTGTTGTTTTTCAATGTTGAGGGTGCTGTTGTTTTTCGATGTTGAGGTTGTTGTTGAATTTGTTGGTGTTTTTCAATGTTGAGGTTGTTGTTGTTTTTCAATGTTGAGGTTGTTGTTGTATTTGTTGGTGCTTTTCAATGTTGAGGTTGTTGTAGTTTTTCAATGTTGAGGTTGTTGTTGAATTTGTTGGTGTTTTTCAATGTCGAGGTTGTTGTTGAATTTGTTGGTGTTTTTCAATGTTGAAGTTGTTGTTGAATTTGTTGGTGTTTTTCAATGTTGAGGTTGTTGTTGTCTTTAAATGTTGAGGTTGTTGTTGAATTTGTTGGTGTTTTTCAATTTTGAGGTTGTTGTTGTTTTTCAGTGTTGAGGTTGTTGTTGAATTTGTTGGTGTTTTTCCATGTTGCGGTTGTTGTTGTTTTTCAAAGTTGAGGTTGTTGTTAAATTTGTTGGTGTTTTTCAATGTTGAGGTTTTTGTTGTTTTTCAATGTGGAGGTTGTTGTTGAATTTGTTGGTGTTTTTCAATTTCGAGGTTGTTGTTGAATTTGTTGGTGTTCTTCAATGTTGAAGTTGTTGTTGAATTTGTTGGTGTTTTTCAATGTTGAGGATGTTGTTGTTTTTCAATGTTGAGGTTGTTGTTGAATTTGTTGGTGTTTTTCAATGTCGAGGTTGTTGTTGAATTTGTTGGTTTTTTTCAATGTTGAAGTTGTTGTTGAATTTGTTGGTGTTTTTCAATGTTGAGGTTGTTGCTGTTTTTCAATGTTGAGGTTGTTGTTGAATTTGTTTGTGTTTTTCAATTTTGAGGTTGTTGTTGTTTTTCAATGTTGAGGTTGTTGTTGAATTTGTTGGTGTTTTTCCATGTTGAGGTTGTTGTTGTTTTTCGATGTTGAGGTTGATGTTTAATTTGTTGGTGTTTTTCAATGTTGAGGTTGTTGTTGAATTTGTTGGTGTTTTTCATTTTTGAGGTTGTTGTTGAATTTGTTGGTGTTTTTCAATGTTGAGGTTGTTGTTGTTTTTCAATGTAGAGGTTGTTGTTGAATTTGTTGGTGTTTTTCAATGTTGAGGTTGTTGTTGAATTTGTTGGTGTTTTTCAATGTTGAGGTTGTTGTTGTTTTTCAATATTGAGGTTGTTGTTGAATTTGTTTGTGTTTTTCAATGTTGAGGTTGGTGTTGAATTTGTTGGTATTTTTCAATGTTGAGGTTGTTGTTGTTTTTCAATGCTGAGGTTGTTTTTGAATTTGTTGGTGTTTTTCAATGTTGAGGTTGTTGTTGTTTTTCAATGTTGAGGTTGTTGTTGAATTTGTTGGTGTTTTTCAATTTCGAGGTTGTTGTTGAATTTGTTGGTGTTTTTCAATGTTGAAGTTGTTGTTGAATTTGTTGGTGTTTTTCAATGTTGAGGTTGTTGTTGTTTTTCAATGTTGAGGTTGTTGTTGAATTTGTTGGTGTTTTTCAATGTTGAGGATGTTGTTGTTTTTCAATGTTGAGGTTGTTGTTGTTTTTCAATGTTGAGGTTGTTGTTGAATTTGTTGGTTTTTTCAATGCTCAGGTTGTTGTTGAATTTGTTGCTGTTTTTCAATGTTGAGGTTGTTGTTGTTTTTCAATGTTGAGGTTGTTGTTCTATTTGTTGGTGTTTTTCAATGTTGAGGTTGTTGTAGTTTTTCAATGTTGAGGTTGTTGTTGAATTTGTTGGTGTTTTTCAATGTCGAGGTTGTTGTTGAATTTGTTGGTGTTTTTCAATGATGAAGCTGTTGTTGAATTTGTATGTGTTTTTCAATGTTGAGGTTGTTGTTGAATTTGTTGGTGCTTTTCAATGTTGAGGTTGTTGTTGTTTTTAAATGTTGAGGTTGTTGTTGAATTTGTTGGTGTTTTTCAATTTTGAGGTTGTTGTTGTTTTTCAATGTTGAGGTTGTTGTTGAATTTGTTGGTGTTTTTCCATGTTGAGGTTGTTGTTGTTTTTCAAGTTTGAGGTTGTTGATAAATTTGTTGGTGTTTTTCAATGTTGAGGTTGTTGTTGAATTTGTTGGTGTTTTTCAATTTCGAGGTTGTTGTTGAATTTGTTGGTGTTTTTCAATGTTGTGGTTGTTGTTGTTTTTCAATGTTGAGGTTGTTGTTGAATTTGCTGGTGTTTTTCAATGTTGAGGTTGTTGTTGTTTTTCAATGTTGAGGTTGATGTTGTTTTTCGATGTTGAGGTTGTTGTTGAATTTGTTGGTGTTTTTCAATGTTGAGGTTGTTGTTGAATTTGTTGGTGTTTTTCAATGTTGAAGTTGTTGTTGAATTTGTTGGTGTTTTTCAATGTTGAGGTTGTTGTTCTTTTTCAATGTTGAGGTTGTTGTTGAATTTGTTGGTGTTTTTCAATGTTGAGGTTGTTGTTGTTTTTCAATGTTGAGGTTGTTGTTGTTTTTCGATGTTGAGGTTGTTGGTGAATTTGTTGGTGTTTTTCAATGTTGAGGTTGTTGTTGAATTTGTTGGTGTTTTTCAATGTTGAGGTTGTTGTTGTTTTTCAATGTTGTGGTTGTTGCTGAATTTGTTGGTGTTTTTCAATGTTGAGGTTGTTGTTGTTTTTCAATGTTGAGGTTGTTGTTGAATTTGTTGGTGTTTTTCAATTTCGAGGTTGTTGTTGAATTTGTTGGTGTTTTTCAATGTTGAAGTTGTTGTTGAATTTGTTGGTGTTTTTCAATGTTGAGGTTGTTGTTGAATTTGTTGGTGTTTTTCAATGTTGAGGTTGTTGTTGTTTTTCAATGTTGAGGGTGCTGTTGTTTTTCGATTTTGAGGTTGTTGTTGAATTTGTTGGTGTTTTTCAATGTTGAGGTTGTTGTTGTTTTTCAATGTAGAGGTTGTTGTTGAATTTGTTGGTGTTTTTCAATGTTGAGGTTGTTGTTGTTTTTCAATGTTGAGGTTGTTGTTGAATTTGTTGGTGTTTTTCAATTTCGAGGTTGTTGTTGAATTTGTTGGTGTTTTCAATGTTGAAGTTGTTGTTGAACTTGGTGGTGTTTTTCAATGTTGAGGTTGTTGTTGTTTTTCAATGTTGAGGTTGTTGTTGAATTTGTTGGTGTTTTTCAATTTCGAGGTTGTTGCTGTTTTTCAATGTTGAGGTTGTTTTTTTTTCGATGTTGAGGTTGTTGTTGAATTTGTTGGTGTTTTTCAATGTTGAGGTTGTTGTTGTTTTTCAATGTTGAGGTTGTTGTTGCATTTGTTGGTGCTTTTCAATGTTGAGGTTGTTGTAGTTTTTAAATGTTGAGGTTGTTGTTGAATTTGTTGGTGTTTTTCAATGTCGAGGTTGTTGTTGAATTTGAAGGTGTTATTCAATGTTGAAGTTGTTGTTGAATTTGTTGGTGTTTTTCATTGTTGAGATTGTAGTTTAATTTGTTGGTGTTTTTCAATTTTGAGGTTGTTGTTGTCTTTAAATGTTGAGGTTGTTGTTGAATTTGTTGGTGTTTTTCAATTTTGAGGTTGTTGTTGTTTTTCAATGTTGAGGTTGTTGTTGAATTTGTTGGTGTTTTTCCATGTTGAGGTTGTTGTTGTTTTTCAAAGTTGAGGTTGTTGTTAAATTTGTTGGTGTTCTTCAATGTTGAGGTTGTTGTTGAATTTGTTGGTGTTTTTCAATTTCGAGGTTGTTGTTGAATTTGTTGGTGTTTTTCAATGTTGAGGATGTTGTTGTTTTTCAATGTTGAGGTTGTTGTTGTTTTTCAATGTTGAGGTTGTTGTTCTATTTGTTGGTGTTTTTCAATGTTGAGGTTGTTGTAGTTTTTCAATGTAGAGGTTGTTGTTGAATTTGTTGGTGTTTTTCAATGTCGAGGTTGTTGTTGAATTTGTTGGTGTTTTTCAATGATGAAGTTGTTGTTGAATTTGTATGTGTTTTTCAATGTTGAGGTTGTTGTTGAATTTGTTGGTGCTTTTCAATGTTGAGGTTGTTGTTGTTTTTAAATGTTGAGGTTGTTGTTGAATTTGTTGGTGTTTTTCAATTTTGAGGTTGTTGTTGTTTTTCAATGTTGAGGTTGTTGTTGAATTTGTTGTTGTTTTTCCATGTTGAGGTTGTTGTTGTTTTTCAAGTTTGAGGTTGTTGATAAATTTGTTGGTGTTTTTCAATGTTGAGGTTGTTGTTGAATTTGTTGGTGTTTTTCAATTTCGAGGTTGTTGTTGAATTTGTTGGTGTTTTTCAATGTTGTGGTTGTTGTTGTTTTTCAATGTTGAGGTTGTTGTTGAATTTGCTGGTGTTTTTCAATGTTGAGGTTGTTGTTGTTTTTCAATGTTGAGGTTGATGTTGTTTTTCGATGTTGAGGTTGTTGTTGAATTTGTTGGTGTTTTTCAATGTTGAGGTTGTTGTTGAATTTGTTGGTGTTTTTCAATGTTGAAGTTGTTGTTGAATTTGTTGGTGTTTTTCAATGTTGAGGTTGTTGTTCTTTTTCAATGTTGAGGTTGTTGTTGAATTTGTTGGTGTTTTTCAATGTTGAGGTTGTTGTTGTTTTTCAATGTTGAGGTTGTTGTTGTTTTTCGATGTTGAGGTTGTTGTTGAATTTGTTGGTGTTTTTCAATGTTGAGGTTGTTGTTGAATTTGTTGGTGTTTTTCAATGTTGAGGTTGTTGTTGTTTTTCAATGTTGAAGTTGTTGCTGAATTTGTTGGTGTTTTTCAATGTTGAGGTTGTTGTTGTTTTTCAATGTTGAGGTTGTTGTTGAATTTGTTGGTGTTTTTCAATTTCGAGGTTGTTGTTGAATTTGTTGGTGTTTTTCAATGTTGAAGTTGTTGTTGAATTTGTTGGTGTTTTTCAATGTTGAGGTTGTTGTTGAATTTGTTGGTGTTTTTCAATGTTGAGGTTGTTGTTGTTTTTCAATGTTGAGGGTGCTGTTGTTTTTCGATGTTGAGGTTGTTGTTGAATTTGTTGGTGTTTTTCAATGTTGAGGTTGTTGTTGTTTTTCAATGTAGAGGTTGTTGTTGAATTTGTTGGTGTTTTTCAATGTTGAGGTTGTTGTTGTTTTTCAATGTTGAGGTTGTTGTTGAATTTGTTGGTGTTTTTCAATTTCGAGGTTGTTGTTGAATTTGTTGGTGTTTTCAATGTTGAAGTTGTTGTTGAACTTGGTGGTGTTTTTCAATGTTGAGGTTGTTGTTGTTTTTCAATGTTGAGGTTGTTGTTGAATTTGTTGGTGTTTTTCAATTTCGAGGTTGTTGCTGTTTTTCAATGTTGAGGTTGTTGTTTTTTTTTCGATGTTGAGGTTGTTGTTGAATTTGTTGGTGTTTTTCAATGTTGAGGTTGTTGTTGTTTTTCAATGTTGAGGTTGTTGTTGCATTTGTTGGTGCTTTTCAATGTTGAGGTTGTTCTAGTTTTTAAATGTTGAGGTTGTTGTTGAATTTGTTGGTGTTTTTCAATGTCGAGGTTGTTGTTGAATTTGAAGGTGTTATTCAATGTTGAAGTTGTTGTTGAATTTGTTGGTGTTTTTCATTGTTGAGATTGTAGTTTAATTTGTTGGTGTTTTTCAATTTTGAGGTTGTTGTTGTCTTTAAATGTTGAGGTTGTTGTTGAATTTGTTGGTGTTTTTCAATTTTGAGGTTGTTGTTGTTTTTCAATGTTGAGGTTGTTGTTGAATTTGTTGGTGTTTTTCCATGTTGAGGTTGTTGTTGTTTTTCAAAGTTGAGGTTGTTGTTAAATTTGTTGGTGTTTTTCAATGTTGAGGTTGTTGTTGAATTTGTTGGTGTTTTCAATTTCGAGGTTGTTGTTGAATTTGTTGGTGTTTTTCAATGTTGAAGTTGTTGTTGAATTTGTTGGTGTTTTTCAATGTTGAGGTTGTTGTTGTTTTTCAATGTTGAGGTTGTTGTTGAATTTGTGGGTGTTTTTCAGTGTTGAGGTTGTTGTTGTTTTTCAATGTTGAGGTTGTTGTTGTTTTTCGATGTTGAGGTTGTTGTTGAATTTGTTGGTGTTTTTCAATGTTGAGGTTGTTGTTGTTTTTCAATGTTGAGGTTGTTGTTGTATTTGTTGGTGCTTTTCAATGTTGAGGTTGTTGTAGTTTTTCAATGTTGAGGTTGTTGTTGAATTTGTTGGTATTTTTCAATGTCGAGGTTGTTGTTGAATTTGTTGGTGTTTTTCAATGTTGAAGTTGTTGTTGAATTTGTTGGTGTTTTTCATTGTTGAGGTTGTTGTTGAATTTATTGGTGTCTTTAAATGTTGAGGTTGTTGTTGAATTTGTTGGTGTTTCTCAATTTTGAGGTTGTTGTTGTTTTTTAATGTTGAGGTTGTTGTTGAATTTGTTGGTGTTTTTCATTGATGAGGTTGTTGTTGAATTTGTTGGTGTTTTTCAATGTTGAGGTTGTTGTTGTTTTTCAATGTTGAGGTTGTTGTTGAATTTGTTGGTGTTTTTCAATGTTGAGGTTGTTGTTGTTTTTCAATGTTGAGGTTGTTGTTGAATTTGTTGGTGTTTTTCAATTTCGAGGTTGTTGTTGAATTTGTTGGTGTTCTTCAATGTTGAAGTTGTTATTGAATTTGTTGGTGTTTTTCAATGTTGAGGTTGTTGTTGTTTTTCAATGTTGAGGTTGTTGTTGAATTTGTTGGTGTTTTTCAATGTCGAGGTTCTTGTTGAATTTGTTGGTTTTTTTCAATCTTGAAGTTGTGGTTGAATTTGTTGGTGTTTTTCAATGTTGTGGTTGTTGTTGTTTTTCAATGTTGAGGTTGTTGTTGAATTTGTTGGTGTTTTTCAATTTTGAGGTTGTTGTTGTTTTTCAAAGTTGAGGTTGAGGTTTAATTTGTTGGTGTTTTTCAATGTTGAGGTTGTTGTTGAATTTGTTGGTGTTTTTCATTTTTGAGGTTGTTGTTGAATTTGTTGGTGTTTTTCAATGTTGAGGTTGTTGTTGTTTTTCAATGTTGAGGTTGTTGTTGAATTTGTTGGTCTTTTTCAATGTTGAGGTTGTTGTTGAATTTGTTGGTGTTTTTCAATGTTGAGGTTGTTGTTGTTTTTCAATATTGAGGTTGTTGTTGAATTTGTTTGTGTTTTTCAATGTTGAGGTTGGTGTTGAATTTGTTGGTATTTTTCAATGTTGAGGTTGTTGTTGTTTTTCAATGTTGAGGTTGTTTTTGAATTTGTTGGTGTTTTTCAATGTTATGGTTGTTGTTGTTTTTCAATGTTGAGGTTGTTGAATTTGTTGGTGTTTTTCAATGTTGAGGTTGTTGTTGTTTTTCAATGTTGAGGTTGTTGTTGAATTTGTTGGTGTTTTTCAATTTCGAGGTTGTTGTTGAATTTGTTGGTGTTTTTCAATGTTGAGGTTGTAGTTGTTTTTCAATGTTGAGGTTGTTGTTGAATTTGTTGGTGTTTTTCAATGTTGAGGTTGTTGTTGTTTTTCAATGTTGAGGTTGTTGTTGTTTTTCAATGTTGAGGTTGTTGTTGAATTTGTTGGTGTTTTTCAATTTTGAGGTTGTTGTTGTTTTTCAATGTTGAGGTTGTTGTTGAATTTGTTGGTGTTTTTCAATGTTGAGGTTGTTGTTGTTTTTCAATGTTGAGGGTGCTGTTGTTTTTCGATGTTGAGGTTGTTGTTGAATTTGTTGGTGTTTTTCAATGTTGAGGTTGTTGTTGTTTTTCAATGTAGAGGTTGTTGTTGAATTTGTTGGTGTTTTTCAATGTTGAGGTTGTTGTTGTTTTTCAATGTTGAGGTTGTTGTTGAATTTGTTGGTGTTTTTCAATTTCGAGGTTGTTGCTGTTTTTCAATGTTGAGGTTGTTGTTTTTTTTTCGATGTTGAGGTTGTTGTTGAATTTGTTGGTGTTTTTCAATGTTGAGGTTGTTGTTGTTTTTCAATGTTGAGGTTGTTGTTGCATTTGTTTGTGCTTTTCAATGTTGAGGTTGTTGTAGTTTTTAAATGTTGAGGTTGTTGTTGAATTTGTTGGTGTTTTTCAATGTTGAGGTTGTTGTTGAATTTGAAGGTGTTATTCAATGTTGAAGTTGTTGTTGAATTTGTTGGTGTTTTTCATTGTTGAGATTGTAGTTTAATTTGTTGGTGTTTTTCAATTTTGAGGTTGTTGTTGCCTTTAAATGTTGAGGTTGTTGTTGAATTTGTTGGTGTTTTTCAATTTTGAGGTTGTTGTTGTTTTTCAATGTTGAGGTTGTTGTTGAATTTGTTGGTGTTTTTCCATGTTGAGGTTGTTGTTGTTTTTCAAAGTTGAGGTTGTTGTTAAATTTGTTGGTGTTTTTCAATGTTGAGGTTGTTGTTGAATTTGTTGGTGTTTTTCAATTTCGAGGTTGTTGTTGAATTTGTTGGTGTTTTTCAATGTTGAAGTTGTTGTTGAATTTGTTGGTGTTTTTCAATGTTGAGGTTGTTGTTGTTTTTCAATGTTGAGGTTGTTGTTGAATTTGTGGGTGTTTTTCAGTGTTGAGGTTGTTGTTGTTTTTCAATGTTGAGGTTGTTGTTGTTTTTCGATGTTGAGGTTGTTGTTGAATTTGTTGGTGTTTTTCAATGTTGAGGTTGTTGTTGTTTTTCAATGTTGAGGTTGTTGTTGTATTTGTTGGTGCTTTTCAATGTTGAGGTTGTTGTAGTTTTTCAATGTTGACGTTGTTGTTGAATTTGTTGGTGTTTTTCAATGTCGAGGTTGTTGTTGAATTTGTTGGTGTTTTTCAATGTTGAAGTTGTTGTTGAATTTGTTGGTGTTTTTCATTGTTGAGGTTGTTGTTGAATTTGTTGGTGTCTTTAAATGTTGAGGTTGTTGTTGAATTTGTTGGTGTTTCTCAATTTTGAGGTTGTTGTTGTTTTTTAATGTTGAGGTTGTTGTTGAATTTGTTGGTGTTTTTCATTGTTGAGGTTGTTGTTGAATTTGTTGGTGTTTTTCAATGTTGAGGTTGTTGTTGTTTTTCAATGTTGAGGTTGTTGTTGAATTTGTTGGTGTTTTTCAATGTTGAGGTTGTTGTTGTTTTTCAATGTTGAGGTTGTTGTTGAATTTGTTGGTGTTTTTCAATTTCGAGGTTGTTGTTGAATTTGTTGGTGTTCTTCAATGTTGAAGTTGTTATTGAATTTGTTGGTGTTTTTCAATGTTGAGGTTGTTGTTGTTTTTCAATGTTGAGGTTGTTGTTGAATTTGTTGGTGTTTTTCAATGTCGAGGTTCTTGTTGAATTTGTTGGTTTTTTTCAATCTTGAAGTTGTTGTTGAATTTGTTGGTGTTTTTCAATGTTGTGGTTGTTGTTGTTTTTCAATGTTGAGGTTGTTGTTGAATTTGTTGGTGTTTTTCAATTTTGAGGTTGTTGTTGTTTTTCAATGTTGAGGATGTTGTTGAATTTGTTGGTGTTTTTCCATGTTGAGGTTGTTGTTGTTTTTCAAAGTTGAGGTTGATGTTTAATTTGTTGGTGTTTTTCAATGTTGAGGTTGTTGTTGAATTTGTTGGTGTTTTTCATTTTTGAGGTTGTTGTTGAATTTGTTGGTGTTTTTCAATGTTGAGGTTGTTGTTGTTTTTCAATGTTCAGGTTGTTGTTGAATTTGTTGGTCTTTTTCAATGTTTAGGTTGTTGTTGAATTTGTTGGTGTTTTTCAATGTTGAGGTTGTTGTTGTTTTTCAATATTGAGGTTGTTGTTGAATTTGTTTGTGTTTTTCAATGTTGAGGTTGGTGTTGAATTTGTTGGTATTTTTCAATGTTGAGGTTGTTGTTGTTTTTCAATGTTGAGGTTGTTTTTGAATTTGTTGGTGTTTTTCAATGTTATGGTTGTTGTTGTTTTTCAATGTTGAGGTTGTTGAATTTGTTGGTGTTTTTCAATGTTGAGCTTGTTGTTGTTTTTCAATGTTGAGGTTGTTGTTGAATTTGTTGGTGTTTTTCAATTTCGAGGTTGTTGTTGAATTTGTTGGTGTTTTTCAATGTTGAAGTTGTTGTTGAATTTGTAGGTGTTTTTCAATGTTGAGGTTGTAGTTGTTTTTCAATGTTGAGGTTGTTGTTGTTTTTCAATGTTGAGGTTGTTGTTGAATTTGTTGGTGTTTTTCAATTTCGAGGTTGTTGTTGAATTTGTTGGTGTTCTTCAATGTTGAAGTTGTTATTGAATTTGTTGGTGTTTTTCAATGTTGAGGTTGTTGTTGTTTTTCAATGTTGAGGTTGTTGTTGAATTTGTTGGTGTTTTTCAATGTCGAGGTTCTTGTTGAATTTGTTGGTTTTTTTCAATCTTGAAGTTGTGGTTGAATTTGTTGGTGTTTTTCAATGTTGTGGTTGTTGTTGTTTTTCAATGTTGAGGTTGTTGTTGAATTTGTTGGTGTTTTTCAATTTTGAGGTTGTTGTTGTTTTTCAAAGTTGAGGTTGAGGTTTAATTTGTTGGTGTTTTTCAATGTTGAGGTTGTTGTTGAATTTGTTGGTGTTTTTCATTTTTGAGGTTGTTGTTGAATTTGTTGGTGTTTTTCAATGTTGAGGTTGTTGTTGTTTTTCAATGTTGAGGTTGTTGTTGAATTTGTTGGTCTTTTTCAATGTTGAGGTTGTTGTTGAATTTGTTGGTGTTTTTCAATGTTGAGGTTGTTGTTGTTTTTCAATATTGAGGTTGTTGTTGAATTTGTTTGTGTTTTTCAATGTTGAGGTTGGTGTTGAATTTGTTGGTATTTTTCAATGTTGAGGTTGTTGTTGTTTTTCAATGTTGAGGTTGTTTTTGAATTTGTTGGTGTTTTTCAATGTTATGGTTGTTGTTGTTTTTCAATGTTGAGGTTGTTGAATTTGTTGGTGTTTTTCAATGTTGAGGTTGTTGTTGTTTTTCAATGTTGAGGTTGTTGTTGAATTTGTTGGTGTTTTTCAATTTCGAGGTTGTTGTTGAATTTGTTGGTGTTTTTCAATGTTGAGGTTGTAGTTGTTTTTCAATGTTGAGGTTGTTGTTGAATTTGTTGGTGTTTTTCAATGTTGAGGTTGTTGTTGTTTTTCAATGTTGAGGTTGTTGTTGTTTTTCAATGTTGAGGTTGTTGTTGAATTTGTTGGTGTTTTTCAATTTTGAGGTTGTTGTTGTTTTTCAATGTTGAGGTTGTTGTTGAATTTGTTGGTGTTTTTCAATGTTGAGGTTGTTGTTGTTTTTCAATGTTGAGGGTGCTGTTGTTTTTCGATGTTGAGGTTGTTGTTGAATTTGTTGGTGTTTTTCAATGTTGAGGTTGTTGTTGTTTTTCAATGTAGAGGTTGTTGTTGAATTTGTTGGTGTTTTTCAATGTTGAGGTTGTTGTTGTTTTTCAAAGTTGAGGTTGTTGTTGAATTTGTTGGTGTTTTTCAATTTCGAGGTTGTTGTTGAATTTGTTGGTGTTTTCAATGTTGAAGTTGTTGTTGAACTTGGTGGTGTTTTTCAATGTTGAGGTTGTTGTTGTTTTTCAATGTTGAGGTTGTTGTTGAATTTGTTGGTGTTTTTCAATTTCGAGGTTGTTGCTGTTTTTCAATGTTGAGGTTGTTGTTTTTTTTTCGATGTTGAGGTTGTTGTTGAATTTGTTGGTGTTTTTCAATGTTGAGGTTGTTGTTGTTTTTCAATGTTGAGGTTGTTGTTGCATTTGTTTGTGCTTTTCAATGTTGAGGTTGTTGTAGTTTTTAAATGTTGAGGTTGTTGTTGAATTTGTTGGTGTTTTTCAATGTTGAGGTTGTTGTTGAATTTGAAGGTGTTATTCAATGTTGAAGTTGTTGTTGAATTTGTTGGTGTTTTTCATTGTTGAGATTGTAGTTTAATTTGTTGGTGTTTTTCAATTTTGAGGTTGTTGTTGCCTTTAAATGTTGAGGTTGTTGTTGAATTTGTTGGTGTTTTTCAATTTTGAGGTTGTTGTTGTTTTTCAATGTTGAGGTTGTTGTTGAATTTGTTGGTGTTTTTCCATGTTGAGGTTGTTGTTGTTTTTCACAGTTGAGGTTGTTGTTAAATTTGTTGGTGTTTTTCAATGTTGAGGTTGTTGTTGAATTTGTTGGTGTTTTTCAATTTCGAGGTTGTTGTTGAATTTGTTGGTGTTTTTCAATGTTGAAGTTGTTGTTGAATTTGTTGGTGTTTTTCAATGTTGAGGTTGTTGTTGTTTTTCAATGTTGAGGTTGTTGTTGAATTTGTGGGTGTTTTTCAGTGTTGAGGTTGTTGTTGTTTTTCAATGTTGAGGTTGTTGTTGTTTTTCGATGTTGAGGTTGTTGTTGAATTTGTTGGTGTTTTTCAATGTTGAGGTTGTTGTTGTTTTTCAATGTTGAGGTTGTTGTTGTATTTGTTGGTGCTTTTCAATGTTGAGGTTGTTGTAGTTTTTCAATGTTGACGTTGTTGTTGAATTTGTTGGTGTTTTTCAATGTCGAGGTTGTTGTTGAATTTGTTGGTGTTTTTCAATGTTGAAGTTGTTGTTGAATTTGTTGGTGTTTTTCATTGTTGAGGTTGTTGTTGAATTTGTTGGTGTCTTTAAATGTTGAGGTTGTTGTTGAATTTGTTGGTGTTTCTCAATTTTGAGGTTGTTGTTGTTTTTTAATGTTGAGGTTGTTGTTGAATTTGTTGGTGTTTTTCATTGTTGAGGTTGTTGTTGAATTTGTTGGTGTTTTTCAATGTTGAGGTTGTTGTTGTTTTTCAATGTTGAGGTTGTTGTTGAATTTGTTGGTGTTTTTCAATGTTGAGGTTGTTGTTGTTTTTCAATGTTGAGGTTGTTGTTGAATTTGTTGGTGTTTTTCAATTTCGAGGTTGTTGTTGAATTTGTTGGTGTTCTTCAATGTTGAAGTTGTTATTGAATTTGTTGGTGTTTTTCAATGTTGAGGTTGTTGTTGTTTTTCAATGTTGAGGTTGTTGTTGAATTTGTTGGTGTTTTTCAATGTCGAGGTTCTTGTTGAATTTGTTGGTTTTTTTCAATCTTGAAGTTGTTGTTGAATTTGTTGGTGTTTTTCAATGTTGTGGTTGTTGTTGTTTTTCAATGTTGAGGTTGTTGTTGAATTTGTTGGTGTTTTTCAATTTTGAGGTTGTTGTTGTTTTTCAATGTTGAGGATGTTGTTGAATTTGTTGGTGTTTTTCCATGTTGAGGTTGTTGTTGTTTTTCAAAGTTGAGGTTGATGTTTAATTTGTTGGTGTTTTTCAATGTTGAGGTTGTTGTTGAATTTGTTGGTGTTTTTCATTTTTGAGGTTGTTGTTGAATTTGTTGGTGTTT
The DNA here is from genome assembly GCA_026770705.1 of Isurus oxyrinchus. NCBI lineage: Eukaryota > Metazoa > Chordata > Chondrichthyes > Lamniformes > Lamnidae > Isurus > Isurus oxyrinchus. The sequence continues at coordinate 1,598,432 of JANJGN010000106.1, forward strand.
TTCAATGTTGAGGTTGTTGTTGTTTTTCAATGTTCAGGTTGTTGTTGAATTTGTTGGTCTTTTTCAATGTTTAGGTTGTTGTTGAATTTGTTGGTGTTTTTCAATGTTGAGGTTGTTGTTGTTTTTCAATATTGAGGTTGTTGTTGAATTTGTTTGTGTTTTTCAATGTTGAGGTTGGTGTTGAATTTGTTGGTATTTTTCAATGTTGAGGTTGTTGTTGTTTTTCAATGTTGAGGTTGTTTTTGAATTTGTTGGTGTTTTTCAATGTTATGGTTGTTGTTGTTTTTCAATGTTGAGGTTGTTGAATTTGTTGGTGTTTTTCAATGTTGAGCTTGTTGTTGTTTTTCAATGTTGAGGTTGTTGTTGAATTTGTTGGTGTTTTTCAATTTCGAGGTTGTTGTTGAATTTGTTGGTGTTTTTCAATGTTGAAGTTGTTGTTGAATTTGTAGGTGTTTTTCAATGTTGAGGTTGTAGTTGTTTTTCAATGTTGAGGTTGTTGTTGAATTTGTTGGTGTTTTTCAATGTTGAGGTTGTTGTTGTTTTTCAATGTTGAGGTTGTTGTTGTTTTTCAATGTTGAGGTTGTTGTTGAATTTGTTGGTGTTTTTCAATGCTGAGGTTGTTGTTGAATTTGTTGCTGTTTTTCAATGTTGAGGTTGTTGTTGTTTTTCAATGTTGAGGTTGTTGTTGTTTTTCAATGTTGAGGTTGTTGTTGAATTTGTGGGTGTTTTTCAGTGTTGAGGTTGTTGTTGTTTTTCAATGTTGAGGTTGTTGTTGTTTTTCGATGTTGAGGTTGTTGTTGAATTTGTTGGTGTTTTTCAATGTTGAGGTTGTTGTTGTTTTTCAATGTTGAGGTTGTTGTTGTATTTGTTGGTGCTTTTCAATGTTGAGGTTGTTGTAGTTTTTCAATGTTGAGGTTGTTGTTGAATTTGTTGGTGTTTTTCAATGTCGAGGTTGTTGTTGAATTTGTTGGTGTTTTTCAATGTTGAAGTTGTTGTTGAATTTGTTGGTGTTTTTCATTGTTGAGGTTGTTGTTGAATTTGTTGGTGTCTTTAAATGTTGAGGTTGTTGTTGAATTTGTTGGTGTTTCTCAATTTTGAGGTTGTTGTTGTTTTTTAATGTTGAGGTTGTTGTTGAATTTGTTGGTGTTTTTCATTGTTGAGGTTGTTGTTGAATTTGTTGGTGTTTTTCAATGTTGAGGTTGTTGTTGTTTTTCAATGTTGAGGTTGTTGTTGAATTTGTTGGTGTTTTTCAATGTTGAGGTTGTTGTTGTTTTTCAATGTTGAGGTTGTTGTTGAATTTGTTGGTGTTTTTCAATTTCGAGGTTGTTGTTGAATTTGTTGGTGTTCTTCAATGTTGAAGTTGTTATTGAATTTGTTGGTGTTTTTCAATGTTGAGGTTGTTGTTGTTTTTCAATGTTGAGGTTGTTGTTGAATTTGTTGGTGTTTTTCAATGTCGCGGTTCTGGTTGAATTTGTTGGTTTTTTTCAATCTTGAAGTTGTTGTTGAATTTGTTGGTGTTTTTCAATGTTGTGGTTGTTGTTGTTTTTCAATGTTGAGGTTGTTGTTGAATTTGTTGGTGTTTTTCAATTTTGAGGTTGTTGTTGTTTTTCAATGTTGAGGATGTTGTTGAATTTGTTGGTGTTTTTCCATGTTGAGGTTGTTGTTGTTTTTCAAAGTTGAGGTTGATGTTTAATTTGTTGGTGTTTTTCAATGTTGAGGTTGTTGTTGAATTTGTTGGTGTTTTTCATTTTGAGGTTGTTGTTGAATTTGTTGGTGTTTTTCAATGTTGAGGTTGTTGTTGTTTTTCAATGTTGAGGTTGTTGTTGAATTTGTTGGTCTTTTTCAATGTTGAGGTTGTTGTTGAATTTGTTGGTGTTTTTCAATGTTGAAGTTGTTGTTGTTTTTCAATATTGAGGTTGTTGTTGAATTTGTTTGTGTTTTTCAATGTTGAGGTTGGTGTTGAATTTGTTGGTATTTTTCAATGTTGAGGTTGTTGTTGTTTTTCAATGTTGAGGTTGTTTTTGAATTTGTTGGTGTTTTTCAATGTTATGGTTGTTGTTGTTTTTCAATGTTGAGGTTGTTGAATTTGTTGGTGTTTTTCAATGTTGAGCTTGTTGTTGTTTTTCAATGTTGAGGTTGTTGTTGAATTTGTTGGTGTTTTTCAATTTCGAGGTTGTTGTTGAATTTGTTGGTGTTTTTCAATGTTGAAGTTGTTGTTGAATTTGTTGGTGTTTTTCAATGTTGAGGTTGGTGTTGAATTTGTTGGTATTTTTCAATGTTGAGGTTGTTGTTGTTTTTCAATGTTGAGGTTGTTTTTGAATTTGTTGGTGTTTTTCAATGTTATGGTTGTTGTTGTTTTTCAATGTTGAGGTTGTTGAATTTGTTGGTGTTTTTCAATGTTGAGGTTGTTGTTGTTTTTCAATGTTGAGGTTGTTGTTGAATTTGTTGGTGTTTTTCAATTTCGAGGTTGTTGTTGAATTTGTTGGTGTTTTTCAATGTTGAGGTTGTAGTTGTTGTTCAATGTTGAGGTTGTTGTTGAATTTGTTGGTGTTTTTCAATGTTGAGGTTGTTGTTGTTTTTCAATGTTGAGGTTGTTGTTGTTTTTCAATGTTGAGGTTGTTGTTGAATTTGTTGGTGTTTTTCAATTTTGAGGTTGTTGTTGTTTTTCAATGTTGAGGTTGTTGTTGAATTTGTTGGTGTTTTTCAATGTTGAGGTTGTTGTTGTTTTTCAATGTTGAGGGTGCTGTTGTTTTTCGATGTTGAGGTTGTTGTTGAATTTGTTGGTGTTTTTCAATGTTGAGGTTGTTGTTGTTTTTCAATGTAGAGGTTGTTGTTGAATTTGTTGGTGTTTTTCAATGTTGAGGTTGTTGTTGTTTTTCAAAGTTGAGGTTGTTGTTGAATTTGTTGGTGTTTTTCAATTTCGAGGTTGTTGTTGAATTTGTTGGTGTTTTCAATGTTGAAGTTGTTGTTGAACTTGGTGGTGTTTTTCAATGTTGAGGTTGTTGTTGTTTTTCAATGTTGAGGTTGTTGTTGAATTTGTTTTTTTTTTCAATTTCGAGGTTGTTGCTGTTTTTCAATGTTGAGGTTGTTGTTTTTTTTTTCGATGTTGAGGTTGTTTTTGAATTTGTTGGTGTTTTTCAATGTTGAGGTTGTTGTTGTTTTTCAATGTTGAGGTTGTTGTTGCATTTGTTGGTGCTTTTCAATGTTGAGGTTGTTGTAGTTTTTAAATGTTGAGGTTGTTGTTGAATTTGTTGGTGTTTTTCAATGTTGAGGTTGTTGTTGAATTTGAAGGTGTTATTCAATGTTGAAGTTGTTGTTGAATTTGTTGGTGTTTTTCATTGTTGAGATTGTAGTTTAATTTGTTGGTGTTTTTCAATTTTGAGGTTGTTGTTGCCTTTAAATGTTGAGGTTGTTGTTGAATTTGTTGGTGTTTTTCAATTTTGAGGTTGTTGTTGTTTTTCAATGTTGAGGTTGTTGTTGAATTTGTTGGTGTTTTTCCATGTTGAGGTTGTTGTTGTTTTTCAAAGTTGAGGTTGTTGTTAAATTTGTTGGTGTTTTTCAATGTTGAGGTTGTTGTTGAATTTGTTGGTGTTTTTCAATTTCGAGGTTGTTGTTGAATTTGTTGGTTTTTTTCAATGTTGAAGTTGTTGTTGAATTTGTTGGTGTTTTTCAATGTTGAGGTTGTTGTTGTTTTTCAATGTTGAGGTTGTTGTTGAATTTGTGGGTGTTTTTCAGTGTTGAGGTTGTTGTTGTTTTTCAATGTTGAGGTTGTTGTTGTTTTTCGATGTTGAGGTTGTTGTTGAATTTGTTGGTGTTTTTCAATGTTGAGGTTGTTGTTGTTTTTCAATGTTGAGGTTGTTGTTGTATTTGTTGGTGCTTTTCAATGTTGAGGTTGTTGTAGTTTTTCAATGTTGAGGTTGTTGTTGAATTTGTTGGTGTTTTTCAATGTCGAGGTTGTTGTTGAATTTGTTGGTGTTTTTCAATGTTGAAGTTGTTGTTGAATTTGTTGGTGTTTTTCATTGTTGAGGTTGTTGTTGAATTTGTTGGTGTCTTTAAATGTTGAGGTTGTTGTTGAACTTGTTGGTGTTTCTCAATTTTGAGGTTGTTGTTGTTTTTTAATGTTGAGGTTGTTGTTGAATTTGTTGGTGTTTTTCATTGTTGAGGTTGTTGTTGAATTTGTTGGTGTTTTTCAATGTTGAGGTTGTTGTTGTTTTTCAATGTTGAGGTTGTTGTTGAATTTGTTGGTGTTTTTCAATGTTGAGGTTGTTGTTGTTTTTCAATGTTGAGGTTGTTGTTGAATTTGTTGGTGTTTTTCAATTTCGAGGTTGTTGTTGAATTTGTTGGTGTTCTTCAATGTTGAAGTTGTTATTGAATTTGTTGGTGTTTTTCAATGTTGAGGTTGTTGTTGTTTTTCAATGTTGAGGTTGTTGTTGAATTTGTTGGTGTTTTTCAATGTCGAGGTTCTTGTTGAATTTGTTGGTTTTTTTCAATCTTGAAGTTGTTGTTGAATTTGTTGGTGTTTTTCAATGTTGTGGTTGTTGTTGTTTTTCAATGTTGAGGTTGTTGTTGAATTTGTTGGTGTTTTTCAATTTTGAGGTTGTTGTTGTTTTTCAATGTTGAGGATGTTGTTGAATTTGTTGGTGTTTTTCCATGTTGAGGTGGTTGTTGTTTTTCAAAGTTGAGGTTGATGTTTAATTTGTTGGTGTTTTTCAATGTTGAGGTTGTTGTTGAATTTGTTGGTGTTTTTCATTTTTGAGGTTGTTGTTGAATTTGTTGGTGTTTTTCAATGTTGAGGTTGTTGTTGTTTTTCAATGTTGAGGTTGTTGTTGAATTTGTTGGTCTTTTTCAATGTTGAGGTTGTTGTTGAATTTGTTGGTGTTTTTCAATGTTGAGGTTGTTGTTGTTTTTCAATATTGAGGTTGTTGTTGAATTTGTTTGTGTTTTTCAATGTTGAGGTTGGTGTTGAATTTGTTGGTATTTTTCAATGTTGAGGTTGTTGTTGTTTTTCAATGTTGAGGTTGTTTTTGAATTTGTTGGTGTTTTTCAATGTTATGGTTGTTGTTGTTTTTCAATGTTGAGGTTGTTGAATTTGTTGGTGTTTTTCAATGTTGAGCTTGTTGTTGTTTTTCAATGTTGAGGTTGTTGTTGAATTTGTTGGTGTTTTTCAATTTCGAGGTTGTTGTTGAATTTGTTGGTGTTTTTCAATGTTGAAGTTGTTGTTGAATTTGTTGGTGTTTTTCAATGTTGAGGTTGTAGTTGTTTTTCAATGTTGAGGTTGTTGTTGAATTTGTTGGTGTTTTTGAATGTTGAGGTTGTTGTTGTTTTTCAATGTTGAGGTTGTTGTTGTTTTTCAATGTTGAGGTTGTTGTTGAATTTGTTGGTGTTTTTCAATGCTGAGGTTGTTGTTGAATTTGTTGCTGTTTTTCAATGTTGAGGTTGTTGTTGTTTTTCAATGTTGAGGTTGTTGTTGTTTTTCAATGTTGAGGTTGTTGTTGAATTTGTGGGTGTTTTTCAGTGTTGAGGTTGTTGTTGTTTTTCAATGTTGAGGTTGTTGTTGTTTTTCGATGTTGAGGTTGTTGTTGAATTTGTTGGTGTTTTTCAATGTTGAGGTTGTTGTTGTTTTTCAATGTTGAGGTTGTTGTTGTATTTGTTGGTGCTTTTCAATGTTGAGGTTGTTGTAGTTTTTCAATGTTGAGGTTGTTGTTGAATTTGTTGGTGTTTTTCAATGTCGAGGTTGTTGTTGAATTTGTTGGTGTTTTTCAATGTTGAAGTTGTTGTTGAATTTGTTGGTGTTTTTCATTGTTGAGGTTGTTGTTGAATTTGTTGGTGTCTTTAAATGTTGAGGTTGTTGTTGAATTTGTTGGTGTTTCTCAATTTTGAGGTTGTTGTTGTTTTTTAATGTTGAGGTTGTTGTTGAATTTGTTGGTGTTTTTCATTGTTGAGGTTGTTGTTGAATTTGTTGGTGTTTTTCAATGTTGAGGTTGTTGTTGTTTTTCAATGTTGAGGTTGTTGTTGAATTTGTTGGTGTTTTTCAATGTTGAGGTTGTTGTTCTTTTTCAATGTTGAGGTTGTTGTTGAATTTGTTGGTGTTTTTCAATTTCGAGGTTGTTGTTGAATTTGTTGGTGTTCTTCAATGTTGAAGTTGGTATTGAATTTGTTGGTGTTTTTCAATGTTGAGGTTGTTGTTGTTTTTCAATGTTGAGGTTGTTGTTGAATTTGTTGGTGTTTTTCAATGTCGAGGTTCTTGTTGAATTTGTTGGTTTTTTTCAATCTTGAAGTTGTTGTTGAATTTGTTGGTGTTTTTCAATGTTGTGGTTGTTGTTGTTTTTCAATGTTGAGGTTGTTGTTGAATTTGTTGGTGTTTTTCAATTTTGAGGTTGTTGTTGTTTTTCAACGTTGAGGATGTTGTTGAATTTGTTGGTGTTTTTCCATGTTGAGGTTGTTGTTGTTTTTCAATGTTGAGGTTGTTGTTGAATTTGTTGGTGTTTTTCAATTTCGAGGTTGTTGTTGAATTTGTTGGTGTTTTTCAATGTTGAAGTTGTTGTTGAATTTGTTGGTGTTTTTCAATGTTGAGGTTGTTGTTGAATTTGTTGGTGTTTTTCAATGTTGAGGTTGTTGTTGTTTTTCAATGTTGAGGGTGCTGTTGTTTTTCGATGTTGAGGTTGTTGTTGAATTTGTTGGTGTTTTTCAATGTTGAGGTTGTTGTTGTTTTTCAATGTAGAGGTTGTTGTTGAATTTGTTGGTGTTTTTCAATGTTGAGGTTGTTGTTGTTTTTCAATGTTGAGGTTGTTGTTGAATTTGTTGGTGTTTTTCAATTTCGAGGTTGTTGTTGAATTTGTTGGTGTTTTCAGTGTTGAAGTTGTTGTTGAACTTGGTGGTGTTTTTCAATGTTGAGGTTGTTGTTCTTTTTCAATGTTGAGGTTGTTGTTGAATTTGTTGGTGTTTTTCAATTTCGAGGTTGTTGCTGTTTTTCAATGTTGAGGTTGTTGTTGTTTTTCGATGTTGAGGTTGTTGTTGAATTTGTTGGTGTTTTTCAATGTTGAGGTTGTTGTTGTTTTTCAATGTTGAGGTTGTTGTTGCATTTGTTGGTGCTTTTCAATGTTGAGGTTGTTGTAGTTTTTAAATGTTGAGGTTGTTGTTGAATTTGTTGGTGTTTTTCAATGTCGAGGTTGTTGTTGAATTTGAAGGTGTTTTTCAATGTTGAAGTTGTTGTTGAATTTGTTGGTGTTTTTCATTGTTGAGATTGTAGTTTAATTTGTTGGTGTTTTTCAATTTTGAGGTTGTTGTTGTCTTCAAATGTTGAGGTTGTTGTTGAATTTGTTGGTGTTTTTCAATTTTGAGGTTGTTGTTGTTTTTCAATGTTGAGGTTGTTGTTGAATTTGTTGGTGTTTTTCCATGTTGAGGTTGTTGTTGTTTTTCAAAGTTGAGGTTGTTGTTAAAATTGTTGGTGTTTTTCAATGTTGAGGTTGTTGTTGAATTTGTTGGTGTTTTTCAATTTCGAGGTTGTTGTTGAATTTGTTGGTGTTTTTCAATGTTGAAGTTGTTGTTGAATTTGTTGGTGTTTTTCAATGTTGAGGTTGTTGTTGTTTTTCAATGTTGAGGTTGTTGTTGAATTTGTGGGTGTTTTTCAGTGTTGAGGTTGTTGTTGTTTTTCAATGTTGAGGTTGTTGTTGTTTTTCGATGTTGAGGTTGTTGTTGAATTTGTTGGTGTTTTTCAATGTTGAGGTTGTTGTTGTTTTTCAATGTTGAGGTTGTTGTTGTATTTGTTGGTGCTTTTCAATGTTGAGGTTGTTGTAGTTTTTCAATGTTGAGGTTGTTGTTGAATTTGTTGGTGTTTTTCAATGTCGAGGTTGTTGTTGAATTTGTTGGTGTTTTTCAATGTTGAGGTTGTTGTTGAATTTGTTGGTGTTTTTCAATGTTGAGGTTGTTGTTGTTTTTCAATGTTGAGGTTGTTGTTGAATTTGTGGGTGTTTTTCAGTGTTGAGGTTGTTGTTGTTTTTCAATGTTGAGGTTGTTGTTGTATTTGTTGGTGCTTTTCAATGTTGAGGTTGTTGTAGTTTTTCAATGTTGAGGTTGTTGTTGAATTTGTTGGTGTTTTTCAATGTCGAGGTTGTTGTTGAATTTGTTGGTGTTTTTCAATGTTGAAGTTGTTGTTGAATTTGTTGGTGTTTTTCATTGTTGAGGTTGTTGTTGAATTTGTTGGTGTCTTTAAATGTTGAGGTTGTTGTTGAACTTGTTGGTGTTTCTCAATTTTGAGGTTGTTGTTGTTTTTTAATGTTGAGGTTGTTGTTGAATTTGTTGGTGTTTTTCATTGTTGAGGTTGTTGTTGAATTTGTTGGTGTTTTTCAATGTTGAGGTTGTTGTTGTTTTTCAATGTTGAGGTTGTTGTTGAATTTGTTGGTGTTTTTCAATGTTGAGGTTGTTGTTGTTTTTCAATGTTGAGGTTGTTGTTGAATTTGTTGGTGTTTTTCAATTTCGAGGTTGTTGTTGAATTTGTTGGTGTTCTTCAATGTTGAAGTTGTTATTGAATTTGTTGGTGTTTTTCAATGTTGAGGTTGTTGTTGTTTTTCAATGTTGAGGTTGTTGTTGAATTTGTTGGTGTTTTTCAATGTCGAGGTTCTTGTTGAATTTGTTGGTTTTTTTCAATCTTGAAGTTGTTGTTGAATTTGTTGGTGTTTTTCAATGTTGTGGTTGTTGTTGTTTTTCAATGTTGAGGTTGTTGTTGAATTTGTTGGTGTTTTTCAATTTTGAGGTTGTTGTTGTTTTTCAATGTTGAGGATGTTGTTGAATTTGTTGGTGTTTTTCCATGTTGAGGTGGTTGTTGTTTTTCAAAGTTGAGGTTGATGTTTAATTTGTTGGTGTTTTTCAATGTTGAGGTTGTTGTTGAATTTGTTGGTGTTTTTCATTTTTGAGGTTGTTGTTGAATTTGTTGGTGTTTTTCAATGTTGAGGTTGTTGTTGTTTTTCAATGTTGAGGTTGTTGTTGAATTTGTTGGTCTTTTTCAATGTTGAGGTTGTTGTTGAATTTGTTGGTGTTTTTCAATGTTGAGGTTGTTGTTGTTTTTCAATATTGAGGTTGTTGTTGAATTTGTTTGTGTTTTTCAATGTTGAGGTTGGTGTTGAATTTGTTGGTATTTTTCAATGTTGAGGTTGTTGTTGTTTTTCAATGTTGAGGTTGTTTTTGAATTTGTTGGTGTTTTTCAATGTTATGGTTGTTGTTGTTTTTCAATGTTGAGGTTGTTGAATTTGTTGGTGTTTTTCAATGTTGAGCTTGTTGTTGTTTTTCAATGTTGAGGTTGTTGTTGAATTTGTTGGTGTTTTTCAATTTCGAGGTTGTTGTTGAATTTGTTGGTGTTTTTCAATGTTGAAGTTGTTGTTGAATTTGTTGGTGTTTTTCAATGTTGAGGTTGTAGTTGTTTTTCAATGTTGAGGTTGTTGTTGAATTTGTTGGTGTTTTTGAATGTTGAGGTTGTTGTTGTTTTTCAATGTTGAGGTTGTTGTTGTTTTTCAATGTTGAGGTTGTTGTTGAATTTGTTGGTGTTTTTCAATGCTGAGGTTGTTGTTGAATTTGTTGCTGTTTTTCAATGTTGAGGTTGTTGTTGTTTTTCAATGTTGAGGTTGTTGTTGTTTTTCAATGTTGAGGTTGTTGTTGAATTTGTGGGTGTTTTTCAGTGTTGAGGTTGTTGTTGTTTTTCAATGTTGAGGTTGTTGTTGTTTTTCGATGTTGAGGTTGTTGTTGAATTTGTTGGTGTTTTTCAATGTTGAGGTTGTTGTTGTTTTTCAATGTTGAGGTTGTTGTTGTATTTGTTGGTGCTTTTCAATGTTGAGGTTGTTGTAGTTTTTCAATGTTGAGGTTGTTGTTGAATTTGTTGGTGTTTTTCAATGTCGAGGTTGTTGTTGAATTTGTTGGTGTTTTTCAATGTTGAAGTTGTTGTTGAATTTGTTGGTGTTTTTCATTGTTGAGGTTGTTGTTGAATTTGTTGGTGTCTTTAAATGTTGAGGTTGTTGTTGAATTTGTTGGTGTTTCTCAATTTTGAGGTTGTTGTTGTTTTTTAATGTTGAGGTTGTTGTTGAATTTGTTGGTGTTTTTCATTGTTGAGGTTGTTGTTGAATTTGTTGGTGTTTTTCAATGTTGAGGTTGTTGTTGTTTTTCAATGTTGAGGTTGTTGTTGAATTTGTTGGTGTTTTTCAATGTTGAGGTTGTTGTTGTTTTTCAATGTTGAGGTTGTTGTTGAATTTGTTGGTGTTTTTCAATTTCGAGGTTGTTGTTGAATTTGTTGGTGTTCTTCAATGTTGAAGTTGGTATTGAATTTGTTGGTGTTTTTCAATGTTGAGGTTGTTGTTGTTTTTCAATGTTGAGGTTGTTGTTGAATTTGTTGGTGTTTTTCAATGTCGAGGTTCTTGTTGAATTTGTTGGTTTTTTTCAATCTTGAAGTTGTTGTTGAATTTGTTGGTGTTTTTCAATGTTGTGGTTGTTGTTGTTTTTCAATGTTGAGGTTGTTGTTGAATTTGTTGGTGTTTTTCAATTTTGAGGTTGTTGTTGTTTTTCAACGTTGAGGATGTTGTTGAATTTGTTGGTGTTTTTCCATGTTGAGGTTGTTGTTGTTTTTCAATGTTGAGGTTGTTGTTGAATTTGTTGGTGTTTTTCAATTTCGAGGTTGTTGTTGAATTTGTTGGTGTTTTTCAATGTTGAAGTTGTTGTTGAATTTGTTGGTGTTTTTCAATGTTGAGGTTGTTGTTGAATTTGTTGGTGTTTTTCAATGTTGAGGTTGTTGTTGTTTTTCAATGTTGAGGGTGCTGTTGTTTTTCGATGTTGAGGTTGTTGTTGAATTTGTTGGTGTTTTTCAATGTTGAGGTTGTTGTTGTTTTTCAATGTAGAGGTTGTTGTTGAATTTGTTGGTGTTTTTCAATGTTGAGGTTGTTGTTGTTTTTCAATGTTGAGGTTGTTGTTGAATTTGTTGGTGTTTTTCAATTTCGAGGTTGTTGTTGAATTTGTTGGTGTTTTCAGTGTTGAAGTTGTTGTTGAACTTGGTGGTGTTTTTCAATGTTGAGGTTGTTGTTCTTTTTCAATGTTGAGGTTGTTGTTGAATTTGTTGGTGTTTTTCAATTTCGAGGTTGTTGCTGTTTTTCAATGTTGAGGTTGTTGTTGTTTTTCGATGTTGAGGTTGTTGTTGAATTTGTTGGTGTTTTTCAATGTTGAGGTTGTTGTTGTTTTTCAATGTTGAGGTTGTTGTTGCATTTGTTGGTGCTTTTCAATGTTGAGGTTGTTGTAGTTTTTAAATGTTGAGGTTGTTGTTGAATTTGTTGGTGTTTTTCAATGTCGAGGTTGTTGTTGAATTTGAAGGTGTTTTTCAATGTTGAAGTTGTTGTTGAATTTGTTGGTGTTTTTCATTGTTGAGATTGTAGTTTAATTTGTTGGTGTTTTTCAATTTTGAGGTTGTTGTTGTCTTCAAATGTTGAGGTTGTTGTTGAATTTGTTGGTGTTTTTCAATTTTGAGGTTGTTGTTGTTTTTCAATGTTGAGGTTGTTGTTGAATTTGTTGGTGTTTTTCCATGTTGAGGTTGTTGTTGTTTTTCAAAGTTGAGGTTGTTGTTAAAATTGTTGGTGTTTTTCAATGTTGAGGTTGTTGTTGAATTTGTTGGTGTTTTTCAATTTCGAGGTTGTTGTTGAATTTGTTGGTGTTTTTCAATGTTGAAGTTGTTGTTGAATTTGTTGGTGTTTTTCAATGTTGAGGTTGTTGTTGTTTTTCAATGTTGAGGTTGTTGTTGAATTTGTGGGTGTTTTTCAGTGTTGAGGTTGTTGTTGTTTTTCAATGTTGAGGTTGTTGTTGTTTTTCGATGTTGAGGTTGTTGTTGAATTTGTTGGTGTTTTTCAATGTTGAGGTTGTTGTTGTTTTTCAATGTTGAGGTTGTTGTTGTATTTGTTGGTGCTTTTCAATGTTGAGGTTGTTGTAGTTTTTCAATGTTGAGGTTGTTGTTGAATTTGTTGGTGTTTTTCAATGTCGAGGTTGTTGTTGAATTTGTTGGTGTTTTTCAATGTTGAAGTTGTTGTTGAATTTGTTGGTGTTTTTCATTGTTGAGGTTGTTGTTGAATTTGTTGGTGTCTTTAAATGTTGAGGTTGTTGTTGAATTTGTTGGTGTTTCTCAATTTTGAGGTTGTTGTTGTTTTTTAATGTTGAGGTTGTTGTTGAATTTGTTGGTGTTTTTCATTGTTGAGGTTGTTGTTGAATTTGTTGGTGTTTTTCAATGTTGAGGTTGTTGTTGTTTTTCAATGTTGAGGTTGTTGTTGAATTTGATTGTGTTTTTCAATGTTGAGGTTGTTGTTGTTTTTCAATGTTGAGGTTGTTGTTGAATTTGTTGGTGTTTTTCAATTTCGAGGTTGTTGTTGAATTTGTTGGTGTTCTTCAATGTTGAAGTTGTTATTGAATTTGTTGGTGTTTTTCAATGTTGAGGTTGTTGTTCTTTTTCAATGTTGAGGTTGTTGTTGAATTTGTTGGTGTTTTTCAATGTCGAGGTTGTTGTTGAATTTGTTGGTTTTTTTCAATCTTGAAGTTGTTGTTGAATTTGTTGGTGTTTTTCAATGTTGTGGTTGTTGTTGTTTTTCAATGTTGAGGTTGTTGTTGAATTTGTTGGTGTTTTTCAATTTTGAGGTTGTTGTTGTTTTTCAATGTTGAGGATGTTGTTGAATTTGTTGGTGTTTTTCCATGTTGAGGTTGTTGTTGTTTTTCAAAGTTGAGGTTGATGTTTAATTTGTTGGTGTTTTTCAATGTTGAGGTTGTTGTTGAATTTGTTGGTGTTTTTCATTTTTGAGGTTGTTGTTGAATTTGTTGGTGTTTTTCAATGTTGAGGTTGTTGTTGTTTTTCAATGTTGAGGTTGTTGTTGAATTTGTTGGTCTTTTTCAATGTTGAGGTTGTTGTTGAATTTGTTGGTGTTTTTCCATGTTGAGGTTGTTGTTGTTTTTCAACGTTGAGGTTGTTGTTAAATTTGTTGGTGTTTTTCAATGTTGAGGTTGTTGTTGAATTTGTTGGTGTTTTTCAATTTCGAGGTTGTTGTTGAATTTGTTGGTGTTTTTCAATGTTGAAGTTGTTGTTGAATTTGTTGGTGTTTTTCAATGTTGAGGTTGTTGTTGTTTTTCAATGTTGAGGTTGTTGTTGAATTTGTGGGTGTTTTTCAGTGTTGAGGTTGTTGTTGTTTTTCAATGTTGAGGTTGTTGTTGTTTTTCGATGTTGAGGTTGTTGTTGAATTTGTTGGTGTTTTTCAATGTTGAGGTTGTTGTTGTTTTTCAATGTTGAGGTTGTTGTTGTATTTGTTGGTGCTTTTCAATGTTGAGGTTGTTGTAGTTTTTCAATGTTGAGGTTGTTGTTGAATTTGTTGGTGTTTTTCAATGTCGAGGTTGTTGTTGAATTTGTTGGTGTTTTTCAATATTGAAGTTGTTGTTGAATTTGTTGGTGTTTTTCATTGTTGAGGTTGTTGTTGAATTTATTGGTGTCTTTAAATGTTGAGGTTGTTGTTGAATTTGTTGGTGTTTCTCAATTTTGAGGTTGTTGTTGTTTTTTAATGTTGAGGTTGTTGTTGAATTTGTTGGTGTTTTTCATTGTTGAGGTTGTTGTTGAATTTGTTGGTGTTTTTCAATGTTGAGGTTGTTGTTGTTTTTCAATGTTGAGGTTGTTGTTGAATTTGTTGGTGTTTTTCAATGTTGAGGTTGTTGTTGTTTTTCAATGTTGAGGTTGTTGTTGTTGAATTTGTTGGTGTTTTTCAATTTCGAGGTTGTTGTTGAATTTGTTGGTGTTCTTCAATGTTGAAGTTGTTATTGAATTTGTTGGTGTTTTTCAATGTTGAGGTTGTTGTTGTTTTTCAATGTTGAGGTTGTTGTTGAATTTGTTGGTGTTTTTCAATGTCGAGGTTCTTGTTGAATTTGTTGGTTTTTTTCAATCTTGAAGTTGTTGTTGAATTTGTTGGTGTTTTTCAATGTTGTGGTTGTTGTTGTTTTTCAATGTTGAGGTTGTTGTTGAATTTGTTGGTGTTTTTCAATTTTGAGGTTGTTGTTGTTTTTCAATGTTGAGGATGTTGTTGAATTTGTTGGTGTTTTTCCATGCTGAGGTTGTTGTTGTTTTTCAAAGTTGAGGTTGATGTTTAATTTGTTGGTGTTTTTCAATGTTGAGGTTGTTGTTGAATTTGTTGGTGTTTTTCCATGTTGAGGTTGTTGTTGTTTTTCAAAGTTGAGGTTGTTGTTAAATTTGTTGGTGTTTTTCAATGTTGAGGTTGTTGTTGAATTTGTTGGTGTTTTTCAATTTCGAGGTTGTTGTTGAATTTGTTGGTGTTTTTCAATGTTGAAGTTGTTGTTGAATTTGTTGGTGTTTTTCAATGTTGAGGTTGTTGTTGTTTTTCAATGTTGAGGTTGTTGTTGAATTTGTGGGTGTTTTTCAGTGTTGAGGTTGTTGTTGTTTTTCAATGTTGAGGTTGTTGTTGTTTTTCGATGTTGAGGTTGTTGTTGAATTTGTTGGTGTTTTTCAATGTTGAGGTTGTTGTTGTTTTTCAATGTTGAGGTTGTTGTTGTATTTGTTGGTGCTTTTCAATGTTGAGGTTGTTGTAGTTTTTCAATGTTGAGGTTGTTGTTGAATTTGTTGGTGTTTTTCAATGTCGAGGTTGTTGTTGAATTTGTTGGTGTTTTTCAATGTTGAAGTTGTTGTTGAATTTGTTGGTGTTTTTCATTGTTGAGGTTGTTGTTGAATTTGTTGGTGTCTTTAAATGTTGAGGTTGTTGTTGAATTTGTTGGTGTTTCTCAATTTTGAGGTTGTTGTTGTTTTTTAATGTTGAGGTTGTTGTTGAATTTGTTGGTGTTTTTCATTGTTGAGGTTGTTGTTGAATTTGTTGGTGTTTTTCAATGTTGAGGTTGTTGTTGTTTTTCAATGTTGAGGTTGTTGTTGAATTTGTTGGTGTTTTTCAATGTTGAGGTTGTTGTTGTTTTTCAATGTTGAGGTTGTTGTTGAATTTGTTGGTGTTTTTCAATTTCGAGGTTGTTGTTGAATTTGTTGGTGTTCTTCAATGTTGAAGTTGTTATTGAATTTGTTGGTGTTTTTCAATGTTGAGGTTGTTGTTGTTTTTCAATGTTGAGGTTGTTGTTGAATTTGTTGGTGTTTTTCAATGTCGAGGTTGTTGTTGAATTTGTTGGTTTTTTTCAATTTTGAGGTTGTTGTTGTTTTTCAATGTTGAGGATGTTGTTGAATTTGTTGGTGTTTTTCCATGTTGAGGTTGTTGTTGTTTTTCAAAGTTGAGGTTGATGTTTAATTTGTTGGTGTTTTTCAATGTTGAGGTTGTTGTTGAATTTGTTGGTGTTTTTCATTTTTGAGGTTGTTGTTGAATTTGTTGGTGTTTTTCAATGTTGAGTTTGTTGTTGTTTTTCAATGTTGAGGTTGTTGTTGAATTTGTTGGTCTTTTTCAATGTTGAGGTTGTTGTTGAATTTGTTGGTGTTTTTCAATGTTGAGGTTGTTGTTGTTTTTCAATATTGAGGTTGTTGTTGAATTTGTTTGTGTTTTTCAAAGTTGAGGTTGGTGTTGAATTTATTGGTATTTTTCAATGTTGAGGTTGTTGTTGTTTGTCAATGTTGAGGTTGTTTTTGAATTTGTTGGTGTTTTTCAATGTTATGGTTGTTGTTGTTTTTCAATGTTGAGGTTGTTGAATTTGTTGGTGTTTTTCAATGTTGAGGTTGTTGTTGTTTTTCAATGTTGAGGTTGTTGTTGAATTTGTTGGTGTTTTTCAATTTCGAGGTTGTTGTTGAATTTGTTGGTGTTTTTCAATGTTGAAGTTGTTGTTGAATTTGTTGGTGTTTTTCAATGTTGAGCTTGTAGTTGTTTTTCAATGTTGAGGTTGTTGTTGAATTTGTTGGTGTTTTTCAATGTTGAGGTTGTTGTTGTTTTTCAATGTTGAGGTTGTTGTTGTTTTTCAATGTTGAGGTTGTTGTTGAATTTGTTGGTGTTTTCCAATGCTGAGGTTGTTGTTGAATTTGTTGCTGTTTTTCAATGTTGAGGTTGTTGTTGTTTTTCAATCTTGAGGTTGTTGATGTATTTGTTGGTGTTTTTCAATGTTGAGGTTGTTGTAGTTTTTCAATGTTGAGGTTGTTGTTGAATTTGTTGGTGTTTTTCAATGTCGAGGTTGTTGTTGAATTTTTTGGTGTTTTTCAATGTTGAAGTTGTTGTTGAATTTGTATGTGTTTTTCAATGTTGAGGTTGTTTTTGAATTTGTTGGTGTTTTTCAATGTTGAGGTTGTTGTTGTTTTTAAATGTTGAGGTTGTTTTTGAATTTGTTGGTGCTTTTCAATTTTGAGGTTGTTGTTGTTTTTCAATGTTGAGGTTGTTGTTGAATTTGTTGGTGTTTTTCAATGTTGAGGTTGTTGTTGGTTTTCAAGTTTGAGGTTGTTGTTAAATTTGTTGGTGTTTTTCAATGTTGAGGTTGTTGTTGAATTTGTTGGTGTTTTTCATTGCTGAGGTTGTTGTTGAATTTGTTGGTGTTTTTCAATGTTGAGGTTGTTGTTGTTTTTCAATGTTGAGGTTGTTGTTGAATTTGTTGGTGTTTTTCAATGTTGAGGTTGTTGTTGTTTTTCAATTTCGAGGTTGTTGTTGAATTTGTTGGTGTTTTTCAATGTTGAAGTTGTTGTTGAATTTGTTGGTGTTTTTCAATGTTGAGGTTGTTGTTGTTTTTCATTGTTGAGGTTGTTGTTGAATTTGTTGGTGTTTTTCAATGTTGAGGTTGTTGTTGTTTTTCAATGTTGAGGTTGTTGTTGTTTTTCGATGTTGAGGTTGTTGTTGAATTTGTTGGTGTTTTTCAATGTTGAGGTTGTTGTTGAATTTGTTGGTGTTTTTCAATGTTGAGGTTGTTGTTGTTTTTCAATGTTGAGGTTGTTGCTGAATTTGTTGGTGTTTTTCAATGTTGAGGTTGTTGCTGTTTTTCAATGTTGAGGTTGTTGTTGAATTTGTTGGTGTTTTTCAATTTCGAGGTTGTTGTTGAATTTGTTGGTGTTTTTCAATGTTGAAGTTGTTGTTGAATTTGTTGGTGTTTTTCAATGTTGAGGTTGTTGTTGAATTTGTTGGTGTTTTTCAATGTTGAGGTTGTTGTTGTTTTTCAATGTTGAGGGTGCTGTTGTTTTTCAATGTTGAGGTTGTTGTTGAATTTGTTGGTGTTTTTCAATGTTGAGGTTGTTGTTGTTTTTCAATGTTGATGTTGTTGTTGTATTTGTTGGTGCTTTTCAATGTTGAGGTTGTTGTAGTTTTTCAATGTTGAGGTTGTTGTTGAATTTGTTGGTGTTTTTCAATGTCGAGGTTGTTGTTGAATTTGTTGGTGTTTTTCAGTGTTGAAGTTGTTGTTGAATTTGTTGGTGCTTTTCAATGTTGAGGTTGTTGTTGTCTTTAAATGTTGAGGTTGTTGTTGAATTTGTTGGTGTTTTTCAATTTTGAGGTTGTTGTTGTTTTTCAAAGTTGAGGTTGTTGTTAAATTTGTTGGTGTTTTTCAATGTTGAGGTTGTTGTTGAATTTGTTTCTATTTTTCATTGTTGAGGTTGTTGTTGAATTTGTTGGTGTTTTTCAATGTTGAGGTTGTTGTTGTTTTTCAATGTTGAGGTTGTTGTTGAATTTGTTGGTGTTTTTCAATGTTGAGGTTTTTGTTGTTATTCAATGTGGAGGTTGTTGTTGAATTTGTTGGTGTTTTTCAATTTCGAGGTTGTTGTTGAATTTGTTGGTGTTCTTCAATGTTGAAGTTGTTGTTGAATTTGTTGGTGTTTTTCAATGTTGAGGATGTTGTTGTTTTTCAATGTTGAGGTTGTTGTTGAATTTGTTGGTGTTTTTCAATGTCGAGTTGTTGTTGAATTTGTTGGTTTTTTTCAATGTTGAAGTTGTTGTTGAATTTGTTGGTGTTTTTCAATGTTGAGGTTGTTGTTGTTTTTCAATGTTGAGGTTGTTGTTGAATTTGTTGGTGTTTTTCAATTTTGAGGTTGTTGTTGTTCTTCAATGTTGAGGTTGTTGTTGAATTTGTTGGTGTTTTTCCATGTTGAGGTTGTTGTTGTTTTTCGATGTTGAGGTTGATATTTAATTTGTTGCTGTTTTTCAATGTTGAGGTTGTTGTTGAATTTGTTGGTGTTTTTCATTTTTGAGGTTGTTGTTGAATTTGTTGGTGTTTTTCAATGTTGAGGTTGTTGTTGTTTTTCAATGTAGAGGTTCTTGTTGAATTTGTTGGTGTTTTTCAATGTTGAGGTTGTTGTTGAATTTGTTGGTGTTTTTCAATGTTGAGGTTGTTGTTGTTTTTCAATATTGAGGTTGTTGTTGAATTTGTTTGTGTTTTTCAATGTTGAGGTTGGTGTTGAATTTGTTGGTATTTTTCAATGTTGAGGTTGTTGTTGTTTTTCAATGCTGAGGTTGTTTTTGAATTTGTTGGTGTTTTTCAATGTTGAGGTTGTTGTTGTTTTTCAATGTTGAGGTTGTTGTTGAATTTGTTGGTGTTTTTCAATTTCGAAGTTGTTGTTGAATTTGTTGGTGTTTTTCAATGTTGAAGTTGTTGTTGAATTTGTTGATGTTTTTCAATGTTGAGGTTGTTGTTGTTTTTCAATGTTGAGGTTGTTGTTGAATTTGTTGGTGTTTTTCAATGTTGAGGATGTTGTTGTTTTTCAATGTTGAGGTTGTTGATGTTTTTCAATGTTGAGGTTGTTGTTGAATTTGTTGGTTTTTTCAATGCTCAGGTTGTTGTTGAATTTGTTGCTGTTTTTCAATGTTGAGGTTGTTGTTGTTATTCAATGTTGAGGTTGTTGTTGTATTTGTTGGTGTTTTTCAATGTTGAGGTTGTTGTAGTTTTTCAATGTTGAGGTTGTTGTTGAATTTGTTGGTGTTTTTCAATGTCGAGGTTGTTGTTGAATTTGTTGGTGTTTTTCAATGTTGAAGTTGTTGTTGAATTTGTATGTGTTTTTCAATGTTGAGGTTGTTGTTGAATTTGTTGGTGCTTTTCAATGTTGAGGTTGTTGTTGTTTTTAAATGTTGAGGTTGTTGTTGAATTTGTTGGTGTTTTTCAATTTTGAGGTTGTTGTTGTTTTTCAATGTTGAGGTTGTTGTTGAATTTGTTGGTGTTTTTCCATGTTGAGGTTGTTGTTGTTTTTCAAGTTTGAGGTTGTTGTTAAATTTGTTGGTGTTTTTCAATGTTGAGGTTGTTGTTGAATTTGTTGGTGTTTTTCAATTTCGAGGTTGTTGTTGAATTTGTTGGTGTTTTTCAATGTTGTGGTTGTTGTTGAATTTGTTGGTGTTTTTCAATTTTGAGGTTGTTGTTGTTCTTCAATGTTGAGGTTGTTGTTGAATTTGTTGGTGTTTTTCCATGTTGAGGTTGTTGTTGTTTTTCGATGTTGAGGTTGATATTTAATTTGTTGCTGTTTTTCAATGTTGAGGTTGTTGTTGAATTTGTTGGTGTTTTTCATTTTTGAGGTTGTTGTTGAATTTGTTGGTGTTTTTCAATGTTGAGGTTGTTGTTGTTTTTCAATGTAGAGGTTCTTGTTGAATTTGTTGGTGTTTTTCAATGTTGAGGTTGTTGTTGAATTTGTTGGTGTTTTTCAATGTTGAGGTTGTTGTTGTTTTTCAATATTGAGGTTGTTGTTGAATTTGTTTGTGTTTTTCAATGTTGAGGTTGGTGTTGAATTTGTTGGTGTTTTTCATTGCTGAGGTTGTTGTTGAATTTGTTGGTGTTTTTCAATGTTGAGGTTGTTGTTGTTTTTCAATGTTGAGGTTGTTGTTGAATTTGTTGGTGTTTTTCAATGTTGAGGTTGTTGTTGTTTTTCAATTTCGAGGTTGTTGTTGAATTTGTTGGTGTTTTTCAATGTTGAAGTTGTTGTTGAATTTGTTGGTGTTTTTCAATGTTGAGGTTGTTGTTGTTTTTCATTGTTGAGGTTGTTGTTGAATTTGTTGGTGTTTTTCAATGTTGAGGTTGTTGTTGTTTTTCAATGTTGAGGTTGTTGTTGTTTTTCGATGTTGAGGTTGTTGTTGAATTTGTTGGTGTTTTTCAATGTTGAGGTTGTTGTTGAATTTGTTGGTGTTTTTCAATGTTGAGGTTGTTGTTGTTTTTCAATGTTGAGGTTGTTGCTGAATTTGTTGGTGTTTTTCAATGTTGAGGTTGTTGCTGTTTTTCAATGTTGAGGTTGTTGTTGAATTTGTTGGTGTTTTTCAATTTCGAGGTTGTTGTTGAATTTGTTGGTGTTTTTCAATGTTGAAGTTGTTGTTGAATTTGTTGGTGTTTTTCAATGTTGAGGTTGTTGTTGAATTTGTTGGTGTTTTTCAATGTTGAGGTTGTTGTTGTTTTTCAATGTTGAGGGTGCTGTTGTTTTTCAATGTTGAGGTTGTTGTTGAATTTGTTGGTGTTTTTCAATGTTGAGGTTGTTGTTGTTTTTCAATGTTGATGTTGTTGTTGTATTTGTTGGTGCTTTTCAATGTTGAGGTTGTTGTAGTTTTTCAATGTTGAGGTTGTTGTTGAATTTGTTGGTGTTTTTCAATGTCGAGGTTGTTGTTGAATTTGTTGGTGTTTTTCAGTGTTGAAGTTGTTGTTGAATTTGTTGGTGCTTTTCAATGTTGAGGTTGTTGTTGTCTTTAAATGTTGAGGTTGTTGTTGAATTTGTTGGTGTTTTTCAATTTTGAGGTTGTTGTTGTTTTTCAAAGTTGAGGTTGTTGTTAAATTTGTTGGTGTTTTTCAATGTTGAGGTTGTTGTTGAATTTGTTTCTATTTTTCATTGTTGAGGTTGTTGTTGAATTTGTTGGTGTTTTTCAATGTTGAGGTTGTTGTTGTTTTTCAATGTTGAGGTTGTTGTTGAATTTGTTGGTGTTTTTCAATGTTGAGGTTTTTGTTGTTATTCAATGTGGAGGTTGTTGTTGAATTTGTTGGTGTTTTTCAATTTCGAGGTTGTTGTTGAATTTGTTGGTGTTCTTCAATGTTGAAGTTGTTGTTGAATTTGTTGGTGTTTTTCAATGTTGAGGATGTTGTTGTTTTTCAATGTTGAGGTTGTTGTTGAATTTGTTGGTGTTTTTCAATGTCGAGTTGTTGTTGAATTTGTTGGTTTTTTTCAATGTTGAAGTTGTTGTTGAATTTGTTGGTGTTTTTCAATGTTGAGGTTGTTGTTGTTTTTCAATGTTGAGGTTGTTGTTGAATTTGTTGGTGTTTTTCAATTTTGAGGTTGTTGTTGTTCTTCAATGTTGAGGTTGTTGTTGAATTTGTTGGTGTTTTTCCATGTTGAGGTTGTTGTTGTTTTTCGATGTTGAGGTTGATATTTAATTTGTTGCTGTTTTTCAATGTTGAGGTTGTTGTTGAATTTGTTGGTGTTTTTCATTTTTGAGGTTGTTGTTGAATTTGTTGGTGTTTTTCAATGTTGAGGTTGTTGTTGTTTTTCAATGTAGAGGTTCTTGTTGAATTTGTTGGTGTTTTTCAATGTTGAGGTTGTTGTTGAATTTGTTGGTGTTTTTCAATGTTGAGGTTGTTGTTGTTTTTCAATATTGAGGTTGTTGTTGAATTTGTTTGTGTTTTTCAATGTTGAGGTTGGTGTTGAATTTGTTGGTATTTTTCAATGTTGAGGTTGTTGTTGTTTTTCAATGCTGAGGTTGTTTTTGAATTTGTTGGTGTTTTTCAATGTTGAGGTTGTTGTTGTTTTTCAATGTTGAGGTTGTTGTTGAATTTGTTGGTGTTTTTCAATTTCGAAGTTGTTGTTGAATTTGTTGGTGTTTTTCAATGTTGAAGTTGTTGTTGAATTTGTTGATGTTTTTCAATGTTGAGGTTGTTGTTGTTTTTCAATGTTGAGGTTGTTGTTGAATTTGTTGGTGTTTTTCAATGTTGAGGATGTTGTTGTTTTTCAATGTTGAGGTTGTTGATGTTTTTCAATGTTGAGGTTGTTGTTGAATTTGTTGGTTTTTTCAATGCTCAGGTTGTTGTTGAATTTGTTGCTGTTTTTCAATGTTGAGGTTGTTGTTGTTATTCAATGTTGAGGTTGTTGTTGTATTTGTTGGTGTTTTTCAATGTTGAGGTTGTTGTAGTTTTTCAATGTTGAGGTTGTTGTTGAATTTGTTGGTGTTTTTCAATGTCGAGGTTGTTGTTGAATTTGTTGGTGTTTTTCAATGTTGAAGTTGTTGTTGAATTTGTATGTGTTTTTCAATGTTGAGGTTGTTGTTGAATTTGTTGGTGCTTTTCAATGTTGAGGTTGCTGTTGTTTTTAAATGTTGAGGTTGTTGTTGAATTTGTTGGTGTTTTTCAATTTTGAGGTTGTTGTTGTTTTTCAATGTTGAGGTTGTTGTTGAATTTGTTGGTGTTTTTCCATGTTGAGGTTGTTGTTGTTTTTCAAGTTTGAGGTTGTTGTTAAATTTGTTGGTGTTTTTCAATGTTGAGGTTGTTGTTGAATTTGTTGGTGTTTTTCAATTTCGAGGTTGTTGTTGAATTTGTTGGTGTTTTTCAATGTTGTGGTTGTTGTTGAATTTGTTGGTGTTTTTCAATTTTGAGGTTGTTGTTGTTCTTCAATGTTGAGGTTGTTGTTGAATTTGTTGGTGTTTTTCCATGTTGAGGTTGTTGTTGTTTTTCGATGTTGAGGTTGATATTTAATTTGTTGCTGTTTTTCAATGTTGAGGTTGTTGTTGAATTTGTTGGTGTTTTTCATTTTTGAGGTTGTTGTTGAATTTGTTGGTGTTTTTCAATGTTGAGGTTGTTGTTGTTTTTCAATGTAGAGGTTCTTGTTGAATTTGTTGGTGTTTTTCAATGTTGAGGTTGTTGTTGAATTTGTTGGTGTTTTTCAATGTTGAGGTTGTTGTTGTTTTTCAATATTGAGGTTGTTGTTGAATTTGTTTGTGTTTTTCAATGTTGAGGTTGGTGTTGAATTTGTTGGTATTTTTCAATGTTGAGGTTGTTGTTGTTTTTCAATGCTGAGGTTGTTTTTGAATTTGTTGGTGTTTTTCAATGTTGAGGTTGTTGTTGTTTTTCAATGTTGAGGTTGTTGTTGAATTTGTTGGTGTTTTTCAATTTCGAAGTTGTTGTTGAATTTGTTGGTGTTTTTCAATGTTGAAGTTGTTGTTGAATTTGTTGATGTTTTTCAATGTTGAGGTTGTTGTTGTTTTTCAATGTTGAGGTTGTTGTTGAATTTGTTGGTGTTTTTCAATGTTGAGGATGTTGTTGTTTTTCAATGTTGAGGTTGTTGATGTTTTTCAATGTTGAGGTTGTTGTTGAATTTGTTGGTTTTTTCAATGCTCAGGTTGTTGTTGAATTTGTTGCTGTTTTTCAATGTTGAGGTTGTTGTTGTTATTCAATGTTGAGGTTGTTGTTGTATTTGTTGGTGTTTTTCAATGTTGAGGTTTTTGTAGTTTTTCAATGTTGAGGTTGTTGTTGAATTTGTTGGTGTTTTTCAATGTCGAGGTTGTTGTTGAATTTGTTGGTGTTTTTCAATGTTGAAGTTGTTGTTGAATTTGTATGTGTTTTTCAATGTTGAGGTTGTTGTTGAATTTGTTGGTGCTTTTCAATGTTGAGGTTGTTGTTGTTTTTAAATGTTGAGGTTGTTGTTGAATTTGTTGGTGTTTTTCAATTTTGAGGTTGTTGTTGTTTTTCAATGTTGAGGTTGTTGTTGAATTTGTTGGTGTTTTTCCATGTTGAGGTTGTTGTTGTTTTTCAAATTTGAGGTTGTTGTTAAATTTGTTGGTGTTTTTCAATGTTGAGGTTGTTGTTGAATTTGTTGGTGTTTTTCAATTTCGAGGTTGTTGTTGAATTTGTTGGTGTTTTTCAATGTTGTGGTTGTTGTTGTTTTTCAAAGTTGAGGTTGTTGTTGAATTTGCTGGTGTTTTTCAATGTTGAGGTTGTTGTTGTTTTTCAATGTTGAGGTTGATGTTGTTTTTCGATGTTGAGGTTGTTGTTGAATTTGTTGGTGTTTTTCAATGTTGAGGTTGTTGTTGAATTTGTTGGTGTTTTTCAATGTTGAAGTTGTTGAAAATTTGTTGGTGTTTTTCAATGTTGAGGTTGTTGTTGTTTTTCAATGTTGAGGTTGTTGTTGAATTTGTTGGTGTTTTTCAATGTTGAGGTTGTTGTTGTTTTTCAATGTTGAGGTTGTTGTTGTTTTTCGATGTTGAGGTTGTTGTTGAATTTGTTGGTGTTTTTCAATGTTGAGGTTGTTGTTGAATTTGTTGGTGTTTTTCAATGTTGAGGTTGTTGTTGTTTTTCAATGTTGAGGTTGTTGCTGAATTTGTTGGTGTTTTTCAATGTTGAGGTTGTTGTTGTTTTTCAATGTTGAGGTTGTTGTTGAATTTGTTGGTGTTTTTCAATTTCGAGGTTGTTGTTGAATTTGTTGGTGTTTTTCAATGTTGAAGTTGTTGTTGAATTTGTTGGTGTTTTTCAATGTTGAGGTTGTTGTTGAATTTGTTGGTGTTTTTCAATGTTGAGGTTGTTGTTGTTTTTCAATGTTGAGGGTGCTGTTGTTTTTCGATGTTGAGGTTGTTGTTGAATTTGTTGGTGTTTTTCAATGTTGAGGTTGTTGTTGTTTTTCAATGTTGAGGTTGTTGTTGTATTTGTTGGTGCTTTTCAATGTTGAGGTTGTTGTAGTTTTTCAATGTTGAGGTTGTTGTTGAATTTGTTGGTGTTTTTCAATGTCGAGGTTATTGTTGAATTTGTTCGTGTTTTTCAATGTTGAGGTTGTTGTTGTCTTTAAATGTTGAGGTTGTTGTTGAATTTGTTGGTGTTTTTCAATCTTGAGGTTGTTGTTGTTTTTCAATGTTGAGGTTGTTGTTGAATTTGTTGGTGTTTTTCCATGTTGAGGTTGTTGTTGTTTTTCAAAGTTGAGGTTGTTGTTAAATTTGTTGGTGTTTTTCAATGTTGAGGTTGTTGTTGAATTTGTTGCTGTTTTCCATTGTTGAGGTTGTTGTTGAATTTGTTGGTGTTTTTCAATATTGAGGTTGTTGTTGTTTTTCAATGTTGAGGTTGTTGTTGAATTTGTTGGTGTTTTTCAATGTTGAGGTTTTTGTTGTTTTTCAATGTTGAGGTTGTTGTTGAATTTGTTGGTGTTTTTCAATTTCGAGGTTGCTGTTGAATTTGTTGGTGTTCTTCAATGTTGAAGTTGTTGTTGAATTTGTTGGTGTTTTTCAATGTTCAGGATGTTGTTGTTTTTCAATGTTGAGGTTGTTGTTGAATTTGTTGGTGTTTTTCAATGTCGAGGTTGTTGTTGAATTTGTTGGTTTTTTTCAATGTTGAAGTTGTTGTTGAATTTGTTGGTGTTATTCAATGTTGAGGTTGTTGTTGTTTTTCAATGTTGAGGTTGTTGTTGAATTTGTTGGTGTTTTTCAATGTTGAGGTTGTTGTTGTTTTTCAATGTTGAGGTTGTTGTTGTTTTTCAAAGTTGAGGTTGTTGTTAAATTTGTTGGTGTTTTTCAATGTTGAGGTTGTTGTTGAATTTGTTTCTATTTTTCATTGTTGAGGTTGTTGTTGAATTTGTTGGTGTTTTTCAATGTTGAGGTTGTTGTTGTTTTTCAATGTTGAGGTTGTTGTTGAATTTGTTGGTGTTTTTCAATGTCGAGGTTTTTGTTGTTATTCAATGTGGAGGTTGTTGTTGAATTTGTTGGTGTTTTTCAATTTCGAGGTTGTTGTTGAATTTGTTGGTGTTCTTCAATGTTGAAGTTGTTGTTGAATTTGTTGGTGTTTTTCAATGTTGAGGATGTTGTTGTTTTTCAATGTTGAGGTTGTTGTTGAATTTGTTGGTGTTTTTCAATGTCGAGTTGTTGTTGAATTTGTTGGTTTTTTTCAATGTTGAAGTTGTTGTTGAATTTGTTGGTGTTTTTCAATGTTGAGGTTGTTGTTGTTTTTCAATGTTGAGGTTGTTGTTGAATTTGTTGGTGTTTTTCAATTTTGAGGTTGTTGTTGTTCTTCAATGTTGAGGTTGTTGTTGAATTTGTTGGTGTTTTTCCATGTTGAGGTTGTTGTTGTTTTTCGATGTTGAGGTTGATATTTAATTTGTTGCTGTTTTTCAATGTTGAGGTAGTTGTTGAATTTGTTGGTGTTTTTCATTTTTGAGGTTGTTGTTGAATTTGTTGGTGTTTTTCAATGTTGAGGTTGTTGTTGTTTTTCAATGTAGAGGTTCTTGTTGAATTTGTTGGTGTTTTTCAATGTTGAGGTTGTTGTTGAATTTGTTGGTGTTTTTCAATGTTGAGGTTGTTGTTGTTTTTCAATATTGAGGTTGTTGTTGAATTTGTTTGTGTTTTTCAATGTTGAGGTTGGTGTTGAATTTGTTGGTATTTTTCAATGTTGAGGTTGTTGTTGTTTTTCAATGCTGAGGTTGTTTTTGAATTTGTTGGTGTTTTTCAATGTTGAGGTTGTTGTTGTTTTTCAATGTTGAGGTCGTTGTTGAATTTGTTGGTGTTTTTCAATTTCGAAGTTGTTGTTGAATTTGTTGGTGTTTTTCAATGTTGAAGTTGTTGTTGAATTTGTTGATGTTTTTCAATGTTGAGGTTGTTGTTGTTTTTCAATGTTGAGGTTGTTGTTGAATTTGTTGGTGTTTTTCAATGTTGAGGATGTTGTTGTTTTTCAATGTTGAGGTTGTTGATGTTTTTCAATGTTGAGGTTGTTGTTGAATTTGTTGGTTTTTTCAATGCTCAGGTTGTTGTTGAATTTGTTGCTGTTTTTCAATGTTGAGGTTGTTGTTGTTATTCAATGTTGAGGTTGTTGTTGTATTTGTTGGTGTTTTTCAATGTTGAGGTTGTTGTAGTTTTTCAATGTTGAGGTTGTTGTTGAATTTGTTGGTGTTTTTCAATGTCGAGGTTGTTGTTGAATTTGTTGGTGTTTTTCAATGTTGAAGTTGTTGTTGAATTTGTATGTGTTTTTCAATGTTGAGGTTGTTGTTGAATTTGTTGGTGCTTTTCAATGTTGAGGTTGTTGTTGTTTTTAAATGTTGAGGTTGTTGTTGAATTTGTTGGTGTTTTTCAATTTTGAGGTTGTTGTTGTTTTTCAATGTTGAGGTTGTTGTTGAATTTGTTGGTGTTTTTCCATGTTGAGGTTGTTGTTGTTTTTCAAGTTTGAGGTTGTTGTTAAATTTGTTGGTGTTTTTCAATGTTGAGGTTGTTGTTGAATTTGTTGGTGTTTTTCAATTTCGAGGTTGCTGTTGAATTTGTTGGTGTTATTCAATGTTGTGGTTGTTGTTGAATTTGTTGGTGTTTTTCAATTTTGAGGTTGTTGTTGTTCTTCAATGTTGAGGTTGTTGTTGAATTTGTTGGTGTTTTTCCATGTTGAGGTTGTTGTTGTTTTTCGATGTTGAGGTTGATATTTAATTTGTTGCTGTTTTTCAATGTTGAGGTTGTTGTTGAATTTGTTGGTGTTTTTCATTTTTGAGGTTGTTGTTGAATTTGTTGGTGTTTTTCAATGTTGAGGTTGTTGTTGTTTTTCAATGTAGAGGTTCTTGTTGAATTTGTTGGTGTTTTTCAATGTTGAGGTTGTTGTTGAATTTGTTGGTGTTTTTCAATGTTGAGGTTGTTGTTGTTTTTCAATATTGAGGTTGTTGTTGAATTTGTTTGTGTTTTTCAATGTTGAGGTTGGTGTTGAATTTGTTGGTATTTTTCAATGTTGAGGTTGTTGTTGTTTTTCAATGCTGAGGTTGTTTTTGAATTTGTTGGTGTTTTTCAATGTTGAGGTTGTTGTTGTTTTTCAATGTTGAGGTTGTTGTTGAATTTGTTGGTGTTTTTCAATTTCGAAGTTGTTGTTGAATTTGTTGGTGTTTTTCAATGTTGAAGTTGTTGTTGAATTTGTTGATGTTTTTCAATGTTGAGGTTGTTGTTGTTTTTCAATGTTGAGGTTGTTGTTGAATTTGTTGGTGTTTTTCAATGTTGAGGATGTTGTTGTTTTTCAATGTTGAGGTTGTTGATGTTTTTCAATGTTGAGGTTGTTGTTGAATTTGTTGGTTTTTTCAATGCTCAGGTTGTTGTTGAATTTGTTGCTGTTTTTCAATGTTGAGGTTGTTGTTGTTATTCAATGTTGAGGTTGTTGTTGTATTTGTTGGTGTTTTTCAATGTTGAGGTTGTTGTAGTTTTTCAATGTTGAGGTTGTTGTTGAATTTGTTGGTGTTTTTCAATGTCGAGGTTGTTGTTGAATTTGTTGGTGTTTTTCAATGTTGAAGTTGTTGTTGAATTTGTATGTGTTTTTCAATGTTGAGGTTGTTGTTGAATTTGTTGGTGCTTTTCAATGTTGAGGTTGTTGTTGTTTTTAAATGTTGAGGTTGTTGTTGAATTTGTTGGTGTTTTTCAATTTTGAGGTTGTTGTTGTTTTTCAATGTTGAGGTTGTTGTTGAATTTGTTGGTGTTTTTCCATGTTGAGGTTGTTGTTGTTTTTCAAGTTTGAGGTTGTTGTTAAATTTGTTGGTGTTTTTCAATGTTGAGGTTGTTGTTGAATTTGTTGGTGTTTTTCAATTTCGAGGTTGTTGTTGAATTTGTTGGTGTTTTTCAATGTTGTGGTTGTTGTTGTTTTTCAAAGTTGAGGTTGTTGTTGAATTTGCTGGTGTTTTTCAATGTTGAGGTTGTTGTTGTTTTTCAATGTTGAGGTTGATGTTGTTTTTCGATGTTGAGGTTGTTGTTGAATTTGTTGGTGTTTTTCAATGTTGAGGTTGTTGTTGAATTTGTTGGTGTTTTTCAATGTTGAAGTTGTTGTTGAATTTGTTGGTGTTTTTCAATGTTGAGGTTGTTGTTGTTTTTCAATGTTGAGGTTGTTGTTGAATTTGTTGGTGTTTTTCAATGTTGAGGTTGTTGTTGTTTTTCAATGTTGAGGTTGTTGTTGTTTTTCGATGTTGAGGTTGTTGTTGAATTTGTTGGTGTTTTTCAATGTTGAGGTTGTTGTTGAATTTGTTGGTGTTTTTCAATGTTGAGGTTGTTGTTGTTTTTCAATGTTGAGGTTGTTGCTGAATTTGTTGGTGTTTTTCAATGTTGAGGTTGTTGTTGTTTTTCAATGTTGAGGTTGTTGTTGAATTTGTTGGTGTTTTTCAATTTCGAGGTTGTTGTTGAATTTGTTGGTGTTTTTCAATGTTGAAGTTGTTGTTGAATTTGTTGGTGTTTTTCAATGTTGAGGTTGTTGTTGAATTTGTTGGTGTTTTTCAATGTTGAGGTTGTTGTTGTTTTTCAATGTTGAGGGTGCTGTTGTTTTTCGATGTTGAGGTTGTTGTTGAATTTGTTGGTGTTTTTCAATGTTGAGGTTGTTGTTGTTTTTCAATGTTGAGGTTGTTGTTGTATTTGTTGGTGCTTTTCAATGTTGAGGTTGTTGTAGTTTTTCAATGTTGAGGTTGTTGTTGAATTTGTTGGTGTTTTTCAATGTCGAGGTTGTTGTTGAATTTGTTCGTGTTTTTCAATGTTGAGGTTGTTGTTGTCTTTAAATGTTGAGGTTGTTGTTGAATTTGTTGGTGTTTTTCAATCTTGAGGTTGTTGTTGTTTTTCAATGTTGAGGTTGTTGTTGAATTTGTTGGTGTTTTTCCATGTTGAGGTTGTTGTTGTTTTTCAAAGTTGAGTTTGTTGTTAAATTTGTTGCTGTTTTTCAATGTTGAGGTTGTTGTTGAATTTGTTGCTGTTTTCCATTGTTGAGGTTGTTGTTGAATTTGTTGGTGTTTTTCAATGTTGAGGTTGTTGTTGTTTTTCAATGTTGAGGTTGTTGTTGAATTTGTTGGTGTTTTTCAATGTTGAGGTTTTTGTTGTTTTTCAATGTTGAGGTTGTTGTTGAATTTGTTGGTGTTTTTCAATTTCGAGGTTGCTGTTGAATTTGTTGGTGTTCTTCAATGTTGAAGTTGTTGTTGAATTTGTTGGTGTTTTTCAATGTTCAGGATGTTGTTGTTTTTCAATGTTGAGGTTGTTGTTGAATTTGTTGGTGTTTTTCAATGTCGAGGTTGTTGTTGAATTTGTTGGTTTTTTTCAATGTTGAAGTTGTTGTTGAATTTGTTGGTGTTATTCAATGTTGAGGTTGTTGTTGTTTTTCAATGTTGAGGTTGTTGTTGAATTTGTTGGTGTTTTTCAATGTTGAGGTTGTTGTTGTTTTTCAATGTTGAGGGTGCTGTTGTTTTTCGATGTTGAGGTTGTTGTTGAATTTGTTGGTGCTTTTCAATGTTGAGGTTGTTGTAGTTTTTCAATGTTGAGGTTGTTGTTGAATTTGTTGGTGTTTTTCAATGTCGAGGTTGTTGTTGAATTTGTTGGTGTTTTTCAATGTTGAAGTTGTTGTTGAATTTGTTGGTGTTTTTCAATGTTGAGGTTGTTGTTGTCTTTAAATGTTGAGGTTGTTGTTGAATTTGTTGGTGTTTTTCAATTTTGAGGTTGTTGTTGTTTTTCAATGTTGAGGTTGTTGTTGAATTTGTTGGTGTTTTTCCATGTTGAGGTTGTTGTTGTTTTTCAAAGTTGAGGTTGTTGTTAAATTTGTTGGTGTTTTTCAATGTTGAGGTTGTTGTTGAATTTGTTGCTGTTTTTCATTGTTGAGGTTGTTGTTGAATTTGTTGGTGTTTTTCAATGTTGAGGTTGTTGTTGTTTTTCAATGTTGAGGTTGTTGTTGAATTTGTTGGTGTTTTTCAATGTTGAGGTTTTTGTTGTTTTTCAATGTTGAGGTTGTTGTTGAATTTGTTGGTGTTTTTCAATTTCGAGGTTGCTGTTGAATTTGTTGATGTTCTTCAATGTTGAAGTTGTTGTTGAATTTGTTGGTGTTTTTCAATGTTCAGGATGTTGTTGTTTTTCAATGTTGAGGTTGTTGTTGAATTTGTTGGTGTTTTTCAATGTCGAGGTTGTTGTTGAATTTGTTGGTTTTTTTCAATGTTGAAGTTGTTGTTGAATTTGTTGGTGTTATTCAATGTTGAGGTTGTTGTTGTTTTTCAATGTTGAGGTTGTTGTTGAATTTGTTGGTGTTTTTCAATTTTGAGGTTGTTGTTGTTTTTCAATGTTGAGGTTGTTGTTGAATTTGTTGGTGTTTTTCCATGTTGAGGTTCTTGTTGTTTTTCGATGTTGAGGTTCATGTTTAATTTGTTGGTGTTTTTCAATGTTGAGGTTGTTGTTGAATTTGTTGGTGTTTTTCATTTTGGAGGTTGTTGTTGAATTTGTTGGTGTTTTTCAATGTTGAGGTTGTTGTTGTTTTTCAATGTAGAGGTTGTTGTTGAATTTGTTGGTGTTTTTCAATGTTGAGGTTGTTGTTGAATTTGTTGGTGTTTTTCAATGTTGAGGTTGTTGTTGTTTTTCAATATTGAGGTTGTTGTTGAATTTGTTTGTGTTTTTCAATGTTGAGGTTGGTGTTCAATTTGTTGGTATTTTTCAATGTTGAGGTTGTTGTTGTTTTTCAATGCTGAGGTTGTTTTTGAATTTGTTGGTGTTTTTCAATGTTGAGGTTGTTGTTGTTTTTCAATGTTCAGGTTGTTGTTGAATTTGTTGGTGTTTTTCAATTTCGAGGTTGTTGTTGAATTTGTTGGTGTTTTTCAATGTTGAAGTTGTTGTTGAATTTGTTGGTGTTTTTCAATGTTGAGGTTGTTGTTGTTTTTCAATGTTGAGGTTGTTGTTGAATTTGTTGGTGTTTTTCAATGTTGAGGATGTTGTTGTTTTTCAATGTTGAGGTTGTTGTTGTTTTTCAATGTTGAGGTTGTTGTTGAATTTGTTGGTTTTTTCAATGCTCAGGTTGTTGTTGAATTTGTTGCTGTTTTTCAATGTTGAGGTTGTTGTTGTTTTTCAATGTTGAGGTTGTTGTTGTATTTGTTGGTGTTTTTCAATGTTGAGGTTGTTGTAGTTTTTCAATGTTGAGGTTCTTGTTGAATTTGTTGGTGTTTTTCAATGTCGAGGTTTAGTTGAATTTGTTGGTGTTTTTCAATGTTGAAGTTGTTGTTGAATTTGTATGTGTTTTTCAATGTTGAGGTTGTTGTTGAATTTGTTGGAGCTTTTCAATGTTGAGGTTGTTGTTGTTTTTAAATGTTGAGGTTGTTGTTGTTGAATTTGTTGGTGTTTTTCAATTTTGAGGTTGTTGTTGTTTTTCAATGTTGAGGTTGTTGTTGAATTTGTTGGTGCTTTTCCATGTTGAGGTTGTTGTTGTTTTTCAAGTTTGAGGTTGTTGTTAAATTTGTTGGTGTTTTTCAATGTTGAGGTTGTTGTTGAATTTGTTGGTGTTTTTCAATTTCGAGGTTGTTGTTGAATTTGTTGGTGTTTTTCAATGTTGAGTTTGTTGTTGTTTTTCAATGTTGAGGTTGTTGTTGAATTTGCTGGTGTTTTTCAATGTTGAGGTTGTTGTTGTTTTTCAATGTTGAGGTTGATGTTGTTTTTCGATGTTGAGGTTGTTGTTGAATTTGTTGGTGTTTTTCAATGTTGAGGTTGTTGTTGTTTTTCAATTTTGAGGTTGTTGTTGTATTTGTTGGTGCTATTCAATGTTGAGGTTGTTGTAGTTGTTCAATGTTGACGTTGTTGTTGAATTTGTTGGTGTTTTTCAATGTCGAGGTTGTTGTTGAATTTGAAGGTGTTTTTCAATGTTGAAGTTGTTGTTGAATTTGTTGGTGTTTTTCATTGTTGAGGTTGTAGTTTAATTTGTTGGTGTTTTTAAATGTTGAGGTTGTTGTTGTCTTTAAATGTTGAGGTTGTTGTTGAATTTGTTGGTGTTTTTCAATTTTAAGGTTGTTGTTGTTTTTCAATGTTGAGGTTGTTGTTGAATTTGTTGGTGTTTTTCCATGTTGAGGTTGTTGTTGTTTTTCAAAGTTGAGGTTGTTGTTAAATATGTTGGTGTTTTTCAATGTTGAGGTTGTTGTTGAATTTGTTGGTGTTTTTCAATTTCGAGGTTGTTGTTGAAGTTGTTGGTGTTTTTCAATGTTGAAGTTGTTGTTGAATTTGTTGGTGTTTTTCAATGTTGAGTTTGTTGTTGTTTTTCAATGTTGAGGTTGTTGTTGAATTTGTTGGTGTTTTTCAGTGTTGAGGTTGTTGTTGTTTTTCAATGTTGAGGTTGTTGTTGTTTTTCGATGTTGAGGTTGTTGTTGAATTTGTTGGTGTTTTTCAATGTTGAGGTTGTTGTTGTTTTTCAATGTTGAGGTTGTTGTTGTATTTGTTGGTGCTTTTCAATGTTGAGGTTGTTGTAGTTTTTCAATGTTGAGGTTGTTGTTGAATTTGTTGGTGTCTTTCAATGTCGAGGTTGTTGTTGAATTTGTTGGTGTTTTTCAATGTTGAAGTTGTTGTTGAATTTGTTGGTGTTTTTCATTGTTGAGGTTGTTGTTGAATGTGTTGGTGTCTTTAAATGTTGAGGTTGTTGTTGAATTTGTTGGTGTTTTTCAATTTTGAGGTTGTTGTTGCTTTTCAATGTTGAGGTTGTTGTTGAATTTGTTGGTGTTTTTCCATGTTGAGGTTATTGTTGTTTTTCAAAGTTGAGGTTGTTGTTAAATTTGTTGGTTTTTTTCAATGTTGAGGTTGTTGTTGAATTTGTTGGTGTATTTCATTGTTGAGGTTGTTGTTGAATTTGTTGGTTTTTCAATGTTCAGGTTGTTGTTGTTTTTCAATGTTGAGGTTGTTGTTGAATTTGTTGGTGTTTTTCAATGTTGAGGTTGTTGTTGTTTTTCAATGTTGAGGTTGTTGTTGAAATTGTTGGTGTTTTTCAATTTCGAGGTTGTTGTTGAATTTGTTGGTGTTCTTCAATGTTGAAGTTGTTGTTGAATTTGTTGGTGTTTTTCAATGTTGAGGTTTTTGTTGTTTTTCAGTGTTGAGGTTGTTGTTGAATTTGTTGGTGTTTTTCAATGTTGAGGTTGTTGTTGAATTTGTTGGTGTTTTTCAATGTCGAGGTTGTTGTTGAATTTGTTGGTGTTTTTCAATGTAGAGGTTGTTGTTGAATTTGTTGGTGTTTTACAATGTTGAGGTCGTTGTTGAATTTGATGGCGTTTTTAAATGTTGAGGTTGTTGTTGAATTTGATGGTGTTTTTCAATGTTGAGGTTGTTGTTGAATTTGTTGGTTTTTTCAATGTTGAAGTTGTTTTTGAATTTGTTGGTATTTTTCAATGTTGAGGTTGTTGTTGTTTTTCAATGTTGAGGTTGTTGTTGAATTTGTTGGTGTTTTTCAATTTTGAGGTTGTTGTTGTTTTTCAATGTTGAGGTTGTTGTTGAATTTGTTGGTGTTTTTCCATGTTGAGGTTGTTGTTGAATTTGTTGGTGTTTTTCATTGTTGAGGTTGTTGTTGAATTTGTTGGTGTTTTTCAATGTTGAGGTTGTTGTTGTCTTTAAATGTTGAGGTTGTTGTTGAATTTGTTGGTGTTTTTCAATTTTGAGGTTGTTGTTGTTTTTCAGTGTTGAGGTTGTTGTTGAATTTGTTGGTGTTTTTCCATGTTCAGGTTGTTGTTGTTTTTCAAAGTTGAGGTTGTTGTTAAATTTGTTGGTATTTTTCAATATTGAGGTTGTTGTTGAATTTGTTGGTGTTTTTCATTGTTGAGGTTGTTGTTGAATTTGTTGGTGTTTTTCAATGTTGAGGTTGTTGTTGTTTTTCAATGTTGAGGTTGTTGTTGAATTTGTTGGTGTTTTTCAATGTTGAGGTTGTTGTTGTTTTTCAATGTTGAGGTTGTTGTTGAATTTGTTGTTGTTTTTCAATGTCGAGGTTGTTGTTGAATTTGTTGGTTTTTTTCAATGTTCAAGTTGTTGTTGAATTTGTTGGTGTTTTTCAATGTTGAGGTTGTTGTTGTTTTTCAATGTTGAGGTTGTTGTTGAATTTGTTTGTGTTTTTCAATTTTGAGGTTGTTGTTGTTTTTCACTGTTGAGGTTGTTGTTGAATTTGTTGGTGTTTTTCAATGTTGAGGTTGTTGTTGTTTTTCAATGTTGAGGTTGATGTTGAATTTGTTGGTGTTTTTCAATGTTGAGGTTGTTGTTGTTTTTCAATGTTGAGGTTGTTGTTGTTTTTCAATGTTGAGGTTGTTGTTGAATTTGTTGGTGTTTTTCAATGCTCAGGTTGTTGTTGAATTTGTTGCTGTTTTTCAATGTTGAGGTTGTTGTTGTTTTTCAATGTTGAGGTTGTTGTTGTATTTGTTGGTTGTTTTTCAATGTTGAGGTTGTTGTAGTTTTTCAATGTTGAGGTTGTTGTTGAATTTGTTAGTGTTTTTCAATGTCGAGGTTGTTGTTGAATTTGCTGGTGTTTTTCAATGTTGAAGTTGTTGTTGAATTTGTATGTGTTTTTCAATGTTGAGGTTGTTGTTGAATTTGTTGGTGTTTTTCAATGTTGAGGTTGTTGTTGTTTTTCAATGTTGAGGTTGTTGTTGAATTTGTTGGTGTTTTTCAATTTTGAGGTTGTTGTTGTTTTTCAATGTTGAGGTTGTTGTTGAATTTGTTGGTGTTTTTCAATGTCGAGGTTGCTGTTGAATTTGTTGGTGTATTTCAATGTTGAAGTTGTTGTTGAATTTGTTGGTGTTTTTCATTGTTGAGGTTGTTGTTGAATTGTTGGTGTCTTTAAATGTTGAGCTTGTTGTTGAATTTGTTGGTGTTTTTCAATTTTGAGGTTGTTGTTGTTTTTCAATGTTGAGGTTGTTGTTGAATTTGTTGGTGTTTTTCCATGTTGAGGTTATTGTTGTTTTTCAAAGTTGAGGTTCTTGTTAAATTTGTTGGTGTTTTTCAATGTTGAGGTTGTTGTTGAATTTGTTGGTGTTTTTCATTGTTGAGGCTGTTGTTGAATTTGTTGGTGTTTTTCAATGTTGAGGTTGTTGTTGTTTTTCAATGTTGAGGTTGTTGTTGAATTTGTTGGTGTTTTTCAATGTTGAGGTTGTTGTTGTTTTTCAATGTTGAGGTTGTTGTTGAAATTGTTGGTGTTTTTCAATTTCGAGGTTGTTGTTGATTTTGTTGGTGTTCTTCAATGTTGAAGTTGTTGTTGAATTTGTTGGTGTTTTTCAATGTTGAGGTTGTTGTTGTTTTTCAATGTTGAGGTTGTTGTTGAATTTGTTGGTGTTTTTCAATGTTGAGGTTGTTGTTGAATTTGTTGGTGTTTTTCAATGTCGAGGTTGTTGTTGAATTTGTTGGTGTTTTTCAATGTTGAGGTTGTTGTTGAATTTGTTGGTGTTTTACAATGTGAGGTCGTTGTTGAAGTTGTTGGCGTTTTTAAATGTTGAGGTTGTTGTTGAATTTGTTGGTGTTTTTCAATGTTGAGGTTGTTGCTGAATTTGTTGGTGTTTTTCAATGTCGAGGTTGTTGTTGAATTTGTTGGTTTTTTCAATATTGAAGTTGTTGTTGAATTTGTTGGTATTTTTCAATGATGAGGTTGTTGTTGTTTTTCAATGTTGAGGTTGTTGTTGAATTTGTTGGTGTTTTTCAATTTTGAGGTTGTTGTTGTTTTTCAATGTTGAGGTTGTTGTTGAACTTGTTGGTGTTTTTTCCATGTTGAGGTTGTTGTTGTTTTTCAAAGTTGAGGTTGATGTTTAATTTGTTGGTGTTTTTCAATGTTGAAGTTGTTGTTGAATTTGTTGGTGTTTTTCATTGTTGAGGTTGTTGTTGAATTTGTTGGTGTTTTTCAATGTTGAGGTTGTTGTTGTCTTTAAATGTTGAGGTTGTTGTTGAATTTGTTGGCGTTTTTCAATGTTGAGGTTGTTGTTGTTGTTCATTGTTGAGGTTGTTGTTGAATTTGTTGGTGTTTTTCAATGTTGACGTTGTTGTTGTTTTTCAATGTTGAGGTTGTTGTTGAATTTGTTGGTGTTTTTCAATGTTGAGGTTGTTGTTGTTTTTTCAATGTTGAGGTTGTTGTTGAATTTGTTGTTGTTTTTCAATGTCGAGGTTGTGGTTGAATTTGTTGGTTTATTTTCAATGTTGAAGTTGTTGTTGAATTTGTTGGTGTTTTTCAATGTTGAGGTTGTTGTTGTTTTTCAATGTTGAGGTTGTTGTTGAATTTGTTGGTGTTTTTTCAATTTGAGGTTGTTGTTGTTTTTCACTGTTGAGGTTGTTGTTGAATTTGTTGGTGTTTTTCAATGTTGAGGTTGTTGTTGTTTTTCAATGTTGAGGTTGATGTTGAATTTGTTGGTGTTTTTCAATGTTGAGGTTGTTGTTGTTTTTCAATGTTGAGGTTTTTGTTGAATTTGTTGGTGTTTTTCAATGCTCAGGTTGTTGTTGAATTTGTTGCTGTTTTTCAATGTTGAGGTTGTTGTTGTTTTTCAATGTTGAGGTTGTTGTTGTATTTGTTGGTTGTTTTTCAATGTTGAGGTTGTTGTAGTTTTTCAATGTTGAGGTTGTTGTTGAATTTGTTAGTGTTTTTCAATGTCGAGGTTGTTGTTGAATTTGTTGGTGTTTTTCAATGTTGAAGTTGTTGTTGAATTTGTATGTGTTTTTGAATGTTGAGGTTGTTGTTGAATTTGTTGGTGTTTTTCAATGTTGAGGTTGTTGTTGTTTTTCAATGTTGAGGTTGTTGTTGAATTTCTTGGTGTTTTTCAATTTTGAGGTTGTTGTTGTTTTTCAATGTTGAGGTTGTTGTTGAATTTGTTGGTGTTTTTCAATGTCGAGGTTGCTGTTGAATTTGTTGGTGTTTTTCAATGTTGAAGTTGTTGTTGAATTTGTTGGTGTTTTTCATTGTTGAGGTTGTTGTTGAATTTGTTGGTGTCTTTAAATGTTGAGTTTGTTGTTGAATTTGTTGGTGTTTTTCAATTTTGAGGTTGTTGTTGTTTTTCAATGTTGAGGTTGTTGTTGAATTTGTTGGTGTTTTTCAATGTTGAGGTTGTTGTTGTTTTTCAATGTTGAGGTTGTTGTTGAATTTGTTGGTGTTTTTCAATGTTGAGGTTGTTGTTGTTTTTCAATGTTGAGGTTGTTGTTGAAATTGTTGGTGTTTTTCAATTTCGAGGTTGTTGTTGATTTTGTTGGTGTTCTTCAATGTTGAAGTTGTTGTTGGATTTGTTGGTGTTTTTCAATGTTGAGGTTGTTGTTGTTTTTCAATGTTGAGGTTGTTGTTGAATTTGTTGGTGTTTTTCAATGTTGAGGTTGTTGTTGAATTAGTTGGTGTTTTTCAATGTCGAGGTTGTTGTTGAATTTGTTGGTGTTTTTCAATGTTGAGGTTGTTGTTGAATTTGTTGGTGTTTTACAATGTGAGGTCGTTGTTGAAGTTGTTGGCGTTTTTAAATGTTGAGGTTGTTGTTGAATTTGTTGGTGTTTTTCAATGTTGAGGTTGTTGCTGAATTTGTTGGTGTTTTTCAATGTCGAGGTTGTTGTTGAATTTGTTGGTTTTTTCAATGTTGAAGTTGTTGTTGAATTTGTTGGTATTTTTCAATGTTGAGGTTGTTGTTGATTTTTCAATGTTGAGGTTGTTGTTGAATTTGTTGGTGTTTTTCAATTTTGAGGTTGTTGTTGTTTTTCAATGTTGAGGTTGTTGTTGAACTTGTTGGTGTTTTTCCATGTTGAGGTTGTTGTTGTTTTTCAAAGTTGAGGTTGATGTTTAATTTGTTGGTGTTTTTCAATGCTGAAGTTGTTGTTGAATTTGTTGGTGTTTTTCATTGTTGAGGTTGTTGTTGAATTTGTTGGTGTTTTTCAATGTTGAGGTTGTTGTTGTCTTTAAATGTTGAGGTTGTTGTTGAATTTGTTGGTGTTTTTCAATTTTGAGGTTGTTGTTGTTTTTCAAAGTTGAGGTTGTTGTTGAATTTGTTGGTGTTTTTCCATGTTGAGGTTGTTGTTGTTTTTCAAAGTTGAGGTTGTTGTTGAATTTGTTGGTGTTTTTCAATGTCGAGGTTGCTGTTGAATTTGTTGGTGTTTTTCAATGTTGAAGTTGTTGTTGAATTTGTTGGTGTTTTTCATTGTTGAGGTTGTTGTTGAATTTGTTGGTGTCTTTAAATGTTGAGTTTGTTGTTGAATTTGTTGGTGTTTTTCAATTTTGAGGTTGTTGTTGTTTTTCAATGTTGAGTTTGTTGTTGAATTTGTTGGTGTTTTTCCATGTTGAGCTAATTGTTGTTTTTCAAAGTTGAAGTTGTTGTTAAATTTGTTGGTGTTTTTCAATGTTGAGGTTGTTGTTGAATTTGTTGGTGTTTTTCATTGTTGAGGTTGTTGTTGAATTTGTTGGTGTTTTTCAATGTTGAGGTTGTTGTTGTTTTTCAATGTTGAGGTTGTTGTTGAATTTGTTGGTGTTTATCAATGTTGAGGTTGTTGTTGTTTTTCAATGTTGAGGTTGTTGTTGAAATTGTTGGTGTTTTTCAATTTCGAGGTTGTTGTTGATTTTGTTGGTGTTCTTCAATGTTGAAGTTGTTGTTGAATTTGTTGGTGTTTTTCAATGTTGAGGTTGTTGTTGTTTTTCAATGTTGAGGTTGTTGTTGAATTTGTTGGTGTTTTTCAATGTTGAGGTTGTTGTTGAATTTGTTGGTGTTTTTCAATGTCGAGGTTGTTGTTGAATTTGTTGGTGTTTTTCAATGTTGAGGTTGTTGTTGAATTTGTTGGTGTTTTACAATGTAAGGTCGTTGTTGAAGTTGTTGGCGTTTTTAAATGTTGAGGTTGTTGTTGAATTTGTTGGTGTTTTTCAATGTTGAGGTTGTTGCTGAATTTGTTGGTGTTTTTCAATGTCGAGGTTGTTGTTGAATTTGTTGGTTTTTTCAATGTTGAAGTTGTTGTTGAATTTGTTGGTATTTTTCAATGTTGAGGTTGTTGTTGTTTTTCAATGTTGAGGTTGTTGTTGAACTTGTTGGTGTTTTTCCATGTTGAGGTTGTTGTTGTTTTTCAAAGTTGAGGTTGATGTTTAATTTGATGGTGTTTTTCAATGTTGAAGTTGTTGTTGAATTTGTTGGTGTTTTTCATTGTTGAGGTTGTTGTTGAATTTGTTGGTGTTTTTCAATGTTGAGGTTGTTGTTGTCTTTAAGTGTTGAGGTTGTTGTTGAATTTGTTGGTGTTTTTCAATTTTGAGGTTGTTGTTGTTTTTCAATGTTGAGGTTGTTGTTGAATTTGTTGGTGTTTTTCCATGTTGAGGTTGTTGTTGTTTTTCAAAGTTGAGGTTGTTGTTAAATTTGTTGGTGTTTATCAATGTTGAGGTTGTTGTTGAATTTGTTGGTGTTTTTCATTGTTGAGGTTGTTGTTGAATTTGTTGGTGTTTTTCAATGTTGAGGTTGTTGTTGTTTTTCAATGTTGAGGTTGTTGTTGAATTTGTTGGTGTTTTTCAATGTTGAGGTTGTTGTTGTTTTTCAATGTTGAGGTTGTTGTTGAATTTGTTGGTGTTTTTCAATTTTGAGGTTGTTGTTGTTTTTCAATGTTGAGGTTGTTGTTGAATTTGTTGGTGTTTTTCCATGTTGAGGTTGTTGTTGTTTTTCAAAGTTGAGGTTGTTGTTAAATTTGTTGGTATTTTTCAATGTTGAGGTTGTTGTTGAATTTGTTGGTGTTTTTCATTTTTGAGGTTGTTGTTGAATTTGTTGGTGTTTTTCAATGTTGAGGTTGTTGTTGTTTTTCAATGTTGAGGTTGTTGTTGAATTTGTTGGTGTTTTTCAATTTTGAGGTTGTTGTTGTTTTTCAATGTTGAGGTTGTTGTTGAATTTGTTGTTGTTTTTCAATTTCGAGGTTGTTGTTGAATTTGTTGGTTTTTTTCAATGTTGAAGTTGTTGTTGAATTTGTTGGTGTTTTTCAATGTTGAGGTTGTTGTTGTTTTTCAATGTTGAGGTTGTTGTTGAATTTGTTGGTGCTTTTCAATTTTGAGGTTGTTGTTGTTTTTCACTGTTGAGGTTGTTGTTGAATTTGTTGGTGTTTTTCAATGTTGAGGTTGTTGTTGTTTTTCAATGTTGACGTTGATGTTGAATTTGTTGGTGTTTTTCAATGTTGAGGTTGTTGTTGTTTTTCAATGTTGAGGTTGTTGTTGTTTTTCAATGTTGAGGTTGTTGTTGAATTTGTTGGTGTTTTTCAATGCTCAGGTTGTTGTTGAATTTGTTGCTGTTTTTCAATGTTGAGGTTGTTGTTGTTTTTCAATGTTGAGGTTGTTGTTGTATTTGTTGGTTGTTTTTCAATGTTGAGGTTGTTGTAGTTTTTCAATGTTGAGGTTGTTGTTGAATTTGTTAGTGTTTTTCAATGTCGAGGTTGTTGTTGAATTTGTTGGTGTTTTTCAATGTTGAAGTTGTTGTTGAATTTGTATGTGTTTTTCAATGTTGAGGTTGTTGTTGGATTTGTTGGTGTTTTTCAATGTTGAGGTTGTTGTTGTTTTTCAATGTTGAGGTTGTTGTTGAATTTGTTGGTGTTTTTCAATTTTGAGGTTGTTGTTGTTTTTCAATGTTGAGGTTGTTGTTGAATTTGTTGGTGTTTTTCAATGTCGAGGTTGCTGTTGAATTTGTTGGTGTTTTTCAATGTTGAAGTTGTTGTTGAATTTGTTGGTGTTTTTCATTGTTGAGGTTGTTGTTGAATTTGTTGGTGTCTTTAAATGTTGAGTTTGTTGTTGAATTTGTTGGTGTTTTTCCATTTTGAGGTTGTTGTTGTTTTTCAATGTTGAGGTTGTTGTTGAATTTGTTGGTGTTTTTCCATGTTGAGGTTATTGTTGTTTTTCAAAGTTGAGGTTGTTGTTAAATTTGTTGGTGTTTTTCAATGTTGAGGTTGTTGTTGAATTTGTTGGTGTTTTTCATTGTTGAGGTTGTTGTTGAATTTGTTGGTGTTTTTCAATGTTGAGGTTGTTGTTGTTTTTCAGTGTTGAGGTTGTTGTTGAATTTGTTGGTGTTTTTCAATGTTGAGGTTGTTGTTGTTTTTCAATGTTGAGGTTGTTGTTGAAATTGTTGGTGTTTTTCAATTTCGAGGTTGTTGTTGATTTTGTTGGTGTTCTTCAATTTTGAAGTTGTTGTTGAATTTGTTGGTGTTTTTCAATGTTGAGGTTGTAGTTGTTTTTCAATGTTGAGGTTGTTGTTGAATTTGTTGGTGTTTTACAATGTGAGGTCGTTGTTGAAGTTGTTGACGTTTTTAAATGTTGAGGTTGTTGTTGAATTTGTTGGTGTTTTTCAATGTTGAGGTTGTTGCTGAATTTGTTCGTGTTTTTCAATGTCGAGGTTGTTGTTGAATTTGTTGGTTTTTTCAATGTTGAAGTTGTTGTTGAATTTGTTGGTATTTTTCAATGTTGAGGTTGTTGTTGATTTTCAATGTTGAGGTTGTTGTTGAATTTGTTGGTGTTTTTCAATTTTGAGGTTGTTGTTGTTTTTCAATGTTGAGGTTGATGTTTAATTTGTTGGTGTTTTTCAATGTTGAAGTTGTTGTTGAATTTGTTGGTGCTTTTCATTGTTGAGGTTGTTGTTGAATTTGTTGGTGTTTTTCAATGTTGAGGTTGTTGTTGTCTTTTAATGTTGAGGTTGTTGTTGAATTTGTTGGTGTTTTTCAATTTTGAGGTTGTTGTTGTTTTTCAATGTTGAGGTTGTTGTTGAATTTGTTGGTGTTTTTCCATGTTGAGGTTGTTGTTGTTTTTCAAAGTTGAGGTTGTTGTTAAATTTGTTGGTGTTTATCAATGTTGAGGTTGTTGTTGAATTTGTTGGTGTTTTTCATTGTTGAGGTTGTTGTTGAATTTGTTGGTGTTTTTCAATGTTGAGGTTGTTGTTGTTTTTCAATGTTGAGGTTGTTGTTGAATTTGTTGGTGTTTTTCAATGTTGAGGTTGTTGTTGTTTTTCAATGTTGAGGTTGTTGTTGAATTTGTTGGTGTTTTTCAATTTTGAGGTTGTTGTTGTTTTTCAATGTTGAGGTTGTTGTTGAATTTGTTGGTTTATTTTCCATGTTGAGGTTGTTGTTGTTTTTCAAAGTTGAGGTTGTTGTTAAATTTGTTGGTATTTTTCAATGTGGAGGTTGTTGTTGAATTTGTTGGTGTTTTTCATTGTTGAGGTTGTTGTTGAATTTGTTGGTGTTTTTCAATGTTGAGGT
Organism: Isurus oxyrinchus; assembly: GCA_026770705.1. Classification (NCBI taxonomy): domain Eukaryota; kingdom Metazoa; phylum Chordata; class Chondrichthyes; order Lamniformes; family Lamnidae; genus Isurus; species Isurus oxyrinchus. The sequence continues at coordinate 1,641,196 of JANJGN010000106.1, forward strand.
TGTTGTTGTTTTTCAATGTTGAGGTTGTTGTTGAATTTGTTGGTGTTTTTCAATGTTGAGGTTGTTGTTGAATTTGTTGGTGTTTTTCAATGTCGAGGTTGTTGTTGAATTTGTTGGTGTTTTTCAATGTTGAGGTTGTTGTTGAATTTGTTGGTGTTTTACAATGTGAGGTCATTGTTGAAGTTGTTGGCGTTTTATAATGTTGAGGTTGTTGTTGAATTTGTTGCTGTTTTTCAATGTTGAGGTTGTTGCTGAATTTGTTGGTGTTTTTCAATGTCGAGGTTGTTGTTGAATTTGTTGGTTTTTTCAATGTTGAAGTTGTTGTTGAATTTGTTGGTATTTTTCAATGTTGAGGTTGTTGTTGTTTTTCAATGTTGAGGTTGTTGTTGAATTTGTTGGTGTTTTTCAATTTTGAGGTTGTTGTTGTTTTTCAATGTTGAGGTTGTTGTTGAATTTGTTGGTGTTTTTCCATGTTGAGGTTGTTGTTGTTTTTCAAAGTTGAGGTTGATGTTTAATTTGTTGGTGTTTTTCAATGTTGAAGTTGTTGTTGAATTTGTTGGTGTTTTTCATTGTTGAGGTTGTTGTTGAATTTGTTGGTGTTTTTCAATGTTGAGGTTGTTGTTGTCTTTAAATGTTGAGGTTGTTGTTGAATTTGTTGGTGATTTTCAATTTTGAGGTTGTTGTTGTTTTTCAATGTTGAGGTTGTTGTTGAATTTGTTGGTGTTTTTCCATGTTGAGGTTGTTGTTGTTTTTCAAAGTTGAGGTTGTTGTTAAATTTGTTGGTGTTTATCAATGTTGAGGTTGTTGTTGAATTTGTTGGTGTTTTTCATTGTTGAGGTTGTTGTTGAATTTGTTGCTGTTTTTCAATGTTGAGGTTGTTGTTGTTTTTCAATGTTGAGGTTGTTGTTGAATTTGTTGGTGTTTTTCAATGTTGAGGTTGTTGTTGTTTTTCAATGTTGAGGTTGTTGTTGAATTTGTTGGTGTTTTTCAATTTCGAGGATGTTGTTGAATTTGTTGGTGTTCTTCAATGTTGAAGTTGTTGTTGAATTTGTTGGTGTTTTTCAATGTCGAGGTTGCTGTTGAATTTGTTGGTTTTTTTCAATGTTGAAGTTGTTGTTGAATTTGTTTGTGTTTTTCAATGTTGAGGTTGTTGTTGTTTTTCAATGTTGAGGTTGTTGTTGAATTTGTTGGTGTTTTTCAATTTTGAGGTTGTTGTTGTTTTTCACTGTTGAGGTTGTTGTTGAATTTGTTGGTGTTTTTCAATGTTGAGGTTGTTGTTGTTTTTCAATGTTGACGTTGATGTTGAATTTGTTGGTGTTTTTCAATGTTGAGGTTGTTGTTGTTTTTCAATGTTGAGGTTGTTGTTGTTTTTCAATGTTGAGGTTGTTGTTGAATTTGTTGGTGTTTTTCAATGCTCAGGTTGTTGTTGAATTTGTTGCTGTTTTTCAATGTTGAGGTTGTTGTTGTTTTTCAATGTTGAGGTTGTTGTTGTATTTGTTGGTTGTTTTTCAATGTTGAGGTTGTTGTAGTTTTTCAATGTTGAGGTTGTTGTTGAATTTGTTAGTGTTTTTCAATGTCGAGGTTGTTGTTGAATTTGTTGGTGTTTTTCAATGTTGAAGTTGTTGTTGAATTTGTATGTGTTTTTCAATGTTGAGGTTGTAGTTGAATTTGTTGGTGTTTTTCAATGTTGAGGTTGTTGTTGTTTTTCAATGTTGAGGTTGTTGTTGAATTTGTTGGTGTTTTTCAATTGTGAGGTTCTTGTTGTTTTTCAATGTTGAGGTTGTTGTTGAATTTGTTGGTGTTTTTCAATTTTGAGGTTGTTGTTGTTTTTCACTGTTGAGGTTGTTGTTGTTGAATTTGTTGGTGTTTTTCAATGTTGAGGTTGTTGTTGTTTTTCAATGTTGACGTTGATGTTGAATTTGTTGGTGTTTTTCAATGTTGAGGTTGTTGTTGTTTTTCAATGTTGAGGTTGTTGTTGTTTTTCACTGCTGAGGTTGTTGTTGAATTTGTTGGTGTTTTTCAATGTTGAGGTTGTTGTTGTTTTTCAATGTTGACGTTGATGTTGAATTTGTTGGTGTTTTTCAATGTTGAGGTTGTTGTTGTTTTTCAATGTTGAGGTTGTTGTTGTTTTTCAATGTTGAGGTTGTTGTTGAATTTGTTGTTGTTTTTCAATTTTGAGGTTGTTGTTGAATTTGTAGCTGTTTTTCAATGTTGAGGTTGTTGTTGTTTTTCAATGTTGAGGTTCTTGTTGTATTTGTTGGTGTTTTTCAATGTTGAGGTTGTTGTAGTTTTTCAATGTTGAGGTTGTTGTTGAATTTGTTAGTGTTTTTCAATGTCGAGGTTGTTGTTGAATTTGTTGGTGTTTTTCAATGTTGAAGTTGTTGTTGAATTTGTATGTGTTTTTCAATGTTGAGGTTGTTGTTGAATTTGTTGGTGTTTTTCAATGTTGAGGTTGTTGTTGTTTTTCAATGTTGAGGTTGTTGTTGAATTTGTTGGTGTTTTTCAATTTTGAGGTTGTTGTTGTTTTTCAATGTTGAGGTTGTTGTTAAATTTGTTGGTGTTTTTCAATGTCGAGGTTGTTGTTGAATTTGTTGGTGTTTTTCAATGTTGAAGTTGTTGTTGAATTTGTTGGTGTTTTTCATTGTTGAGGTTGTTGTTGAATTTGTTGGTGTCTTTAAATGTTGAGGTTGTTGTTGAATTTGTTGGTGTTTTTCAATTTTGTGGTTGTTGTTGTTTTTCAATGTTGAGGTTGTTGTTGAATTTGTTGGTGTTTTTCCATGTTGAGGTTATTGTTGTTTTTCAAAGTTGAGGTTGTTGTTAAATTTGTTTTTGTTTTTCAATGTTGAGGTTGTTGTTGAATTTGTTGGTGTTTTTCATTGTTGAGGTTGTTGTTGAATTTGTTGGTGTTTTTCAATGTTGAGGTTGTTGTTGTTTTTCAATGTTGAGGTTGTTGTTGAATTTGTTGGTGTTTTTCAATGTTGAGGTTGTTGTTGTTTTTCAATGTTGAGGTTGTTGTTGAAATTGTTGGTGTTTTTCAATTTCGAGGTTGTTGTTGATTTTGTTGGTGTTCTTCAATGTTGAAGTTGTTGTTGAATTTGTTGGTGTTTTTCAATGTTGAGGTTGTTGTTGTTTTTCAATGTTGAGGTTGTTGTTGAATTTGTTGGTGTTTTTCAATGTTGAGGTTGTTGTTGAATTTGTTGGTGTTTTTCAATGTCGAGGTTGTTGTTGAATTTGTTGGTGTTTTTCAATGTTGAGGTTGTTGTTGAATTTGTTGGTGTTTTACAATGTGAGGTCATTGTTGAAGTTGTTGGCGTTTTTAAATGTTGAGGTTGTTGTTGAATTTGTTGGTGTTTTTCAATGTTGAGGTTGTTGCTGAATTTGTTGGTGTTTTTCAATGTCGAGGTTGTTGTTGAATTTGTTGGTTTTTTCAATGTTGAAGTTGTTGTTGAATTTGTTGGTATTTTTCAATGTTGAGGTTGTTGTTGTTTTTCAATGTTGAGGTTGTTGTTGAATTTGTTGGTGTTTTTCAATTTTGAGGTTGTTGTTGTTTTTCAATGTTGAGGTTGTTGTTGAATTTGTTGGTGTTTTTCCATGTTGAGGTTGTTGTTGTTTTTCAAAGTTGAGGTTGATGTTTAATTTGTTGGTGTTTTTCAATGTTGAAGTTGTTGTTGAATTTGTTGGTGTTTTTCATTGTTGAGGTTGTTGTTGAATTTGTTGGTGTTTTTCAATGTTGAGGTTGTTGTTGTCTTTAAATGTTGAGGTTGTTGTTGAATTTGTTGGTGATTTTCAATTTTGAGGTTGTTGTTGTTTTTCAATGTTGAGGTTGTTGTTGAATTTGTTGGTGTTTTTCCATGTTGAGGTTGTTGTTGTTTTTCAAAGTTGAGGTTGTTGTTAAATTTGTTGATGTTTATCAATGTTGAGGTTGTTGTTGAATTTGTTGGTGTTTTTCATTGTTGAGGTTGTTGTTGAATTTGTTGATGTTTTTCAATGTTGAGGTTGTTGTTGTTTTTCAATGTTGAGGTTGTTGTTGAATTTGTTGGTGTTTTTCAATGTTGAGGTTGTTGTTGTTTTTCAATGTTGAGGTTGTTGTTGAATTTGTTGGTGTTTTTCAATTTCGAGGATGTTGTTGAATTTGTTGGTGTTCTTCAATGTTGAAGTTGTTGTTGAATTTGTTGGTGTTTTTCAATGTTGAGGTTGTTGTTGTTTTTCAATGTTGAGGTTGTTGTTGAATTTGTTGGTGTTTTTCAATGTCGAGGTTGCTGTTGAATTTGTTGGTTTTTTTCAATGTTGAAGTTGTTGTTGAATTTGTTTGTGTTTTTCAATGTTGAGGTTGTTGTTGTTTTTCAATGTTGAGGTTGTTGTTGAATTTGTTGGTGTTTTTCAATTTTGAGGTTGTTGTTGTTTTTCACTGTTGAGGTTGTTGTTGAATTTGTTGGTGTTTTTCAATGTTGAGGTTGTTGTTGTTTTTCAATGTTGACGTTGATGTTGAATTTGTTGGTGTTTTTCAATTTTGAGGTTGTTGTTGTTTTTCAATGTTGAGGTTGTTGTTGTTTTTCAATGTTGAGGTTGTTGTTGAATTTGTTGGTGTTTTTCAATGCTCAGGTTGTTGTTGAATTTGTTGCTGTTTTTCAATGTTGAGGTTGTTGTTGTTTATCAATGTTGAGGTTGTTGTTGTATTTGTTGGTTGTTTTTCAATGTTGAGGTTGTTGTAGTTTTTCAATGTTGAGGTTGTTGTTGAATTTGTTAGTGTTTTTCAATGTCGAGGTTGTTGTTGAATTTGTTGGTGTTTTTCAATGTTGAAGTTGTTGTTGAATTTGTATGTGTTTTTCAATGTTGAGGTTGTTGTTGAATTTGTTGGTGTTTTTCAATGTTGAGGTTGTTGTTGTTTTTCAATGTTGAGGTTGTTGTTGAATTTGTTGGTGTTTTTCAATTTTGAGGTTGTTGTTGTTTTTCAATGTTGAGGTTGTTGTTGAATTTGTTGGTGTTTTTCAAGGTCGAGGTTGCTGTTGAATTTGTTGGTGTTTTTCAATGTTGAAGTTGTTGTTGAATTTGTTGGTGTTTTTCATTGTTGAGGTTGTTGTTGAATTTGTTGGTGTCTTTAAATGTTGAGTTTGTTGTTGAATTTGTTGGTGTTTTTCAATTTTGAGGTTGTTGTTGTTTTTCAATGTTGAGGTTGTTGTTGAATTTGTTGGTGTTTTTCCATGTTGAGGTTATTGTTGTTTTTCAAAGTTGAGGTTGTTGTTAAATTTGTTGGTGTTTTTCAATGTTGAGGTTGTTGTTGAATTTGTTGGTGTTTTTCATTGTTGAGGTTGTTGTTGAATTTGTTGGTGTTTTTCAATGTTGAGGTTGTTATTGTTTTTCAATGTTGAGGTTGTTGTTGAATTTGTTGGTGTTTTTCAATGTTGAGGTTGTTGTTGTTTTTCAATGTTGAGGTTGTTGTTGAAATTGTTGGTGTTTTTCAATTTCGAGGTTGTTGTTGATTTTGTTGGTGTTCTTCAATGTTGAAGTTGTTGTTGAATTTGTTGGTGTTTTTCAATGTTGAGGTTGTTGTTGTTTTTCAATGTTGAGGTTGTTGTTGAATTTGTTGGTGTTTTTCAATGTTGAGGTTGTTGTTGAATTTGTTGGTGTTTTTCAATGTCGAGGTTGTTGTTGAATTTGTTGGTGTTTTTCAATGTTGAGGTTGTTGTTGAATTTGTTGGTGTTTTACAATGTGAGGTCATTGTTGAAGTTGTTGGCGTTTTTAAATGTTGAGGTTGTTGTTGAATTTGTTGGTGTTTTTCAATGTTGAGGTTGTTGCTGAATTTGTTAGTGTTTTTCAATGTCGAGGTTGTTGTTGAATTTGTTGGTGTTTTTCAATGTTGAAGTTGTTGTTGAATTTGTATGTGTTTTTCAATGTTGAGGTTGTTGTTGAATTTGTTGGTGTTTTTCAATGTTGAGGTTGTTGTTGTTTTTCAATGTTGAGGTTGTTGTTGAATTTGTTGGTGTTTTTCAATTTTGAGGTTGTTGTTGTTTTTCAATGTTGAGGTTGTTGTTAAATTTGTTGGTGTTTTTCAATGTCGAGGTTGTTGTTGAATTTGTTGGTGTTTTTCAATGTTGAAGTTGTTGTTGAATTTGTTGGTGTTTTTCATTGTTGAGGTTGTTGTTGAATTTGTTGGTGTCTTTAAATGTTGAGGTTGTTGTTGAATTTGTTGGTGTTTTTCAATTTTGTGGTTGTTGTTGTTTTTCAATGTTGAGGTTGTTGTTGAATTTGTTGGTGTTTTTCCATGTTGAGGTTATTGTTGTTTTTCAAAGTTGAGGTTGTTGTTAAATTTGTTTTTGTTTTTCAATGTTGAGGTTGTTGTTGAATTTGTTGGTGTTTTTCATTGTTGAGGTTGTTGTTGAATTTGTTGGTGTTTTTCAATGTTGAGGTTGTTGTTGTTTTTCAATGTTGAGGTTGTTGTTGAATTTGTTGGTGTTTTTCAATGTTGAGGTTGTTGTTGTTTTTCAATGTTGAGGTTGTTGTTGAAATTGTTGGTGTTTTTCAATTTCGAGGTTGTTGTTGATTTTGTTGGTGTTCTTCAATGTTGAAGTTGTTGTTGAATTTGTTGGTGTTTTTCAATGTTGAGGTTGTTGTTGTTTTTCAATGTTGAGGTTGTTGTTGAATTTGTTGGTGTTTTTCAATGTTGAGGTTGTTGTTGAATTTGTTGGTGTTTTTCAATGTCGAGGTTGTTGTTGAATTTGTTGGTGTTTTTCAATGTTGAGGTTGTTGTTGAATTTGTTGGTGTTTTACAATGTGAGGTCATTGTTGAAGTTGTTGGCGTTTTTAAATGTTGAGGTTGTTGTTGAATTTGTTGGTGTTTTTCAATGTTGAGGTTGTTGCTGAATTTGTTGGTGTTTTTCAATGTCGAGGTTGTTGTTGAATTTGTTGGTTTTTTCAATGTTGAAGTTGTTGTTGAATTTGTTGGTATTTTTCAATGTTGAGGTTGTTGTTGTTTTTCAATGTTGAGGTTGTTGTTGAATTTGTTGGTGTTTTTCAATTTTGAGGTTGTTGTTGTTTTTCAATGTTGAGGTTGTTGTTGAATTTGTTGGTGTTTTTCCATGTTGAGGTTGTTGTTGTTTTTCAAAGTTGAGGTTGATGTTTAATTTGTTGGTGTTTTTCAATGTTGAAGTTGTTGTTGAATTTGTTGGTGTTTTTCATTGTTGAGGTTGTTGTTGAATTTGTTGGTGTTTTTCAATGTTGAGGTTGTTGTTGTCTTTAAATGTTGAGGTTGTTGTTGAATTTGTTGGTGATTTTCAATTTTGAGGTTGTTGTTGTTTTTCAATGTTGAGGTTGTTGTTGAATTTGTTGGTGTTTTTCCATGTTGAGGTTGTTGTTGTTTTTCAAAGTTGAGGTTGTTGTTAAATTTGTTGATGTTTATCAATGTTGAGGTTGTTGTTGAATTTGTTGGTGTTTTTCATTGTTGAGGTTGTTGTTGAATTTGTTGATGTTTTTCAATGTTGAGGTTGTTGTTGTTTTTCAATGTTGAGGTTGTTGTTGAATTTGTTGGTGTTTTTCAATGTTGAGGTTGTTGTTGTTTTTCAATGTTGAGGTTGTTGTTGAATTTGTTGGTGTTTTTCAATTTCGAGGATGTTGTTGAATTTGTTGGTGTTCTTCAATGTTGAAGTTGTTGTTGAATTTGTTGGTGTTTTTCAATGTTGAGGTTGTTGTTGTTTTTCAATGTTGAGGTTGTTGTTGAATTTGTTGGTGTTTTTCAATGTCGAGGTTGCTGTTGAATTTGTTGTTTTTTTTCAATGTTGAAGTTGTTGTTGAATTTGTTTGTGTTTTTCAATGTTGAGGTTGTTGTTGTTTTTCAATGTCGAGGTTGTTGTTGAATTTGTTGGTGTTTTTCAATGTTGAAGTTGTTGTTGAATTTGTATGTGTTTTTCAATGTTGAGGTTGTTGTTGAATTTGTTGGTGTTTTTCAATGTTGAGGTTGTTGTTGTTTTTCAATGTTGAGGTTGTTGTTGAATTTGTTGGTGTTTTTCAATTTTGAGGTTGTTGTTGTTTTTCAATGTTGAGGTTGTTGTTGAATTTGTTGGTGTTTTTCAAGGTCGAGGTTGCTGTTGAATTTGTTGGTGTTTTTCAATGTTGAAGTTGTTGTTGAATTTGTTGGTGTTTTTCATTGTTGAGGTTGTTGTTGAATTTGTTGGTGTCTTTAAATGTTGAGTTTGTTGTTGAATTTGTTGGTGTTTTTCAATTTTGAGGTTGTTGTTGTTTTTCAATGTTGAGGTTGTTGTTGAATTTGTTGGTGTTTTTCCATGTTGAGGTTATTGTTGTTTTTCAAAGTTGAGGTTGTTGTTAAATTTGTTGGTGTTTTTCAATGTTGAGGTTGTTGTTGAATTTGTTGGTGTTTTTCATTGTTGAGGTTGTTGTTGAATTTGTTGGTGTTTTTCAATGTTGAGGTTGTTATTGTTTTTCAATGTTGAGGTTGTTGTTGAATTTGTTGGTGTTTTTCAATGTTGAGGTTGTTGTTGTTTTTCAATGTTGAGGTTGTTGTTGAAATTGTTGGTGTTTTTCAATTTCGAGGTTGTTGTTGATTTTGTTGGTGTTCTTCAATGTTGAAGTTGTTGTTGAATTTGTTGGTGTTTTTCAATGTTGAGGTTGTTGTTGTTTTTCAATGTTGAGGTTGTTGTTGAATTTGTTGGTGTTTTTCAATGTTGAGGTTGTTGTTGAATTTGTTGGTGTTTTTCAATGTCGAGGTTGTTGTTGAATTTGTTGGTGTTTTTCAATGTTGAGGTTGTTGTTGAATTTGTTGGTGTTTTACAATGTGAGGTCATTGTTGAAGTTGTTGGCGTTTTTAAATGTTGAGGTTGTTGTTGAATTTGTTGGTGTTTTTCAATGTTGAGGTTGTTGCTGAATTTGTTAGTGTTTTTCAATGTCGAGGTTGTTGTTGAATTTGTTGGTGTTTTTCAATGTTGAAGTTGTTGTTGAATTTGTATGTGTTTTTCAATGTTGAGGTTGTTGTTGAATTTGTTGGTGTTTTTCAATGTTGAGGTTGTTGTTGTTTTTCAATGTTGAGGTTGTTGTTGAATTTGTTGGTGTTTTTCAATTTTGAGGTTGTTGTTGTTTTTCAATGTTGAGGTTGTTGTTAAATTTGTTGGTGTTTTTCAATGTCGAGGTTGTTGTTGAATTTGTTGGTGTTTTTCAATGTTGAAGTTGTTGTTGAATTTGTTGGTGTTTTTCATTGTTGAGGTTGTTGTTGAATTTGTTGGTGTCTTTAAATGTTGAGGTTGTTGTTGAATTTGTTGGTGTTTTTCAATTTTGTGGTTGTTGTTGTTTTTCAATGTTGAGGTTGTTGTTGAATTTGTTGGTGTTTTTCCATGTTGAGGTTATTGTTGTTTTTCAAAGTTGAGGTTGTTGTTAAATTTGTTTTTGTTTTTCAATGTTGAGGTTGTTGTTGAATTTGTTGGTGTTTTTCATTGTTGAGGTTGTTGTTGAATTTGTTGGTGTTTTTCAATGTTGAGGTTGTTGTTGTTTTTCAATGTTGAGGTTGTTGTTGAATTTGTTGGTGTTTTTCAATGTTGAGGTTGTTGTTGTTTTTCAATGTTGAGGTTGTTGTTGAAATTGTTGGTGTTTTTCAATTTCGAGGTTGTTGTTGATTTTGTTGGTGTTCTTCAATGTTGAAGTTGTTGTTGAATTTGTTGGTGTTTTTCAATGTTGAGGTTGTTGTTGTTTTTCAATGTTGAGGTTGTTGTTGAATTTGTTGGTGTTTTTCAATGTTGAGGTTGTTGTTGAATTTGTTGGTGTTTTTCAATGTCGAGGTTGTTGTTGAATTTGTTGGTGTTTTTCAATGTTGAGGTTGTTGTTGAATTTGTTGGTGTTTTACAATGTGAGGTCATTGTTGAAGTTGTTGGCGTTTTTAAATGTTGAGGTTGTTGTTGAATTTGTTGGTGTTTTTCAATGTTGAGGTTGTTGCTGAATTTGTTGGTGTTTTTCAATGTCGAGGTTGTTGTTGAATTTGTTGGTTTTTTCAATGTTGAAGTTGTTGTTGAATTTGTTGGTATTTTTCAATGTTGAGGTTGTTGTTGTTTTTCAATGTTGAGGTTGTTGTTGAATTTGTTGGTGTTTTTCAATTTTGAGGTTGTTGTTGTTTTTCAATGTTGAGGTTGTTGTTGAATTTGTTGGTGTTTTTCCATGTTGAGGTTGTTGTTGTTTTTCAAAGTTGAGGTTGATGTTTAATTTGTTGGTGTTTTTCAATGTTGAAGTTGTTGTTGAATTTGTTGGTGTTTTTCATTGTTGAGGTTGTTGTTGAATTTGTTGGTGTTTTTCAATGTTGAGGTTGTTGTTGTCTTTAAATGTTGAGGTTGTTGTTGAATTTGTTGGTGATTTTCAATTTTGAGGTTGTTGTTGTTTTTCAATGTTGAGGTTGTTGTTGAATTTGTTGGTGTTTTTCCATGTTGAGGTTGTTGTTGTTTTTCAAAGTTGAGGTTGTTGTTAAATTTGTTGATGTTTATCAATGTTGAGGTTGTTGTTGAATTTGTTGGTGTTTTTCATTGTTGAGGTTGTTGTTGAATTTGTTGATGTTTTTCAATGTTGAGGTTGTTGTTGTTTTTCAATGTTGAGGTTGTTGTTGAATTTGTTGGTGTTTTTCAATGTTGAGGTTGTTGTTGTTTTTCAATGTTGAGGTTGTTGTTGAATTTGTTGGTGTTTTTCAATTTCGAGGATGTTGTTGAATTTGTTGGTGTTCTTCAATGTTGAAGTTGTTGTTGAATTTGTTGGTGTTTTTCAATGTTGAGGTTGTTGTTGTTTTTCAATGTTGAGGTTGTTGTTGAATTTGTTGGTGTTTTTCAATGTCGAGGTTGCTGTTGAATTTGTTGTTTTTTTTCAATGTTGAAGTTGTTGTTGAATTTGTTTGTGTTTTTCAATGTTGAGGTTGTTGTTGTTTTTCAATGTTGAGGTTGTTGTTGAATTTGTTGGTGTTTTTCAATTTTGAGGTTGTTGTTGTTTTTCACTGTTGAGGTTGTTGTTGAATTTGTTGGTGTTTTTCAATGTTGAGGTTGTTGTTGTTTTTCAATGTTGACGTTGATGTTGAATTTGTTGGTGTTTTTCAATTTTGAGGTTGTTGTTGTTTTTCAATGTTGAGGTTGTTGTTGTTTTTCAATGTTGAGGTTGTTGTTGAATTTGTTGGTGTTTTTCAATGCTCAGGTTGTTGTTGAATTTGTTGCTGTTTTTCAATGTTGAGGTTGTTGTTGTTTATCAATGTTGAGGTTGTTGTTGTATTTGTTGGTTGTTTTTCAATGTTGAGGTTGTTGTAGTTTTTCAATGTTGAGGTTGTTGTTGAATTTGTTAGTGTTTTTCAATGTCGAGGTTGTTGTTGAATTTGTTGGTGTTTTTCAATGTTGAAGTTGTTGTTGAATTTGTATGTGTTTTTCAATGTTGAGGTTGTTGTTGAATTTGTTGGTGTTTTTCAATGTTGAGGTTGTTGTTGTTTTTCAATGTTGAGGTTGTTGTTGAATTTGTTGGTGTTTTTCAATTTTGAGGTTGTTGTTGTTTTTCAATGTTGAGGTTGTTGTTGAATTTGTTGGTGTTTTTCAAGGTCGAGGTTGCTGTTGAATTTGTTGGTGTTTTTCAATGTTGAAGTTGTTGTTGAATTTGTTGGTGTTTTTCATTGTTGAGGTTGTTGTTGAATTTGTTGGTGTCTTTAAATGTTGAGTTTGTTGTTGAATTTGTTGGTGTTTTTCAATTTTGAGGTTGTTGTTGTTTTTCAATGTTGAGGTTGTTGTTGAATTTGTTGGTGTTTTTCCATGTTGAGGTTATTGTTGTTTTTCAAAGTTGAGGTTGTTGTTAAATTTGTTGGTGTTTTTCAATGTTGAGGTTGTTGTTGAATTTGTTGGTGTTTTTCATTGTTGAGGTTGTTGTTGAATTTGTTGGTGTTTTTCAATGTTGAGGTTGTTATTGTTTTTCAATGTTGAGGTTGTTGTTGAATTTGTTGGTGTTTTTCAATGTTGAGGTTGTTGTTGTTTTTCAATGTTGAGGTTGTTGTTGAAATTGTTGGTGTTTTTCAATTTCGAGGTTGTTGTTGATTTTGTTGGTGTTCTTCAATGTTGAAGTTGTTGTTGAATTTGTTAGTGTTTTTCAATGTTGAGGTTGTTGTTGTTTTTCAATGTTGAGGTTGTTGTTGAATTTGTTGGTGTTTTTCAATGTTGAGGTTGTTGTTGAATTTGTTGGTGTTTTTCAATGTCGAGGTTGTTGTTGAATTTGTTGGTGTTTTTCAATGTTGAGGTTGTTGTTGAATTTGTTGGTGTTTTACAATGTGAGGTCATTGTTGAAGTTGTTGGCGTTTTTAAATGTTGAGGTTGTTGTTGAATTTGTTGGTGTTTTTCAATGTTGAGGTTGTTGCTGAATTTGTTGGTGTTTTTCAATGTCGAGGTTGTTGTTGAATTTGTTGGTTTTTTCAATGTTGAAGTTGTTGTTGAATTTGTTGGTATTTTTCAATGTTGAGGTTGTTGTTGTTTTTCAATGTTGAGGTTGTTGTTGAATTTGTTGGTGTTTTTCAATTTTGAGGTTGTTGTTGTTTTTCAATGTTGAGGTTGTTGTTGAATTTGTTGGTGTTTTTCCATGTTGAGGTTGTTGTTGTTTTTCAAAGTTGAGGTTGATGTTTAATTTGTTGGTGTTTTTCAATGTTGAAGTTGTTGTTGAATTTGTTGGTGTTTTTCATTGTTGAGGTTGTTGTTGAATTTGTTGGTGTTTTTCAATGTTGAGGTTGTTGTTGTCTTTAAATGTTGAGGTTGTTGTTGAATTTGTTGGTGATTTTCAATTTTGAGGTTGTTGTTGTTTTTCAATGTTGAGGTTGTTGTTGAATTTGTTGGTGTTTTTCCATGTTGAGGTTGTTGTTGTTTTTCAAAGTTGAGGTTGTTGTTAAATTTGTTGGTGTTTATCAATGTTGAGGTTGTTGTTGAATTTGTTGGTGTTTTTCATTGTTGAGGTTGTTGTTGAATTTGTTGATGTTTTTCAATGTTGAGGTTGTTGTTGTTTTTCAATGTTGAGGTTGTTGTTGAATTTGTTGGTGTTTTTCAATGTTGAGGTTGTTGTTGTTTTTTAATGTTGAGGTTGTTGTTGAATTTGTTGGTGTTTTTCAATTTCGAGGATGTTGTTGAATTTGTTGGTGTTCTTCAATGTTGAAGTTGTTGTTGAATTTGTTGGTGTTTTTCAATGTTGAGGTTGTTGTTGTTTTTCAATGTTGAGGTTGTTGTTGAATTTGTTGGTGTTTTTCAATGTCGAGGTTGCTGTTGAATTTGTTGGTTTTTTTCAATGTTGAAGTTGTTGTTGAATTTGTTTGTGTTTTTCAATGTTGAGGTTGTTGTTGTTTTTCAATGTTGAGGTTGTTGTTGAATTTGTTGGTGTTTTTCAATTTTGAGGTTGTTGTTGTTTTTCACTGTTGAGGTTGTTGTTGAATTTGTTGGTGTTTTTCAATGTTGAGGTTGTTGTTGTTTTTCAATGTTGACGTTGATGTTGAATTTGTTGGTGTTTTTCAATTTTGAGGTTGTTGTTGTTTTTCAATGTTGAGGTTGTTGTTGTTTTTCAATGTTGAGGTTGTTGTTGAATTTGTTGGTGTTTTTCAATGCTCAGGTTGTTGTTGAATTTGTTGCTGTTTTTCAATGTTGAGGTTGTTGTTGTTTATCAATGTTGAGGTTGTTGTTGTATTTGTTGGTTGTTTTTCAATGTTGAGGTTGTTGTAGTTTTTCAATGTTGAGGTTGTTGTTGAATTTGTTAGTGTTTTTCAATGTCGAGGTTGTTGTTGAATTTGTTGGTGTTTTTCAATGTTGAAGTTGTTGTTGAATTTGTATGTGTTTTTCAATGTTGAGGTTGTTGTTGAATTTGTTGGTGTTTTTCAATGTTGAGGTTGTTGTTGTTTTTCAATGTTGAGGTTGTTGTTGAATTTGTTGGTGTTTTTCAATTTTGAGGTTGTTGTTGTTTTTCAATGTTGAGGTTGTTGTTGAATTTGTTGGTGTTTTTCAAGGTCGAGGTTGCTGTTGAATTTGTTGGTGTTTTTCAATGTTGAAGTTGTTGTTGAATTTGTTGGTGTTTTTCATTGTTGAGGTTGTTGTTGAATTTGTTGGTGTCTTTAAATGTTGAGTTTGTTGTTGAATTTGTTGGTGTTTTTCAATTTTGATGTTGTTGTTGTTTTTCAATGTTGAGGTTGTTGTTGAATTTGTTGGTGTTTTTCCATGTTGAGGTTATTGTTGTTTTTCAAAGTTGAGGTTGTTGTTAAATTTGTTGGTGTTTTTCAATGTTGAGGTTGTTGTTGAATTTGTTGGTGTTTTTCATTGTTGAGGTTGTTGTTGAATTTGTTGGTGTTTTTCAATGTTGAGGTTGTTGTTGTTTTTCAATGTTGAGGTTGTTGTTCAATTTGTTGGTGTTTTTCAATGTTGAGGTTGTTGTTGTTTTTCAATGTTGAGGTTGTTGTTGAAATTGCTGGTGTTTTTCAATTTCGAGGTTGTTGTTGATTTTGTTGGTGTTCTTCATGTTGAAGTTGTTGTTGAATTTGTTGGTGTTTTTCAATGTTGAGGTTGTTGTTGTTTTTCAATGTTGAGGTTGTTGTTGAATTTGTTGGTCTTTTTCAATGTTGAGGTTGTTGTTGAATTTGTTGGTGTTTTTCAATTTTGAGGTTGTTCTTGTTTTTCAATGTTGAGGTTGTTGTTGAATTTGTTGTTGTTTTTCAATGTCGAGGTTGTTGTTGAATTTGTTGGTTTTTTTCAATGTTGAAGTTGTTGTTGAATTTGTTGGTGTTTTTCAATGTTGAGGTTGTTGTTGTTTTTCAATGTTGAGGTTGTTGTTGAATTTGTTGGTGCTTTTCAATTTTGAGGTTGTTGTTGTTTTTCACTGTTGAGGTTGTTGTTGAATTTGTTGGTGTTTTTCAATGTTGAGGTTGTTGTTGTTTTTCAATGTTGACGCTGATGTTGAATTTGTTGGTGTTTTTCAATGTTGAGGTTGTAGTTGTTTTTCAATGTTGAGGTTGTTGTTGTTTTTCAATGTTGAGGTTGTTGTTGAATTTGTTGGTGTTTTTCAATGCTCAGGTTGTTGTTGAATTTGTTGCTGTTTTTCAATGTTGAGGTTGTTGTTGTTTTTCAATGTTGAGGTTGTTGTTGTATTTGTTGGTTGTTTTTCAATGTTGAGGTTGTTGTAGTTTTTCAATGTTGAGGTTGTTGTTGAATTTGTTAGTGTTTTTCAATGTCGAGGTTGTTGTTGAATTTGTTGGTGTTTTTCAATGTTGAAGTTGTTGTTGAATTTGTATGTGTTTTTCAATGTTGAGGTTGTTGTTGGATTTGTTGGTGTTTTTCAATGTTGAGGTTGTTGTTGTTTTTCAATGTTGAGGTTGTTGTTGAATTTGTTGGTGTTTTTCAATTTTGAGGTTGTTGTTGTTTTTCAATGTTGAGGTTGTTGTTGAATTTGTTGGTGTTTTTCAATGTCGAGGTTGCTGTTGAATTTGTTGGTGTTTTTCAATGTTGAAGTTGTTGTTGAATTTGTTGGTGTTTTTCATTGTTGAGGTTGTTGTTGAATTTGTTGGTGTCTTTAAATGTTGAGTTTGTTGTTGAATTTGTTGGTGTTTTTCAATTTTGAGGTTGTTGTTGTTTTTCAATGTTGAGGTTGTTGTTGAATTTGTTGGTGTTTTTCCATGTTGAGGTTATTGTTGTTTTTCAAAGTTGAGGTTGTTGTTAAATTTGTTGGTGTTTTTCAATGTTGAGGTTGTTGTTGAATTTGTTGGTGTTTTTCATTGTTGAGGTTGTTGTTGAATTTGTTGGTGTTTTTCAATGTTGAGGTTGTTGTTGTTTTTCAGTGTTGAGGTTGTTGTTGAATTTGTTGGTGTTTTTCAATGTTGAGGTTGTTGTTGTTTTTCAATGTTGAGGTTGTTGTTGAAATTGTTGGTGTTTTTCAATTTCGAGGTTGTTGTTGATTTTGTTGGTGTTCTTCAATTTTGAAGTTGTTGTTGAATTTGTTGGTGTTTTTCAATGTTGAGGTTGTTGTTGTTTTTCAATGTTGAGCTTGTTGTTGAATTTGTTGGTGTTTTTCAATGTTGAGGTTGTTGTTGAATTTGTTGGTGTTTTTCAATGTCGAGGTTGTTGTTGAATTTGTTGGTGTTTTTCAATGTTGAGGTTGTTGTTGAATTTGTTGGTGTTTTACAATGTGAGGTCGTTGTTGAAGTTGTTGACGTTTTTAAATGTTGAGGTTGTTGTTGAATTTGTTGGTGTTTTTCAATGTTGAGGTTGTTGCTGAATTTGTTCGTGTTTTTCAATGTCGAGGTTGTTGTTGAATTTGTTGGTTTTTTCAATGTTGAAGTTGTTGTTGAATTTGTTGGTATTTTTCAATGTTGAGGTTGTTGTTGATTTTCAATGTTGAGGTTGTTGTTGAATTTGTTGGTGTTTTTCAATTTTGAGGTTGTTGTTGTTTTTCAATGTTGAGGTTGATGTTTAATTTGTTGGTGTTTTTCAATGTTGAAGTTGTTGTTGAATTTGTTGGTGCTTTTCATTGTTGAGGTTGTTGTTGAATTTGTTGGTGTTTTTCAATGTTGAGGTTGTTGTTGTCTTTTAATGTTGAGGTTGTTGTTGAATTTGTTGGTGTTTTTCAATTTTGAGGTTGTTGTTGTTTTTCAATGTTGAGGTTGTTGTTGAATTTGTTGGTGTTTTTCCATGTTGAGGTTGTTGTTCTTTTTCAAAGTTGAGGTTGTTGTTAAATTTGTTGGTGTTTATCAATGTTGAGGTTGTTGTTGAATTTGTTGGTGTTTTTCATTGTTGAGGTTGTTGTTGAATTTGTTGGTGTTTTTCAATGTTGAGGTTGTTGTTGTTTTTCAATGTTGAGGTTGTTGTTGAATTTGTTGGTGTTTTTCAATGTTGAGGTTGTTGTTGTTTTTCAATGTTGAGGTTGTTGTTGAATTTGTTGGTGTTTTTCAATTTTGAGGTTGTTGTTGTTTTTCAATGTTGAGGTTGTTGTTGAATTTGTTGGTTTATTTTCCATGTTGAGGTTGTTGTTGTTTTTCAAAGTTGAGGTTGTTGTTAAATTTGTTGGTATTTTTCAATGTGGAGGTTGTTGTTGAATTTGTTGGTGTTTTTCATTGTTGAGGTTGTTGTTGAATTGTTGGTGTTTTTCAATGTTGAGGTTGTTGTTGTTTTTCAATGTTGAGGTTGTTGTTGAATTTGTTGGTGTTTTTCAATGTTGAGGTTGTTGTTGTTTTTCAATGTTGAGGTTGTTGTTGAATTTGTTGGTGTTTTTCAATTTCGAGGATGTTGTTGAATTTGTTGGTGTTCTTCAATGTTGAAGTTGTTGTTGAATTTGTTGGTATTTTTCAATGTTGAGGTTGTTGTTGTTTTTCAATGTTGAGGTTGTTGCTGAATTTGTTGTTGTTTTTCAATGTCGAGGTTGTTGTTGAATTTGTTGGTTTTTTTCAATGTTGAAGTTGTTGTTGAATTTGTTGGTGTTTTTCAATGTTGAGGTTGTTGTTGTTTTTCAATGTTGAGGTTGTTGTTGAATTTGTTGGTGTTTTTCAATTTTGAGGTTGTTGTTGTTTTTCACTGTTGAGGTTGTTGTTGAATTTGTTGGTGTTTTTCAATGTTGAGGTTGTTGTTGTTTTTCAATGTTGACGTTGATGTTGAATTTGTTGGTGTTTTTCAATGTTGACGTTGTTGTTGTTTTTCAATGTTGAGGTTGTTGTTGTTTTTCAATGTTGAGGTTGTTGTTGAATTTGTTGTTGTTTTTCAATTTTGAGGTTGTTGTTGAATTTGTTGCTGTTTTTCAATGTTGAGGTTGTTGTTGTTTTTCAATGTTGAGGTTCTTGTTGTATTTGTTGGTGTTTTTCAATGTTGAGGTTGTTGTAGTTTTTCAATGTTGAGGTTGTTGTTGAATTTGTTAGTGTTTTTCAATGTCGAGGTTGTTGTTGAATTTGTTGGTGTTTTTCAATGTTGAAGTTGTTGTTGAATTTGTATGTGTTTTTCAATGTTGAGGTTGTTGTTGAATTTGTTGGTGTTTTTCAATGTAGAGGTTGTTGTTATTTTTCAATGTTGAGGTTGTTGTTGAATTTGTTGGTGTTTTTCAATTTTGAGGTTGTTGTTGTTTTTCAATGTTGTGGTTGTTGTTGAATTTGTTGGTGTTTTTCAATGTCGAGGTTGTTGTTGAATTTGTTGGTGTTTTTCAATGTTGAAGTTGTTGCTGAATTTGTTGGTGTTTTTCATTGTTGAGGTTGTTGTTGAATTTGTTGGTGTCTTTAAATGTTGAGGTTGTTGTTGAATTTGTTGGTGTTTTTCAATTTTGAGGTTATTGTTGTTTTTCAAAGTTGAGGTTGTTGTTAAATTTGTTTTTGTTTTTCAATGTTGAGGTTGTTGTTGAATTTGTTGGTGTTTTTCATTGTTGAGGTTGTTGTTGAATTTGTTGGTGTTTTTCAATGTTGAGGTTGTTGTTGTTTTTCAATGTTGAGGTTGTTGTTGAATTTGTTGGTGTTTTTCAATGTTGAGGTTGTTGTTGTTTTTCAATGTTGAGGTTGTTGTTGAAATTGTTGGTGTTTTTCAATTTCGAGGTTGTTGTTGATTTTGTTGGTGTTCTTCAATGTTGAAGTTGTTGTTGAATTTGTTGGTGTTTTTCAATGTTGAGGTTGTTGTTGTTTTTCAATGTTGAGGTTGTTGTTGAATTTGTTGGTGTTTTTCAATGTTGAGGTTGTTGTTGAATTTTTTGGTGTTTTTCAATGTCGAGGTTGTTGTTGAATTTGTTGGTGTTTTTCAATGTTGAGGTTGTTGTTGAATTTGTTGGTGTTTTACAATGTGAGGTCATTGTTGAAGTTGTTGGCGTTTTATAATGTTGAGGTTGTTGTTGAATTTGTTGCTGTTTTTCAATGTTGAGGTTGTTGCTGAATTTGTTGGTGTTTTTCAATGTCGAGGTTGTTGTTGAATTTGTTGGTTTTTTCAATGTTGAAGTTGTTGTTGAATTTGTTGGTATTTTTCAATGTTGAGGTTGTTGTTGTTTTTCAATGTTGAGGTTGTTGTTGAATTTGTTGGTGTTTTTCAATTTTGAGGTTGTTGTTGTTTTTCAATGTTGAGGTTGTTGTTGAATTTGTTGGTGTTTTTCCATGTTGAGGTTGTTGTTGAATTTGTTGGTGTTTTTCAATGTCGAGGTTGTTGTTGAATTTGTTGGTGTTTTTCAATGTTGAGGTTGTTGTTGAATTTGTTGGTGTTTTACAATGTGAGGTCGTTGTTGAAGTTGTTGACGTTTTTAAATGTTGAGGTTGTTGTTGAATTTGTTGGTGTTTTTCAATGTTGAGGTTGTTGCTGAATTTGTTCGTGTTTTTCAATGTCGAGGTTGTTGTTGAATTTGTTGGTTTTTTCAATGTTGAAGTTGTTGTTGAATTTGTTGGTATTTTTCAATGTTGAGGTTGTTGTTGATTTTCAATGTTGAGGTTGTTGTTGAATTTGTTGGTGTTTTTCAATTTTGAGGTTGTTGTTGTTTTTCAATGTTGAGGTTGATGTTTAATTTGTTGGTGTTTTTCAATGTTGAAGTTGTTGTTGAATTTGCTGGTGCTTTTCATTGTTGAGGTTGTTGTTGAATTTGTTGGTGTTTTTCAATGTTGAGGTTGTTGTTGTCTTTTAATGTTGAGGTTGTTGTTGAATTTGTTGGTGTTTTTCAATTTTGAGGTTGTTGTTGTTTTTCAATGTTGAGGTTGTTGTTGAATTTGTTGGTGTTTTTCCATGTTGAGGTTGTTGTTCTTTTTCAAAGTTGAGGTTGTTGTTAAATTTGTTGGTGTTTATCAATGTTGAGGTTGTTGTTGAATTTGTTGGTGTTTTTCATTGTTGAGGTTGTTGTTGAATTTGTTGGTGTTTTTCAATGTTGAGGTTGTTGTTGTTTTTCAATGTTGAGGTTGTTGTTGAATTTGTTGGTGTTTTTCAATGTTGAGGTTGTTGTTGTTTTTCAATGTTGAGGTTGTTGTTGAATTTGTTGGTGTTTTTCAATTTTGAGGTTGTTGTTGTTTTTCAATGTTGAGGTTGTTGTTGAATTTGTTGGTTTATTTTCCATGTTGAGGTTGTTGTTGTTTTTCAAAGTTGAGGTTGTTGTTAAATTTGTTGGTATTTTTCAATGTGGAGGTTGTTGTTGAATTTGTTGGTGTTTTTCATTGTTGAGGTTGTTGTTGAATTTGTTGGTGTTTTTCAATGTTGAGGTTGTTGTTGTTTTTCAATGTTGAGGTTGTTGTTGAATTTGTTGGTGTTTTTCAATGTTGAGGTTGTTGTTGTTTTTCAATGTTGAGGTTGTTGTTGAATTTGTTGGTGTTTTTCAATTTCGAGGATGTTGTTGAATTTGTTGGTGTTCTTCAATGTTGAAGTTGTTGTTGAATTTGTTGGTATTTTTCAATGTTGAGGTTGTTGTTGTTTTTCAATGTTGAGGTTGTTGCTGAATTTGTTGTTGTTTTTCAATGTCGAGGTTGTTGTTGAATTTGTTGGTTTTTTTCAATGTTGAAGTTGTTGTTGAATTTGTTGGTGTTTTTCAATGTTGAGGTTGTTGTTGTTTTTCAATGTTGAGGTTGTTGTTGAATTTGTTGGTGTTTTTCAATTTTGAGGTTGTTGTTGTTTTTCACTGTTGAGGTTGTTGTTGAATTTGTTGGTGTTTTTCAATGTTGAGGTTGTTGTTGTTTTTCAATGTTGACGTTGATGTTGAATTTGTTGGTGTTTTTCAATGTTGACGTTGTTGTTGTTTTTCAATGTTGAGGTTGTTGTTGTTTTTCAATGTTGAGGTTGTTGTTGAATTTGTTGTTGTTTTTCAATTTTGAGGTTGTTGTTGAATTTGTTGCTGTTTTTCAATGTTGAGGTTGTTGTTGTTTTTCAATGTTGAGGTTCTTGTTGTATTTGTTGGTGTTTTTCAATGTTGAGGTTGTTGTAGTTTTTCAATGTTGAGGTTGTTGTTGAATTTGTTAGTGTTTTTCAATGTCGAGGTTGTTGTTGAATTTGTTGGTGTTTTTCAATGTTGAAGTTGTTGTTGAATTTGTATGTGTTTTTCAATGTTGAGGTTGTTGTTGAATTTGTTGGTGTTTTTCAATGTTGAGGTTGTTGTTATTTTTCAATGTTGAGGTTGTTGTTGAATTTGTTGGTGTTTTTCAATTTTGAGGTTGTTGTTGTTTTTCAATGTTGTGGTTGTTGTTGAATTTGTTGGTGTTTTTCAATGTCGAGGTTGTTGTTGAATTTGTTGGTGTTTTTCAATGTTGAAGTTGTTGCTGAATTTGTTGGTGTTTTTCATTGTTGAGGTTGTTGTTGAATTTGTTGGTGTCTTTAAATGTTGAGGTTGTTGTTGAATTTGTTGGTGTTTTTCAATTTTGAGGTTATTGTTGTTTTTCAAAGTTGAGGTTGTTGTTAAATTTGTTTTTGTTTTTCAATGTTGAGGTTGTTGTTGAATTTGTTGGTGTTTTTCATTGTTGAGGTTGTTGTTGAATTTGTTGGTGTTTTTCAATGTTGAGGTTGTTGTTGTTTTTCAATGTTGAGGTTGTTGTTGAATTTGTTGGTGTTTTTCAATGTTGAGGTTGTTGTTGTTTTTCAATGTTGAGGTTGTTGTTGAAATTGTTGGTGTTTTTCAATTTCGAGGTTGTTGTTGATTTTGTTGGTGTTCTTCAATGTTGAAGTTGTTGTTGAATTTGTTGGTGTTTTTCAATGTTGAGGTTGTTGTTGTTTTTCAATGTTGAGGTTGTTGTTGAATTTGTTGGTGTTTTTCAATGTTGAGGTTGTTGTTGAATTTTTTGGTGTTTTTCAATGTCGAGGTTGTTCTTGAATTTGTTGGTGTTTTTCAATGTTGAGGTTGTTGTTGAATTTGTTGGTGTTTTACAATGTGAGGTCATTGTTGAAGTTGTTGGCGTTTTATAATGTTGAGGTTGTTGTTGAATTTGTTGCTGTTTTTCAATGTTGAGGTTGTTGCTGAATTTGTTGGTGTTTTTCAATGTCGAGGTTGTTGTTGAATTTGTTGGTTTTTTCAATGTTGAAGTTGTTGTTGAATTTGTTGGTATTTTTCAATGTTGAGGTTGTTGTTGTTTTTCAATGTTGAGGTTGTTGTTGAATTTGTTGGTGTTTTTCAATTTTGAGGTTGTTGTTGTTTTTCAATGTTGAGGTTGTTGTTGAATTTGTTGGTGTTTTTCCATGTTGAGGTTGTTGTTGTTTTTCAAAGTTGAGGTTGATGTTTAATTTGTTGGTGTTTTTCAATGTTGAAGTTGTTGTTGAATTTGTTGGTGTTTTTCATTGTTGAGGTTGTTGTTGAATTTGTTGGTGTTTTTCAATGTTGAGGTTGTTGTTGTCTTTAAATGTTGAGGTTGTTGTTGAATTTGTTGGTGATTTTCAATTTTGAGGTTGTTGTTGTTTTTCAATGTTGAGGTTGTTGTTGAATTTGTTGGTGTTTTTCCATGTTGAGGTTGTTGTTGTTTTTCAAAGTTGAGGTTGTTGTTAAATTTGTTGGTGTTTATCAATGTTGAGGTTGTTGTTGAATTTGTTGGTGTTTTTCATTGTTGAGGTTGTTGTTGAATTTGTTGCTGTTTTTCAATGTTGAGGTTGTTGTTGTTTTTCAATGTTGAGGTTGTTGTTGAATTTGTTGGTGTTTTTCAATGTTGAGGTTGTTGTTGTTTTTCAATGTTGAGGTTGTTGTTGAATTTGTTGGTGTTTTTCAATTTCGAGGATGTTGTTGAATTTGTTGGTGTTCTTCAATGTTGAAGTTGTTGTTGAATTTGTTGGTGTTTTTCAATGTTGAGGTTGTTGTTGTTTTTCAATGTTGAGGTTGTTGTTGAATTTGTTGGTGTTTTTCAATGTCGAGGTTGCTGTTGAATTTGTTGGTTTTTTTCAATGTTGAAGTTGTTGTTGAATTTGTTTGTGTTTTTCAATGTTGAGGTTGTTGTTGTTTTTCAATGTTGAGGTTGTTGTTGAATTTGTTGGTGTTTTTCAATTTTGAGGTTGTTGTTGTTTTTCACTGTTGAGGTTGTTGTTGAATTTGTTGGTGTTTTTCAATGTTGAGGTTGTTGTTGAATTTGTTGGTGTTTTTCAATGTTGAGGTTGTTGTTGTTTTTCAATGTTGAGGTTGTTGTTGTTTTTCAATGTTGAGGTTGTTGTTGAATTTGTTGGTGTTTTTCAATGCTCAGGTTGTTGTTGAATTTGTTGCTGTTTTTCAATGTTGAGGTTGTTGTTGTTTTTCAATGTTGAGGTTGTTGTTGTATTTGTTGGTTGTTTTTCAATGTTGAGGTTGTTGTAGTTTTTCAATGTTGAGGTTGTTGTTGAATTTGTTAGTGTTTTTCAATGTCGAGGTTGTTGTTGAATTTGTTGGTGTTTTTCAATGTTGAAGTTGTTGTTGAATTTGTATGTGTTTTTCAATGTTGAGGTTGTTGTTGGATTTGTTGGTGTTTTTCAATGTTGAGGTTGTTGTTGTTTTTCAATGTTGAGGTTGTTGTTGAATTTGTTGGTGTTTTTCAATTTTGAGGTTGTTGTTGTTTTTCAATGTTGAGGTTGTTGTTGAATTTGTTGGTGTTTTTCAATGTCGAGGTTGCTGTTGAATTTGTTGGTGTTTTTCAATGTTGAAGTTGTTGTTGAATTTGTTGGTGTTTTTCATTGTTGAGGTTGTTGTTGAATTTGTTGGTGTCTTTAAATGTTGAGTTTGTTGTTGAATTTGTTGGTGTTTTTCAATTTTGAGGTTGTTGTTGTTTTTCAATGTTGAGGTTGTTGTTGAATTTGTTGGTGTTTTTCCATGTTGAGGTTATTGTTGTTTTTCAAAGTTGAGGTTGTTGTTAAATTTGTTGGTGTTTTTCAATGTTGAGGTTGTTGTTGAATTTGTTGGTGTTTTTCATTGTTGAGGTTGTTGTTGAATTTGTTGGTGTTTTTCAATGTTGAGGTTGTTGTTGTTTTTCAGTGTTGAGGTTGTTGTTGAATTTGTTGGTGTTTTTCAATGTTGAGGTTGTTGTTGTTTTTCAATGTTGAGGTTGTTGTTGAAATTGTTGGTGTTTTTCAATTTCGAGGTTGTTGTTGATTTTGTTGGTGTTCTTCAATTTTGAAGTTGTTGTTGAATTTGTTGGTGTTTTTCAATGTTGAGGTTGTTGTTGTTTTTCAATGTTGAGCTTGTTGTTGAATTTGTTGGTGTTTTTCAATGTTGAGGTTGTTGTTGAATTTGTTGGTGTTTTTCAATGTCGAGGTTGTTGTTGAATTTGTTGGTGTTTTTCAATGTTGAGGTTGTTGTTGAATTTGTTGGTGTTTTACAATGTGAGGTCGTTGTTGAAGTTGTTGACGTTTTTAAATGTTGAGGTTGTTGTTGAATTTGTTGGTGTTTTTCAATGTTGAGGTTGTTGCTGAATTTGTTCGTGTTTTTCAATGTCGAGGTTGTTGTTGAATTTGTTGGTTTTTTCAATGTTGAAGTTGTTGTTGAATTTGTTGGTATTTTTCAATGTTGAGGTTGTTGTTGATTTTCAATGTTGAGGTTGTTGTTGAATTTGTTGGTGTTTTTCAATTTTGAGGTTGTTGTTGTTTTTCAATGTTGAGGTTGATGTTTAATTTGTTGGTGTTTTTCAATGTTGAAGTTGTTGTTGAATTTGTTGGTGCTTTTCATTGTTGAGGTTGTTGTTGAATTTGTTGGTGTTTTTCAATGTTGAGGTTGTTGTTGTCTTTTAATGTTGAGGTTGTTGTTGAATTTGTTGGTGTTTTTCAATTTTGAGGTTGTTGTTGTTTTTCAATGTTGAGGTTGTTGTTGAATTTGTTGGTGTTTTTCCATGTTGAGGTTGTTGTTCTTTTTCAAAGTTGAGGTTGTTGTTAAATTTGTTGGTGTTTATCAATGTTGAGGTTGTTGTTGAATTTGTTGGTGTTTTTCATTGTTGAGGTTGTTGTTGAATTTGTTGGTGTTTTTCAATGTTGAGGTTGTTGTTGTTTTTCAATGTTGAGGTTGTTGTTGAATTTGTTGGTGTTTTTCAATGTTGAGGTTGTTGTTGTTTTTCAATGTTGAGGTTGTTGTTGAATTTGTTGGTGTTTTTCAATTTTGAGGTTGTTGTTGTTTTTCAATGTTGAGGTTGTTGTTGAATTTGTTGGTTTATTTTCCATGTTGAGGTTGTTGTTGTTTTTCAAAGTTGAGGTTGTTGTTAAATTTGTTGGTATTTTTCAATGTGGAGGTTGTTGTTGAATTTGTTGGTGTTTTTCATTGTTGAGGTTGTTGTTGAATTTGTTGGTGTTTTTCAATGTTGAGGTTGTTGTTGTTTTTCAATGTTGAGGTTGTTGTTGAATTTGTTGGTGTTTTTCAATGTTGAGGTTGTTGTTGTTTTTCAATGTTGAGGTTGTTGTTGAATTTGTTGGTGTTTTTCAATTTCGAGGATGTTGTTGAATTTGTTGGTGTTCTTCAATGTTGAAGTTGTTGTTGAATTTGTTGGTATTTTTCAATGTTGAGGTTGTTGTTGTTTTTCAATGTTGAGGTTGTTGCTGAATTTGTTGTTGTTTTTCAATGTCGAGGTTGTTGTTGAATTTGTTGGTTTTTTTCAATGTTGAAGTTGTTGTTGAATTTGTTGGTGTTTTTCAATGTTGAGGTTGTTGTTGTTTTTCAATGTTGAGGTTGTTGTTGAATTTGTTGGTGTTTTTCAATTTTGAGGTTGTTGTTGTTTTTCACTGTTGAGGTTGTTGTTGAATTTGTTGGTGTTTTTCAATGTTGAGGTTGTTGTTGTTTTTCAATGTTGACGTTGATGTTGAATTTGTTGGTGTTTTTCAATGTTGACGTTGTTGTTGTTTTTCAATGTTGAGGTTGTTGTTGTTTTTCAATGTTGAGGTTGTTGTTGAATTTGTTGTTGTTTTTCAATTTTGAGGTTGTTGTTGAATTTGTTGCTGTTTTTCAATGTTGAGGTTGTTGTTGTTTTTCAATGTTGAGGTTCTTGTTGTATTTGTTGGTGTTTTTCAATGTTGAGGTTGTTGTAGTTTTTCAATGTTGAGGTTGTTGTTGAATTTGTTAGTGTTTTTCAATGTCGAGGTTGTTGTTGAATTTGTTGGTGTTTTTCAATGTTGAAGTTGTTGTTGAATTTGTATGTGTTTTTCAATGTTGAGGTTGTTGTTGAATTTGTTGGTGTTTTTCAATGTTGAGGTTGTTGTTATTTTTCAATGTTGAGGTTGTTGTTGAATTTGTTGGTGTTTTTCAATTTTGAGGTTGTTGTTGTTTTTCAATGTTGTGGTTGTTGTTGAATTTGTTGGTGTTTTTCAATGTCGAGGTTGTTGTTGAATTTGTTGGTGTTTTTCAATGTTGAGGTTGTTGTTGAATTTGTTGGTGTTTTTCAATGTTGAGGTTGTTGCTGAATTTGTTCGTGTTTTTCAATGTCGAGGTTGTTGTTGAATTTGTTGGTTTTTTCAATGTTGAAGTTGTTGTTGAATTTGTTGGTATTTTTCAATGTTGAGGTTGTTGTTGATTTTCAATGTTGAGGTTGTTGTTGAATTTGTTGGTGTTTTTCAATTTTGAGGTTGTTGTTGTTTTTCAATGTTGAGGTTGATGTTTAATTTGTTGGTGTTTTTCAATGTTGAAGTTGTTGTTGAATTTGTTGGTGCTTTTCATTGTTGAGGTTGTTGTTGAATTTGTTGGTGTTTTTCAATGTTGAGGTTGTTGTTGTCTTTTAATGTTGAGGTTGTTGTTGAATTTGTTGGTGTTTTTCAATTTTGAGGTTGTTGTTGTTTTTCAATGTTGAGGTTGTTGTTGAATTTGTTGGTGTTTTTCCATGTTGAGGTTGTTGTTCTTTTTCAAAGTTGAGGTTGTTGTTAAATTTGTTGGTGTTTATCAATGTTGAGGTTGTTGTTGAATTTGTTGGTGTTTTTCATTGTTGAGGTTGTTGTTGAATTTGTTGGTGTTTTTCAATGTTGAGGTTGTTGTTGTTTTTCAATGTTGAGGTTGTTGTTGAATTTGTTGGTGTTTTTCAATGTTGAGGTTGTTGTTGTTTTTCAATGTTGAGGTTGTTGTTGAATTTGTTGGTGTTTTTCAATTTTGAGGTTGTTGTTGTTTTTCAATGTTGAGGTTGTTGTTGAATTTGTTGGTTTATTTTCCATGTTGAGGTTGTTGTTGTTTTTCAAAGTTGAGGTTGTTGTTAAATTTGTTGGTATTTTTCAATGTGGAGGTTGTTGTTGAATTTGTTGGTGTTTTTCATTGTTGAGGTTGTTGTTGAATTTGTTGGTGTTTTTCAATGTTGAGGTTGTTGTTGTTTTTCAATGTTGAGGTTGTTGTTGAATTTGTTGGTGTTTTTCAATGTTGAGGTTGTTGTTGTTTTTCAATGTTGAGGTTGTTGTTGAATTTGTTGGTGTTTTTCAATTTCGAGGATGTTGTTGAATTTGTTGGTGTTCTTCAATGTTGAAGTTGTTGTTGAATTTGTTGGTATTTTTCAATGTTGAGGTTGTTGTTGTTTTTCAATGTTGAGGTTGTTGCTGAATTTGTTGTTGTTTTTCAATGTCGAGGTTGTTGTTGAATTTGTTGGTTTTTTTCAATGTTGAAGTTGTTGTTGAATTTGTTGGTGTTTTTCAATGTTGAGGTTGTTGTTGTTTTTCAATGTTGAGGTTGTTGTTGAATTTGTTGGTGTTTTTCAATTTTGAGGTTGTTGTTGTTTTTCACTGTTGAGGTTGTTGTTGAATTTGTTGGTGTTTTTCAATGTTGAGGTTGTTGTTGTTTTTCAATGTTGACGTTGATGTTGAATTTGTTGGTGTTTTTCAATGTTGACGTTGTTGTTGTTTTTCAATGTTGAGGTTGTTGTTGTTTTTCAATGTTGAGGTTGTTGTTGAATTTGTTGTTGTTTTTCAATTTTGAGGTTGTTGTTGAATTTGTTGCTGTTTTTCAATGTTGAGGTTGTTGTTGTTTTTCAATGTTGAGGTTCTTGTTGTATTTGTTGGTGTTTTTCAATGTTGAGGTTGTTGTAGTTTTTCAATGTTGAGGTTGTTGTTGAATTTGTTAGTGTTTTTCAATGTCGAGGTTGTTGTTGAATTTGTTGGTGTTTTTCAATGTTGAAGTTGTTGTTGAATTTGTATGTGTTTTTCAATGTTGAGGTTGTTGTTGAATTTGTTGGTGTTTTTCAATGTTGAGGTTGTTGTTATTTTTCAATGTTGAGGTTGTTGTTGAATTTGTTGGTGTTTTTCAATTTTGAGGTTGTTGTTGTTTTTCAATGTTGTGGTTGTTGTTGAATTTGTTGGTGTTTTTCAATGTCGAGGTTGTTGTTGAATTTGTTGGTGTTTTTCAATGTTGAAGTTGTTGCTGAATTTGTTGGTGTTTTTCATTGTTGAGGTTGTTGTTGAATTTGTTGGTGTCTTTAAATGTTGAGGTTGTTGTTGAATTTGTTGGTGTTTTTCAATTTTGAGGTTATTGTTGTTTTTCAAAGTTGAGGTTGTTGTTAAATTTGTTTTTGTTTTTCAATGTTGAGGTTGTTGTTGAATTTGTTGGTGTTTTTCATTGTTGAGGTTGTTGTTGAATTTGTTGGTGTTTTTCAATGTTGAGGTTGTTGTTGTTTTTCAATGTTGAGGTTGTTGTTGAATTTGTTGGTGTTTTTCAATGTTGAGGTTGTTGTTGTTTTTCAATGTTGAGGTTGTTGTTGAAATTGTTGGTGTTTTTCAATTTCGAGGTTGTTGTTGATTTTGTTGGTGTTCTTCAATGTTGAAGTTGTTGTTGAATTTGTTGGTGTTTTTCAATGTTGAGGTTGTTGTTGTTTTTCAATGTTGAGGTTGTTGTTGAATTTGTTGGTGTTTTTCAATGTTGAGGTTGTTGTTGAATTTGTTGGTGTTTTTCAATGTTGAGGTTGTTGTTGTCTTTTAATGTTGAGGTTGTTGTTGAATTTGTTGGTGTTTTTCAATTTTGAGGTTGTTGTTGTTTTTCAATGTTGAGGTTGTTGTTGAATTTGTTGGTGTTTTTCCATGTTGAGGTTGTTGTTCTTTTTCAAAGTTGAGGTTGTTGTTAAATTTGTTGGTGTTTATCAATGTTGAGGTTGTTGTTGAATTTGTTGGTGTTTTTCATTGTTGAGGTTGTTGTTGAATTTGTTGGTGTTTTTCAATGTTGAGGTTGTTGTTGTTTTTCAATGTTGAGGTTGTTGTTGAATTTGTTGGTGTTTTTCAATGTTGAGGTTGTTGTTGTTTTTCAATGTTGAGGTTGTTGTTGAATTTGTTGGTGTTTTTCAATTTTGAGGTTGTTGTTGTTTTTCAATGTTGAGGTTGTTGTTGAATTTGTTGGTTTATTTTCCATGTTGAGGTTGTTGTTGTTTTTCAAAGTTGAGGTTGTTGTTAAATTTGTTGGTATTTTTCAATGTGGAGGTTGTTGTTGAATTTGTTGGTGTTTTTCATTGTTGAGGTTGTTGTTGAATTTGTTGGTGTTTTTCAATGTTGAGGTTGTTGTTGTTTTTCAATGTTGAGGTTGTTGTTGAATTTGTTGGTGTTTTTCAATGTTGAGGTTGTTGTTGTTTTTCAATGTTGAGGTTGTTGTTGAATTTGTTGGTGTTTTTCAATTTCGAGGATGTTGTTGAATTTGTTGGTGTTCTTCAATGTTGAAGTTGTTGTTGAATTTGTTGGTATTTTTCAATGTTGAGGTTGTTGTTGTTTTTCAATGTTGAGGTTGTTGCCGAATTTGTTGTTGTTTTTCAATGTCGAGGTTGTTGTTGAATTTGTTGGTTTTTTTCAATGTTGAAGTTGTTGTTGAATTTGTTGGTGTTTTTCAATGTTGAGGTTGTTGTTGTTTTTCAATGTTGAGGTTGTTGTTGAATTTGTTGGTGTTTTTCAATTTTGAGGTTGTTGTTGTTTTTCACTGTTGAGGTTGTTGTTGAATTTGTTGGTGTTTTTCAATGTTGAGGTTGTTGTTGTTTTTCAATGTTGACGTTGATGTTGAATTTGTTGGTGTTTTTCAATGTTGACGTTGTTGTTGTTTTTCAATGTTGAGGTTGTTGTTGTTTTTCAATGTTGAGGTTGTTGTTGAATTTGTTGTTGTTTTTCAATTTTGAGGTTGTTGTTGAATTTGTTGCTGTTTTTCAATGTTGAGGTTGTTGTTGTTTTTCAATGTTGAGGTTCTTGTTGTATTTGTTGGTGTTTTTCAATGTTGAGGTTGTTGTAGTTTTTCAATGTTGAGGTTGTTGTTGAATTTGTTAGTGTTTTTCAATGTCGAGGTTGTTGTTGAATTTGTTGGTGTTTTTCAATGTTGAAGTTGTTGTTGAATTTGTATGTGTTTTTCAATGTTGAGGTTGTTGTTGAATTTGTTGGTGTTTTTCAATGTTGAGGTTGTTGTTATTTTTCAATGTTGAGGTTGTTGTTGAATTTGTTGGTGTTTTTCAATTTTGAGGTTGTTGTTGTTTTTCAATGTTGTGGTTGTTGTTGAATTTGTTGGTGTTTTTCAATGTCGAGGTTGTTGTTGAATTTGTTGGTGTTTTTCAATGTTGAAGTTGTTGCTGAATTTGTTGGTGTTTTTCATTGTTGAGGTTGTTGTTGAATTTGTTGGTGTCTTTAAATGTTGAGGTTGTTGTTGAATTTGTTGGTGTTTTTCAATTTTGAGGTTATTGTTGTTTTTCAAAGTTGAGGTTGTTGTTAAATTTGTTTTTGTTTTTCAATGTTGAGGTTGTTGTTGAATTTGTTGGTGTTTTTCATTGTTGAGGTTGTTGTTGAATTTGTTGGTGTTTTTCAATGTTGAGGTTGTTGTTGTTTTTCAATGTTGAGGTTGTTGTTGAATTTGTTGGTGTTTTTCAATGTTGAGGTTGTTGTTGTTTTTCAATGTTGAGGTTGTTGTTGAAATTGTTGGTGTTTTTCAATTTCGAGGTTGTTGTTGATTTTGTTGGTGTTCTTCAATGTTGAAGTTGTTGTTGAATTTGTTGGTGTTTTTCAATGTTGAGGTTGTTGTTGTTTTTCAATGTTGAGGTTGTTGTTGAATTTGTTGGTGTTTTTCAATGTTGAGGTTGTTGTTGAATTTTTTGGTGTTTTTCAATGTCGAGGTTGTTGTTGAATTTGTTGGTGTTTTTCAATGTTGAGGTTGTTGTTGAATTTGTTGGTGTTTTACAATGTGAGGTCATTGTTGAAGTTGTTGGCGTTTTATAATGTTGAGGTTGTTGTTGAATTTGTTGCTGTTTTTCAATGTTGAGGTTGTTGCTGAATTTGTTGGTGTTTTTCAATGTCGAGGTTGTTGTTGAATTTGTTGGTTTTTTCAATGTTGAAGTTGTTGTTGAATTTGTTGGTATTTTTCAATGTTGAGGTTGTTGTTGTTTTTCAATGTTGAGGTTGTTGTTGAATTTGTTGGTGTTTTTCAATTTTGAGGTTGTTGTTGTTTTTCAATGTTGAGGTTGTTGTTGAATTTGTTGGTGTTTTTCCATGTTGAGGTTGTTGTTGAATTTGTTGGTGTTTTTCAATGTCGAGGTTGTTGTTGAATTTGTTGGTGTTTTTCAATGTTGAGGTTGTTGTTGAATTTGTTGGTGTTTTACAATGTGAGGTCGTTGTTGAAGTTGTTGACGTTTTTAAATGTTGAGGTTGTTGTTGAATTTGTTGGTGTTTTTCAATGTTGAGGTTGTTGCTGAATTTGTTCGTGTTTTTCAATGTCGAGGTTGTTGTTGAATTTGTTGGTTTTTTCAATGTTGAAGTTGTTGTTGAATTTGTTGGTATTTTTCAATGTTGAGGTTGTTGTTGATTTTCAATGTTGAGGTTGTTGTTGAATTTGTTGGTGTTTTTCAATTTTGAGGTTGTTGTTGTTTTTCAATGTTGAGGTTGATGTTTAATTTGTTGGTGTTTTTCAATGTTGAAGTTGTTGTTGAATTTGTTGGTGCTTTTCATTGTTGAGGTTGTTGTTGAATTTGTTGGTGTTTTTCAATGTTGAGGTTGTTGTTGTCTTTTAATGTTGAGGTTGTTGTTGAATTTGTTGGTGTTTTTCAATTTTGAGGTTGTTGTTGTTTTTCAATGTTGAGGTTGTTGTTGAATTTGTTGGTGTTTTTCCATGTTGAGGTTGTTGTTCTTTTTCAAAGTTGAGGTTGTTGTTAAATTTGTTGGTGTTTATCAATGTTGAGGTTGTTGTTGAATTTGTTGGTGTTTTTCATTGTTGAGGTTGTTGTTGAATTTGTTGGTGTTTTTCAATGTTGAGGTTGTTGTTGTTTTTCAATGTTGAGGTTGTTGTTGAATTTGTTGGTGTTTTTCAATGTTGAGGTTGTTGTTGTTTTTCAATGTTGAGGTTGTTGTTGAATTTGTTGGTGTTTTTCAATTTTGAGGTTGTTGTTGTTTTTCAATGTTGAGGTTGTTGTTGAATTTGTTGGTTTATTTTCCATGTTGAGGTTGTTGTTGTTTTTCAAAGTTGAGGTTGTTGTTAAATTTGTTGGTATTTTTCAATGTGGAGGTTGTTGTTGAATTTGTTGGTGTTTTTCATTGTTGAGGTTGTTGTTGAATTTGTTGGTGTTTTTCAATGTTGAGGTTGTTGTTGTTTTTCAATGTTGAGGTTGTTGTTGAATTTGTTGGTGTTTTTCAATGTTGAGGTTGTTGTTGTTTTTCAATGTTGAGGTTGTTGTTGAATTTGTTGGTGTTTTTCAATTTCGAGGATGTTGTTGAATTTGTTGGTGTTCTTCAATGTTGAAGTTGTTGTTGAATTTGTTGGTATTTTTCAATGTTGAGGTTGTTGTTGTTTTTCAATGTTGAGGTTGTTGCTGAATTTGTTGTTGTTTTTCAATGTCGAGGTTGTTGTTGAATTTGTTGGTTTTTTTCAATGTTGAAGTTGTTGTTGAATTTGTTGGTGTTTTTCAATGTTGAGGTTGTTGTTGTTTTTCAATGTTGAGGTTGTTGTTGAATTTGTTGGTGTTTTTCAATTTTGAGGTTGTTGTTGTTTTTCACTGTTGAGGTTGTTGTTGAATTTGTTGGTGTTTTTCAATGTTGAGGTTGTTGTTGTTTTTCAATGTTGACGTTGATGTTGAATTTGTTGGTGTTTTTCAATGTTGACGTTGTTGTTGTTTTTCAATGTTGAGGTTGTTGTTGTTTTTCAATGTTGAGGTTGTTGTTGAATTTGTTGTTGTTTTTCAATTTTGAGGTTGTTGTTGAATTTGTTGCTGTTTTTCAATGTTGAGGTTGTTGTTGTTTTTCAATGTTGAGGTTCTTGTTGTATTTGTTGGTGTTTTTCAATGTTGAGGTTGTTGTAGTTTTTCAATGTTGAGGTTGTTGTTGAATTTGTTAGTGTTTTTCAATGTCGAGGTTGTTGTTGAATTTGTTGGTGTTTTTCAATGTTGAAGTTGTTGTTGAATTTGTATGTGTTTTTCAATGTTGAGGTTGTTGTTGAATTTGTTGGTGTTTTTCAATGTTGAGGTTGTTGTTATTTTTCAATGTTGAGGTTGTTGTTGAATTTGTTGGTGTTTTTCAATTTTGAGGTTGTTGTTGTTTTTCAATGTTGTGGTTGTTGTTGAATTTGTTGGTGTTTTTCAATGTCGAGGTTGTTGTTGAATTTGTTGGTGTTTTTCAATGTTGAAGTTGTTGCTGAATTTGTTGGTGTTTTTCATTGTTGAGGTTGTTGTTGAATTTGTTGGTGTCTTTAAATGTTGAGGTTGTTGTTGAATTTGTTGGTGTTTTTCAATTTTGAGGTTATTGTTGTTTTTCAAAGTTGAGGTTGTTGTTAAATTTGTTTTTGTTTTTCAATGTTGAGGTTGTTGTTGAATTTGTTGGTGTTTTTCATTGTTGAGGTTGTTGTTGAATTTGTTGGTGTTTTTCAATGTTGAGGTTGTTGTTGTTTTTCAATGTTGAGGTTGTTGTTGAATTTGTTGGTGTTTTTCAATGTTGAGGTTGTTGTTGTTTTTCAATGTTGAGGTTGTTGTTGAAATTGTTGGTGTTTTTCAATTTCGAGGTTGTTGTTGATTTTGTTGGTGTTCTTCAATGTTGAAGTTGTTGTTGAATTTGTTGGTGTTTTTCAATGTTGAGGTTGTTGTTGTTTTTCAATGTTGAGGTTGTTGTTGAATTTGTTGGTGTTTTTCAATGTTGAGGTTGTTGTTGAATTTTTTGGTGTTTTTCAATGTCGAGGTTGTTGTTGAATTTGTTGGTGTTTTTCAATGTTGAGGTTGTTGTTGAATTTGTTGGTGTTTTACAATGTGAGGTCATTGTTGAAGTTGTTGGCGTTTTATAATGTTGAGGTTGTTGTTGAATTTGTTGCTGTTTTTCAATGTTGAGGTTGTTGCTGAATTTGTTGGTGTTTTTCAATGTCGAGGTTGTTGTTGAATTTGTTGGTTTTTTCAATGTTGAAGTTGTTGTTGAATTTGTTGGTATTTTTCAATGTTGAGGTTGTTGTTGTTTTTCAATGTTGAGGTTGTTGTTGAATTTGTTGGTGTTTTTCAATTTTGAGGTTGTTGTTGTTTTTCAATGTTGAGGTTGTTGTTGAATTTGTTG
Source organism: Isurus oxyrinchus (assembly GCA_026770705.1). Lineage (NCBI taxonomy): Eukaryota > Metazoa > Chordata > Chondrichthyes > Lamniformes > Lamnidae > Isurus > Isurus oxyrinchus. The sequence continues at coordinate 1,675,492 of JANJGN010000106.1, forward strand.
GTGTTTTTCCATGTTGAGGTTGTTGTTGTTTTTCAAAGTTGAGGTTGATGTTTAATTTGTTGGTGTTTTTCAATGTTGAAGTTGTTGTTGAATTTGTTGGTGTTTTTCATTGTTGAGGTTGTTGTTGAATTTGTTGGTGTTTTTCAATGTTGAGGTTGTTGTTGTCTTTAAATGTTGAGGTTGTTGTTGAATTTGTTGGTGATTTTCAATTTTGAGGTTGTTGTTGTTTTTCAATGTTGAGGTTGTTGTTGAATTTGTTGGTGTTTTTCCATGTTGAGGTTGTTGTTGTTTTTCAAAGTTGAGGTTGTTGTTAAATTTGTTGGTGTTTATCAATGTTGAGGTTGTTGTTGAATTTGTTGGTGTTTTTCATTGTTGAGGTTGTTGTTGAATTTGTTGCTGTTTTTCAATGTTGAGGTTGTTGTTGTTTTTCAATGTTGAGGTTGTTGTTGAATTTGTTGGTGTTTTTCAATGTTGAGGTTGTTGTTGTTTTTCAATGTTGAGGTTGTTGTTGAATTTGTTGGTGTTTTTCAATTTGGAGGATGTTGTTGAATTTGTTGGTGTTCTTCAATGTTGAAGTTGTTGTTGAATTTGTTGGTGTTTTTCAATGTTGAGGTTGTTGTTGTTTTTCAATGTTGAGGTTGTTGTTGAATTTGTTGGTGTTTTTCAATGTCGAGGTTGCTGTTGAATTTGTTGGTTTTTTTCAATGTTGAAGTTGTTGTTGAATTTGTTTGTGTTTTTCAATGTTGAGGTTGTTGTTGTTTTTCAATGTTGAGGTTGTTGTTGAATTTGTTGGTGTTTTTCAATTTTGAGGTTGTTGTTGTTTTTCACTGTTGAGGTTGTTGTTGAATTTGTTGGTGTTTTTCAATGTTGAGGTTGTTGTTGAATTTGTTGGTGTTTTTCAATGTTGAGGTTGTTGTTGTTTTTCAATGTTGAGGTTGTTGTTGTTTTTCAATGTTGAGGTTGTTGTTGAATTTGTTGGTGTTTTTCAATGCTCAGGTTGTTGTTGAATTTGTTGCTGTTTTTCAATGTTGAGGTTGTTGTTGTTTTTCAATGTTGAGGTTGTTGTTGTATTTGTTGGTTGTTTTTCAATGTTGAGGTTGTTGTAGTTTTTCAATGTTGAGGTTGTTGTTGAATTTGTTAGTGTTTTTCAATGTCGAGGTTGTTGTTGAATTTGTTGGTGTTTTTCAATGTTGAAGTTGTTGTTGAATTTGTATGTGTTTTTCAATGTTGAGGTTGTTGTTGGATTTGTTGGTGTTTTTCAATGTTGAGGTTGTTGTTGTTTTTCAATGTTGAGGTTGTTGTTGAATTTGTTGGTGTTTTTCAATTTTGAGGTTGTTGTTGTTTTTCAATGTTGAGGTTGTTGTTGAATTTGTTGGTGTTTTTCAATGTCGAGGTTGCTGTTGAATTTGTTGGTGTTTTTCAATGTTGAAGTTGTTGTTGAATTTGTTGGTGTTTTTCATTGTTGAGGTTGTTGTTGAATTTGTTGGTGTCTTTAAATGTTGAGTTTGTTGTTGAATTTGTTGGTGTTTTTCAATTTTGAGGTTGTTGTTGTTTTTCAATATTGAGGTTGTTGTTGAATTTGTTGGTGTTTTTCCATGTTGAGGTTATTGTTGTTTTTCAAAGTTGAGGTTGTTGTTAAATTTGTTGGTGTTTTTCAATGTTGAGGTTGTTGTTGAATTTGTTGGTGTTTTTCATTGTTGAGGTTGTTGTTGAATTTGTTGGTGTTTTTCAATGTTGAGGTTGTTGTTGTTTTTCAGTGTTGAGGTTGTTGTTGAATTTGTTGGTGTTTTTCAATGTTGAGGTTGTTGTTGTTTTTCAATGTTGAGGTTGTTGTTGAAATTGTTGGTGTTTTTCAATTTCGAGGTTGTTGTTGATTTTGTTGGTGTTCTTCAATTTTGAAGTTGTTGTTGAATTTGTTGGTGTTTTTCAATGTTGAGGTTGTTGTTGTTTTTCAATGTTGAGGTTGTTGTTGAATTTGTTGGTGTTTTTCAATGTTGAGGTTGTTGTTGAATTTGTTGGTGTTTTTCAATGTCGAGGTTGTTGTTGAATTTGTTGGTGTTTTTCAATGTTGAGGTTGTTGTTGAATTTGTTGGTGTTTTACAATGTGAGGTCGTTGTTGAAGTTGTTGACGTTTTTAAATGTTGAGGTTGTTGTTGAATTTGTTGGTGTTTTTCAATGTTGAGGTTGTTGCTGAATTTGTTCGTGTTTTTCAATGTCGAGGTTGTTGTTGAATTTGTTGGTTTTTTCAATGTTGAAGTTGTTGTTGAATTTGTTGGTGTTTTTCAATTTTGAGGTTGTTGTTGTTTTTCAATGTTGAGGTTGATGTTTAATTTGTTGGTGTTTTTCAATGTTGAAGTTGTTGTTGAATTTGTTGGTGCTTTTCATTGTTGAGGTTGTTGTTGAATTTGTTGGTGTTTTTCAATGTTGAGGTTGTTGTTGTCTTTTAATGTTGAGGTTGTTGTTGAATTTGTTGGTGTTTTTCAATTTTGAGGTTGTTGTTGTTTTTCAATGTTGAGGTTGTTGTTGAATTTGTTGGTGTTTTTCCATGTAGAGGTTGTTGTTCTTTTTCAAAGTTGAGGTTGTTGTTAAATTTGTTGGTGTTTATCAATGTTGAGGTTGTTGTTGAATTTGTTGGTGTTTTTCATTGTTGAGGTTGTTGTTGAATTTGTTGGTGTTTTTCAATGTTGAGGTTGTTGTTGTTTTTCAATGTTGAGGTTGTTGTTGAATTTGTTGGTGTTTTTCAATGTTGAGGTTGTTGTTGTTTTTCAATGTTGAGGTTGTTGTTGAATTTGTTGGTGTTTTTCAATTTTGAGGTTGTTGTTGTTTTTCAATGTTGAGGTTGTTGTTGAATTTGTTGGTTTATTTTCCATGTTGAGGTTGTTGTTGTTTTTCAAAGTTGAGGTTGTTGTTAAATTTGTTGGTATTTTTCAATGTGGAGGTTGTTGTTGAATTTGTTGGTGTTTTTCATTGTTGAGGTTGTTGTTGAATTTGTTGGTGTTTTTCAATGTTGAGGTTGTTGTTGTTTTTCAATGTTGAGGTTGTTGTTGAATTTGTTGGTGTTTTTCAATGTTGAGGTTGTTGTTGTTTTTCAATGTTGAGGTTGTTGTTGAATTTGTTGGTGTTTTTCAATTTCGAGGATGTTGTTGAATTTGTTGGTGTTCTTCAATGTTGAAGTTGTTGTTGAATTTGTTGGTATTTTTCAATGTTGAGGTTGTTGTTGTTTTTCAATGTTGAGGTTGTTGCTGAATTTGTTGTTGTTTTTCAATGTCGAGGTTGTTGTTGAATTTGTTGGTTTTTTTCAATGTTGAAGTTGTTGTTGAATTTGTTGGTGTTTTTCAATGTTGAGGTTGTTGTTGTTTTTCAATGTTGAGGTTGTTGTTGAATTTGTTGGTGTTTTTCAATTTTGAGGTTGTTGTTGTTTTTCACTGTTGAGGTTGTTGTTGAATTTGTTGGTGTTTTTCAATGTTGAGGTTGTTGTTGTTTTTCAATGTTGACGTTGATGTTGAATTTGTTGGTGTTTTTCAATGTTGACGTTGTTGTTGTTTTTCAATGTTGAGGTTGTTGTTGTTTTTCAATGTTGAGGTTGTTGTTGAATTTGTTGTTGTTTTTCAATTTTGAGGTTGTTGTTGAATTTGTTGCTGTTTTTCAATGTTGAGGTTGTTGTTGTTTTTCAATGTTGAGGTTCTTGTTGTATTTGTTGGTGTTTTTCAATGTTGAGGTTGTTGTTGTTTTTCAATGTTGAGGTTGTTGTTGAATTTGTTGGTGTTTTTCAATGTTGAGGTTGTTGTTGTTTTTCAATGTTGAGGTTGTTGTTGAAATTGTTGGTGTTTTTCAATTTCGAGGTTGTTGTTGATTTTGTTGGTGTTCTTCAATGTTGAAGTTGTTGTTGAATTTGTTGGTGTTTTTCAATGTTGAGGTTGTTGTTGTTTTTCAATGTTGAGGTTGTTGTTGAATTTGTTGGTGTTTTTCAATGATGAGGTTGTTGTTGAATTTTTTGGTGTTTTTCAATGTCGAGGTTGTTGTTGAATTTGTTGGTGTTTTTCAATGTTGAGGTTGTTGTTGAATTTGTTGGTGTTTTACAATGTGAGGTCATTGTTGAAGTTGTTGGCGTTTTATAATGTTGAGGTTGTTGTTGAATTTGTTGCTGTTTTTCAATGTTGAGGTTGTTGCTGAATTTGTTGGTGTTTTTCAATGTCGAGGTTGTTGTTGAATTTGTTGGTTTTTTCAATGTTGAAGTTGTTGTTGAATTTGTTGGTATTTTTCAATGTTGAGGTTGTTGTTGTTTTTCAATGTTGAGGTTGTTGTTGAATTTGTTGGTGTTTTTCAATTTTGAGGTTGTTGTTGTTTTTCAATGTTGAGGTTGTTGTTGAATTTGTTGGTGTTTTTCCATGTTGAGGTTGTTGTTGTTTTTCAAAGTTGAGGTTGATGTTTAATTTGTTGGTGTTTTTCAATGTTGAAGTTGTTGTTGAATTTGTTGGTGTTTTTCATTGTTGAGGTTGTTGTTGAATTTGTTGGTGTTTTTCAATGTTGAGGTTGTTGTTGTCTTTAAATGTTGAGGTTGTTGTTGAATTTGTTGGTGATTTTCAATTTTGAGGTTGTTGTTGTTTTTCAATGTTGAGGTTGTTGTTGAATTTGTTGGTGTTTTTCCATGTTGAGGTTGTTGTTGTTTTTCAAAGTTGAGGTTGTTGTTAAATTTGTTGGTGTTTATCAATGTTGAGGTTGTTGTTGAATTTGTTGGTGTTTTTCATTGTTGAGGTTGTTGTTGAATTTGTTGCTGTTTTTCAATGTTGAGGTTGTTGTTGTTTTTCAATGTTGAGGTTGTTGTTGAATTTGTTGGTGTTTTTCAATGTTGAGGTTGTTGTTGTTTTTCAATGTTGAGGTTGTTGTTGAATTTGTTGGTGTTTTTCAATTTCGAGGATGTTGTTGAATTTGTTGGTGTTCTTCAATGTTGAAGTTGTTGTTGAATTTGTTGGTGTTTTTCAATGTTGAGGTTGTTGTTGTTTTTCAATGTTGAGGTTGTTGTTGAATTTGTTGGTGTTTTTCAATGTCGAGGTTGCTGTTGAATTTGTTGGTTTTTTTCAATGTTGAAGTTGTTGTTGAATTTGTTTGTGTTTTTCAATGTTGAGGTTGTTGTTGTTTTTCAATGTTGAGGTTGTTGTTGAATTTGTTGGTGTTTTTCAATTTTGAGGTTGTTGTTGTTTTTCACTGTTGAGGTTGTTGTTGAATTTGTTGGTGTTTTTCAATGTTGAGGTTGTTGTTGAATTTGTTGGTGTTTTTCAATGTTGAGGTTGTTGTTGTTTTTCAATGTTGAGGTTGTTGTTGTTTTTCAATGTTGAGGTTGTTGTTGAATTTGTTGGTGTTTTTCAATGCTCAGGTTGTTGTTGAATTTGTTGCTGTTTTTCAATGTTGAGGTTGTTGTTGTTTTTCAATGTTGAGGTTGTTGTTGTATTTGTTGGTTGTTTTTCAATGTTGAGGTTGTTGTAGTTTTTCAATGTTGAGGTTGTTGTTGAATTTGTTAGTGTTTTTCAATGTCGAGGTTGTTGTTGAATTTGTTGGTGTTTTTCAATGTTGAAGTTGTTGTTGAATTTGTATGTGTTTTTCAATGTTGAGGTTGTTGTTGGATTTGTTGGTGTTTTTCAATGTTGAGGTTGTTGTTGTTTTTCAATGTTGAGGTTGTTGTTGAATTTGTTGGTGTTTTTCAATTTTGAGGTTGTTGTTGTTTTTCAATGTTGAGGTTGTTGTTGAATTTGTTGGTGTTTTTCAATGTCGAGGTTGCTGTTGAATTTGTTGGTGTTTTTCAATGTTGAAGTTGTTGTTGAATTTGTTGGTGTTTTTCATTGTTGAGGTTGTTGTTGAATTTGTTGGTGTCTTTAAATGTTGAGTTTGTTGTTGAATTTGTTGGTGTTTTTCAATTTTGAGGTTGTTGTTGTTTTTCAATGTTGAGGTTGTTGTTGAATTTGTTGGTGTTTTTCCATGTTGAGGTTATTGTTGTTTTTCAAAGTTGAGGTTGTTGTTAAATTTGTTGGTGTTTTTCAATGTTGAGGTTGTTGTTGAATTTGTTGGTGTTTTTCATTGTTGAGGTTGTTGTTGAATTTGTTGGTGTTTTTCAATGTTGAGGTTGTTGTTGTTTTTCAGTGTTGAGGTTGTTGTTGAATTTGTTGGTGTTTTTCAATGTTGAGGTTGTTGTTGTTTTTCAATGTTGAGGTTGTTGTTGAAATTGTTGGTGTTTTTCAATTTCGAGGTTGTTGTTGATTTTGTTGGTGTTCTTCAATTTTGAAGTTGTTGTTGAATTTGTTGGTGTTTTTCAATGTTGAGGTTGTTGTTGTTTTTCAATGTTGAGGTTGTTGTTGAATTTGTTGGTGTTTTTCAATGTTGAGGTTGTTGTTGAATTTGTTGGTGTTTTTCAATGTCGAGGTTGTTGTTGAATTTGTTGGTGTTTTTCAATGTTGAGGTTGTTGTTGAATTTGTTGGTGTTTTACAATGTGAGGTCGTTGTTGAAGTTGTTGACGTTTTTAAATGTTGAGGTTGTTGTTGAATTTGTTGGTGTTTTTCAATGTTGAGGTTGTTGCTGAATTTGTTCGTGTTTTTCAATGTCGAGGTTGTTGTTGAATTTGTTGGTGTTTTTCATTGTTGAGGTTGTTGTTGAATTTGTTGCTGTTTTTCAATGTTGAGGTTGTTGTTGTTTTTCAATGTTGAGGTTGTTGTTGAATTTGTTGGTGTTTTTCAATGTTGAGGTTGTTGTTGTTTTTCAATGTTGAGGTTGTTGTTGAATTTGTTGGTGTTTTTCAATTTCGAGGATGTTGTTGAATTTGTTGGTGTTCTTCAATGTTGAAGTTGTTGTTGAATTTGTTGGTGTTTTTCAATGTTGAGGTTGTTGTTGTTTTTCAATGTTGAGGTTGTTGTTGAATTTGTTGGTGTTTTTCAATGTCGAGGTTGCTGTTGAATTTGTTGGTTTTTTTCAATGTTGAAGTTGTTGTTGAATTTGTTTGTGTTTTTCAATGTTGAGGTTGTTGTTGTTTTTCAATGTTGAGGTTGTTGTTGAATTTGTTGGTGTTTTTCAATTTTGAGGTTGTTGTTGTTTTTCACTGTTGAGGTTGTTGTTGAATTTGTTGGTGTTTTTCAATGTTGAGGTTGTTGTTGAATTTGTTGGTGTTTTTCAATGTTGAGGTTGTTGTTGTTTTTCAATGTTGAGGTTGTTGTTGTTTTTCAATGTTGAGGTTGTTGTTGAATTTGTTGGTGTTTTTCAATGCTCAGGTTGTTGTTGAATTTGTTGCTGTTTTTCAATGTTGAGGTTGTTGTTGTTTTTCAATGTTGAGGTTGTTGTTGTATTTGTTGGTTGTTTTTCAATGTTGAGGTTGTTGTAGTTTTTCAATGTTGAGGTTGTTGTTGAATTTGTTAGTGTTTTTCAATGTCGAGGTTGTTGTTGAATTTGTTGGTGTTTTTCAATGTTGAAGTTGTTGTTGAATTTGTATGTGTTTTTCAATGTTGAGGTTGTTGTTGGATTTGTTGGTGTTTTTCAATGTTGAGGTTGTTGTTGTTTTTCAATGTTGAGGTTGTTGTTGAATTTGTTGGTGTTTTTCAATTTTGAGGTTGTTGTTGTTTTTCAATGTTGAGGTTGTTGTTGAATTTGTTGGTGTTTTTCAATGTCGAGGTTGCTGTTGAATTTGTTGGTGTTTTTCAATGTTGAAGTTGTTGTTGAATTTGTTGGTGTTTTTCATTGTTGAGGTTGTTGTTGAATTTGTTGGTGTCTTTAAATGTTGAGTTTGTTGTTGAATTTGTTGGTGTTTTTCAATTTTGAGGTTGTTGTTGTTTTTCAATGTTGAGGTTGTTGTTGAATTTGTTGGTGTTTTTCCATGTTGAGGTTATTGTTGTTTTTCAAAGTTGAGGTTGTTGTTAAATTTGTTGGTGTTTTTCAATGTTGAGGTTGTTGTTGAATTTGTTGGTGTTTTTCATTGTTGAGGTTGTTGTTGAATTTGTTGGTGTTTTTCAATGTTGAGGTTGTTGTTGTTTTTCAGTGTTGAGGTTGTTGTTGAATTTGTTGGTGTTTTTCAATGTTGAGGTTGTTGTTGTTTTTCAATGTTGAGGTTGTTGTTGAAATTGTTGGTGTTTTTCAATTTCGAGGTTGTTGTTGATTTTGTTGGTGTTCTTCAATTTTGAAGTTGTTGTTGAATTTGTTGGTGTTTTTCAATGTTGAGGTTGTTGTTGTTTTTCAATGTTGAGGTTGTTGTTGAATTTGTTGGTGTTTTTCAATGTTGAGGTTGTTGTTGAATTTGTTGGTGTTTTTCAATGTCGAGGTTGTTGTTGAATTTGTTGGTGTTTTTCAATGTTGAGGTTGTTGTTGAATTTGTTGGTGTTTTACAATGTGAGGTCGTTGTTGAAGTTGTTGACGTTTTTAAATGTTGAGGTTGTTGTTGAATTTGTTGGTGTTTTTCAATGTTGAGGTTGTTGCTGAATTTGTTCGTGTTTTTCAATGTCGAGGTTGTTGTTGAATTTGTTGGTTTTTTCAATGTTGAAGTTGTTGTTGAATTTGTTGGTATTTTTCAATGTTGAGGTTGTTGTTGATTTTCAATGTTGAGGTTGTTGTTGAATTTGTTGGTGTTTTTCAATTTTGAGGTTGTTGTTGTTTTTCAATGTTGAGGTTGATGTTTAATTTGTTGGTGTTTTTCAATGTTGAAGTTGTTGTTGAATTTGTTGGTGCTTTTCATTGTTGAGGTTGTTGTTGAATTTGTTGGTGTTTTTCAATGTTGAGGTTGTTGTTGTCTTTTAATGTTGAGGTTGTTGTTGAATTTGTTGGTGTTTTTCAATTTTGAGGTTGTTGTTGTTTTTCAATGTTGAGGTTGTTGTTGAATTTGTTGGTGTTTTTCCATGTTGAGGTTGTTGTTCTTTTTCAAAGTTGAGGTTGTTGTTAAATTTGTTGGTGTTTATCAATGTTGAGGTTGTTGTTGAATTTGTTGGTGTTTTTCATTGTTGAGGTTGTTGTTGAATTTGTTGGTGTTTTTCAATGTTGAGGTTGTTGTTGTTTTTCAATGTTGAGGTTGTTGTTGAATTTGTTGGTGTTTTTCAATGTTGAGGTTGTTGTTGTTTTTCAATGTTGAGGTTGTTGTTGAATTTGTTGGTGTTTTTCAATTTTGAGGTTGTTGTTGTTTTTCAATGTTGAGGTTGTTGTTGAATTTGTTGGTTTATTTTCCATGTTGAGGTTGTTGTTGTTTTTCAAAGTTGAGGTTGTTGTTAAATTTGTTGGTATTTTTCAATGTGGAGGTTGTTGTTGAATTTGTTGGTGTTTTTCATTGTTGAGGTTGTTGTTGAATTTGTTGGTGTTTTTCAATGTTGAGGTTGTTGTTGTTTTTCAATGTTGAGGTTGTTGTTGAATTTGTTGGTGTTTTTCAATGTTGAGGTTGTTGTTGTTTTTCAATGTTGAGGTTGTTGTTGAATTTGTTGGTGTTTTTCAATTTCGAGGATGTTGTTGAATTTGTTGGTGTTCTTCAATGTTGAAGTTGTTGTTGAATTTGTTGGTATTTTTCAATGTTGAGGTTGTTGTTGTTTTTCAATGTTGAGGTTGTTGCTGAATTTGTTGTTGTTTTTCAATGTCGAGGTTGTTGTTGAATTTGTTGGTTTTTTTCAATGTTGAAGTTGTTGTTGAATTTGTTGGTGTTTTTCAATGTTGAGGTTGTTGTTGTTTTTCAATGTTGAGGTTGTTGTTGAATTTGTTGGTGTTTTTCAATTTTGAGGTTGTTGTTGTTTTTCACTGTTGAGGTTGTTGTTGAATTTGTTGGTGTTTTTCAATGTTGAGGTTGTTGTTGTTTTTCAATGTTGACGTTGATGTTGAATTTGTTGGTGTTTTTCAATGTTGACGTTGTTGTTGTTTTTCAATGTTGAGGTTGTTGTTGTTTTTCAATGTTGAGGTTGTTGTTGAATTTGTTGTTGTTTTTCAATTTTGAGGTTGTTGTTGAATTTGTTGCTGTTTTTCAATGTTGAGGTTGTTGTTGTTTTTCAATGTTGAGGTTCTTGTTGTATTTGTTGGTGTTTTTCAATGTTGAGGTTGTTGTAGTTTTTCAATGTTGAGGTTGTTGTTGAATTTGTTAGTGTTTTTCAATGTCGAGGTTGTTGTTGAATTTGTTGGTGTTTTTCAATGTTGAAGTTGTTGTTGAATTTGTATGTGTTTTTCAATGTTGAGGTTGTTGTTGAATTTGTTGGTGTTTTTCAATGTTGAGGTTGTTGTTATTTTTCAATGTTGAGGTTGTTGTTGAATTTGTTGGTGTTTTTCAATTTTGAGGTTGTTGTTGTTTTTCAATGTTGTGGTTGTTGTTGAATTTGTTGGTGTTTTTCAATGTCGAGGTTGTTGTTGAATTTGTTGGTGTTTTTCAATGTTGAAGTTGTTGCTGAATTTGTTGGTGTTTTTCATTGTTGAGGTTGTTGTTGAATTTGTTGGTGTCTTTAAATGTTGAGGTTGTTGTTGAATTTGTTGGTGTTTTTCAATTTTGAGGTTATTGTTGTTTTTCAAAGTTGAGGTTGTTGTTAAATTTGTTTTTGTTTTTCAATGTTGAGGTTGTTGTTGAATTTGTTGGTGTTTTTCATTGTTGAGGTTGTTGTTGAATTTGTTGGTGTTTTTCAATGTTGAGGTTGTTGTTGTTTTTCAATGTTGAGGTTGTTGTTGAATTTGTTGGTGTTTTTCAATGTTGAGGTTGTTGTTGTTTTTCAATGTTGAGGTTGTTGTTGAAATTGTTGGTGTTTTTCAATTTCGAGGTTGTTGTTGATTTTGTTGGTGTTCTTCAATGTTGAAGTTGTTGTTGAATTTGTTGGTGTTTTTCAATGTTGAGGTTGTTGTTGTTTTTCAATGTTGAGGTTGTTGTTGAATTTGTTGGTGTTTTTCAATGTTGAGGTTGTTGTTGAATTTTTTGGTGTTTTTCAATGTCGAGGTTGTTGTTGAATTTGTTGGTGTTTTTCAATGTTGAGGTTGTTGTTGAATTTGTTGGTGTTTTACAATGTGAGGTCATTGTTGAAGTTGTTGGCGTTTTATAATGTTGAGGTTGTTGTTGAATTTGTTGCTGTTTTTCAATGTTGAGGTTGTTGCTGAATTTGTTGGTGTTTTTCAATGTCGAGGTTGTTGTTGAATTTGTTGGTTTTTTCAATGTTGAAGTTGTTGTTGAATTTGTTGGTATTTTTCAATGTTGAGGTTGTTGTTGTTTTTCAATGTTGAGGTTGTTGTTGAATTTGTTGGTGTTTTTCAATTTTGAGGTTGTTGTTGTTTTTCAATGTTGAGGTTGTTGTTGAATTTGTTGGTGTTTTTCCATGTTGAGGTTGTTGTTGTTTTTCAAAGTTGAGGTTGATGTTTAATTTGTTGGTGTTTTTCAATGTTGAAGTTGTTGTTGAATTTGTTGGTGTTTTTCATTGTTGAGGTTGTTGTTGAATTTGTTGGTGTTTTTCAATGTTGAGGTTGTTGTTGTCTTTAAATGTTGAGGTTGTTGTTGAATTTGTTGGTGATTTTCAATTTTGAGGTTGTTGTTGTTTTTCAATGTTGAGGTTGTTGTTGAATTTGTTGGTGTTTTTCCATGTTGAGGTTGTTGTTGTTTTTCAAAGTTGAGGTTGTTGTTAAATTTGTTGGTGTTTATCAATGTTGAGGTTGTTGTTGAATTTGTTGGTGTTTTTCATTGTTGAGGTTGTTGTTGAATTTGTTGCTGTTTTTCAATGTTGAGGTTGTTGTTGTTTTTCAATGTTGAGGTTGTTGTTGAATTTGTTGGTGTTTTTCAATGTTGAGGTTGTTGTTGTTTTTCAATGTTGAGGTTGTTGTTGAATTTGTTGGTGTTTTTCAATTTCGAGGATGTTGTTGAATTTGTTGGTGTTCTTCAATGTTGAAGTTGTTGTTGAATTTGTTGGTGTTTTTCAATGTTGAGGTTGTTGTTGTTTTTCAATGTTGAGGTTGTTGTTGAATTTGTTGGTGTTTTTCAATGTCGAGGTTGCTGTTGAATTTGTTGGTTTTTTTCAATGTTGAAGTTGTTGTTGAATTTGTTTGTGTTTTTCAATGTTGAGGTTGTTGTTGTTTTTCAATGTTGAGGTTGTTGTTGAATTTGTTGGTGTTTTTCAATTTTGAGGTTGTTGTTGTTTTTCACTGTTGAGGTTGTTGTTGAATTTGTTGGTGTTTTTCAATGTTGAGGTTGTTGTTGTGTTTCAATGTTGACGTTGATGTTGAATTTGTTGGTGTTTTTCAATGTTGAGGTTGTTGTTGTTTTTCAATGTTGAGGTTGTTGTTGTTTTTCAATGTTGAGGTTGTTGTTGAATTTGTTGGTGTTTTTCAATGCTCAGGTTGTTGTTGAATTTGTTGCTGTTTTTCAATGTTGAGGTTGTTGTTGTTTTTCAATGTTGAGGTTGTTGTTGTATTTGTTGGTTGTTTTTCAATGTTGAGGTTGTTGTAGTTTTTCAATGTTGAGGTTGTTGTTGAATTTGTTAGTGTTTTTCAATGTCGAGGTTGTTGTTGAATTTGTTGGTGTTTTTCAATGTTGAAGTTGTTGTTGAATTTGTATGTGTTTTTCAATGTTGAGGTTGTTGTTGAATTTGTTGGTGTTTTTCAATGTTGAGGTTGTTGTTGTTTTTCAATGTTGAGGTTGTTGTTGAATTTGTTGGTGTTTTTCAATTGTGAGGTTCTTGTTGTTTTTCAATGTTGAGGTTGTTGTTGAATTTGTTGGTGTTTTTCAATTTTGAGGTTGTTGTTGTTTTTCACTGTTGAGGTTGTTGTTGAATTTGTTGGTGTTTTTCAATGTTGAGGTTGTTGTTGTTTTTCAATGTTGACGTTGATGTTGAATTTGTTGGTGTTTTTCAATGTTGAGGTTGTTGTTGTTTTTCAATGTTGAGGTTGTTGTTGTTTTTCACTGCTGAGGTTGTTGTTGAATTTGTTGGTGTTTTTCAATGTTGAGGTTGTTGTTGTTTTTCAATGTTGACGTTGATGTTGAATTTGTTGGTGTTTTTCAATGTTGAGGTTGTTGTTGTTTTTCAATGTTGAGGTTGTTGTTGTTTTTCAATGTTGAGGTTGTTGTTGAATTTGTTGTTGTTTTTCAATTTTGAGGTTGTTGTTGAATTTGTAGCTGTTTTTCAATGTTGAGGTTGTTGTTGTTTTTCAATGTTGAGGTTCTTGTTGTATTTGTTGGTGTTTTTCAATGTTGAGGTTGTTGTAGTTTTTCAATGTTGAGGTTGTTGTTGAATTTGTTAGTGTTTTTCAATGTCGAGGTTGTTGTTGAATTTGTTGGTGTTTTTCAATGTTGAAGTTGTTGTTGAATTTGTATGTGTTTTTCAATGTTGAGGTTGTTGTTGAATTTGTTGGTGTTTTTCAATGTTGAGGTTGTTGTTGTTTTTCAATGTTGAGGTTGTTGTTGAATTTGTTGGTGTTTTTCAATTTTGAGGTTGTTGTTGTTTTTCAATGTTGAGGTTGTTGTTAAATTTGTTGGTGTTTTTCAATGTCGAGGTTGTTGTTGAATTTGTTGGTGTTTTTCAATGTTGAAGTTGTTGTTGAATTTGTTGGTGTTTTTCATTGTTGAGGTTGTTGTTGAATTTGTTGGTGTCTTTAAATGTTGAGGTTGTTGTTGAATTTGTTGGTGTTTTTCAATTTTGTGGTTGTTGTTGTTTTTCAATGTTGAGGTTGTTGTTGAATTTGTTGGTGTTTTTCCATGTTGAGGTTATTGTTGTTTTTCAAAGATGAGGTTGTTGTTAAATTTGTTTTTGTTTTTCAATGTTGAGGTTGTTGTTGAATTTGTTGGTGTTTTTCATTGTTGAGGTTGTTGTTGAATTTGTTGGTGTTTTTCAATGTTGAGGTTGTTGTTGTTTTTCAATGTTGAGGTTGTTGTTGAATTTGTTGGTGTTTTTCAATGTTGAGGTTGTTGTTGTTTTTCAATGTTGAGGTTGTTGTTGAAATTGTTGGTGTTTTTCAATTTCGAGGTTGTTGTTGATTTTGTTGGTGTTCTTCAATGTTGAAGTTGTTGTTGAATTTGTTGGTGTTTTTCAATGTTGAGGTTGTTGTTGTTTTTCAATGTTGAGGTTGTTGTTGAATTTGTTGGTGTTTTTCAATGTTGAGGTTGTTGTTGAATTTGTTGGTGTTTTTCAATGTCGAGGTTGTTGTTGAATTTGTTGGTGTTTTTCAATGTTGAGGTTGTTGTTGAATTTGTTGGTGTTTTACAATGTGAGGTCATTGTTGAAGTTGTTGGCGTTTTTAAATGTTGAGGTTGTTGTTGAATTTGTTGGTGTTTTTCAATGTTGAGGTTGTTGCTGAATTTGTTGGTGTTTTTCAATGTCGAGGTTGTTGTTGAATTTGTTGGTTTTTTCAATGTTGAAGTTGTTGTTGAATTTGTTGGTATTTTTCAATGTTGAGGTTGTTGTTGTTTTTCAATGTTGAGGTTGTTGTTGAATTTGTTGGTGTTTTTCAATTTTGAGGTTGTTGTTGTTTTTCAATGTTGAGGTTGTTGTTGAATTTGTTGGTGTTTTTCCATGTTGAGGTTGTTGTTGTTTTTCAAAGTTGAGGTTGATGTTTAATTTGTTGGTGTTTTTCAATGTTGAAGTTGTTGTTGAATTTGTTGGTGTTTTTCATTGTTGAGGTTGTTGTTGAATTTGTTGGTGTTTTTCAATGTTGAGGTTGTTGTTGTCTTTAAATGTTGAGGTTGTTGTTGAATTTGTTGGTGATTTTCAATTTTGAGGTTGTTGTTGTTTTTCAATGTTGAGGTTGTTGTTGAATTTGTTGGTGTTTTTCCATGTTGAGGTTGTTGTTGTTTTTCAAAGTTGAGGTTGTTGTTAAATTTGTTGGTGTTTATCAATGTTGAGGTTGTTGTTGAATTTGTTGGTGTTTTTCATTGTTGAGGTTGTTGTTGAATTTGTTGATGTTTTTCAATGTTGAGGTTGTTGTTGTTTTTCAATGTTGAGGTTGTTGTTGAATTTGTTGGTGTTTTTCAATGTTGAGGTTGTTGTTGTTTTTCAATGTTGAGGTTGTTGTTGAATTTGTTGGTGTTTTTCAATTTGGAGGATGTTGTTGAATTTGTTGGTGTTCTTCAATGTTGAAGTTGTTGTTGAATTTGTTGGTGTTTTTCAATGTTGAGGTTGTTGTTGTTTTTCAAAGTTGAGGTTGTTGTTGAATTTGTTGGTGTTTTTCAATGTCGAGGTTGCTGTTGAATTTGTTGGTTTTTTTCAATGTTGAAGTTGTTGTTGAATTTGTTTGTGTTTTTCAATGTTGAGGTTGTTGTTGTTTTTCAATGTTGAGGTTGTTGTTGAATTTGTTGGTGTTTTTCAATTTTGAGGTTGTTGTTGTTTTTCACTGTTGAGGTTGTTGTTGAATTTGTTGGTGTTTTTCAATGTTGAGGTTGTTGTTGTTTTTCAATGTTGACGTTGATGTTGAATTTGTTGGTGTTTTTCAATGTTGAGGTTGTTGTTGTTTTTCAATGTTGAGGTTGTTGTTGTTTTTCAATGTTGAGGTTGTTGTTGAATTTGTTGGTGTTTTTCAATGCTCAGGTTGTTGTTGAATTTGTTGCTGTTTTTCAATGTTGAGGTTGTTGTTGTTTTTCAATGTTGAGGTTGTTGTTGTATTTGTTGGTTGTTTTTCAATGTTGAGGTTGTTGTAGTTTTTCAATGTTGAGGTTGTTGTTGAATTTGTTAGTGTTTTTCAATGTCGAGGTTGTTGTTGAATTTGTTGGTGTTTTTCAATGTTGAAGTTGTTGTTGAATTTGTATGTGTTTTTCAATGTTGAGGTTGTTGTTGAATTTGTTGGTGTTTTTCAATGTTGAGGTTGTTGTTGTTTTTCAATGTTGAGGTTGTTGTTGAATTTGTTGGTGTTTTTCAATTTTGAGGTTGTTGTTGTTTTTCAATGTTGAGGTTGTTGTTGAATTTGTTGGTGTTTTTCAAGGTCGAGGTTGCTGTTGAATTTGTTGGTGTTTTTCAATGTTGAAGTTGTTGTGAATTTGTTGGTGTTTTTCATTGTTGAGGTTGTTGTTGAATTTCTTGGTGTCTTTAAATGTTGAGTTTGTTGTTGAATTTGTTGGTGTTTTTCAATTTTGAGGTTGTTGTTGTTTTTCAATGTTGAGGTTGTTGTTGAATTTGTTGGTGTTTTTCCATGTTGAGGTTATTGTTGTTTTTCAAAGTTGAGGTTGTTGTTAAATTTGTTGGTGTTTTTCAATGTTGAGGTTGTTGTTGAATTTGTTGGTGTTTTTCATTGTTGAGGTTGTTGTTGAATTTGTTGGTGTTTTTCAATGTTGAGGTTGTTGTTGTTTTTCAATGTTGAGGTTGTTGTTCAATTTGTTGGTGTTTTTCAATGTTGAGGTTGTTGTTGTTTTTCAATGTTGAGGTTGTTGTTGAATTTGTTGGTGTTTTTCAATTTGGAGGATGTTGTTGAATTTGTTGGTGTTCTTCAATGTTGAAGTTGTTGTTGAATTTGTTGGTGTTTTTCAATGTTGAGGTTGTTGTTGTTTTTCAAAGTTGAGGTTGTTGTTGAATTTGTTGGTGTTTTTCAATGTCGAGGTTGCTGTTGAATTTGTTGGTTTTTTTCAATGTTGAAGTTGTTGTTGAATTTGTTTGTGTTTTTCAATGTTGAGGTTGTTGTTGTTTTTCAATGTTGAGGTTGTTGTTGAATTTGTTGGTGTTTTTCAATTTTGAGGTTGTTGTTGTTTTTCACTGTTGAGGTTGTTGTTGAATTTGTTGGTGTTTTTCAATGTTGAGGTTGTTGTTGTTTTTCAATGTTGACGTTGATGTTGAATTTGTTGGTGTTTTTCAATGTTGAGGTTGTTGTTGTTTTTCAATGTTGAGGTTGTTGTTGTTTTTCAATGTTGAGGTTGTTGTTGAATTTGTTGGTGTTTTTCAATGCTCAGGTTGTTGTTGAATTTGTTGCTGTTTTTCAATGTTGAGGTTGTTGTTGTTTTTCAATGTTGAGGTTGTTGTTGTATTTGTTGGTTGTTTTTCAATGTTGAGGTTGTTGTAGTTTTTCAATGTTGAGGTTGTTGTTGAATTTGTTAGTGTTTTTCAATGTCGAGGTTGTTGTTGAATTTGTTGGTGTTTTTCAATGTTGAAGTTGTTGTTGAATTTGTATGTGTTTTTCAATGTTGAGGTTGTTGTTGAATTTGTTGGTGTTTTTCAATGTTGAGGTTGTTGTTGTTTTTCAATGTTGAGGTTGTTGTTGAATTTGTTGGTGTTTTTCAATTTTGAGGTTGTTGTTGTTTTTCAATGTTGAGGTTGTTGTTGAATTTGTTGGTGTTTTTCAAGGTCGAGGTTGCTGTTGAATTTGTTGGTGTTTTTCAATGTTGAAGTTGTTGTGAATTTGTTGGTGTTTTTCATTGTTGAGGTTGTTGTTGAATTTCTTGGTGTCTTTAAATGTTGAGTTTGTTGTTGAATTTGTTGGTGTTTTTCAATTTTGAGGTTGTTGTTGTTTTTCAATGTTGAGGTTGTTGTTGAATTTGTTGGTGTTTTTCCATGTTGAGGTTATTGTTGTTTTTCAAAGTTGAGGTTGTTGTTAAATTTGTTGGTGTTTTTCAATGTTGAGGTTGTTGTTGAATTTGTTGGTGTTTTTCATTGTTGAGGTTGTTGTTGAATTTGTTGGTGTTTTTCAATGTTGAGGTTGTTGTTGTTTTTCAATGTTGAGGTTGTTGTTCAATTTGTTGGTGTTTTTCAATGTTGAGGTTGTTGTTGTTTTTCAATGTTGAGGTTGTTGTTGAAATTGCTGGTGTTTTTCAATTTCGAGGTTGTTGTTGATTTTGTTGGTGTTCTTCATGTTGAAGTTGTTGTTGAATTTGTTGGTGTTTTTCAATGTTGAGGTTGTTGTTGTTTTTCAATGTTGAGGTTGTTGTTGAATTTGTTGGTCTTTTTCAATGTTGAGGTTGTTGTTGAATTTGTTGTTGTTTTTCAATGTCGAGGTTGTTGTTGAATTTGTTGGTGTTTTTCAATGTTGAGGTTGTTGTTGAATTTGTTGGTGTTTTACAATGTGAGGTCGTTGTTGAAGTTGTTGGCGTTTTTAAATGTTGAGGTTGTTGTTGAATTTGTTGGTGTTTTTCAATGTTGAGGTTGTTGCTGAATTTGTTGGTGTTTTTCAATGTCGAGGTTGTTGTTGAATTTGTTGGTTTTTTCAATGTTGAAGTTGTTGTTGAATTTGTTGGTATTTTTCAACGTTGAGGTTGTTGTTGATTTTCAATGTTGAGGTTGTTGTTGAATTTGTTGGTGGTTTTCAATTTTGAGGTTGTTGTTGTTTTTCAATGTTGAGGTTGTTGTTGAACTTGTTGGTGTTTTTCCATGTTGAGGTTGTTGTTGTTTTTCAAAGTTGAGGTTGATGTTTAATTTGTTGGTGTTTTTCAATTTTGAGGTTGTTGTTGTTTTTCAATGTTGAGGTTGTTGTTGAATTTGTTGGTGTTTTTCCATGTTGAGGTTGTTGTTGTTTTTCAAAGTTGAGGTTGTTGTTAAATTTGTTGGTGTTTATCAATGTTGAGGTTGTTGTTGAATTTGTTGGTGTTTTTCATTGTTGAGGTTGTTGTTGAATTTGTTGGTGTTTTTCAATGTTGAGGTTGTTGTTGTTTTTCAATGTTGAGGTTGTTGTTGAATTTGTTGGTGTTTTTCAATGTTGAGGTTGTTGTTGTTTTTCAATGTTGAGGTTGTTGTTGAAATTGTTGGTGTTTTTCAATTTCGAGGTTGTTGTTGATTTTGTTGGTGTTCTTCAATGTTGAAGTTGTTGTTGAATTTGTTGGTGTTTTTCAATGTTGAGGTTGTTGTTGTTTTTCAATGTTGAGGTTGTTGTTGAATTTGTTGGTGTTTTTCAATGTTGAGGTTGTTGTTGAATTTGTTGGTGTTTTTCAATGTCGAGGTTGTTGTTGAATTTGTTGGTGTTTTTCAATGTTGAGGTTGTTGTTGAATTTGTTGGTGTTTTACAATGTGAGGTCATTGTTGAAGTTGTTGGCGTTTTTAAATGTTGAGGTTGTTGTTGAATTTGTTGGTGTTTTTCAATGTTGAGGTTGTTGCTGAATTTGTTGGTGTTTTTCAATGTCGAGGTTGTTGTTGAATTTGTTGGTTTTTTCAATGTTGAAGTTGTTGTTGAATTTGTTGGTATTTTTCAATGTTGAGGTTGTTGTTGTTTTTCAATGTTGAGGTTGTTGTTGAATTTGTTGGTGTTTTTCAATTTTGAGGTTGTTGTTGTTTTTCAATGTTGAGGTTGTTGTTGAATTTGTTGGTGTTTTTCCATGTTGTGGTTTTTGTTGTTTTTCAAAGTTGAGGTTGATGTTTAATTTGTTGGTGTTTTTCAATGTTGAAGTTGTTGTTGAATTTGTTGGTGTTTTTCATTGTTGAGGTTGTTGTTGAATTTGTTGGTGTTTTTCAATGTTGAGGTTGTTGTTGTCTTTAAATGTTGAGGTTGTTGTTGAATTTGTTGGTGATTTTCAATTTTGAGGTTGTTGTTGTTTTTCAATGTTGAGGTTGTTGTTGAATTTGTTGGTGTTTTTCCATGTTGAGGTTGTTGTTGTTTTTCAAAGTTGAGGTTGTTGTTAAATTTGTTGGTGTTTATCAATGTTGAGGTTGTTGTTGAATTTGTTGGTGTTTTTCATTGTTGAGGTTGTTGTTGAATTTGTTGCTGTTTTTCAATGTTGAGGTTGTTGTTGTTTTTCAATGTTGAGGTTGTTGTTGAATTTGTTGGTGTTTTTCAATGTTGAGGTTGTTGTTGTTTATCAATGTTGAGGTTGTTGTTGAATTTGTTGGTGTTTTTCAATTTCGAGGATGTTGTTGAATTTGTTGGTGTTCTTCAATGTTGAAGTTGTTGTTGAATTTGTTGGTGTTTTTCAATGTTGAGGTTGTTGTTGTTTTTCAATGTTGAGGTTGTTGTTGAATTTGTTGGTGTTTTTCAATGTCGAGGTTGCTGTTGAATTTGTTGGTTTTTTTCAATGTTGAAGTTGTTGTTGAATTTGTTTGTGTTTTTCAATGTTGAGGTTGTTGTTGTTTTTCAATGTTGAGGTTGTTGTTGAATTTGTTGGTGTTTTTCAATTTTGAGGTTGTTGTTGTTTTTCACTGTTGAGGTTGTTGTTGAATTTGTTGGTGTTTTTCAATGTTGAGGTTGTTGTTGTTTTTCAATGTTGACGTTGATGTTGAATTTGTTGGTGTTTTTCAATGTTGAGGTTGTTGTTGTTTTTCAATGTTGAGGTTGTTGTTGTTTTTCAATGTTGAGGTTGTTGTTGAATTTGTTGGTGTTTTTCAATGCTCAGGTTGTTGTTGAATTTGTTGCTGTTTTTCAATGTTGAGGTTGTTGTTGTTTTCAATGTTGAGGTTGTTGTTGTATTTGTTGGTTGTTTTTCAATGTTGAGGTTGTTGCAGTTTTTCAATGTTGAGGTTGTTGTTGAATTTGTTAGTGTTTTTCAATGTCGAGGTTGTTGTTGAATTTGTTGGTGTTTTTCAATGTTGAAGTTGTTGTTGAATTTGTATGTGTTTTTCAATGTTGAGGTTGTTGTTGAATTTGTTGGTGTTTTTCAATGTTGAGGTTGTTGTTGTTTTTCAATGTTGAGGTTGTTGTTGAATTTGTTGGTGTTTTTCAATTTTGAGGTTGTTGTTGTTTTTCAATGTTGAGGTTGTTGTTGAATTTGTTGGTGTTTTTCAAGGTCGAGGTTGCTGTTGAATTTGTTGGTGTTTTTCAATGTTGAAGTTGTTGTTGAATTTGTTGGTGTTTTTCATTGTTGAGGTTGTTGTTGAATTTGTTGGTGTCTTTAAATGTTGAGTTTGTTGTTGAATTTGTTGGTGTTTTTCAATTTTGAGGTTGTTGTTGTTTTTCAATGTTGAGGTTGTTGTTGAATTTGTTGGTGTTTTTCCATGTTGAGGTTATTGTTGTTTTTCAAAGTTGAGGTTGTTGTTGAATTTGTTGGTGTTTTTCATTGTTGAGGTTGTTGTTGAATTTGTTGGTGTTTTTCAATGTTGAGGTTGTTGTTGTTTTTCAATGTTGAGGTTGTTCTTCAATTTGTTGGTGTTTTTCAATGTTGAGGTTGTTGTTGTTTTTCAATGTTGAGGTTGTTGTTGAAATTGCTGGTGTTTTTCAATTTCGAGGTTGTTGTTGATTTTGTTGGTGTTCTTCAATATTGAAGTTGTTGTTGAATTTGTTGGTGTTTTTCAATGTTGAGGTTGTTGTTGTTTTTCAATGTTGAGGTTGTTGTTGAATTTGTTGGTCTTTTTCAATGTTGAGGTTGTTGTTGAATTTGTTGGTGTTTTTCAATGTCGAGGTTGTTGTTGAATTTGTTGGTGTTTTTCAATGTTGAGGTTGTTGTTGAATTTGTTGGTGTTTTACAATGTGAGGTCGTTGTTGAAGTTGTTGGCGTTTTTAAATGTTGAGGTTGTTGTTGAATTTGTTGGTGTTTTTCAATGTTGAGGTTGTTGCTGAATTTGTTGGTGTTTTTCAATGTCGAGGTTGTTGTTGAATTTGTTGGTTTTTTCAATGTTGAAGTTGTTGTTGTATTTGTTGGTATTTTTCAATGTTGAGGTTGTTGTTGATTTTCAATGTTGAGGTTGTTGTTGAATTTGTTGGTGGTTTTCAATTTTGAGGTTGTTGTTGTTTTTCAATGTTGAGGTTGTTGTTGAACTTGTTGGTGTTTTTCCATGTTGAGGTTGTTGTTGTTTTTCAAAGTTGAGGTTGATGTTTAATTTGTTGGTGTTTTTCAATTTTGAGGTTGTTGTTGTTTTTCAATGTTGAGGTTGTTGTTGAATTTGTTGGTGATTTTCCATGTTGAGGTTGTTGTTGTTTTTCAAAGTTGAGGTTGTTGTTAAATTTGTTGGTGTTTATCATTGTTGAGGTTGTTGTTGAATTTGTTGGTGTTTTTCATTGTTGAGGTTGTTGTTGAATTTGTTGGTGTTTTTCAATGTTGAGGTTGTTGTTGTTTTTCAATGTTGAGGTTGTTGTTGAATTTGTTGGTGTTTTTCAATGTTGAGGTTGTTGTTGTTTTTCAATGTTGAGGTTGTTGTTGAATTTGTTGGTGTTTTTCAATTTTGAGGTTGTTGTTGTTTTTCAATGTTGAGGTTGTTGTTGAATTTGTTGGTGTTTTTCCATGTTGAGGTTGTTGTTGTTTTTCAAAGTTGAGGTTGTTGTTAAATTTGTTGGTATTTTTCAATGTTGAGGTTGTTGTTGAATTTGTTGGTGTTTTTCATTGTTGAGGTTGTTGTTGAATTTGTTGGTGTTTTTCAATGTTGAGGTTGTTGTTGTTTTTCAATGTTGAGGTTGTTGTTGAATTTGTTGGTGTTTTTCAATGTTGAGGTTGTTGTTGTTTTTCAATGTTGAGGTTGTTGTTGAATTTGTTGGTGTTTTTCAATTTCGAGGATGTTGTTGAATTTGTTGGTGTTCTTCAATGTTGAAGTTGTTGTTGAATTTGTTGGTATTTTTCAATGTTGAGGTTGTTGTTGTTTTTCAATGTTGAGGTTGTTGTTGAATTTGTTGTTGTTTTTCAATGTCGAGGTTGTTGTTGAATTTGTTGGTTTTTTTCAATGTTGAAGTTGTTGTTGAATTTGTTGGTGTTTTTCAATGTTGAGGTTGTTGTTGTTTTTCAATGTTGAGGTTGTTGTTGAATTTGTTGGTGTTTTTCAATTTTGAGGTTGTTGTTGTTTTTCACTGTTGAGGTTGTTGTTGAATTTGTTGGTGTTTTTCAATGTTGAGGTTGTTGTTGTTTTTCAATGTTGACGTTGATGTTGAATTTGTTGGTGTTTTTCAATGTTCAGGTTGTTGTTGTTTTTCAATGTTGAGGTTGTTGTTGTTTTTCAAAGTTGACGTTGTTGTTGAATTTGTTGTTCTTTTTCAATTTTGAGGTTGTTGTTGAATTTGTTGCTGTTTTTCAATGTCGAGGTTGTTGTTGAATTTGTTGGTGTTTTTCAATGTTGAAGTTGTTGTTGAATTTGTATGTGTTTTTCAATGTTGAGGTTGTTGTTGAATTTGTTGGTGTTTTTCAATGTTGAGGTTGTTGTTGTTTTTCAATGTTGAGGTTGTTGTTGAATTTGTTGGTGTTTTTCAATTTTGAGGTTGTTGTTGTTTTTCAATGTTGAGGTTGTTGTTGAATTTGTTGGTGTTTTTCAATGTCGAGGTTGTTGTTGAATTTGTTGGTGTTTTTCAATGTTGAAGTTGTTGTTGAATTTGTTGGTGTTTTTCATTGTTGAGGTTGTTGATGAATTTGTTGGTGTCTTTAAATGTTGAGGTTGTTGTTGAATTTGTTGGTGTTTTTCAATTTTGAGGTTGTTGTTGTTTTTCAATGTTGAGGTTGTTGTTGAATTTGTTGGGGTTTTTCCATGTTGAGGTTATTGTTGTTTTTCAAAGTTGAGGTTGTTGTTAAATTTGTTGGTGTTTTTCAATGTTGAGGTTGTTGTTGAATTTGTTGGTGTTTTTCATTGTTGAGGTTGTTGTTGAATTTGTTGGTGTTTTTCAATGTTGAGGTTGTTGTTGTTTTTCAATGTTGAGGTTGTTGTTGAATTTGTTGGTGTTTTTCAATGTTGAGGTTGTTGTTGTTTTTCAATGTTGAGGTTGTTGTTGAAATTGTTGGTGTTTTTCAATTTCGAGGTTGTTGTTGATTTTGTTGGTGTTCTTCAATGTTGAGGTTGTTGTTGAATTTGTTGGTGTTTTTCAATGTTGAGGTTGTTGTTGTTTTTCAATGTTGAGGTTGTTGTTGAATTTGTTGGTGTTTTTCAATGTTGAGGTTGTTGTTGAATTTGTTGGTGTTTTTCAATGTCGAGGTTGTTGTTGAATTTGTTGGTGTTTTTCAATGTTGAGGTTGTTGTTGAATTTGTTGGTGTCTTACAATGTGAGGTCATTGTTGAAGTTGTTGGCGTTTTTAAATGTTGAGGTTGTTGTTGAATTTGTTGGTGTTTTTCAATGTTGAGGTTGTTGCTGAATTTGTTGGTGTTTTTCAATGTCGAGGTTGTTGTTGAATTTGTTGGTTTTTTCAATGTTGAAGTTGTTGTTGAATTTGTTGGTATTTTTCAATGTTGAGGTTGTTGTTGTTTTTCAATGTTGAGGTTGTTGTTGAATTTGTTGGTGTTTTTCAATTTTGAGGTTGTTGTTGTTTTTCAATGTTGAGGTTGTTGTTGAATTTGTTGGTGTTTTTCCATGTTGAGGTTGTTGTTGTTTTTCAAAGTTGAGGTTGATGTTTAATTTGTTGGAGTTTTTCAATGTTGCAGTTGTTGTTGAATTTGTTGGTGTTTTTCATTGTTGAGGTTGTTGTTGAATTTGTTGGTGTTTTTCAATGTTGAGGTTGTTGTTGTCTTTAAATGTTGAGGTTGTTGTTGAATTTGTTGGTGATTTTCAATTTTGAGGTTGTTGTTGTTTTTCAATGTTGAGGTTGTTGTTGAATTTGTTGGTGTTTTTCCATGTTGAGGTTGTTGTTGTTTTTCAAAGTTGAGGTTGTTGTTGAATTTGTTGGTGTTTTTCATTGTTGAGGTTGTTGTTGAATTTGTTGGTGTTTTTCAATGTTGAGGTTGTTGTTGTTTTTCAATGTTGAGGTTGTTGTTGAATTTGTTGGTGTTTTTCAATGTTGAGGTTGTTGTTGTTTTTCAATGTTGAGGTTGTTGTTGAATTTGTTGGTGTTTTTCAATTTCGAGGATGTTGTTGAATTTGTTGGTGTTCTTCATTGTTGAAGTTGTTGTTGAATTTGTGGGTGTTTTTCAATGTTGAGGTTGTTGTTGTTTTTCAATGTTGAGGTTGTTGTTGAATTTGTTGGTGTTTTTCAATGTCGAGGTTGCTGTTGAATTTGTTGGTTTTTTTCAATGTTGAAGTTGTTGTTGAATTTGTTTGTGTTTTTCAATGTTGAGGTTGTTGTTGATTTTCAATGTTGAGGTTGTTGTTGAATTTGTTGGTGTTTTTCAAGTTTGAGGTTGTTGTTGTTTTTCAATGTTGAGGTTGTTGTTGAATTTGTTGGTGTTTTTCCATGTTGAGGTTGTTGTGGTTTTTCAAAGTTGAGGTTGATGTTTAATTTGTTGGTGTTTTTCAATGATGAGGTTGTTGTTGAATTTGTTGGTGTTTTTCATTTTTGAGGTTGTTGTTGAATTTGTTGGTGTTTTTCAATGTTGAGGTTGTTGTTGTTATTCAATGTTGAGGTTGTTGTTGAATTTGTTGGTGTTTTACAATGTTGAGGTCGTTGTTGAATTTGTTGGCGTTTTGAAATGTTGAGGTTGTTGTTGAATTTGTTGGTGTTTTTCAATGTTGAGGTTGTTGTTGAATTTGTTGGTGTTTTTCAATGTCGAGGTTGTTGTTGAATTTGTTGGTTTTTTCAATGTTGAAGTTGTTGTTGAATTTGTTGGTATTTTTCAATGTTGAGGTTGTTGTTGTTTTCCAATGTTGATGTTGTTGTTGAATTTGTTGGTGTTTTTCAATTTTGAGGTTGTTGTTGTTTTTCGATGTTGAGGTTGTTGTTGAATTTGTTGGTGTTTTTCCATGTTGAGGTTGTTGTTGTTTTCAGAGTTGAGGTTGATGTTTAATTTGTTGGTGTTTTTCAATGTTGAAGTTGTTGTTGAATTTGTTGGTGTTTTTCATTGTTGAGGTTGTTGTTGAATTTGTTGGTGTTTTTCAATGTTGAGGTTGTTGTTGTCTTTAAATGTTGAGGTTGTTGTTGAATTTGTTGGTGTTTTTCAATTTTGAGGTTGTTGTTGTTTTTCAATGTTGAGGTTGTTGTTGAATTTGTTGGTGGTTTTCCATGTTGAGGTTGTTGTTGTTTTTCAAAGTTGAGGTTGTTGTTAAATTTGTTGGTGTTTTTCAATGTTGAGGTTGTTGTTGAATTTGTTGGTGTTTTTCAATGTCGAGGTTGTTGTTGAATTTGTTGGTGTTTTTCAATGTTGAGGTTGTTGTTGAATTTGTTGTTGTTTTACAATGTGAGGTCGTTGTTGAAGTTGTTGGCGTTTTTAAATATTGAGGTTGTTGTTGAATTTGTTGGTGTTTTTCAATGTTGAGGTTGTTGCTGAATTTGTTGGTGTTTTTCAATGTCGAGGTTGTTGTTGAATTTGTTGGTTTTTTCAATGTTGAAGTTGTTGTTGAATTTGTTGGTATTTTTCAATGTTGAGGTTGTTGTTGATTTTCAATGTTGAGGTTGTTGTTGAATTTGTTGGTGGTTTTCAATTTTGAGGTTGTTGTTGTTTTTCAATGTTGAGGTTGTTGTTCAACTTGTTGGTGTTTTTCCATGTTGAGGTTGTTGTTGTTTTTCAAAGTTGAGGTTGATGTTTAATTTGTTGGTGTTTTTCAATTTTGAGGTTGTTGTTGTTTTTCAATGTTGAGGTTGTTGTTGAATTTGTTGGTGTTTTTCCATGTTGAGGTTGTTGTTGTTTTTCAAAGTTGAGGTTGTTGTTAAATTTGTTGGTGTTTATCAATGTTGAGGTTGTTGTTGAATTTGTTGGTGTTTTTCATTGTTGAGGTTGTTGTTGAATTTGTTGGTGTTTTTCAATGTTGAGGTTGTTGTTGTTTTTCAATGTTGAGGTTGTTGTTGAATTTGTTGGTGTTTTTCAATGTTGAGGTTGTTGTTGTTTTTCAATGTTGAGGTTGTTGTTGAATTTGTTGGTGTTTTTCAATTTTGAGGTTGTTGTTGTTTTTCAATGTTGAGGTTGTTGTTGAATTTGTTGGTGTTTTTCCATGTTGAGGTTGTTGTTGTTTTTCAAAGTTGAGGTTGTTGTTAAATTTGTTGGTATTTTTCAATGTTGAGGTTGTTGTTGAATTTGTTGGTGTTTTTCATTGTTGAGGTTGTTGTTGAATTTGTTGGTGTTTTTCAATGTTGAGGTTGTTGTTGTTTTTCAAAGTTGAGGTTGTTGTTGAATTTGTTGGTGTTTTTCAATGTTGAGGTTGTTGTTGTTTTTCAATGTTGAGGTTGTTGTTGAATTTGTTGGTGTTTTTCAATGTTGAGGATGTTGTTGAATTTGTTGGTGTTCTTCAATGTTGAAGTTGTTGTTGAATTTGTTGGTATTTTTCAATGTTGAGGTTGTTGTTGTTTTTCAATGTTGAGGTTGTTGTTGAATTTGTTGTTGTTTTTCAATGTCGAGGTTGTTGTTGAATTTGTTGGTTTTTTTCAATGTTGAAGTTGTTGTTGAATTTGTTGGTGTTTTTCAATGTTGAGGTTGTTGTTGTTTTTCAATGTTGAGGTTGTTGTTGAATTTGTTGGTGTTTTTCAATTTTGAGGTTGTTGTTGTTTTTCACAGTTGAGGTTGTTGTTGAATTTGTTGGTGTTTTTCAATGTTGAGGTTGTTGTTGTTTTTCAATGTTGACGTTGATGTTGAATTTGTTGGTGTTTTTCATTGTTCAGGTTGTTGTTGTTTTTCAATGTTGAGGTTGTTGTTGTTCTTCAATGTTGAGGTTGTTGTTGAATTTGTTGTTGTTTTTCAATTTTGAGGTTGTTGTTGAATTTGTTGCTGTTTTTCAATGTCGAGGTTGTTGTTGAATTTGTTGGTGTTTTTCAATGTTGAAGTTGTTGTTGAATTTGTATGTGTTTTTCAATGTTGAGGTTGTTGTTGAATTTGTTGGTGTTTTTCAATGTTGAGGTTGTTGTTGTTTTTCAATGTTGAGGTTGTTGTTGAATTTGTTGGTGTTTTTCAATTTTGAGGTTGTTGTTGTTTTTCAATGTTGAGGTTGTTGTTGAATTTGTTGGTGTTTTTCAATGTCGAGGTTGTTGTTGAATTTGTTGGTGTTTTTCAATGTTGAAGTTGTTGTTGAATTTGTTGGTGTTTTTCATTGTTGAGGTTGTTGTTGAATTTGTTGGTGTCTTTAAATGTTGAGGTTGTTGTTGAATTTGTTGGTGTTTTTCAATTTTGAGGTTGTTGTTGTTTTTCAATGTTGAGGTTGTTGTTGAATTTGTTGGTGTTTTTCCATGTTGAGGTTATTGTTGTTTTTCAAAGTTGAGGTTGTTGTTAAATTTGTTGCTGTTTTTCAATGTTGAGGTTGTTGTTGAATTTGTTGGTGTTTTTCATTGTTGAGGTTGTTGTTGAATTTGTTGGTGTTTTTCAATGTTGAGGTTGTTGTTGTTTTTCAATGTTTAGGTTGTTGTTGAATTTGTTGGTGTTTTTCAATGTTGAGGTTGTTGTTGTTTTTCAATGTTGAGGTTGTTGTTGAAATTGTTGGTGTTTTTCAATTTCGAGGTTGTTGTTGATTTTGTTGGTGTTCTTCAATGTTGAAGTTGTTGTTGAATTTGTTGGTGTTTTTCAATGTTGAGGTTGTTGTTGTTTTTCAATGTTGAGGTTGTTGTTGAACTTGTTGGTGTTTTTCAATGTTGAGGTTGTTGTTGAATTTGTTGGTGTTTTTCAATGTCGAGGTTGTTGTTGAATTTGTTGGTGTTTTTCAATGTTGAGGTTGTTGTTGAATTTGTTGGTGTTTTACAATGTGAGGTCATTGTTGAAGTTGTTGGCGTTTTTAAATGTTGAGGTTGTTGTTGAATTTGTTGGTGTTTTTCAATGTTGAGTTTGTTGCTGAATTTGTTGGTGTTTTTCAATGTCGAGGTTGTTGTTGAATTTGTTGGTTTTTTCAATGTTGAAGTTGTTGTTGAATTTGTTGGTATTTTTCAATGTTGAGGTTGTTGTTGTTTTTCAATGTTGAGGTTGTTGTTGAATTTGTTGGTGTTTTTCAATTTTGAGGTTGTTGTTGTTTTTCAATGTTGAGGTTGTTGTTGAATTTGTTGGTGTTTTTCCATGTTGAGGTTGTTGTTGTTTTTCAAAGTTGAGGTTGATGTTTAATTTGTTGGTGTTTTTCAATGTTGAAGTTGTTGTTGAATTTGTTGGTGTTTTTCATTGTTGAGGTTGTTGTTGAATTTGTTGGTGTTTTTCAATGTTGAGGTTGTTGTTGTCTTTAAATGTTGAGGTTGTTGTTGAATTTGTTGGTGATTTTCAATTTTGAGGTTGTTGTTGTTTTTCAATGTTGAGGTTGTTGTTGAATTTGTTGGTGTTTTTCCATGTTGAGGTTGTTGTTGTTTTTCAAAGTTGAGGTTGTTGTTAAATTTGTTGGTGTTTATCAATGTTGAGGTTGTTGTTGAATTTGTTGGTGTTTTTCATTGTTGAGGTTGTTGTTGAATTTGTTGGTGTTTTTCAATGTTGAGGTTGTTGTTGTTTTTCAATGTTGAGGTTGTTGTTGAATTTGTTGGTGTTTTTCAATGTTGAGGTTGTTGTTGTTTTTCAATGTTGAGGTTGTTGTTGAATTTGTTGGTGTTTTTCAATTTCGAGGATGTTGTTGAATTTGTTGGTGTTCTTCAATGTTGAAGTTGTTGTTGAATTTGTTGGTGTTTTTCAATGTTGAGGTTGTTGTTGTTTTTCAATGTTGAGGTTGTTGTTGAATTTGTTGGTGTTTTTCAATGTCGAGGTTGCTGTTGAATTTGTTGGTTTTTTTCAATGTTGAAGTTGTTGTTGAATTTGTTTGTGTTTTTCAATGTTGAGGTTGTTGTTGTTTTTCAATGTTGAGGTTGTTGTTGAATTTGTTGGTGTTTTTCAAGTTTGAGGTTGTTGTTGTTTTTCAATGTTGAGGTTGTTGTTGAATTTGTTGGTGTTTTTCCATGTTGAGGTTGTTGTGGTTTTTCAAAGTTGAGGTTGATGTTTAATTTGTTGGTGTTTTTCAATGATGAGGTTGTTGTTGAATTTGTTGGTGTTTTTCATTTTTGAGGTTGTTGTTGAATTTGTTGGGGTTTTTCAATGTTGAGGTTGTTGTTGTTATTCAATGTTGAGGTTGTTGTTGAATTTGTTGGTGTTTTACAATGTTGAGGTCGTTGTTGAATTTGTTGGCGTTTTTAAATGTTGAGGTTGTTGTTGAATTTGTTGGTGTTTTTCAATGTTGAGGTTGTTGTTGAATTTGTTGGTGTTTTTCAATGTCGAGGTTGTTGTTGAATTTGTTTGTTTTTTCAATGTTGAAGTTGTTGTTGAATTTGTTGGTATTTTTCAATGTTGAGGTTGTTGTTGTTTTCCAATGTTGATGTTGTTGTTGAATTTGTTGGTGTTTTTCAATTTTGAGGTTGTTGTTGTTTTTCGATGTTGAGGTTGTTGTTGAATTTGTTGGTGTTTTTCCATGTTGAGGTTGTTGTTGTTTTCAAAGTTGAGGTTGATGTTTAATTTGTTGGTGTTTTTCAATGTTGAAGTTGTTGTTGAATTTGTTGGTGTTTTTCATTGTTGAGGTTGTTGTTGAATTTGTTGGTGTTTTTCAATGTTGAGGTTGTTGTTGTCTTTAAATGTTGAGGTTGTTGTTGAATTTGTTGGTGTTTTTCAATTTTGAGGTTGTTGTTGTTTTTCAATGTTGAGGTTGTTGTTGAATTTGTTGGTGTTTTTCCATGTTGACGTTGTTGTTGTTTTTCAAAGTTGAGGTTGTTGTTAAATTTGTTGGTGTTTTTCAATGTTGAGGTTGTTGTTGAATTTGTTGGTGTTTTTCATTGTTGAGGTTGTTGTTGAATTGGTTGGTGTTTTTCAATGTTGAGGTTGTTGTTGTTTTTCAATGTTGAGGTTGTTGTTGTTTTTCCAATGTTGAGGTTGTTGTTGAATTTGTTGGTGTTTTTCAATTTCGAGGATGTTGTTGAATTTGCTGGTGTTCTTCAATGTTGAAGTTGTTGTTGAATTTGTTGGTGTTTTTCAATTTCGAGGTTGTTGTTGAATTTGTTGGTGTCTTTAAATGTTGAGGTTGTTGTTGAATTTGTTGGTGTTTTTCAATTTTGAGGTTGTTGTTGTTTTTCAAAGTTGAGGTTGTTGTTGAATTTGTTGGTGTTTTTCCATGTTGAGGTTATTGTTGTTTTTCAAAGTTGAGGTTGTTGTTAAATTTGTTGGTGTTTTTCAATGTTGAGGTTATTGTTGAATTTGTTGGTGTTTTTCATTGTTGAGGTTGTTGTTGAATTTGTTGGTGTTTTTCAATGTTGAGGTTGTTGTTGTTTTTCAATGTTGAGGTTGTTGTTGAATTTGTTGGTGTTTTTCAATGTTGAGGTTGTTGTTGTTTTTCAATGTTGAGGTTGTTTTTGAAATTGTTGGTGTTTTTCAATTTCGAGGTTGTTGTTGATTTTGTTGGTGTTCTTCAATGTTGAAGTTGTTGTTGAATTTGTTGGTGTTTTTCAATGTTGAGGTTGTTGTTGTTTTTCAATGTTGAGGTTGTTGTTGAATTTGTTGGTGTTTTTCAATGTTGAGGTTGTTGTTGAATTTGTTGGTGTTTTTCAATGTCGAGGTTGTTGTTGAATTTGTTGGTGTTTTTCAATGTTGAGGTTGTTGTTGAATTTGTTGGTGTTTTACAATGTGAGGTCATTGTTGAAGTTGTTGGCGTTTTTAAATGTTGAGGTTGTTGTTGAATTTGTTGGTGTTTTTCAATGTTGAGGTTGTTGCTGAATTTGTTGGTGTTTTTCAATGTCGAGGTTGTTGTTGAATTTGTTGGTTTTTTCAATGTTGAAGTTGTTGTTGAATTTGTTGGTATTTTTCAATGTTGAGGTTGTTGTTGTTTTTCAATGTTGAGGTTGTTGTTGAATTTGTTGGTGTTTTTCAATTTTGAGGTTGTTGTTGTTTTTCAATGTTGAGGTTGTTGTTGAATTTGTTGGTGTTTTTCCATGTTGAGGTTGTTGTTGTTTTTCAAAGTTGAGGTTGATGTTTAATTTGTTGGTGTTTTTCAATGTTGAAGTTGTTGTTGAATTTGTTGGTGTTTTTCATTGTTGAGGTTGTTGTTGAATTTGTTGGTGTTTTTCAATGTTGAGGTTGTTGTTGTCTTTAAATGTTGAGGTTGTTGTTGAATTTGTTCGTGTTTTTCAATGTTGAGGTTGTTGTTGAATTTGTTGGTGTTTTTCATTGTTGAGGTTGTTGTTGAATTTGTTGGTGTTTTTCAATGTTGAGGTTGTTGTTGTTTTTCAATGTTGAGGTTGTTGTTGAATTTGTTGGTGTTTTTCAATGTTGAGGTTGTTGTTGTTTTTCAATGTTGAGGTTGTTGTTGAATTTGTTGGTGTTTTTCAATTTCGAGGATGTTGTTGAATTTGTTGGTGTTCTTCAATGTTGAAGTTGTTGTTGAATTTGTTGGTGTTTTTCAATGTTGAGGTTGTTGTTGTTTTTCAATGTTGAGGTTGTTGTTGAATTTGTTGGTGTTTTTCAATGTCGAGGTTGCTGTTGAATTTGTTGGTTTTTTTCAATGTTGAAGTTGTTGTTGAATTTGTTTGTGTTTTTCAATGTTGAGGTTGTTGTTGTTTTTCAATGTTGAGGTTGTTGTTGAATTTGTTGGTGTTTTTCAAGTTTGAGGTTGTTGTTGTTTTTCAATGTTGAGGTTGTTGTTGAATTTGTTGGTGTTTTTCCATGTTGAGGTTGTTGTGGTTTTTCAAAGTTGAGGTTGATGTTTAATTTGTTGGTGTTTTTCAATGATGAGGTTGTTGTTGAATTTGTTGGTGTTTTTCATTTTTGAGGTTGTTGTTGAATTTGTCGGTGTTTTTCAATGTTGAGGTTGTTGTTGTTATTCAATGTTGAGGTTGTTGTTGAATTTGTTGGTGTTTTACAATGTTGAGGTCGTTGTTGAATTTGTTGGCGTTTTTAAATGTTGAGGTTGTTGTTGAATTTGTTGGTGTTTTTCAATGTTGAGGTTGTTGTTGAATTTGTTCGTGTTTTTCAATGTTGAGATTGTTGTTGTTTTTCAATGTTGAGGTTGTTGTTGTTTTTCAATGTTGAGGTTGTTGTTAAATTTGTTGATGTTTTTCAATGCTCAGGTTGTTGTTGAATTTGTTGGTGTTTTTCAATGTTGAGGTTGTTGTTGTTTTTCAATGTTGAGGTTGTTGTTGTATTTGTTGGTGTTTTTCAATGTTGAGGTTGTTGTAGTTTTTCAATGTTGAGGTTGTTGTTGAATTTGTTGGTGTTTTTCAATGTCGAGGTTGTTGTTGAATTTGTTGGTGTTTTTCAATGTTGAAGTTGTTGTTGAATTTGTATGTGTTTTTCAATGCTGAGGTTGTTGTTGAATTTGTTGATTTTTTTCAATTTTGAGGTTGTTGTTGTTTTTCAATGTTGAGGTTGTTGTTGAATTTGTTGGTGTTTTTCAATCTCGAGGTTGTTTTTGAATTTGTTGGTGTTTTTCAATGTTGAAGTTGTTGTTGAATTTGTTGGTGTTTTTCATTGTTGAGGTTGTTGTTGAATTTGTTGGTGTCTTTAAATGTTGAGGTTGTTGTTGAATTTGTTGGTGTTTTTCAATTTTGAAGTTGTTGTTGTTTTTCAATGTTGAGGTTGTTGTTGAATTTGTTGGTGTTTTTCCATGTTGAGGTTATTGTTGTTTTTCAAAGTTGAGGTTGTTGTTAAATTTGTTGGTGTTTTTCAATGTTGAGGTTGTTGTTGAATTTGTTGGTGTTTTTCATTGTTGAGGTTGTTGTTGAATTTGTTGGTGTTTTTCAATGTTGAGGTTGTTGTTGTTTTTCAATGTTGAGGTTGTTGTTGAATTTGTTGGTGTTTTTCAATGTTGAGGTTGTTGTTGTTTTTCAATGTTGAGGTTGTTGTTGAAATTGTTGGTGTTTTTCAATTTCGAGGTTGTTGTTGAATTTGTTGGTGTTCTTCAATGTTGAAGTTGTTGTTGAATTTGTTGGTGTTTTTCAATGTTGAGGTTGTTGTTGTTTTTCAATGTTGAGGTTGTTGTTGAATTTGTTGGTGTTTTTCATTGTTGAGGTTGCTGTTGAATTTGTTGGTGTTTTTCAATGTCGAGGTTGTTGTTGAATTTGTTGGTGTTTTTCAATGTTGAGGTTCTTGTTGAATTTGTTGGTGTTTTTCAATGTCGAGGTTGTTGTTGAATTTGTTGGTGTTTTTCAATGTTGAGGTTGTTGTTGAATTTGTTGGTGTTTTTCAATTTTGAGGTTGTTGTTGTTTTTCAATGTTGAGGTTGTTGTTGAATTTGCTGGTGTTTTTCCATGTTGAGGTTGTTGTTGTTTTTGAAAGTTGAGGTTGATGTTTAATTTGTTGGTGTTTTTCAATGTTGAAGTTGTTGTTGAATTTGTTGGTGTTTTTCATTGTTGAGGTTGTTGTTGAATTTGTTGGTGTTTTTCAATGTTGAGGTTGTTGTTGTCTTTAAATGTTGAGGTTGTTGTTGAATTTGTTGGTGTTTTTCAATTTTGAGGTTGTTGTTGTTTTTCAATGTTGAGGTTGTTGTTGAATTTGTTGGTGTTTTTCCATGTTGAGGTTGTTGTTGTTTTTCAAAGTTGAGGTTGTTGTTAAATTTGTTGGTGTTTTTCAATGTTGAGGTTGTTGTTGAATTTGTTGGTGTTTTTCATTGTTGAGGTTGTTGTTGAATTTGTTGGTGTTTTTCAATGTTGAGGTTGTTGTTGTTTTTCAATGTTGAGGTTGTTGTTGAATTTGTTGGTGTTTTTCAATGTTGAGGTTGTTGTTGTTTTTCAATGTTGAGGTTGTTGTTGAATTTGTTGGTGTTTTTCAATTTCGAGGATGTTGTTGAACTTGTTGGTGTTCTTCAATGTTGAAGTTGTTGTTGAATTTGTTGGTGTTTTTCAATGTTGAGGTTGTTGTTGAATTTGTTGGTGTTTTTCAATGTCGAGGTTGTTGTTGAATTTGTTGGTTTTTTTCAATGTTGAAGTTGTTGTTGAATTTGTTTGTGTTTTTCAATGTTGAGGTTGTTGTTGTTTTTCAATGTTGAGGTTGTTGTTGAATTTGTTGGTGTTTTTCAATTTTGAGGTTGTTGTTGTTTTTCAATGTTGAGGTTGTTGTTGAATTTGTTGGTGTTTTTCCATGTTGAGGTTGTTGTGGTTTTTCAAAGTTGAGGTTGATGTTTAATTTGTTGGTGTTTTTCAATGTTGAGGTTGTTGTTGAATTTGTTGGTGTTTTCCATTTTTGAGGTTGTTGTTGAATTTGTTGGTGTTTTTCAATGTTGAGGTTGTTGTTGTTATTCAATGTTGACGTTGCTGTTGAATTTGTTGGTGTTTTTCAATGTTGAGGTTGTTGTTGAATTTGTTGGTGTTTTTCAATGTTGAGGTTGTTGTTGTTTTTCAATATTGAGGTTGTTGTTGAATTTGTTTGTGTTTTTCAATGTTGAGGTTGGTGTTGAATTTGTTCCAATTTTTCAATGTTGAGGTTGTTGCTGTTTTTCAATGTTGAGGTTGTTTTTGAATTTGTTGGTGTTTTTCAATGTTGAGGTTGTTGTTGTTTTTCAATGTTGAGGTTGTTGTTGAATTTGTAGGTGTTTTTCAATTTCGAGGTTGTTGTTGAATTTGTTGGTGATTTTCAATGTTGAAGTTGTTGTTGAATTTGTTGGTATTTTTCAATGTTGAGGTTGTTGTTGTTTTTCAATGTTGAGGTTGTTGTTGAATTTGTTGGTGTTTTTCAATTTTGAGGTTGTTGTTGTTTTTCAATGTTGAGGTTGTTGTTGAATTTGTTGGTGTTTTTCAATGTTGAGGTTGTTGTTGTTTTTCAATGTTGAGGTTGTTGTTGAATTTGTTCGTGTTTTTCAATGTTGAGATTGTTGTTGTTTTTCAATGTTGAGGTTGTTGTTGTTTTTCAATGTTGAGGTTGTTGTTAAATTTGTTGGTGTTTTTCAATGCTCAGGTTGTTGTTGAATTTGTTGGTGTTTTTCAATGTTGAGGTTGTTGTTGTTTTTCAATGTTGAGGTTGTTGTTGTATTTGTTGGTGTTTTTCAATGTTGAGGTTGTTGTAGTTTTTCAATGTTGAGGTTGTTGTTGAATTTGTTGGTGTTTTTCAATGTCGAGGTTGTTGTTGAATTTGTTGGTGTTTTTCAATGTTGAAGTTGTTGTTGAATTTGTATGTGTTTTTCAATGCTGAGGTTGTTGTTGAATTTGTTGGTTTTTTTCAATTTTGAGGTTGTTGTTGTTTTTCAATGTTGAGGTTGTTGTTGAATTTGTTGGTGTTTTTCAATCTCGAGGTTGTTGTTGAATTTGTTGGTGTTTTTCAATGTTGAAGTTGTTGTTGAATTTGTTGGTGTTTTTCATTGTTGAGGTTGTTGTTGAATTTGTTGGTGTCTTTAAATGTTGAGGTTGTTGTTGAATTTGTTGGTGTTTTTCAATTTTGAAGTTGTTGTTGTTTTTCAATGTTGAGGTTGTTGTTGAATTTGTTGGTGTTTTTCCATGTTGAGGTTATTGTTG
The DNA here is from genome assembly GCA_026770705.1 of Isurus oxyrinchus. Lineage (NCBI taxonomy): Eukaryota > Metazoa > Chordata > Chondrichthyes > Lamniformes > Lamnidae > Isurus > Isurus oxyrinchus. The sequence continues at coordinate 1,711,464 of JANJGN010000106.1, forward strand.
TTTTTCAAAGTTGAGGTTGTTGTTAAATTTGTTGGTGTTTTTCAATGTTGAGGTTGTTGTTGAATTTGTTGGTGTTTTTCATTGTTGAGGTTGTTGTTGAATTTGTTGGTGTTTTTCAATGTTGAGGTTGTTGTTGTTTTTCAATGTTGAGGTTGTTGTTGAATTTGTTGGTGTTTTTCAATGTTGAGGTTGTTGTTGTTTTTCAATGTTGAGGTTGTTGTTGAAATTGTTGTTGTTTTTCAATTTCGAGGTTGTTGTTGAATTTGTTGGTGTTCTTCAATGTTGAAGTTGTTGTTGAATTTGTTGGTCTTTTTCAATGTTGAGGTTGTTGTTGTTTTTCAATGTTGAGGTTGTTGTTGAATTTGTTGGTGTTTTTCATTGTTGAGGTTGCTGTTGAATTTGTTGGTGTTTTTCAATGTCGAGGTTGTTGTTGAATTTGTTGGTGTTTTTCAATGTTGAGGTTGTTGTTGAATTTGTTGGTGTTTTTCAATGTCGAGGTTGTTGTTGAATTTGTTGGTGTTTTTCAATGTTGAGGTTGTTGTTGAATTTGTTGGTGTTTTTCAATTTTGAGGTTGTTGTTGTTTTTCAATGTTGAGGTTGTTGTTGAATTTGCTGGTGTTTTTCCATGTTGAGGTAGTTGTTGTTTTCAAAGTTGAGGTTGATGTTTAATTTGTTGGTGTTTTTCAATGTTGAAGTTGTTGTTGAATTTGTTGGTGTTTTTCATTGTTGAGGTTGTTGTTGAATTTGTTGGTGTTTTTCAATGTTGAGGTTGTTGTTGTCTTTAAATGTTGAGGTTGTTGTTGAATTTGTTGGTGTTTTTCAATGTTGAGGTTGTTGTTGTTTTTCAATGTTGAGGTTGTTGTTGAATTTGTTGGTGTTTTTCCATGTTGAGGTTGTTGTTGTTTTTCAAAGTTGAGGTTGTTGTTAAATTTGTTGGTGTTTTTCAATGTTGAGGTTGTTGTTGAATTTGTTGGTGTTTTTCATTGTTGAGGTTGTTGTTGAATTTGTTGGTGTTTTTCAATGTTGAGGTTGTTGTTGTTTTTCAATGTTGAGGTTGTTGTTGAATTTGTTGGTGTTTTTCAATGTTGAGGTTGTTGTTGTTTTTCAATGTTGAGGTTGTTGTTGAATTTGTTGGTGTTTTTCAATTTCGAGGATGTTGTTGAACTTGTTGGTGTTCTTCAATGTTGAAGTTGTTGTTGAATTTGTTGGTGTTTTTCAATGTTGAGGTTGTTGTTGAATTTGTTGGTGTTTTTCAATGTCGAGGTTGTTGTTGAATTTGTTGGTTTTTTTCAATGTTGAAGTTGTTGTTGAATTTGTTTGTGTTTTTCAATGTTGAGGTTGTTGTTGTTTTTCAATGTTGAGGTTGTTGTTGAATTTGTTGGTGTTTTTCAATTTTGAGGTTGTTGTTGTTTTTCAATGTTGAGGTTGTTGTTGAATTTGTTGGTGTTTTTCCATGTTGAGGTTGTTGTGGTTTTTCAAAGTTGAGGTTGATGTTTAATTTGTTGGTGTTTTTCAATGTTGAGGTTGTTGTTGAATTTGTTGGTGTTTTCCATTTTTGAGGTTGTTGTTGAATTTGTTGGTGTTTTTCAATGTTGAGGTTGTTGTTGTTATTCAATGTTGACGTTGTTGTTGAATTTGTTGGTGTTTTTCAATGTTGAGGTTGTTGTTGAATTTGTAGGTGTTTTTCAATGTTGAGGTTGTTGTTGTTTTTCAATATTGAGGTTGTTGTTGAATTTGTTTGTGTTTTTCAATGTTGAGGTTGGTGTTGAATTTGTTCCAATTTTTCAATGTTGAGGTTGTTGCTGTTTTTCAATGTTGAGGTTGTTTTTGAATTTGTTGGTGTTTTTCAATGTTGAGGTTGTTGTTGTTTTTCAATGTTGAGGTTGTTGAATTTGTTGGTGTTTTTCAATGTTGAGGTTGTTGTTGTTTTTCAAAGTTGAGGTTGTTGTTGAATTTGTAGGTGTTTTTCAATTTCGAGGTTGTTGTTGAATTTGTTGGTGATTTTCAATGTTGAAGTTGTTGTTGAATTTGTTGGTGTTTTTCAATGTTGAGGTTGTAGTTGTTTTTCAAAGTTGAGGTTGTTGTTGAATTTGTTGGTGTTTTTCAATGTTGAGGTTGTTGTTGTTTTTCAATGTTGACGTTGTTGTTGTTTTTCAATGTTGAGGTTGTTGTTGAATTTGTTGGTGTTTTTCAATGCTGAGGTTGTTGTTGAATTTGTTGCTGTTTTTCAATGTTGAGGTTGTTGTTGTTTTTCAATGTTGAGGTTGCTGTTGTATTTGTTGGTGTTTTTCAATGTTGAGGTTGTTGTAGTTTTTCAATGTTGAGGTTGTTGTTGAATTTGTTGGTGTTTTTCAATGTCGAGGTTGTTGTTGAATTTGTTGGTGTTTTTCAATGTTGAAGTTGTTGTTGAATTTGTATGTGTTTTTCAATGTTGAGGTTGTTGTTGAATTTGTTGGTGTTTTTCAATGTTGAGGTTGTTGTTGTTTTTCAATGTTGAGGTTGTTGTTGAATTTGTTGGTGTTTTTCAATTTTGAGGTTGTTGTTGTTTTTCAATGTTGAGGTTGTTGTTGAAATTGTTGGTGTTTTTCAATTTCGAGGTTGTTGTTGAATTTGTTGGTGTTCTTCAATGTTGAAGTTGTTGTTGAATTTGTTGGTGTTTTTCAATGTTGAGGTTGTTGTTGAATTTGTTGGTGTTTTTCAATCTCGAGGTTGTTGTTGAATTTGTTGGTGTTTTTCAATGTTGAAGTTGTTGTTGAATTTGTTGGTGTTTTTCATTGTTGAGGTTGTTGTTGAATTTGTTGGTGTCTTTAAATGTTGAGGTTGTTGTTGAATTTGTTGGTGTTTTTCAATTTTGAAGTTGTTGTTGTTTTTCAATGTTGAGGTTGTTGTTGAATTTGTTGGTGTTTTTCCATGTTGAGGTTATTGTTGTTTTTCAAAGTTGAGGTTGTTGTTAAATTTGTTGGTGTTTTTCAATGTTGAGGTTGTTGTTGAATTTGTTGGTGTTTTTCATTGTTGAGGTTGTTGTTGAATTTGTTGGTGTTTTTCAATGTTGAGGTTGTTGTTGTTTTTCAATGTTGAGGTTGTTGTTGAAATTGTTGTTGTTTTTCAATTTCGAGGTTGTTGTTGAATTTGTTGGTGTTCTTCAATGTTGAAGTTGTTGTTGAATTTGTTGGTCTTTTTCAATGTTGAGGTTGTTGTTGTTTTTCAATGTTGAGGTTGTTGTTGAATTTGTTGGTGTTTTTCATTGTTGAGGTTGCTGTTGAATTTGTTGGTGTTTTTCAATGTCGAGGTTGTTGTTGAATTTGTTGGTGTTTTTCAATGTTGAGGTTGTTGTTGAATTTGTTGGTGTTTTTCAATGTCGAGGTTGTTGTTGAATTTGTTGGTGTTTTTCAATGTTGAGGTTGTTGTTGAATTTGTTGGTGTTTTTCAATTTTGAGGTTGTTGTTGTTTTTCAATGTTGAGGTTGTTGTTGAATTTGCTGGTGTTTTTCCATGTTGAGGTAGTTGTTGTTTTCAAAGTTGAGGTTGATGTTTAATTTGTTGGTGTTTTTCAATGTTGAAGTTGTTGCTGAATTTGTTGGTGTTTTTCATTGTTGAGGTTGTTGTTGAATTTGTTGGTGTTTTTCAATGTTGAGGTTGTTGTTGTCTTTAAATGTTGAGGTTGTTGTTGAATTTGTTGGTGTTTTTCAATTTTGAGGTTGTTGTTGTTTTTCAATGTTGAGGTTGTTGTTGAATTTGTTGGTGTTTTTCCATGTTGAGGTTGTTGTTGTTTTTCAAAGTTGAGGTTGTTGTTAAATTTGTTGGTGTTTTTCAATGTTGAGGTTGTTGTTGAATTTGTTGGTGTTTTTCATTGTTGAGGTTGTTGTTGAATTTGTTGGTGTTTTTCAATGTTGAGGTTGTTGTTGTTTTTCAATGTTGAGGTTGTTGTTGAATTTGTTGGTGTTTTTCAATGTTGAGGTTGTTGTTGTTTTTCAATGTTGAGGTTGTTGTTGAATTTGTTGGTGTTTTTCAATTTCGAGGACGTTGTTGAACTTGTTGGTGTTCTTCAATGTTGAAGTTGTTGTTGAATTTGTTGGTGTTTTTCAATGTTGAGGTTGTTGTTGAATTTGTTGGTGTTTTTCAATGTCGAGGTTGTTGTTGAATTTGTTGGTTTTTTTCAATGTTGAAGTTGTTGTTGAATTTGTTTGTGTTTTTCAATGTTGAGGTTGTTGTTGTTTTTCAATGTTGAGGTTGTTGTTGAATTTGTTGGTGTTTTTCAATTTTGAGGTTGTTGTTGTTTTTCAATGTTGAGGTTGTTGTTGAATTTGTTGGTGTTTTTCCATGTTGAGGTTGTTGTGGTTTTTCAAAGTTGAGGTTGATGTTTAATTTGTTGGTGTTTTTCAATGTTGAGGTTGTTGTTGAATTTGTTGGTGTTTTCCATTTTTGAGGTTGTTGTTGAATTTGTTGGTGTTTTTCAATGTTGAGGTTGTTGTTGTTATTCAATGTTGACGTTGTTGTTGAATTTGTTGGTGTTTTTCAATGTTGAGGTTGTTGTTGAATTTGTAGGTGTTTTTCAATGTTGAGGTTGTTGTTGTTTTTCAATATTGAGGTTGTTGTTGAATTTGTTTGTGTTTTTCAATGTTGAGGTTGGTGTTGAATTTGTTCCAATTTTTCAATGTTGAGGTTGTTGCTGTTTTTCAATGTTGAGGTTGTTTTTGAATTTGTTGGTGTTTTTCAATGTTGAGGTTGTTGTTGTTTTTCAATGTTGAGGTTGTTGAATTTGTTGGTGTTTTTCAATGTTGAGGTTGTTGTTGTTTTTCAAAGTTGAGGTTGTTGTTGAATTTGTAGGTGTTTTTCAATTTCGAGGTTGTTGTTGAATTTGTTGGTGATTTTCAATGTTGAAGTTGTTGTTGAATTTGTTGGTGTTTTTCAATGTTGAGGTTGTAGTTGTTTTTCAAAGTTGAGGTTGTTGTTGAATTTGTTGGTGTTTTTCAATGTTGAGGTTGTTGTTGTTTTTCAATGTTGACGTTGTTGTTGTTTTTCAATGTTGAGGTTGTTGTTGAATTTGTTGGTGTTTTTCAATGCTGAGGTTGTTGTTGAATTTGTTGCTGTTTTTCAATGTTGAGGTTGTTGTTGTTTTTCAATGTTGAGGTTGCTGTTGTATTTGTTGGTGTTTTTCAATGTTGAGGTTGTTGTAGTTTTTCAATGTTGAGGTTGTTGTTGAATTTGTTGGTGTTTTTCAATGTCGAGGTTGTTGTTGAATTTGTTGGTGTTTTTCAATGTTGAAGTTGTTGTTGAATTTGTATGTGTTTTTCAATGTTGAGGTTGTTGTTGAATTTGTTGGTGTTTTTCAATGTTGAGGTTGTTGTTGTTTTTCAATGTTGAGGTTGTTGTTGAATTTGTTGGTGTTTTTCAATTTTGAGGTTGTTGTTGTTTTTCAATGTTGAGGTTGTTGTTGAAATTGTTGGTGTTTTTCAATTTCGAGGTTGTTGTTGAATTTGTTGGTGTTCTTCAATGTTGAAGTTGTTGTTGAATTTGTTGGTGTTTTTCAATGTTGAGGTTGTTGTTGTTTTTCAATGTTGAGGTTGTTGTTGAATTTGTTGGTGTTTTTCAATGTTGAGGATTTTGTTGAATTTGTTGGTGTTTTTCAATGTCGAGGTTGTTGTTGAATTTGTTGGTGTTTTTCAATGTTGAGGTTGTTGTTGAATTTGTTGGTGTTTTGCAATGTTGAGGTCGTTGTTGAAGTTGTTGGCGTTTTTAAATCTTGAGGTTGTTGTTGAATTTGTTGGTGTTTTTCAATGTTGAGGTTGTTGCTGAATTTGTTGGTGTTTTTCAATGTCGAGGTTGTTGTTGAATTTGTTGGTTTTTTCAATGTTGAAGTTGTTGTTGAATTTGTTGGTATTTTTCAATGTTGTGGTTGTTGTTGTTTTTCAATGTTGAGGTTGTTTTTGAATTTGTTGGTGTTTTCCAATTTTGAGGTTGTTGTTGTTTTTCAATGTTGAGGTTGTTGTTGAATTTGTTGGTGTTTTTCCATGTTGAGGTTGTTGTTGTTTTTCAAAGTTGAGGTTGATGTTTAACTTGTTGGTGTTTTTCAATGTTGAAGTTGTTGTTGAATTTGTTGGTGTTTTTCATTGTTGAGGTTGTTGTTGAATTTGTTGGTGTTTTTCAATGTTGAGGTTGTTGTTGTCTTTAAATGTTGAGGTTGTTGTTGAATTTGTTGGTGTTTTTCAATTTTGAGGTTGTTGTTGTTTTTCAATGTTGAGGTTGTTGTTGAATTTGTTGGTTTTTTTCCATGTTGAGGTTGTTGTTGTTTTTCAAAGTTGAGGTTGTTGTTAAATTTGTTGGTGTTTTTCAATGTTCAGGTTGTTGTTGAATTTGTTTGTGTTTCTCATTGTTGAGGTTGTTGTTGAATTTGTTGGTGTTTTTCAATGTTGAGGTTGTTGTTGTTTTTCAATGGTGAGGTTGTTGTTGAATTTCTTGGTGTTTTTCAATGCTGATGTTGTTGTTGTTTTTCAATGTTGAGGTTGTTGTTGAATTTGTTGGTGTTTTTCAATTTCGAGGATGTTGTTGAATTTGCTGGTGTTCTTCAATGTTGAAGTTGTTGTTGAATTTGATGGTGTTTTTCAATGTTGAGGTTGTTGTTGTTTTTCAATGTTGAGGTTGTTGTTGAATTTGTTGGTGTTTTTCAATTTTGAGGTTGTTGTTGTTTTTCAATGTTGAGGTTGTTGTTGAATTTGTTGGTGTTTTTCCATGTTGAGGTTTGTTGTGGTTTTTCAAAGTTGAGGTTGATGTTTAATTTGTTGGTGTTTTTCAATGTTGAGGTTGTTGTTGAATTTGTTGGTGTTTTTCATTTTTGAGGTTGTTGTTGAATTTGTTGGTGTTTTTCAATGTTGAGGTTGTTGTTGTTATTCAATGTTGAGGTTGTTGTTGAATTTGTTGGTGTTTTTCAATTTTGAGGTTGTTGTTGTTTTTCAATGTTGAGGTTGTTGTTGAATTTGTTGGTGTTTTTCCATGTTGAGGTTTGTTGTGGTTTTTCAAAGTTGAGGTTGATGTTTAATTTGTTGGTGTTTTTCAATGTTGAGGTTGTTGTTGAATTTGTTGGTGTTTTTCATTTTTGAGGTTGTTGTTGAATTTGTTGGTGTTTTTCAATGTTGAGGTTGTTGTTGAATTTGTTGGTGTTTTTCAATGTTGAGGTTGTTGTTGTTTTTCAAAATTGAGGTTGTTGTTGAATTTGTTTGTGTTTTTCAATGTTGAGGTTGGTGTTGAATTTGTTGCAATTTTTCTATGTTGAGGTTGTTGCTGTTTTTCAATGTTGAGGTTGTTATTGAATTTGTTGGTGTTTTTCAATGTTGAGGTTGTTGTTGTTTTTCAATGTTGAGGTTGTTGAATTTGTTGGTGTTTTTCAATGTTGAGGTTGTTGTTGTTTTTCAAAGTTGAGGTTGTTGTTGAATTTGTTGGTGTTTTTCAATTTAGAGGTTGTTGTTGAATTTGTTGGTGTTTTTCAATGTTGAAGTTGTTGTTGAATTTGTTGGTGTTTTTCAATGTTGAGGTTGTAGTTGTTTTTCAATGTTGAGGTTGTTGTTGAATTTGTTGGTGTTTTTCAATGTTGAGGTTGTTGTTGAATTTGTTGGTGTTTTTCAATGTTGAGGTTGTTGTTGTATTTGTTGGTGTTTTTCAATGTTGAGGTTGTTGTAGTTTTTCAATGTTGAGGTTGTTGTTGAATTTGTTGGTGTTTTTCAATGTCGAGGTTGTTGTTGAATTTGTTGGTGTTTTTCAATGTTGAAGTTGTTGTTGAATTTGTATGTGGTTTTCAATGTTGAGGCTGTTGTTGAATTTGGTGGTGTTTTTCAATGTTGAGGTTGTTGTTGTTTTTAAATTTTGAGGTTGTTCTTGAATTTGTTGGTGTTTTTCGATTTTGAGGTTGATGTTGTTTTTCAATGTTGAGGTTGTTGTTGAATTTGTTGGTGTTTTTCCATGTTGAGGTTGTTGTTGTTTTTCAAGTTTGAGGTTGTTGTTAAATTTGTTGGTGTTTTTCAATGTTGAGGTTGTTGTTGAATTTGTTGGTGTTTTTCATTGTTGAGGTTGTTGTTGAATTTGTTGGTGTTTTTCAATGTTGAGGTTGTTGTTGTTTTTCAATGTTGAGGTTGTTGTTGAATTTGTTGGTGTTTTTCAATGTTGAGGTTGTTGTTGTTTTTCAATGCTGAGGTTGTTGTTGAATTTGTTGGTGTTTTTCAATTTCGAGGTTGTTGTTGAATTTGTTGGTGTTTCTCAATGTTGAAGTTGTTGTTGAATTTGTTGGTGTTTTTCAATGTTGAGGTTGTTGTTGTTTTTCAATGTTGAGGTTCTTGTTGAATTTGTTGGTGTTTTTCAATGCTGATGTTGTTGTTGTTTTTCAATGTTGAGGTTGTTGTTGAATTTGTTGGTGTTTTTCAATTTCGAGGATGTTGTTGAATTTGCTGGTGTTCTTCAATGTTGAAGTTGTTGTTGAATTTGATGGTGTTTTTCAATGTTGAGGTTGTTGTTGTTTTTCAATGTTGAGGTTGTTGTTGAATTTGTTGGTGTTTTTCAATTTTGAGGTTGTTGTTGTTTTTCAATGTTGAGGTTGTTGTTGAATTTGTTGGTGTTTTTCCATGTTGAGGTTTGTTGTGGTTTTTCAAAGTTGAGGTTGATGTTTAATTTGTTGGTGTTTTTCAATGTTGAGGTTGTTGTTGAATTTGTTGGTGTTTTTCATTTTTGAGGTTGTTGTTGAATTTGTTGGTGTTTTTCAATGTTGAGGTTGTTGTTGAATTTGTTGGTGTTTTTCAATGTTGAGGTTGTTGTTGTTTTTCAAAATTGAGGTTGTTGTTGAATTTGTTTGTGTTTTTCAATGTTGAGGTTGGTGTTGAATTTGTTGCAATTTTTCTATGTTGAGGTTGTTGCTGTTTTTCAATGTTGAGGTTGTTATTGAATTTGTTGGTGTTTTTCAATGTTGAGGTTGTTGTTGTTTTTCAATGTTGAGGTTGTTGAATTTGTTGGTGTTTTTCAATGTTGAGGTTGTTGTTGTTTTTCAAAGTTGAGGTTGTTGTTGAATTTGTTGGTGTTTTTCAATTTAGAGGTTGTTGTTGAATTTGTTGGTGTTTTTCAATGTTGAAGTTGTTGTTGAATTTGTTGGTGTTTTTCAATGTTGAGGTTGTAGTTGTTTTTCAATGTTGAGGTTGTTGTTGAATTTGTTGGTGTTTTTCAATGTTGAGGTTGTTGTTGAATTTGTTGGTGTTTTTCAATGTTGAGGTTGTTGTTGTATTTGTTGGTGTTTTTCAATGTTGAGGTTGTTGTAGTTTTTCAATGTTGAGGTTGTTGTTGAATTTGTTGGTGTTTTTCAATGTCGAGGTTGTTGTTGAATTTGTTGGTGTTTTTCAATGTTGAAGTTGTTGTTGAATTTGTATGTGGTTTTCAATGTTGAGGCTGTTGTTGAATTTGGTGGTGTTTTTCAATGTTGAGGTTGTTGTTGTTTTTAAATTTTGAGGTTGTTCTTGAATTTGTTGGTGTTTTTCGATTTTGAGGTTGATGTTGTTTTTCAATGTTGAGGTTGTTGTTGAATTTGTTGGTGTTTTTCCATGTTGAGGTTGTTGTTGTTTTTCAAGTTTGAGGTTGTTGTTAAATTTGTTGGTGTTTTTCAATGTTGAGGTTGTTGTTGAATTTGTTGGTGTTTTTCATTGTTGAGGTTGTTGTTGAATTTGTTGGTGTTTTTCAATGTTGAGGTTGTTGTTGTTTTTCAATGTTGAGGTTGTTGTTGAATTTGTTGGTGTTTTTCAATGTTGAGGTTGTTGTTGTTTTTCAATGCTGAGGTTGTTGTTGAATTTGTTGGTGTTTTTCAATTTCGAGGTTGTTGTTGAATTTGTTGGTGTTTCTCAATGTTGAAGTTGTTGTTGAATTTGTTGGTGTTTTTCAATGTTGAGGTTGTTGTTGTTTTTCAATGTTGAGGTTCTTGTTGAATTTGTTGGTGTTTTTCAATGTTGAGGTTGTTGTTGTTTTTCAATGTTGAGGTTGTTGTTGTTTTTCGATGTTGAGGTTGTTGTTGAATTTGTTGGTGTTTTTCAATGTTGAGGTTGTTGTTGTTTTTCAATGTTGAGGTTGTTGTTGTATTTGTTGGTGCTTTTCAATGTTGAGGTTGTTGTAGTTTTTCAATGTTGAGGTTGTTGTTGAATTTGTTGGTGTTTTTCAATGTCGAGGTTGTTGTTGAGGTTGTTGTTGTTTTTCAATGTTGAGGTTGTTGTTGAATTTGTTGGTGTTTTTCAATGTTGAGGTTGTTGTTGTTTTTCAATGTTGAGGTTGTTGTTGAATTTGTTGGTGTTTTTCAATTTCGAGGTTGTTGTTGAATTTGTTGGTGTTTTTCAATGTTGAAGTTGTTGTTGAATTTGTTGGTGTTTTTCAATGTTGAGGTTGTTGTTGTTTTTCAATGTTGAGGTTGTTGTTGAACTTGTTGGTGTTTTTCAATGTTGAGGTTGTTGTTGAATTTGTTGGTGTTTTTCAATGTTGAGGTTGTTGTTGTATTTCAATGTTGAGGTTGTTGTTGTATTTGTTGGTGCTTTTCAATGTTGAGGTTGTTGTAGTTTTTCAATGTTGAGGTTGTTGTTGAATTTGTTGGTGTTTTTCAATGTCGAGGTTGCTGTTGAATTTGTTGGTGTTTTTCAATGTTGAAGTTGTTGTTGAATTTGTTGGTGTTTTTCATTGTTGAGGTTGTTGTTGAATTTGTTGGTGTTTTTCAATGTTGAGGTTGTTGTTGTCTTTAAATGTTTAGGTTGTTGTTGAATTTGTTGGTGTTTTTCAATTTTGAGGTTGTTGTTGTTTTTCAATGTTGAGGTTGTTGTTGAATTTGTTGGTGTTTTTCCATGTTGAGGTTGTTGTTGTTTTTCAAAGTTGAGGTTGTTGTTAAATTTGTTGGAGTTTTTCAATGTTGAGGTTGTTGTTGAATTTGTTGGAGTTTTTCAATTTCGAGGTTGTTGTTGAATTTGTTGGTGTTTTTCAATGTTGAAGTTGTTGTTGAATTTGTTGGTGTTTATCAATGTTGAGGTTGTTGTTTTTTTCAATGTTGACGTTGTTGTTGAATTTGTTGGTGTTTTTCAATGTTGAGGTTGTTGTTGTTTTTCAATGTTGAGGTTGTTGTTGTTTTTCGATGTTGAGGTTGTTGTTGTTTTTCAATGTTGAGGTTGTTGTTGTATTTGTTGGTGCTTTTCAATGTTGAGGTTGTTGTAGTTTTTCAATGTTGAGGTTGTTGTTGCATTTGTTGGTGTTTTTCAATGTCGAGGTTGTTGTTGAATTTGTTGGTGTTTTTCAATGTTGAAGTTGTTGTTGAATTTGTTGGTGCTTTTCATTGTTGAGGTTGTTGTTGAATTTGTTGGTGTTTTTCAATGTTGAGGTTGTTGTTGTCTTTAAATGTTGAGGTTGTTGTTGAATTTGTTGGTGTTTTTCAATTTTGAGGTTGTTGTTGTTTTTCAATGTTGAGGTTGTTGTTGAATTTCTTGGTGTTTTTCCATGTTGAGGTTATTGTTGTTTTTCAAAGTTGAGGTTGTCGTTAAATTTGTTGGTGTTTTTCAATGTTGAGGTTGTTGTTGAATTTGTTGGTGTTTTTCATTGTTGAGGTTTTTGTTGAATTTGTTGGTGTTTTTCAATGTTGAGGTTGTTGTTGTTTTTCAATGTTGAGGTTGTTGTTGAATTTGTTGGTGTTTTTCAATGTTGAGGTTGTTGTTGTTTTTCAATGTTGAGGTTGTTGTTGAATTTGTTGGTGTTTTTCAATTTCGAGGTTGTTGTTGAATTTGTTGGTGTTCTTCAATGTTGAAGTTGTTGTTGAATTTGTTGGTGTTTTTCAATGTTGAGGTTGTTGTTGTTTTTCAATGTTGAGGTTGTTGTTGAATTTGTTGGTGTTTTTCAATGTTGAGGTTGTTGTTGAATTTGTTGGTGTTTTTCAATGTCGAGGTTGTTGTTGAATTTGTTGGTGTTTTTCAATGTTGAGGTTGTTGTTGAATTTGTTGGTGTTTTACAATGTTGAGGTCGTTGTTGAATTTGTTGGCGTTTTTAAATGTGGAGGTTGTTGTTGAATTTGTTGGTGTTTTTCAATGTTGAGGTTGTTGTTGAATTTGTTGGTGTTTTTCAATGTCGAGTTTGTTGCTGAATTTGTTGGTTTTTTCAATGTTGAAGTTGTTGTTGAATTTGTTGGTATTTTTCAATGTTGTGGTTGTTGTTGTTTTTCCATGTTGAGGTTGTTGTTGAATTTGTTGGTGTTTTTCAATTTTGAGGTTGTTGTTGTTTTTCAATGTTGAGGTTGTTGTTGAATTTGTTGGTGTTTTTCCATGTTGAGGTTGTTGTTGTTTTTCAAAGTTGAGGTTGATGTTTAATTTGTTGGTGTTTTTCAATGTTGAGGTTGTTGTTGTATTTGTTGGTGTTTTTCTTTGTTGAGGTTGTTGTTGAATTTGTTGGTGTTTTTCAATGTTGAGGTTGTTGTTGTTTTTCAATGTTGAGTTTGTTGTTGAATTTGATGGTGTTTTTCAATGTTGAGGTTGTTGTTGAATTTGTTGGTGTTTTTCAATGTTGAGGTTATTGTTGTTTTTCAATATTGAGGTTGTTGTTGAATTTGTTTGTGTTTTTCAATGTTGAGGTTGTTGTTGTTTTTCTATGTATACGTCGTTGTTGAATTTGATGGTGTTTTTCAATGTCGAGGTTGTTGTTGAATTTGTTGGTGTTTTTCAATGTTGAGGTTGTTGTTGTTTTTCAATGTTGAGGTTGTTGTTGAATTTGTTGGTGTTTTTCAATGTTGAGGATGTTGTTGTTTTTCAATGTTGAGGTTGTTGTTGTTTTTCAATGTTGAGGTTGTTATTGAAATTGTTGGTTTTTTCAATGCTCAGGTTGTTGTTGAATTTGTTGCTGTTTTTCAATGTTGAGGTTGTTGTTGTTTTTCAATGTTGAGGTTGTTGTTGTATTTGTTGGTGTTTTTCAATGTTGAGGTTGTTGTAGTTTTTCAATGTTGAGGTTGTTGTTGAATTTGTTGGTGTTTTTCAATGTCGAGGTTGTTGTTGAATTTGTTGGTGTTTTTCAATGTTGAAGTTGTTGTTGAATTTGTATGTGTTTTTCAATGTTGAGGTTGTTGTTGAATTTGTTGGTGCTTTTCAATGTTGAGTTTGTTGTTGTTTTTAAATGTTGAGGTTGTTGTTGAATTTGTTGGTGTTTTTCAATTTTGAGGTTGTTGTTGTTTTTCAATGTTGAGGTTGTTGTTGAATTTGTTGGTGTTTTTCCATGTTGAGGTTGTTGTTGTTTTTCAAGTTTGAGGTTGTTGTTAAATTTGTTGGTGTTTTTCAATGTTGAGGTTGTTGTTGAATTTGTTGGTGTTTTTCAATTTCGAGGTTGTTGTTGAATTTGTTGGTGTTTTTCAATGTTGAAGTTGTTGTTGAACTTGTTGGTGTTTTTCAATGTTGTGGTTGTTGTTGTTTTTCAATGTTGAGGTTGTTGTTGAATTGGCTGGTGTTTTTCAATGTTGAGGTTGTTGTTGTTTTTCAATGTTGAGGTTGATGTTGTTTTTCGATGTTGAGGTTGTTGTTGAATTTGTTGGTGTTTTTCAATTTCGAGGTTGTTGTTGAATTTGTTGGTGTTCTTCAATGTTGAAGTTGTTGTTGAATTTGTTGGTGTTTTTCAATGTTGAGGTTGTTGTTGTTTTTCAATGTTGAGGTTGTTGTTGAATTTGTTGGTGTTTTTCAATGTTGAGGATTTTGTTGAATTTGTTGGTGTTTTCAATGTGGAGGTTGTTGTTGAATTTGTTGGTGTTTTTCAATGTTGAGGTTGTTGTTGAATTTGTTGGTGTTTTGCAATATTGAGGTCGTTGTTGAAGTTGTTGGCGTTTTTAAATCTTGAGGTTGTTGTTGAATTTGTTGGTGTTTTTCAATGTTGAGGTTGTTGCTGAATTTGTTGGTGTTTTTCAATGTCGAGGTTGTTGTTGAATTTGTTGGTTTTTTCAATGTTGAAGTTGTTGTTGAATTTGTTGGTATTTTTCAATGTTGTGGTTGTTGTTGTTTTTCAATGTTGAGGTTGTTTTTGAATTTGTTTGTGTTTTCCAATTTTGAGGTTGTTGTTGTTTTTCAATGTTGAGGTTGTTGTTGAATTTGTTGGTGTTTTTCCATGTTGAGGTTGTTGTTGTTTTTCAAAGTTGAGGTTGATGTTTAATTTGTTGGTGTTTTTCAATGTTGAAGTTGTTGTTGAATTTGTTGGTGTTTTTCATTGTTGAGGTTGTTGTTGAATTTGTTGGTGTTTTTCAGTGTTGAGGTTGTTGTTGTCTTTAAATGTTGAGGTTGTTGTTGAATTTGTTGGTGTTTTTCAATTTTGAGGTTGTTGTTGTTTTTCAAAGTTGAGGTTGTTGTTAAATTTGTTGGTGTTTTTCAATTTCGAGGATGTTGTTGAATTTGCTGGTGTTCTTCAATGTTGAAGTTGTTGTTGAATTTGATGGTGTTTTTCAATGTTGAGGTTGTTGTTGTTTTTCAATGTTGAGGTTGTTGTTGAATTTGTTGGTGTTTTTCAATGTCGAGGTTGTTGTTGAATTTGTTGGTTTTTTTCAATGTTGAAGTTGTTGTTGAATTTGTTTGTGTTTTTCAATGTTGAGGTTGTTGTTGTTTTTCAATGTTGAGGTTGTTGTTGAATTTGTTGGTGTTTTTCAATTTTGAGGTTGTTGTTGTTTTTCAATGTTGAGGTTGTTGTTGAATTTGTTGGTGTTTTTCCATGTTGAGGTTTGTTGTGGTTTTTCAAAGTTGAGGTTGATGTTTAATTTGTTGGTGTTTTTCAATGTTGAGGTTGTTGTTGAATTTGTTGGTGTTTTTCAATGTTGAGGTTGTTGTTGTTATTCAATGTTGAGGTTGTTGTTGAATTTGTTGGTGTTTTTCAATGTTGAGGTTGTTGTTGAATTTGTTGGTGTTTTTCAATGTTGAGGTTGTTGTTGTTTTTCAATATTGAGGTTGTTGTTGAATTTGTTTGTGTTTTTCAATTTTGAGGTTGTTGTTGTTTTTCAATGTTGAGGTTATTGTTGAATTTCTTGGTGTTTTTCCATGTTGAGGTTATTGTTGTTTTTCAAAGTTGAGGTTGTCGTTAAATTTGTTGGTGTTTTTCAATGTTGAGGTTGTTGTTGAATTTGTTGGTGTTTTTCATTGTTGAGGTTGTTGTTGAATTTGTTGGTGTTTTTCAATGTTGAGGTTGTTGCTGTTTTTCAATGTTGAGGTTGTTGTTGAATTTGTTGGTGTTTTTCAATGTTGAGGTTGTTGTTGTTTTTCAATGTTGAGGTTGTTGTTGAATTTGTTGGTGTTTTTCAATTTCGAGGTTGTTGTTGAATTTGTTGGTGTTCTTCAATGTTGAAGTTGTTGTTGAATTTGTTGGTGTTTTTCAATGTTGAGGTTGTTGTTGTTTTTCAATGTTGAGGTTGTTGTTGAATTTGTTGGTGTTTTTCAATGTTGAGGTTGTTGTTGAATTTGTTGGTGTTTTTCAATGTCGAGGTTGTTGTTGAATTTGTTGGTGTTTTTCAATGTTGAGGTTGTTGTTGAATTTGTTGGTGTTTTACAATGTTGAGGTCGTTGTTGAATTTGTTGGCGTTTTTAAATGTGGAGGTTGTTGTTGAATTTGTTGGTGTTTTTCAATGTTGAGGTTGTTGTTGAATTTGTTGGTGTTTTTCAATGTCGAGGTTGTTGCTGAATTTGTTGGTTTTTTCAATGTTGAAGTTGTTGTTGAATTTGTTGGTATTTTTCAATGTTGTGGTTGTTGTTGTTTTTCAATGTTGAGGTTGTTGTTGAATTTGTTGGTGTTTTTCAATTTTGAGGTTGTTGTTGTTTTTCAATGTTGAGGTTGTTGTTGAATTTGTTGGTGTTTTTCCATGTTGAGGTTGTTGTTGTTTTTCAAAGTTGAGGTTGATGTTTAATTTGTTGGTGTTTTTCAATGTTGAGGTTGTTGTTGTATTTGTTGGTGTTTTTCATTGTTGAGGTTGTTGTTGAATTTGTTGGTGTTTTTCAATGTTGAGGTTGTTGTTGTTTTTCAATGTTGAGGTTGTTGTTGAATTTGATGGTGTTTTTCAATGTTGAGGTTGTTGTTGAATTTGTTGGTGTTTTTCAATGTTGAGGTTATTGTTGTTTTTCAATATTGAGGTTGTTGTTGAATTTGTTTGTGTTTTTCAATGTTGAGGTTGTTGTTGTTTTTCTATGTATACGTCGTTGTTGAATTTGAAGGTGTTTTTCAATGTCGAGGTTGTTGTTGAATTTGTTGGTGTTTTTCAATGTTGAAGTTGTTGTTGAATTTGTTGGTGTTTTTCAATGTTGAGGTTGTTGTTGTTTTTCAATGTTGAGGTTGTTGTTGAATTTGTTGGTGTTTTTCAATGTTGAGGATGTTGTTGTTTTTCAATGTTGAGGTTGTTGTTGTTTTTCAATGTTGAGGTTGTTGTTGAATTTGTTGGTTTTTTCAATGCTCAGGTTGTTGTTGAATTTGTTGCTGTTTTTCAATGTTGAGGTTGTTGTTGTTTTTCAATGTTGAGGTTGTTGTTGTATTTGTTGGTGTTTTTCAATGTTGAGGTTGTTGTAGTTTTTCAATGTTGAGGTTGTTGTTGAATTTGTTGGTGTTTTTCAATGTCGAGGTTGTTGTTGAATTTGTTGGTGTTTTTCAATGTTGAAGTTGTTGTTGAATTTGTATGTGTTTTTCAATGTTGAGGTTGTTGTTGAATTTGTTGGTGCTTTTCAATGTTGAAGTTGTTGTTGTTTTTAAATGTTGAGGTTGTTGTTGAATTTGTTGGTGTTTTTCAATTTTGAGGTTGTTGTTGTTTTTCAATGTTGAGGTTGTTGTTGAATTTGTTGGTGTTTTTCCATGTTGAGGTTGTTGTTGTTTTTCAAGTTTGAGGTTGTTGTTAAATTTGTTGGTGTTTTTCAATGTTGAGGTTGTTGTTGAATTTGTTGGTGTTTTTCAATTTCGAGGTTGTTGTTGAATTTGTTGGTGTTTTTCAATGTTGAAGTTGTTGTTGAACTTGTTGGTGTTTTTCAATGTTGTGGTTGTTGTTGTTTTTCAATGTTGAGGTTGTTGTTGAATTGGCTGGTGTTTTTCAATGTTGAGGTTGTTGTTGTTTTTCAATGTTGAGGTTGATGTTGTTTTTCGATGTTGAGGTTGTTGTTGAATTTGTTGGTGTTTTTCAATTTCGAGGTTGTTGTTGAATTTGTTGGTGTTCTTCAATGTTGAAGTTGTTGTTGAATTTGTTGGTGTTTTTCAATGTTGAGGTTGTTGTTGTTTTTCAATGTTGGGGTTGTTGTTGAATTTGTTGGTGTTTTTCAATGTTGAGGATTTTGTTGAATTTGTTGGTGTTTTTCAATGTCGAGGTTGTTGTTGAATTTGTTGGTGTTTTTCAATGTTGAGGTTGTTGTTGAATTTGTTGGTGTTTTGCAATGTTGAGGTCGTTGTTGAAGTTGTTGGCGTTTTTAAATCTTGAGGTTGTTGTTGAATTTGTTGGTGTTTTTCAATGTTGAGGTTGTTGCTGAATTTGTTGGTGTTTTTCAATGTCGAGGTTGTTGTTGAATTTGTTGGTTTTTTCAATGTTGAAGTTGTTGTTGAATTTGTTGGTATTTTTCAATGTTGTGGTTGTTGTTGTTTTTCAATGTTGAGGTTGTTGTTGAATTTGTTGGTGTTTTTCCATGTTGAGGTTGTTGTTGTTATTCAAAGTTGAGGTTGATGTTTAATTTGTTGGTGTTTTTCAATGTTGAAGTTGTTGTTGAATTTGTTGGTGTTTTTCATTGTTGAGGTTGTTGTTGAATTTGTTGGTGTTTTTCAGTGTTGAGGTTGTTGTTGTCTTTAAATGTTGAGGTTGTTGTTGAATTTGTTGGTGTTTTTCAATTTTGAGGTTGTTGTTGTTTTTCAATGTTGAGGTTGTTGTTGAATTTGTTGGTGTTTTTCCATGTTGAGGTTGTTGTTGTTTTTCAAAGTTGAGGTTGTTGTTAAATTTGTTGGTGTTATTCAATGTTGAGGTTGTTGTTGAATTTGTTGGTGTTTTTCATTGTTGAGGTTGTTGTTGAATGTGTTGGTGTTTTTCAATGTTGAGGTTGTTGTTGTTTTTCAATGGTGAGGTTGTTGTTGAATTTCTTGGTGTTTTTCAATGCTGATGTTGTTGTTGTTTTTCAATGTTGAGGTTGTTGTTGAATTTGTTGGTGTTTTTCAATTTCGAGGATGTTGTTGAATTTGCTGGTGTTCTTCAATGTTGAAGTTGTTGTTGAATTTGATGGTGTTTTTCAATGTTGAGGTTGTTGTTGTTTTTCAATGTTGAGGTTGTTGTTGAATTTGTTGGTGTTTTTCAATGTCGAGGTTGTTGTTGAATTTGTTGGTTTTTTTCAATGTTGAAGTTGTTGTTGAATTTGTTTGTGTTTTTCAATGTTGAGGTTGTTGTTGTTTTTCAATGTTGAGGTTGTTGTTGAATTTGTTGGTGTTTTTCAATTTTGAGGTTGTTGTTGTTTTTCAATGTTGAGGTTGTTGTTGAATTTGTTGGTGTTTTTCCATGTTGAGGTTTGTTGCGGTATTTCAAAGTTGAGGTTGATGTTTAATTTGTTGGTGTTTTTCAATGTTGAGGTTGTTGTTGAATTTGTTGGTGTTTTTCATTTTAGAGGTTGTTGTTGAATTTGTTGGTGTTTTTCAATGTTGAGGTTGTTGTTGTTATTCAATGTTGAGGTTGTTGTTGAATTTGTTGGTGTTTTTCAATGTTGAGGTTGTTGTTGAATTTGTTGGTGTTTTTCAATGTTGAGGTTGTTGTTGTTTTTCAATATTGAGGTTGTTGTTGAATTTGTTTGTGTTTTTCAATGTTGAGGTTGGTGTTGAATTTGTTGCAATTTTTCTATGTTGAGGTTGTTGCTGTTTTTCAATGTTGAGGTTGTTTTTGAATTTGTTGGTGTTTTTCAATGTTGAGGTTGTTGTTGTTTTTCAATGTTGAGGTTGT
Organism: Isurus oxyrinchus; assembly: GCA_026770705.1. Lineage (NCBI taxonomy): Eukaryota > Metazoa > Chordata > Chondrichthyes > Lamniformes > Lamnidae > Isurus > Isurus oxyrinchus. The sequence continues at coordinate 1,730,397 of JANJGN010000106.1, forward strand.
TGAATTTGTTGGTGTTTTTCAATGTTGAGGTTGTTGTTGTTTTTCAAAGTTGAGGTTGTTGTTGAATTTGTTGGTGTTTTTCAATTTAGAGGTTGTTGTTGAATTTGTTGGTGTTTTTCAATGTTGAAGTTGTTGTTGAATTTGTTGGTGTTTTTCAATGTTGAGGTTGTAGTTGTTTTTCAATGTTGAGGTTGTTGTTGAATTTGTTGGTGTTTTTCAATGTTGAGGTTGTTGTTGTTTTTCAATGTTGAGGTTGTTGATGTTTTTCAATGTTGAGGTTGTTGTTGAATTTGTTGGTGTTTTTCAATGCTGAGGTTGTTGTTGAATTTGTTGCTGTTTTTCAATGTTGAGGTTGTTGTTGTATTTGTTGGTGTTTTTCAATCTTGAGGTTGTTGTAGTTTTTCAATGTTGAGGTTGTTGTTGAATTTGTTGGTGTTTTTCAATGTCGAGGTTGTTGTTGAATTTGTTGGTGTTTTTCAATGTTGAAGTTGTTGTTGAATTTGTATGTGTTTTTCAATGTTGAGGTTGTTGTTGAATTTGGTGGTTTTTTTCAATGTTGAGGTTGTTGTTGTTTTTAAATTTTGAGGTTGTTCTTGAATTTGTTGGTGTTTTTCGATTTTGAGGTTGTTGTTGTTTTTCAATGTTGAGGTTGTTGTTGAATTTGTTGGTGTTTTTCAATGTTGAGGTTGTTGTTGAATTTGTTGGTGTTTTTCATTGTTGAGGTTGTTGTTGAATTTGATGGTGTTTTTCAATGTTGAGGTTGTTGTTGTTTTTCAATGTTGAGGTTGTTGTTGAATTTGTTGGTGTTTTTCAATGTTGAGGTTGTTGTTGTTTTTCAATGTTGAGGTTGTTGTTGAATTTGTTGGTGTTTTTCAATTTCGAGGTTGTTGTTGAATTTGTTGGTGTTTCTCAATGTTGAAGTTGTTGTTGAATTTGTTGGTGTTTTTCAATGTTGAGGTTGTTGTTGTTTTTCAATGTTGAGGTTGTTGTTGAATTTGTTGGTGTTTTTCAATGTTGAGGTTGTTGTTGTTTTTCAATGTTGAGGTTGTTGTTGTTTTTCGATGTTGAGGTTGTTGTTGAATTTGTTGGTGTTTTTCAATGTTGAGGTTGTTGTTGTTTTTCAATGTTGAGGTTGTTGTTGTATTTGTTGGTGCTTTTCAATGTTGAGGTTGTTGTAGTTTTTCAATGTTGAGGTTGTTGTTGAATTTGTTGGTGTTTTTCAATGTCGAGGTTGTTGTTGAGGTTGTTGTTGTTTTTCAATGTTGAGGTTGTTGTTGAATTTGTTGGTGTTTTTCAATGTTGAGGTTGTTGTTGTTTTTCAATGTTGAGGTTGTTGTTGAATTTGTTGGTGTTTTTCAATTTCGAGGTTGTTGTTGAATTTGTTGGTGTTTTTCAATGTTGAAGTTGTTGTTGAATTTGTTGGTGTTTTTCAATGTTGAGGTTGTTGTTGTTTTTCAATGTTGAGGTTGTTGTTGAACTTGTTGGTGTTTTTCAATGTTGAGGTTGTTGTTGTTTTTCAATGTTGAGGTTGTTGTTGTTTTTCGATGTTGAGGTTGTTGTTGAATTTGTTGGTGTTTTTCAATGTTGAGGTTGTTGTTGTATTTCAATGTTGAGGTTGTTGTTGTATTTGTTGGTGCTTTTCAATGTTGAGGTTGTTGTAGTTTCTCAATGTTGAGGTTGTTGTTGAATTTGTTGGTGTTTTTCAATGTCGAGGTTGCTGTTGAATTTGTTGGTGTTTTTCAATGTTGAAGTTGTTGTTGAATTTGTTGGTGTTTTTCATTGTTGAGGTTGTTGTTGAATTTGTTGGTGTTTTTCAATGTTGAGGTTGTTGTTGTCTTTAAATGTTTAGGTTGTTGTTGAATTTGTTGGTGTTTTTCAATGTTGAGGTTGTTGTTGTTATTCAATGTTGAGATTGTTGTTGAATTTGTTGGTGTTTTTCAATGTTGAGGTTGTTGTTGAATTTGTTGGTGTTTTTCAATGTTGAGGTTGTTGTTGTTTTTCAATATTGAGGTTGTTGTTGAATTTGTTTGTGTTTTTCAATGTTGAGGTTGGTGTTGAATTTGTTGCAATTTTTCTATGTTGAGGTTGTTGCTGTTTTTCAATGTTGAGGTTGTTTTTGAATTTGTTGGTGTTTTTCAATGTTGAGGTTGTTGTTGTTTTTCAATGTTGAGGTTGTTGAATTTGTTGGTGTTTTTCAATGTTGAGGTTGTTGTTGTTTTTCAAAGTTGAGGTTGTTGTTGAATTTGTTGGTGTTTTTCAATTTAGAGGTTGTTGTTGAATTTGTTGGTGTTTTTCAATGTTGAAGTTGTTGTTGAATTTGTTGGTGTTTTTCAATGTTGAGGTTGTAGTTGTTTTTCAATGTTGAGGTTGTTGTTGAATTTGTTGGTGTTTTTCAATGTTGAGGTTGTTGTTGTTTTTCAATGTTGAGGTTGTTGATGTTTTTCAATGTTGAGGTTGTTGTTGAATTTGTTGGTGTTTTTCAAAGCTGAGGTTGTTGTTGAATTTGTTGCTGTTTTTCAATGTTGAGGTTGTTGTTGTATTTGTTGGTGTTTTTCAATCTTGAGGTTGTTGTAGTTTTTCAATGTTGAGGTTGTTGTTGAATTTGTTGGTGTTTTCAATGTCGAGGTTGTTGTTGAATTTGTTGGTGTTTTTCAATGTTGAAGTTGTTGTTGAATTTGTATGTGTTTTTCAATGTTGAGGTTGTTGTTGAATTTGGTGGTGTTTTTCAATGTTGAGGTTGTTGTTGTTTTTAAATTTTGAGGTTGTTCTTGAATTTGGTGGCGTTTTTCCATGTTGAGGTTGTTGTTGTTTTTCAAGTTTGAGGTTGCTGTTAAATTTGTTGGTGTTTTTCAATGTTGAGGTTGTTGTTGAATTTGTTGGTGTTTTTCATTGTTGAGGTTGTTGTTGAATTTGATGGTGTTTTTCAATGTTGAGGTTGTTGTTGTTTTTCAATGTTGAGGTTGTTGTTGAATTTGTTGGTGTTTTTCAATGTTGAGGTTGTTGTTGTTTTTCAATGTTGAGGTTGTTGTTGAATTTGTTGGTGTTTTTCAATTTCGAGGTTGTTGTTGAATTTGTTGGTGTTTCTCAATGTTGAAGTTGTTGTTGAATTTGTTGGTGTTTTTCAATGTTGAGGTTGTTGTTGTTTTTCAATGTTGAGGTTGTTGTTGAATTTGTTGGTGTTTTTCAATGTTGAGGTTGTTGTTGTTTTTCAATGTTGAGGTTGTTGTTGTTTTTCGATGTTGAGGTTGTTGTTGAATTTGTTGGTGTTTTTCAATGTTGAGGTTGTTGTTGTTTTTCAATGTTGAGGTTGTTGTTGTATTTGTTGGTGCTTTTCAATGTTGAGGTTGTTGTAGTTTTTCAATGTTGAGGTTGTTGTTGAATTTGTTGGTGTTTTTCAAAGTCGAGGTTGTTGTTGAGGTTGTTGTTGTTTTTCAATGTTGAGGTTGTTGTTGAATTTGTTGGTGTTTTTCAATGTTGAGGTTGTTGTTGTTTTTCAATGTTGAGGTTGTTGTTGAATTTGTTGGTGTTTTTCAATTTCGAGGTTGTTGTTGAATTTGTTGGTGTTTTTCAATGTTGAAGTTGTTGTTGAATTTGTTGGTGTTTTTCAATGTTGAGGTTGTTGTTGTTTTTCAATGTTGAGGTTGTTGTTGAACTTGTTGGTGTTTTTCAATGTTGAGGTTGTTGTTGTTTTTCAATGTTGAGGTTGTTGTTGTTTTTCGATGTTGAGGTTGTTGTTGAATTTGTTGGTGTTTTTCAATGTTGAGGTTGTTGTTGTATTTCAATGTTGAGGTTGTTGTTGTATTTGTTGGTGCTTTTCAATGTTGAGGTTGTTGTAGTTTCTCAATGTTGAGGTTGTTGTTGAATTTGTTGGTGTTTTTCAATGTCGAGGTTGCTGTTGAATTTGTTGGTGTTTTTCAATGTTGAAGTTGTTGTTGAATTTGTTGGTGTTTTTCATTGTTGAGGTTGTTGTTGAATTTGTTGGTGTTTTTCAATGTTGAGGTTGTTGTTGTCTTTAAATGTTTAGGTTGTTGTTGAATTTGTTGGTGTTTTTCAATTTTGAGGTTGTTGTTGTTTTTCAATGTTGAGGTTGTTGTTGAATTTGTTGGTGTTTTTCCATGTTGAGGTTGTTGTTGTTTTTCAAAGTTGAGGTTGTTGTTAAATTTGTTGGTGTTTTTCAATGTTGAGGTTGTTGTTGAATTTGTTGGAGTTTTTCAATTTCGAGGTTGTTGTTGAATTTGTTGGTGTTTTTCAATGTTGAAGTTGTTGTTGAATTTGTTGGTGTTTTTCAATGTTGAGGTTGTTGTTGTTTTTCAATGTTGACGTTGTTGTTGAATTTGTTGGTGTTTTTCAATGTTGAGGTTGTTGTTGTTTTTCAATGTTGAGGTTGTTGTTGTTTTTCGATGTTGAGGTTGTTGTTGTTTTTCAATGTTGAGGTTGTTGTTGTATTTGTTGGTGCTTTCCAATGTTGAGGTTGTTGTAGTTTTTCAATGTTGAGGTTGTTGTTGCATTTGTTGGTGTTTTTCAATGTCGAGGTTGTTGTTGAATTTGTTGGTGTTTTTCAATGTTGAAGTTGTTGTTGAATTTGTTGGTGCTTTTCATTGTTGAGGTTGTTGTTGAATTTGTTGGTGTTTTTCAATGTTGAGGTTGTTGTTGTCTTTAAATGTTGAGGTTGTTGTTGAATTTGTTGGTGTTTTTCAATTTTGAGGTTGTTGTTGTTTTTCAATGTTGAGGTTGTTGTTGAATTTCTTGGTGTTTTTCCATGTTGAGGGTATTGTTGTTTTTCAAAGTTGAGGTTGTCGTTAAATTTGTTGGTGTTTTTCAATGTTGAGGTTGTTGTTGAATTTGTTGGTGTTTTTCATTGTTGAGGTTGTTGTTGAATTTGTTGGTGTTTTTCAATGTTGAGGTTGTTGTTGTTTTTCAATGTTGAGGTTGTTGTTGAATTTGTTGGTGTTTTTCAATGTTGAGGTTGTTGTTGTTTTTCAATGTTGAGGTTGTTGTTGAATTTGTTGGTGTTTTTCAATTTCGAGGTTGTTGTTGAATTTGTTGGTGTTCTTCAATGTTGAAGTTGTTGTTGAATTTGTTGGTGTTTTTCAATGTTGAGGTTGTTGTTGTTTTTCAATGTTGAGGTTGTTTTTGAATTTGTTGGTGTTTTTCAATGTTGAGGTTGTTGTTGAATTTGTTGGTGTTTTTCAATGTCGAGGTTGTTGTTGAATTTGTTGGTGTTTTTCAATGTTGAGGTTGTTGTTGAATTTGTTGGTGTTTTACAATGTTGAGGTCGTTGTTGAATTTGTTGGCCTTTTTAAATGTGGAGGTTGTTGTTGAATTTGTTGGTGTTTTTCAATGTTGAGGTTGTTGTTGAATTTGTTGGTGTTTTTCAATGTCGAGGTTGTTGCTGAATTTGTTGGTTTTTTCAATGTTGAAGTTGTTGTTGAATTTGTTGGTATTTTTCAATGTTGTGGTTGTTGTTGTTTTTCAATGTTGAGGTTGTTGTTGAATTTGTTGGTGTTTTTCAATTTTGAGGTTGTTGTTGTTTTTCAATGTTGAGGTTGTTGTTGAATTTGTTGGTGTTTTTCCATGTTGAGGTTGTTGTTGTTTTTCAAAGTTGAGGTTGATGTTTAATTTGTTGGTGTTTTTCAATGTTGAGGTTGTTGTTGTATTTGTTGGTGTTTTTCATTGTTGAGGTTGTTGTTGAATTTGTTGGTGTTTTTCAATGTTGAGGTTGTTGTTGTTTTTCAATGTTGAGGTTGTTGTTGAATTTGTTGGTGTTTTTCAATGTTGAGGTTGTTGTTGAATTTGTTGGTGATTTTCAATGTTGAGGTTATTGTTGTTTTTCAAGATTGAGGTTGTTGTTGAATTTGTTTGTGTTTTTCAATGTTGAGGTTGTTGTTGTTTTTCTATGTATACGTCGTTGATGAATTTGATGGTGTTTTTCAATGTAGAGGTTGTTGTTGAATTTGTTGGTGTTTTTCAATGTTGAAGTTGTTGTTGAATTTGTTGGTGTTTTTCAATGTTGAGGTTGTTGTTGTTTTTCAATGTTGAGGTTGTTGTTGAATTTGTTGGTGTTTTTCAATGTTGAGGATGTTGTTGTTTTTCAATGTTGAGGTTGTTGTTGTTTTTCAATGTTGAGGTTGTTGTTGAATTTGTTGGTTTTTTCAATGCTCAGGTTGTTGTTGAATTTGTTGCTGTTTTTCAATGTTGAGGTTGTTGTTGTTTTTCAATGTTGAGGTTGTTGTATTTGTTGGTGTTTTTCAATGTTGAGGTTGTTGTAGTTTTTCAATGTTGAGGTTGTTGTTGAATTTGTTGGTGTTTTTCAATGTCGAGGTTGTTGTTGAATTTGTTGGTGTTTTTCAATGTTGAAGTTGTTGTTGAATTTGTATGTGTTTTTCAATGTTGAGGTTGTTGTTGAATTTGTTGGTGCTTTTCAATGTTGAGGTTGTTGTTGTTTTTAAATGTTGAGGTTGTTGTTGAATTTGTTGGTGATTTTCAATTTTGAGGTTGTTGTTGTTTTTCAATGTTGAGGTTGTTGTTGAATTTGTTGGTGTTTTTCCATGTTGAGGTTGTTGTTGTTTTTCAAGTTTGAGGTTGTTGTTAAATTTGTTGGTGTTTTTCAATGTTGAGGTTGTTGTTGAATTTGTTGGTGTTTTTCAATTTCGAGGTTGTTGTTGAATTTGTTGGTGTTTTTCAATGTTGAAGTTGTTGTTGAACTTGTTGGTGTTTTTCAATGTTGTGGTTGTTGTTGTTTTTCAATGTTGAGGTTGTTGTTGAATTGGCTGGTGTTTTTCAATGTTGAGGTTGTTGTTGTTTTTCAATGTTGAGGTTGATTTTGTTTTTCGATGTTGAGGTTGTTGTTGAATTTGTTGGTGTTTTTCAATGTTGAGGTTGTTGTTGTTTTTCAATGTTGAGGTTGTTGTTGTATTTGTTGGTGCTTTTCAATGTTGAGGTTGTTGTAGTTTTTCAATGTTGAGGTTGTTGTTGAATTTGTTGGTGTTTTTCAATGTCGAGGTTGTTGTTGAATTTGAAGATGTTTTTCAATGTTGAAGTTGTTGTTGAATTTGTTGGTGTTTTTCATTGTTGAGGTTGTAGTTTAATTTGTTGGTGTTTTTCAATGTTGAGGTTGTTGTTGTCTTTAAATGTTGAGGTTGTTGTTGAATTTGTTGGTGTTTTTCAATTTTGAGGTTGTTGCTGTTTTTCAATGTTGAGGTTGTTGTTGAATTTGTTGGTGTTTTTCCATGTTGAGGTTGTTGTTGTTTTTCAAAGTTAAGGTTGTTGTTAAATATGTTGGTGTTTTTCAATGTTGAGGTTGTTGTTGAATTTGTTGGTGTTTTTCAATTTCGAGGTTGTTGTTGAATTTGTTGGTGTTTTTCAATGTTGAAGTTGTTGTTGAATTTGTTGGTGTTTTTCAATGTTGAGGTTGCTGTTGTTTTTCAATGTTGAGGTTGTTGTTGAATTTGTTGGTGTTTTTCAGTGCTGAGGTTGTTGTTGTTTTTCAATGTTGAGGTTGTTGTTGTTTTTCGATGTTGAGGTTGTTGTTGAATTTGTTGGTGTTTTTCAATGTTGAGGTTGTTGTTGTTTTTCAATGTTGAGGTTGTTGTTCTATTTGTTGGTGCTTTTCAATGTTGAGGTTGTTGTAGTTTTTCAATGTTGAGGTTGTTGTTGAATTTGTTGGTGTTTTTCAATGTCGAGGTTATTGTTGAATTTGTTGGTGTTTTTCAATGTTGAGGTTGTTGTTGTCTTTAAATGTTGAGGTTGTTGTTGAATTTGTTGGTGTTTTTCAATTTTGAGGTTGTTGTTGTTTTTCAATGTTGAGGTTGTTGTTGAATTTCTTGGTGTTTTTCCATGTTGAGGGTATTGTTGTTTTTCAAAGTTGAGGTTGTCGTTAAATTTGTTGGTGTTTTTCAATGTTGAGGTTGTTGTTGAATTTGTTGGTGTTTTTCATTGTTGAGGTTGTTGTTGAATTTGTTGGTGTTTTTCAATGTTGAGGTTGTTGTTGTTTTTCAATGTTGAGGTTGTTGTTGAATTTGTTGGTGTTTTTCAATGTTGAGGATGTTGTTGTTTTTCAATGTTGAGGTTGTTGTTGAATTTGTTGGTGTTTTTCAATTTCGAGGTTGTTGTTGAATTTGTTGGTGTTCTTCAATGTTGAAGTTGTTGTTGAATTTGTTGGTGTTTTTCAATGTTGAGGTTGTTGTTGTTTTTCAATGTTGAGGTTGTTTTTGAATTTGTTGGTGTTTTTCAATGTTGAGGTTGTTGTTGAATTTGTTGGTGTTTTTCAATGTCGAGGTTGTTGTTGAATTTGTTGGTGTTTTTCAATGTTGAGGTTGTTGTTGAATTTGTTGGTGTTTTACAATGTTGAGGTCGTTGTTGAATTTGTTGGCCTTTTTAAATGTGGAGGTTGTTGTTGAATTTGTTGGTGTTTTTCAATGTTGAGGTTGTTGTTGAATTTGTTGGTGTTTTTCAATGTCGAGGTTGTTGCTGAATTTGTTGGTTTTTTCAATGTTGAAGTTGTTGTTGAATTTGTTGGTATTTTTCAATGTTGTGGTTGTTGTTGTTTTTCAATGTTGAGGTTGTTGTTGAATTTGTTGGTGTTTTTCAATTTTGAGGTTGTTGTTGTTTTTCAATGTTGAGGTTGTTGTTGAATTTGTTGGTGTTTTTCCATGTTGAGGTTGTTGTTGTTTTTCAAAGTTGAGGTTGATGTTTAATTTGCTGGTGTTTTTCAATGTTGAGGTTGTTGTTGTATTTGTTGGTGTTTTTCATTGTTGAGGTTGTTGTTGAATTTGTTGGTGTTTTTCAATGTTGAGGTTGTTGTAGTTTTTCAATGTTGAGGTTGTTGTTGAATTTGTTGGTGTTTTTCAATGTTGAGGTTGTTGTTGAATTTGTTGGTGATTTTCAATGTTGAGGTTATTGTTGTTTTTCAATATTGAGGTTGTTGTTGAATTTGTTTGTGTTTTTCAATGTTGAGGTTGTTGTTGTTTTTCTATGTATACGTCGTTGATGAATTTGATGGTGTTTTTCAATGTAGAGGTTGTTGTTGAATTTGTTGGTGTTTTTCAATGTTGAAGTTGTTGTTGAATTTGTTGGTGTTTTTCAATGTTGAGGTTGTTGTTGTTTTTCAATGTTGAGGTTGTTGTTGAATTTGTTGGTGTTTTTCAATGTTGAGGATGTTGTTGTTTTTCAATGTTGAGGTTGTTGTTGTTTTTCAATGTTGAGGTTGTTGTTGAATTTGTTGGTTTTTTCAACGCTCAGGTTGTTGTTGAATTTGTTGCTGTTTTTCAATGTTGAGGTTGTTGTTGTTTTTCAATGTTGAGGTTGTTGTATTTGTTGGTGTTTTTCAATGTTGAGGTTGTTGTAGTTTTTCAATGTTGAGGTTGTTGTTGAATTTGTTGGTGTTTTTCAATGTCGAGGTTGTTGTTGAATTTGTTGGTGTTTTTCAATGTTGAAGTTGTTGTTGAATTTGTATGTGTTTTTCAATGTTGAGGTTGTTGTTGAATTTGTTGGTGCTTTTCAATGTTGAGGTTGTTGTTGTTTTTAAATGTTGAGGTTGTTGTTGAATTTGTTGGTGATTTTCAATTTTGAGGTTGTTGTTGTTTTTCAATGTTGAGGTTGTTGTTGAATTTGTTGGTGTTTTTCCATGTTGAGGTTGTTGTTGTTTTTCAAGTTTGAGGTTGTTGTTAAATTTGTTGGTGTTTTTCAATGTTGAGGTTGTTGTTGAATTTGTTGGTGTTTTTCAATTTCGAGGTTGTTGTTGAATTTGTTGGTGTTTTTCAATGTTGAAGTTGTTGTTGAACTTGTTGGTGTTTTTCAATGTTGTGGTTGTTGTTGTTTTTCAATGTTGAGGTTGTTGTTGAATTGGCTGGTGTTTTTCAATGTTGAGGTTGTTGTTGTTTTTCAATGTTGAGGTTGATTTTGTTTTTCGATGTTGAGGTTGTTGTTGAATTTGTTGGTGTTTTTCAATGTTGAGGTTGTTGTTGTTTTTCAATGTTGAGGTTGTTGTTGTATTTGTTGGTGCTTTTCAATGTTGAGGTTGTTGTAGTTTTTCAATGTTGAGGTTGTTGTTGAATTTGTTGGTGTTTTTCAATGTCGAGGTTGTTGTTGAATTTGAAGATGTTTTTCAATGTTGAAGTTGTTGTTGAATTTGTTGGTGTTTTTCATTGTTGAGGTTGTAGTTTAATTTGTTGGTGTTTTTCAATGTTGAGGTTGTTGTTGTCTTTAAATGTTGAGGTTGTTGTTGAATTTGTTGGTGTTTTTCAATTTTGAGGTTGTTGCTGTTTTTCAATGTTGAGGTTGTTGTTGAATTTGTTGGTGTTTTTCCATGTTGAGGTTGTTGTTGTTTTTCAAAGTTGAGGTTGTTGTTAAATATGTTGGTGTTTTTCAATGTTGAGGTTGTTGTTGAATTTGTTGGTGTTTTTCAATTTCGAGGTTGTTGTTGAATTTGTTGGTGTTTTTCAATGTTGAAGTTGTTGTTGAATTTGTTGGTGTTTTTCAATGTTGAGGTTGCTGTTGTTTTTCAATGTTGAGGTTGTTGTTGAATTTGTTGGTGTTTTTCAGTGCTGAGGTTGTTGTTGTTTTTCAATGTTGAGGTTGTTGTTGTTTTTCGATGTTGAGGTTGTTGTTGAATTTGTTGGTGTTTTTCAATGTTGAGGTTGTTGTTGTTTTTCAATGTTGAGGTTGTTGTTCTATTTGTTGGTGCTTTTCAATGTTGAGGTTGTTGTAGTTTTTCAATGTTGAGGTTGTTGTTGAATTTGTTGGTGTTTTTCAATGTCGAGGTTGTTGTTGAATTTGTTGGTGTTTTTCAATGTTGAAGTTGTTGTTGAATTTGTTGGTGTTTTTGATTGTTGAGGTTGTTGTTGAATGTGTTGGTGTCTTTAAATGTTGAGGTTGTTGTTGAATTTGTTGGTGTTTTTCAATTTTGAGGTTGTTGTTGTTTTTCAATGTTGACGTTGTTGTTGAATTTGTTGGTGTTTTTCGATGTTGAGGTTATTGTTGTTTTTCAAAGTTGAGGTTGTTGTTAAATTTGTTGGTTTTTTTCAATGTTGAGGTTGTTGTTGAATTTGTTGGTGTTTTTCATTGTTGAGGTTGTTGTTGAATTTGTTGGTGTTTTTCAATGTTCAGGTTGTTGTTGTTTTTCAATGTTGAGGTTGTTGTTGAATTTGTTGGTGTTTTTCAATGTTGAGGTTGTTGTTGTTTTTCAATGTTGCGGTTGTTGTTGAAATTGTTGGTGTTTTTCAATTTCGAGGTTGTTGTTGAATTTGTTGGTGTTCTTCAATGTTGAAGTTGTTGTTGAATTTGTTGGTGTTTTTCAATGTTGAGGTTGTTGTTGTTTTTCAGTGTTGAGGTTGTTGTTGAATTTGTTGGTGTTTTTCAATGTTGAGGTTGTTGTTGAATTTGTTGGTGTTTTTCAATGTCGAGGTTGTTGTTGAATTTGTTGGTGTTTTTCAATGTTGACGTTGTTCTTGAATTTGTTGGTGTTTTACAATGTTGAGGTCGTTGTTGAATTTGTTGGCGTTTTTAAATGTTGAGGTTGTTGTTGAATTTGTTGGTGTTTTTCAATGTTGAGGTTGTTGTTGAATTTGTTGGTGTTTTTCAATGTCGAGGTTGTTGTTGAATTTGTTGGTTTTTTCAATGTTGAAGTTGTTGTTGAATTTGTTGGTATTTTTCAATGTTGAGGTTGTTGTTGTTTTTCAATGTTGAGGTTGTTGTTGAATTTGTTGGTGTTTTTCAATTTTGAGGTTGTTGTTGTTTTTCAATGTTGAGGTTGTTGTTGAATTTGTTGGTGTTTTTCCATGTTGAGGTTGTTGTTGTTTTCAAAGTTGAGGTTGATGTTTAATTTGTTGGTGATTTTCAATGTTGAAGTTGTTGTTGAATTTGTTGGTGTTTTTCATTGTTGAGGTTGTTGTTGAATTTGTTGGTGTTTTTCAATGTTGAGGTTGTTGTTGTCTTTAAATGTTGAGGTTGTTGTTGAATTTGTTGGTGTTTTTCCATGTTGAGGTTGTTGTTGTTTTTCAAAGTTGAGGTTGTTGTTAAATTTGTTGGTATTTTTCAATGTTGAGGTTTTTGTTGAAATTGTTGGTGTTTTTAATTGTTGAGGTTGTTGTTGAATTTGTTGGTGTTTTTCAATGTTGAGGTTGTTGTTGTTTTTCAATGTTGAGGTTGTTGTTGAATTTGTTGGTGTTTTTCAATGTTGAGGTTGTTGTTGTTTTTCAATGTTGAGGTTGTTGTTGAATTTGTTGGTGTTTTTAAATTTCGAGGATGTTGTTGAATTTGTTGGAGTTCTTCAATGTTGAAGTTGTTGTTGAATTTGTGTGGTGTTTTTCAATGTTGAGGTTGTTGTTGTTTTTCAATGTTGAGGTTGTTGTTGAATTTGTTGGTGTTTTTCAATGTCGAGGTTGTTGTTGAATTTGTTGGTTTTTTTCAATGTTGAAGTTGTTGTTGAATTTGTTGGTGTTTTTCAATGTTGAGGTTGTTGTTGTTTTTCAATGTTGAGGTTGTTGTTGAATTTGTTGTTGTTTTTCAATTTTGAGGTTGTTGTTGTTTTTCAATGTTGTGGTTGTTGTTGAATTTGTTGGTGTTTTTCAATGTTGAGGTTGTTGTTGTTTTTCAATGTTCAGGTTGATGTTGAATTTGTTGGTGTTTTTCAATGTTGAGGTTGTTGTTGTTTTTCAATGTTGAGGTTGTTGTTGTTTTTCAATGTTGAGGTTGTTGTTGAATTTGTTGGTGTTTTTCAATGCTCAGGTTGTTGTTGAATTTGTTGCTGTTTTTCAATGTTGAGGTTGTTGTTGTTTTTCAATGTTGAGGTTGTTGTTGTATTTGTTGGTGTTTTTCAATGTTGAGGTTGTTGTAGTTTTTCAATGTTGAGGTTGTTGTTGAATTTGTTGGTGTTTTTCAATGTCGAGGTTGTTGTTGAATTTGTTGGTGTTTTTCAATGTTGAAGTTGTTGTTGAATTTGTTGGTGTTTTTGATTGTTGAGGTTGTTGTTGAATGTGTTGGTGTCTTTAAATGTTGAGGTTGTTGTTGAATTTGTTGGTGTTTTTCAATTTTGAGGTTGTTGTTGTTTTTCAATGTTGACGTTGTTGTTGAATTTGTTGGTGTTTTTCGATGTTGAGGTTATTGTTGTTTTTCAAAGTTGAGGTAGTTGTTAAATTTGTTGGTTTTTTTCAATGTTGAGGTTGTTGTTGAATTTGTTGGTGTTTTTCATTGTTGAGGTTGTTGTTGAATTTGTTGGTGTTTTTCAATGTTCAGGTTGTTGTTGTTTTTCAATGTTGAGGTTGTTGTTGAATTTGTTGGTGTTTTTCAATGTTGAGGTTGTTGTTGTTTTTCAATGTTGCGGTTGTTGTTGAAATTGTTGGTGTTTTTCAATTTCGAGGTTGTTGTTGAATTTGTTGGTGTTCTTCAATGTTGAAGTTGTTGTTGAATTTGTTGGTGTTTTTCAATGTTGAGGTTGTTGTTGTTTTTCAGTGTTGAGGTTGTTGTTGAATTTGTTGGTGTTTTTCAATGTTGAGGTTGTTGTTGAATTTGTTGGTGTTTTTCAATGTCGAGGTTGTTGTTGAATTTGTTGGTGTTTTTCAATGTTGACGTTGTTCTTGAATTTGTTGGTGTTTTACAATGTTGAGGTCGTTGTTGAATTTGTTGGCGTTTTTAAATGTTGAGGTTGTTGTTGAATTTGTTGGTGTTTTTCAATGTTGAGGTTGTTGTTGAATTTGTTGGTGTTTTTCAATGTCGAGGTTGTTGTTGAATTTGTTGGTTTTTTCAATGTTGAAGTTGTTGTTGAATTTGTTGGTATTTTTCAATGTTGAGGTTGTTGTTGTTTTTCAATGTTGAGGTTGTTGTTGAATTTGTTGGTGTTTTTCAATTTTGAGGTTGTTGTTGTTTTTCAATGTTGAGGTTGTTGTTGAATTTGTTGGTGTTTTTCCATGTTGAGGTTGTTGTTGTTTTCAAAGTTGAGGTTGATGTTTAATTTGTTGGTGATTTTCAATGTTGAAGTTGTTGTTGAATTTGTTGGTGTTTTTCATTGTTGAGGTTGTTGTTGAATTTGTTGGTGTTTTTCAATGTTGAGGTTGTTGTTGTCTTTAAATGTTGAGGTTGTTGTTGAATTTGTTGGTGTTTTTCAATTTTGAGGTTGTTGTTGTTTTTCAATGTTGAGGTTGTTGTTGAATTTGTTGGTGTTTTTCCATGTTGAGGTTGTTGTTGTTTTTCAAAGTTGAGGTTGTTGTTAAATTTGTTGGTATTTTTCAATGTTGAGGTTTTTGTTGAAATTGTTGGTGTTTTTAATTGTTGAGGTTGTTGTTGAATTTGTTGGTGTTTTTCAATGTTGAGGTTGTTGTTGTTTTTCAATGTTGAGGTTGTTGTTGAATTTGTTGGTGTTTTTCAATGTTGAGGTTGTTGTTGTTTTTCAATGTTGAGGTTGTTGTTGAATTTGTTGGTGTTTTTAAATTTCGAGGATGTTGTTGAATTTGTTGGTGTTCTTCAATGTTGAAGTTGTTGTTGAATTTGTGTGGTGTTTTTCAATGTTGAGGTTGTTGTTGTTTTTCAATGTTGAGGTTGTTGTTGAATTTGTTGGTGTTTTTCAATGTCGAGGTTGTTGTTGAATTTGTTGGTTTTTTTCAATGTTGAAGTTGTTGTTGAATTTGTTGGTGTTTTTCAATGTTGAGGTTGTTGTTGTTTTTCAATGTTGAGGTTGTTGTTGAATTTGTTGTTGTTTTTCAATTTTGAGGTTGTTGTTGTTTTTCAATGTTGTGGTTGTTGTTGAATTTGTTGGTGTTTTTCAATGTTGAGGTTGTTGTTGTTTTTCAATGTTCAGGTTGATGTTGAATTTGTTGGTGTTTTTCAATGTTGAGGTTGTTGTTGTTTTTCAAAGTTGAGGTTGTTGTTGTTTTTCAATGTTGAGGTTGTTGTTGAATTTGTTGGTGTTTTTCAATGCTCAGGTTGTTGTTGAATTTGTTGCTGTTTTTCAATGTTGAGGTTGTTGTTGTTTTTCAATGTTGAGGTTGTTGTTGTATTTGTTGGTGTTTTTCAATGTTGAGGTTGTTGTAGTTTTTCAATGTTGAGGTTGTTGTTGAATTTGTTAGTGTTTTTCAATGTCGAGGTTGTTGTTGAATTTGTTGGTGTTTTTCAATGTTGAAGTTGTTGTTGAATTTGTACGTGTTTTTCAATGTTGAGGTTGTTGTTGAATTTGTTGGTGTTTTTCAATGTTGAGGTTGTTGTTGTTTTTCAATGTTGAGGTTGTTGTTGAATTTGTTGGTGTTTTTCAATTTTGAGGTTGTTGTTGTTTTTCAATGTTGAGGTTGTTGTTGAATTTGTTGGTGTTTTTCCATGTTGAGGTTGTTGTTATTTTTCAAAGTTGAGGTTGTTGTTAAATTTGTTGGTATTTTTCAATGTTGAGGTTGTTGTTGAATTTGTTGGTGTTTTTCATTGTTGAGGTTGTTGTTGAATTTGTTGGTGTTTTTCAATGTTGAGGTTGTTGTTGTTTTTCAATGTTGAGGTTGTTGTTGAATTTGTTGGTGTTTTTCAATGTTGAGGTTGTTGTTGTTTTTCAATGTTGAGGTTGTTGTTGAATTTGTTGGTGTTTTTCAATTTCGAGGATGTTGTTGAATTTGTTGGTGTTCTTCAATGTTGAAGTTGTTGTTGAATTTGTTGGTGTTTTTCAATGTTGAGGTTGTTGTTGTTTTTCAATGTTGAGGTTGTTGTTGAATTTGTTGGTGTTTTTCAATGTCGAGGTTGTTGTTGAATTTGTTGGTTTTTTTCAATGTTGAGGTTGTTGTTGTTTTTCAATGTTGAGGTTGTTGTTGAATTTGTTGGTGTTTTTCAATTTTGAGGTTGTTGTTGTTTTTCAATGTTGAGGTTGTTGTTGAATTTGTTGGTGTTTTTCAATGTTGAGGTTGTTGCTGTTTTTCAATGTTGTGGTTGATGTTGAATTTGTTGGTGTTTTTCAATGTTGAGGTTGTTGTTGTTTTTCAATGTTGAGGTTGTTCTTGTTTTTCAATGTTGAGGTTGTTGTTGAATTTGTTGGTGTTTTTCAATGCTCAGGTTGTTGTTGAATTTGTTGCTGTTTTTCAATGTTGAGGTTGTTGTTGAATTTGTTGGTGTTTTACAATGTGAGGTCGTTGTTGAAGTTGTTGGCGTTTTTAAATGTTGAGGTTGTTGTTGAATTTGTTGGTGTTTTTCAATGTTGAGGTTGTGGCTGAATTTGTTGGTGTTTTTCAATGTCGAGGTTGTTGTTGAATTTGTTGGTTTTTTCAATGTTGAAGTTGTTGTTGAATTTGTTGGTATTTTTCAATGTTGAGGTTGTTGTTGTTTTTCAATGTTGCGGTTGTTGATGAATTTGTTGGTGTTTCTCAATTTTGTGGTTGTTGTTGTTTTTCAATGTTGAGGTTGTTGTTGAATTTGTTGGTGTTTTTCCATGTTGAGGTTGTTGTTGTTTTTCAAAGTTGAGGTTGATGTTTAATTTGTTGGTTTTTTTCAATGTTGAAGTTGTTGTTGAATTTGTTGGTGTTTTTCATTGTTGAGGTTGTTGTTGAATTTGTTGGTGTTTTTCAATGTTGAGGTTGTTGTTGTCTTTAAATGTTGAGGTTGTTGTTGAATTTGTTGGTGTTTTTCAATTTTGAGGTTGTTGTTGTTTTTCGATGTTGAGGTTGTTGTTGAATTTGTTGGTGTTTTTCCATGTTGAGGTTGTTGTTGTTTTTCAAAGTTGAGGTTGTTGTTAAATTTGTTGGTGTTTATCAATGTTGAGGTTGTTGTTGAATTTGTTGGTGTTTTTCATTGTTGAGGTTGTTGTTGAATTTGTTGGTGTTTTTCAATGTTGAGGTTGTTGTTGTTTTTCAATGTTGAGGTTGTTGTTGAATTTGTTGGTGTTTTTCAATGTTGAGGTTGTTGTTGTTTTTCAATGTTGAGGTTGTTGTTGAATTTGTTGGTGTTTTTCAATTTCGAGGATGTTGTTGAATTTGTTGGTGTTCTTCAATGTTGAAGTTGTTGTTGAATTTGTTGGTGTTTTTCAATGTTGAGGTTGTTGTTGTTTTTCAATGTTGAGGTTGTTGTTGAATTTGTTGGTGTTTTTCAATGTCGAGGTTGTTGTTGAATTTGTTGGTATTTTTCAATGTTGAAGTTGTTGTTGAATTTGTTTGTGTTTTTCAATGTTGAGGTTGTTGTTGTTTTTCAATGTTGAGGTTGTTGTTGAATTTGTTGGTGTTTTTCAAGTTTGAGGTTGTTGTTGTTTTTCAATGTTGAGGTTGTTGTTGAATTTGTTGGTGTTTTTCCATGTTGAGGTTGTTGTTGTTTTTCAAAGTTGAGGTTGTTGTTAAATATGTTGGTGTTTTTCAATGTTGAGGTTGTTGTTGAATTTGTTGGTGTTTTTCAATTTCGAGGTTGTTGTTGAATTTGTTGGTGTTTTTCAATGTTGAAGTTGTTGTTGAATTTGTTGGTGTTTTTCAATGTTGAGGTTGCTGTTGTTTTTCAATGTTGAGGTTGTTGTTGAATTTGTTGGTGTTTTTCAGTGCTGAGGTTGTTGTTGTTTTTCAATGTTGAGGTTGTTGTTGTTTTTCGATGTTGAGGTTGTTGTTGAATTTGTTGGTGTTTTTCAATGTTGAGGTTGTTGTTGTTTTTCAATGTTGAGGTTGTTGTTCTATTTGTTGGTGCTTTTCAATGTTGAGGTTGTTGTAGTTTTTCAATGTTGAGGTTGTTGTTGAATTTGTTGGTGTTTTTCAATGTCGAGGTTGTTGTTGAATTTGTTGGTGTTTTTCAATGTTGAAGTTGTTGTTGAATTTGTTGGTGTTTTTCATTGTTGAGGTTGTTGTTGAATGTGTTGGTGTCTTTAAATGTTGAGGTTGTTGTTGCATTTGTTGGTGTTTTTCAATGTTGAGGTCGTTGTTGTTGTTTTTCAATGTTGACGTTGTTGTTGAATTTGTTGGTGTTTTTCGATGTTGAGGTTATTGTTGTTTTTCAAAGTTGAGGTTGTTGTTAAATTTGTTGGTTTTTTTCAATGTTGAGGTTGTTGTTGAATTTGTTGGTGTTTTTCATTGTTGAGGTTGTTGTTGAATTTGTTGGTGTTTTTCAATGTTCAGGTTGTTGTTGTTTTTCAATGTTGAGGTTGTTGTTGAATTTGTTGGTGTTTTTCAATGTTGAGGTTGTTGTTGTTTTTCAATGTTG
The DNA here is from genome assembly GCA_026770705.1 of Isurus oxyrinchus. Classification (NCBI taxonomy): domain Eukaryota; kingdom Metazoa; phylum Chordata; class Chondrichthyes; order Lamniformes; family Lamnidae; genus Isurus; species Isurus oxyrinchus. The sequence continues at coordinate 1,748,529 of JANJGN010000106.1, forward strand.
CGGTTGTTGTTGAAATTGTTGGTGTTTTTCAATTTCGAGGTTGTTGTTGAATTTGTTGGTGTTTTTCAATGTTGAGGTTGTTGTTGTTTTTCAGTGTTGAGGTTGTTGTTGAATTTGTTGGTGTTTTTCAATGTTGAGGTTGTTGTTGAATTTGTTGGTGTTTTTCAATGTCGAGGTTGTTGTTGAATTTGTTGGTGTTTTTCAATGTTGACGTTGTTGTTGAATTTGTTGGTGTTTTACAATGTTGAGGTCGTTGTTGAATTTGTTGGCGTTTTTAAATGTTGAGGTTGTTGTTGAATTTGTTGGTGTTTTTCAATGTTGAGGTTGTTGTTGAATTTGTTGGTGTTTTTCAATGTCGAGGTTGTTGTTGAATTTGTTGGTTTTTTCAATGTTGAAGTTGTTGTTGAATTTGTTGGTATTTTTCAATGTTGAGGTTGTTGTTGTTTTTCAATGTTGAGGTTGTTGTTGAATTTGTTGGTGTTTTTCAATTTTGAGGTTGTTGTTGTTTTTCAATGTTGAGGTTGTTGTTGAATTTGTTGGTGTTTTTCCATGTTGAGGTTGTTGTTGTTTTCAAAGTTGAGGTTGATGTTTAATTTGTTGGTGATTTTCAATGTTGAAGTTGTTGTTGAATTTGTTGGTGTTTTTCATTGTTGAGGTTGTTGTTGAATTTGTTGGTGTTTTTCAATGTTGAGGTTGTTGTTGTCTTTAAATGTTGAGGTTGTTGTTGAATTTGTTGGTGTTTTTCAATTTTGAGGTTGTTGTTGTTTTTCAATGTTGAGGTTGTTGTTGAATTTGTTGGTGTTTTTCCATGTTGAGGTTGTTGTTGTTTTTCAAAGTTGAGGTTGTTGTTAAATTTGTTGGTATTTTTCAATGTTGAGGTTTTTGTTGAAATTGTTGGTGTTTTTAATTGTTGAGGTTGTTGTTGAATTTGTTGGTGTTTTTCAATGTTGAGGTTGTTGTTGTTTTTCAATGTTGAGGTTGTTGTTGAATTTGTTGGTGTTTTTCAATGTTGAGGTTGTTGTTGTTTTTCAATGTTGAGGTTGTTGTTGAATTTGTTGGTGTTTTTAAATTTCGAGGATGTTGTTGAATTTGTTGGTGTTCTTCAATGTTGAAGTTGTTGTTGAATTTGTGTGGTGTTTTTCAATGTTGAGGTTGTTGTTGTTTTTCAATGTTGAGGTTGTTGTTGAATTTGTTGGTGTTTTTCAATGTCGAGGTTGTTGTTGAATTTGTTGGTTTTTTTCAATGTTGAAGTTGTTGTTGAATTTGTTGGTGTTTTTCAATGTTGAGGTTGTTGTTGTTTTTCAATGTTGAGGTTGTTGTTGAATTTGTTGGTGTTTTTCAATTTTGAGGTTGTTGTTGTTTTTCAATGTTGTGGTTGTTGTTGAATTTGTTGGTGTTTTTCAATGTTGAGGTTGTTGTTGTTTTTCAATGTTCAGGTTGATGTTGAATTTGTTGGTGTTTTTCAATGTTGAGGTTGTTGTTGTTTTTCAATGTTGAGGTTGTTGTTGTTTTTCAATGTTGAGGTTGTTGTTGAATTTGTTGGTGTTTTTCAATGCTCAGGTTGTTGTTGAATTTGTTGCTGTTTTTCAATGTTGAGGTTGTTGTTGTTTTTCAATGTTGAGGTTGTTGTTGTATTTGTTGGTGTTTTTCAATGTTGAGGTTGTTGTAGTTTTTCAATGTTGAGGTTGTTGTTGAATTTGTTAGTGTTTTTCAATTCGAGGTTGTTGTTGAATTTGTTGGTGTTTTTCAATGTTGAAGTTGTTGTTGAATTTGTTGGTGTTTTTCAATGTTGAGGTTGTTGTTGTTTTTCAATGTTGAGGTTGTTGTTGAATTTGTTGGTGTTTTTCAATTTTGAGGTTGTTGTTGTTTTTCAATGTTGAGGTTGTTGTTGAATTTGTTGGTGTTTTTCCATGTTGAGGTTGTTGTTGTTTTTCAAAGTTGAGGTTGATGTTTAATTTGTTGGTTTTTTTCAATGTTGAAGTTGTTGTTGAATTTGTTGGTGTTTTTCATTGTTGAGGTTGTTGTTGAATTTGTTGGTGTTTTTCAATGTTGAGGTTGTTGTTGTCTTTGAATGTTGAGGTTGTTGTTGAATTTGTTGGTGTTTTTCAATTTTGAGGTTGTTGTTGTTTTTCGATGTTGAGGTTGTTGTTGAATTTGTTGGTGTTTTTCCATGTTGAGGTTGTTGTTGTTTTTCAAAGTTGAGGTTGTTGTTAAATTTGTTGGTGTTTATCAATGTTGAGGTTGTTGTTGAATTTGTTGGTGTTTTTCATTGTTGAGGTTGTTGTTGAATTTGTTGGTGTTTTTCAATGTTGAGGTTGTTGTTGTTTTTCAATGTTGAGGTTGTTGTTGAATTTGTTGGTGTTTTTCAATGTTGAGGTTGTTGTTGTTTTTCAATGTTGAGGTTGTTGTTGAATTTGTTGGTGTTTTTCAATTTCGAGGATGTTGTTGAATTTGTTGGTGTTCTTCAATGTTGAAGTTGTTGTTGAATTTGTTGGTGTTTTTCAATGTTGAGGTTGTTGTTGTTTTTCAATGTTGAGGTTGTTGTTGAATTTGTTGGTGTTTTTCAATGTCGAGGTTGTTGTTGAATTTGTTGGTATTTTTCAATGTTGAAGTTGTTGTTGAATTTGTTTGTGTTTTTCAATGTTGAGGTTGTTGTTGTTTTTCAATGTTGAGGTTGTTGTTGAATTTGTTGGTGTTTTTCAAGTTTGAGGTTGTTGTTGTTTTTCAATGTTGAGGTTGTTGTTGAATTTGTTGGTGTTTTTCCATGTTGAGGTTGTTGTTGTTTTTCAAAGTTGAGGTTGTTGTTAAATATGTTGGTGTTTTTCAATATTGAGGTTGTTGTTGAATTTGTTGGTGTTTTTCAATTTCGAGGTTGTTGTTGAATTTGTTGGTGTTTTTCAATGTTGAAGTTGTTGTTGAATTTGTTGGTGTTTTTCAATGTTGAGGTTGCTGTTGTTTTTCAATGTTGAGGTTGTTGTTGAATTTGTTGGTGTTTTTCAGTGCTGAGGTTGTTGTTGTTTTTCAATGTTGAGGTTGTTGTTGTTTTTCGATGTTGAGGTTGTTGTTGAATTTGTTGGTGTTTTTCAATGTTGAGGTTGTTGTTGTTTTTCAATGTTGAGGTTGTTGTTCTATTTGTTGGTGCTTTTCAATGTTGAGGTTGTTGTAGTTTTTCAATGTTGAGATTGTTGTTGAATTTGTTGGTGTTTTTCAATGTCGAGGTTGTTGTTGAATTTGTTGGTGTTTTTCAATGTTGAAGTTGTTGTTGAATTTGTTGGTGTTTTTCATTGTTGAGGTTGTTGTTGAATGTGTTGGTGTCTTTAAATGTTGAGGTTGTTGTTGAATTTGTTGGTGTTTTTCAATTTTGAGGTTGTTGTTGTTTTTCAATGTTGACGTTGTTGTTGAATTTGTTGGTGTTTTTCGATGTTGAGGTTATTGTTGTTTTTCAAAGTTGAGGTTGTTGTTAAATTTGTTGGTTTTTTTCAATGTTGAGGTTGTTGTTGAATTTGTTGGTGTTTTTCATTGTTGAGGTTGTTGTTGAATTTGTTGGTGTTTTTCAATGTTCAGGTTGTTGTTGTTTTTCAATGTTGAGGTTGTTGTTGAATTTGTTGGTGTTTTTCAATGTTGAGGTTGTTGTTGTTTTTCAATGTTGCGGTTGTTGTTGAAATTGTTGGTGTTTTTCAATTTCGAGGTTGTTGTTGAATTTGTTGGTGTTTTTCAATGTTGAGGTTGTTGTTGTTTTTCAGTGTTGAGGTTGTTGTTGAATTTGTTGGTGTTTTTCAATGTTGAGGTTGTTGTTGAATTTGTTGGTGTTTTTCAATGTCGAGGTTGTTGTTGAATTTGTTGGTGTTTTTCAATGTTGACGTTGTTGTTGAATTTGTTGGTGTTTTACAATGTTGAGGTCGTTGTTGAATTTGTTGGCGTTTTTAAATGTTGAGGTTGTTGTTGAATTTGTTGGTGTTTTTCAATGTTGAGGTTGTTGTTGAATTTGTTGGTGTTTTTCAATGTCGAGGTTGTTGTTGAATTTGTTGGTTTTTTCAATGTTGAAGTTGTTGTTGAATTTGTTGGTATTTTTCAATGTTGAGGTTGTTGTTGTTTTTCAATGTTGAGGTTGTTGTTGAATTTGTTGGTGTTTTTCAATTTTGAGGTTGTTGTTGTTTTTCAATGTTGAGGTTGTTGTTGAATTTGTTGGTGTTTTTCCATGTTGAGGTTATTGTTGTTTTCAAAGTTGAGGTTGATGTTTAATTTGTTGGTGATTTTCAATGTTGAAGTTGTTGTTGAATTTGTTGGTGTTTTTCATTGTTGAGGTTGTTGTTGAATTTGTTGGTGTTTTTCAATGTTGAGGTTGTTGTTGTCTTTAAATGTTGAGGTTGTTGTTGAATTTGTTGGTGTTTTTCAATTTTGAGGTTGTTGTTGTTTTTCAATGTTGAGGTTGTTGTTGAATTTGTTGGTGTTTTTCCATGTTGAGGTTGTTGTTGTTTTTCAAAGTTGAGGTTGTTGTTAAATTTGTTGGTATTTTTCAATGTTGAGGTTTTTGTTGAAATTGTTGGTGTTTTTAATTGTTGAGGTTGTTGTTGAATTTGTTGGTGTTTTTCAATGTTGAGGTTGTTGTTGTTTTTCAATGTTGAGGTTGTTGTTGAATTTGTTGGTGTTTTTCAATGTTGAGGTTGTTGTTGTTTTTCAATGTTGAGGTTGTTGTTGAATTTGTTGGTGTTTTTAAATTTCGAGGATGTTGTTGAATTTGTTGGTGTTCTTCAATGTTGAAGTTGTTGTTGAATTTGTGTGGTGTTTTTCAATGTTGAGGTTGTTGTTGTTTTTCAATGTTGAGGTTGTTGTTGAATTTGTTGGTGTTTTTCAATGTCGAGGTTGTTGTTGAATTTGTTGGTTTTTTTCAATGTTGAAGTTGTTGTTGAATTTGTTGGTGTTTTTCAATGTTGAGGTTGTTGTTGTTTTTCAATGTTGAGGTTGTTGTTGAATTTGTTGGTGTTTTTCAATTTTGAGGTTGTTGTTGTTTTTCAATGTTGTGGTTGTTGTTGAATTTGTTGGTGTTTTTCAATGTTGAGGTTGTTGTTGTTTTTCAATGTTCAGGTTGATGTTGAATTTGTTGGTGTTTTTCAATGTTGAGGTTGTTGTTGTTTTTCAATGTTGAGGTTGTTGTTGTTTTTCAATGTTGAGGTTGTTGTTGAATTTGTTGGTGTTTTTCAATGCTCAGGTTGTTGTTGAATTTGTTGCTGTTTTTCAATGTTGAGGTTGTTGTTGTTTTTCAATGTTGAGGTTGTTGTTGTATTTGTTGGTGTTTTTCAATGTTGAGGTTGTTGTAGTTTTTCAATGTTGAGGTTGTTGTTGAATTTGTTAGTGTTTTTCAATGTCGAGGTTGTTGTTGAATTTGTTGGTGTTTTTCAATGTTGAAGTTGTTGTTGAATTTGTTGGTGTTTTTCAATGTTGAGGTTGTTGTTGTTTTTCAATGTTGAGGTTGTTGTTGAATTTGTTGGTGTTTTTCAATTTTGAGGTTGTTGTTGTTTTTCAATGTTGAGGTTGTTGTTGAATTTGTTGGTGTTTTTCCATGTTGAGGTTGTTGTTATTTTTCAAAGTTGAGGTTGTTGTTAAATTTGTTGGTATTTTTCAATGTTGAGGTTGTTGTTGAATTTGTTGGTGTTTTTCATTGTTGAGGTTGTTGTTGAATTTGTTGGTGTTTTTCAATGTTGAGGTTGTTGTTGTTTTTCAATGTTGAGGTTGTTGTTGAATTTGTTGGTGTTTTTCAATGTTGAGGTTGTTGTTGTTTTTCAATGTTGAGGTTGTTGTTGAATTTGTTGGTGTTTTTCAATTTCGAGGATGTTGTTGAATTTGTTGGTGTTCTTCAATGTTGAAGTTGTTGTTGAATTTGTTGGTGTTTTTCAATGTTGAGGTTGTTGTTGTTTTTCAATGTTGAGGTTGTTGTTGAATTTGTTGGTGTTTTTCAATGTCGAGGTTGTTGTTGAATTTGTTGGTTTTTTTCAATGTTGAAGTTGTTGTTGAATTTGTTGGTGTTTTTCAATGTTGACGTTGTTGTTGTTTTTCAATGTTGAGGTTGTTGTTGAATTTGTTGGTGTTTTTCAATTTTGAGGTTGTTGTTGTTTTTCAATGTTGAGGTTGTTGTTGAATTTGTTGGTGTTTTTCAATGTTGAGGTTGTTGCTGTTTTTCAATGTTGAGGTTGATGTTGAATTTGTTGGTGTTTTTCAATGTTGAGGTTGTTGTTGTTTTTCAATGTTGAGGTTGTTGTTGTTTTTCAATGTTGAGGTTGTTGTTGAATTTGTTGGTGTTTTTCAATGCTCAGGTTGTTGTTGAATTTGTTGCTGTTTTTCAATGTTGAGGTTGTTGTTGTTTTACAATTTTGAGGTTGTTGTTGTATTTGTTGGTGTTTTTCAATGTTGAGGTTGTTGTAGTTTTTCAATGTTGAGGTTGTTGTTGAATTTGTTAGTGTTTTTCAATGTCGAGGTTGTTGTTGAATTTGTTGGTGTTTTTCAATGTTGAAGTTGTTGTTGAATTTGTATGTGTTTTTCAATGTTGAGGTTGTTGTTGAATTTGTTGGTGTTTTTCAATGTTGAGGTTGTTGTTGTTTTTCAATGTTGAGGGTTGTTGTTGAATTTGTTGGTGCTTTTCAATTTTGAGGTTGTTGTTGTTTTTCAATGTTGAGGTTGTTGTTGAATTTGTTGGAGTTTTTCAATGTCGAGGTTGTTGTTGAATTTGTTGGTGTTTTTCAATGTTGAAGTTGTTGTTGAATTTGTTGGTGTTTTTCATTGTTGAGGTTGTTGTTGAATTTGTTGGTGTCTTTAAATGTTGAGGTTGTTGTTGAATTTGTTGGTGTTTTTCAATTTTGAGGTTGTTGTTGTTTTTCAATGTTGAGGTTGTTGTTGAATTTGTTGGTGTTTTTCCATGTTGAGGTTATCGTTGTTTTTCAAAGTTGAGGTTGTTGTTAAATTTGTTGGTGTTTTTCAATGTTGAGGTTGTTGTTGAATTTGTTGGTGTTTTTTCATTGTTGAGGTTGTTGTTGAATTGTTGGTGTTTTTCAATGTTGAGGTTGTTGTTGTTTTTCAATGTTGAGGTTGTTGTTGAATTTGTTGGTGTTTTTCAATGTTGAGGTTGTTGTTGTTTTTTCAATGTTGAGGTTTGTTGTTGAAATTGTTGGTGTTTTTCAATTCGAGGTTGTTGTTGATTTTGTTCGTGTTCTTCAATGTTGAAGTTGTTGTTGAATTTGTTGGTGTTTTTCAATGTTGAGGTTGTTGTTGTTTTCCAAAGTTGAGGTTGTTGTTGAATTTGTTGGTGTTTTTCAATGTTGAGGTTGTTGTTGAATTTGTTGTGTTTTTCAATGTCGAGGTTGTTGTTGAATTTGTTGGTGTTTTTCAATGTTGAGGTTGTTGTTGAATTTGTTGGTGTTTTACAATGTGAGGTCGTTGTTGAAGTTGTTGGCGTTTTTAAATGTTGAGGTTGTTGTTGAATTTGTTGGTGTTTTTCAATGTTGAGGTTGTGGCTGAATTTGTTGGTGTTTTTCAATGTCGAGGTTGTTGTTGAATTTGTTGGTTTTTTCAATGTTGAAGTTGTTGTTGAATTTTGTTGGTATTTTTCAATGTTGAGGTTGTTATTGATTTTTCAATGTTGCGGTTGTTGATGAATTTGTTGGTGTTTCTCAATTTTGTGGTTGTTGTTGTTTTTCAATGTTGAGGTTGTTGTTGAATTTGTTGGTGTTTTTCCATGTTGAGGTTGTTGTTGTTTTTCAAAGTTGAGGTTGATGTTTAATTTGTTGGTTTTTTTCAATGTTGAAGTTGTTGTTGAATTTGTTGGTGTTTTTCATTGTTGAGGTTGTTGTTGAATTTGTTGGTGTTTTTCAATGTTGAGGTTGTTGTTGTCTTTAAATGTTGAAAGTTGTTGTTGAATTTGTTGGTGTTTTTCAATTTTGAGGTTGTTGTTGTTTTTCGATGTTGAGGTTGTTGTTGAATTTGTTGGTGTTTTTCCATGTTGAGGTTGTTGTTGTTTTTCAAAGTTGAGGTTGTTGTTAAATTTGTTGGTGTTTATCAATGTTGAGGTTGTTGTTGAATTTGTTGGTGTTTTTCATTGTTGAGGTTGTTGTTGAATTTGTTGGTGTTTTTCAATGTTGAGGTTGTTGTTGTTTTTCAATGTTGAGGTTGTTGTTGAATTTGTTGGTGTTTTTCAATGTTGAGGTTGTTGTTGTTTTTCAATGTTGAGGTTTGTTGTTGAATTTGTTGGTGTTTTTCAATTTCGAGGATGTGTTGAATTTGTTGGTGTTCTTCAATGTTGAAGTTTTGTTGAATTTGTTGGTGTTTTTCAATGTTGAGGTTGTTGTTGTTTTTCAATGTTGAGGTTGTTGTTGAATTTTTTGGTGTTTTTCAATGTCGAGGTTGTTGTTGAATTTGTTGGTATTTTTCAATGTTGAAGTTGTTGTTTGAATTTGTTTGTGTTTTTTCAATGTTGAGGTTGTTGTTGTTTTTCAATGTTGAGGTTGTTGTTGAATTTGTTGGTGTTTTTCAAGTTTGAGGTTGTTGTTGTTTTTCAATGTTGAGGTTGTTGTTGAATTTGTTGGTGTTTTTCCATGTTGAGGTTGTTGTGGTTTTTCAAAGTTGAGGTTCATGTTTAATTTGTTGGTGTTTTTCAATGTTGAGGTTGTTGTTGAATTTGTTGGTGTTTTTCATTTTTGAGGTTGTTGTTGAATTTGTTGGTGTTTTTCAATGTTGAGGTTGTTGTTGTTATTCAATGTTGAGGTTGTTGTTGAATTTGTTGGTGTTTTACAATGTTGAGGTCGTTGTTGAATTTGTTGTTGTTTTTCAATGTTGAGGTTGTTGTTGAATTTGTTGGTGTTTTTCAATGTTGAGGTTGTTTTTGAATTTGTTGGTGTTTTTCAATGTCGAGGTTGTTGTTGAATTTGTTGGTTTTTTCATTGTTGAGGTTGTTGTTGAATTTGTTGGTGTTTTTCAATGTTGAGGTTGTTGTTGTCTTTAAATGTTGAGGTTGTTGTTGAATTTGTTGGTGTTTTTCAATTTTGAGGTTGTTGTTGGTTTTTCAATGTTGAGGTTGTTGTTGAATTTGTTGGTGTTTTTCCATGTTGAGGTTGTTGTTGTTTTTCAAAGTTGAGGTTGTTGTGAAATTTGTTGGTGTTTTTCAAAGTTGAGGTTGTTGTTGAATTTGTTGGTGTTTTTCATTGTTGAGGTTGTTGTTGAATTTGTTGGTGTTTTTCAATGTTGAGGTTGTTGTTGTTTTTCAATGTTGAGGTTGTTGTTGTTTTTCAATGTTGAGGTTTTTGTTGAATTTGTTGGTGTTTTTCAATTTCGAGGATGTTGTTGAATTTGTTGGTGTTCTTCAATGTTGAAGTTGTTGTTGAATTTGTTGGTGTTTTTCAATGCTCAGGTTGTTGTTGAATTTGTTGCTGTTTTTTCAATGTTGAGGTTGTTGTTGTTTTTCAATGTTGAGGTTGTTGTTGTATTTGTTGGTGTTTTTCAATGTTGAGGTTGTTGTAGTTTTTCAATGTTGAGGTTGTTGTTGAATTTGTTAGTGTTTTTTCAATGTCGAGGTTGTTGTTTGAATTTGTTGGTGTTTTTTCAATGTTGAAGTTGTTGTTGAATTTGTACGTGTTTTTCAATGTTGAGGTTGTTTGTTGAATTTGTTGGTGTTTTTCAATGTTGAGGTTGTTGTTGTTTTTCAATGTTGAGGTTGTTGTTGAATTTGTTGGTGTTTTTCAATTTTGAGGTTGTTGTTGTTTTTCAATGTTGAGGTTGTTGTTGAATTTGTTGGTGTTTTTCCATGTTGAGGTTGTTGTTATTTTTCAAAGTTGAGGTTGTTGTTAAATTTGTTGGTATTTTTCAATGTTGAGGTTGTTGTTGAATTTGTTGTGTTTTTCATTGTTGAGGTTGTTGTTGAATTTGTTGGTGTTTTTCAATGTTGAGGTTGTTGTTGTTTTTCAATGTTGAGGTTGTTGTTGAATTTGTTGGTGTTTTTCAATGTTGAGGTTGTTGTTGTTTTTCAATGTTGAGGTTTGTTGTTGAATTTGTTGGTGTTTTTCAATTTCGAGGATGTTGTTGAATTTGTTGGTGTTCTCAATGTTGAAGTTGTTGTTGAATTTGTTGGTGTTTTTCAATGTTGAGGTTGTTTGTTGTTTTTCAATGTTGAGGTTGTTGTTGAATTTGTTGGTGTTTTTCAATGTCGAGGTTGTTGTTGAATTTGTTGGTTTTTTTCAATGTTGAAGTTGTTGTTGAATTTGTTGGTGTTTTTCAATGTTGAGGTTGTTGTTGTTTTTCAATGTTGAGGTTGTTGTTGAATTTGTTGGTGTTTTTCAATTTTGAGGTTGTTGTTGTTTTTCAATGTTGAGGTTGTTGTTGAATTTGTTGGTGTTTTTCAATGTTGAGGTTGTTGCTGTTTTTCAATGTTGAGGTTGATGTTGAATTTGTTGGTGTTTTCAATGTTGAGGTTGTTGTTGTTTTTCAATGTTGAGGTTGTTGTTGTTTTTCAATGTTGAGGTTGTTGTTGAATTTGTTGGTGTTTTTCAATGCTCAGGTTGTTGTTGAATTTGTTGCTGTTTTTCAATGTTGAGGTTGTTGTTGTTTACAATTTTGAGGTTGTTGTTGTATTTGTTGGTGTTTTTTCAATGTTGAGGTTGTTGTAGTTTTTCAATGTTGAGGTTGTTGTTGAATTTGTTAGTGTTTTTTCAATGTCGAGGTTGTTGTTGAATTTGTTGGTGTTTTTCAATGTTGAAGTTGTTGTTGAATTTGTTGGTGTTTTTCAATGTTGAGGTTGTTGTTGTTTTTCAATGTTGAGGTTGTTGTTGAATTTGTTGGTGCTTTTCAATTTTGAGGTTGTTGTTGTTTTTCAATGTTGAGGTTGTTGTTGAATTTGTTGGAGTTTTTCAATGTCGAGGTTGTTGTTGAATTTGTTGGTGTTTTTCAATGTTGAAGTTGTTGTTGAATTTGTTGGTGTTTTTCATTGTTGAGGTTGTTGTTGAATTTGTTGGTGTCTTTAAATGTTGAGGTTGTTGTTGATTTGTTGGTGTTTTTTCAATTTTGAGGTTGTTGTTGTTTTTCAATGTTGAGGTTATTGTTGAATTTGTTGGTGTTTTTCCATGTTGAGGTTATCGTTGTTTTTCAAAGTTGAGGTTGTTGTTAAATTTGTTGGTTGTTTTTCAATGTTGAGGTTGTTGTTGAATTTGTTGGTGTTTTTCATTGTTGAGGTTGTTGTTGAATTTGTTGGTGTTTTTCAATGTTGAGGTTGTTGTTGTTTTTCAATGTTGAGGTTGTTGTTGAATTTGTTGGTGTTTTTCAATGTTGAGGTTGTTGTTGTTTTTCAATGTTGAGGTTGTTGTTGAAATTGTTGGTGTTTTTCAATTTCGAGGTTGTTGTTGATTTTGTTTGTGTTCTTCAATGTTGAAGTTGTTGTTGAATTTGTTGGTGTTTTTCAATGTTGAGGTTGTTGTTGTTTTCCAATGTTGAGGTTGTTGTTGAATTTGTTGGTGTTTTTCAATGTTGAGGTTGTTGTTGAATTTGTTGGTGTTTTTCAATGTCGAGGTTGTTGTTGAATTTGTTGGTGTTTTTCAATGTTGAGGTTGTTGTTGAATTTGTTGGTGTTTTACAATGTGAGGTCGTTGTTGAAGTTGTTGGCGTTTTTAAATGTTGAGGTTGTTGTTGAATTTGTTGGTGTTTTTCAATGTTGAGGTTGTGGCTGAATTTGTTGGTGTTTTTCAATGTCGAGGTTGTTGTTGAATTTGTTGGTTTTTTCAATGTTGAAGTTGTTGTTGAATTTGTTGTATTTTTCAATGTTGAGGTTGTTGTTGTTTTTCAATGTTGCGGTTGTTGATGAATTTGTTGGTGTTTCTCAATTTTGTGGTTGTTGTTGTTTTTCAATGTTGAGGTTGTTGTTGAATTTGTTGGTGTTTTTTCCATGTTGAGGTTGTTGTTGTTTTTCAAAGTTGAGGTTGATGTTTAATTTGTTGGTTTTTTTTCAATGTTGAAGTTTGTTGTTGAATTTGTTGGTGTTTTTCATTGTTGAGGTTGTTGTTGAATTTGTTGGTGTTTTTCAATGTTGAGGTTGTTGTTGTCTTTAAATGTTTGAGGTTGTTGTTGAATTTGTTGGTGTTTTTCAATTTGAGGTTGTTGTTGTTTTTTCGATGTTGAGGTGTTGTTGAATTTGTTGGTGTTTTTCCATGTTGAGGTTGGTTGTTGTTTTTCAAAGTTGAGGTTGTTGTTAAATTTGTTGGTGTTTATCAATGTTGAGGTTGTTGTTGAATTTGTTGGTGTTTTTCATTGTTGAGGTTGTTGTTGAATTTGTTGGTGTTTTTCAATGTTGAGGTTGTTGTTGTTTTTCAATGTTGAGGTTGTTGTTGAATTTGTTGGTGTTTTTCAATGTTGAGGTTGTTGTTGTTTTTTCAATGTTGAGGTTGTTGTTGAATTTGTTGGTGTTTTTCAATTTCGAGGATGTTGTTGAATTTGTTGGTGTTCTTCAATGTTGAAGTTGTTGTTGAATTTGTTGGTGTTTTTCAATGTTGAGGTTGTTGTTGTTTTTCAATGTTGAGGTTGTTGTTGAATTTGTTGGTGTTTTTCAATGTCGAGGTTGTTGTTGAATTTGTTGGTATTTTTCAATGTTGAAGTTGTTGTTGAATTTGTTTGTGTTTTCAATGTGGAGGTTGTTGTTGTTTTTCAATGTTGAGGTTGTTGTTGAATTTGTTGGTGTTTTTCCAAGTTTGAGGTTGTTGTTGTTTTTCAATGTTGAGGTTGTTGTTGAATTTGTTGGTGTTTTTCCATGTTGAGGTTGTTGTGGTTTTTCAAAGTTGAGGTTCATGTTTAATTTGTTGGTGTTTTTCAATGTTGAGGTTGTTGTTGAATTTGTTGGTGTTTTTCATTTTTGAGGTTGTTGTTGAATTTGTTGGTGTTTTTCAATGTTGAGGTTGTTGTTGTTATTCAATGTTGAGGTTGTTGTTGAATTTGTTGGTGTTTTACAATGTTGAGGTCGTTGTTGAATTTGTTGTTGTTTTTCAATGTTGAGGTTGTTGTTGAATTTGTTGGTGTTTTTCAATGTTGAGGTTGTTTTTGAATTTGTTGGTGTTTTTCAATGTCGAGGGTTGTTGTTGAATTTGTT